>OX031070.1:23367402-23983364 GCA_943736015.1 Tridacna crocea
CATTTTGTTACCTCATACTGTTAATTTATCAATGGGTATACCCTATTACCCTGCAGAATCTACTTGCTGACAGGAAGAGTTAAATCAACGGACTAAAGTACTAAACTGTATTACGCTCAGTACAATGCAAATGACAAAATTTTAGACTTGTCCAAACTGATAGCATTTGTAGATGAGAAGATAAAAGTTACTCAAAAATTGAAACTTGACTTCAGAAGAGTAGAAAACATTGTGGGAAAAGGAGAAAATTCTGATCACCAGCATTTTCTCCTTTTCCCAAAATGTTTTCAGAAGGTTTCTTCCTATGGGTCGTAAAAACCAGGGATTGTTTTGTAAAGGGTTAAGTCTTTTCCAAATGAAAGAAATTTGGACCAGTCCAAATTGATTTAGGATTTGAAAATTACAAGGAGTACCGGACTCAAAAACAGACTTTTGTTTCAACTTGTAATTACCATGAATTATTTGGTAAAAGGTTAAATAGTCTAATCATATTGCGAGGATACTTTCTGGCCATAAATGATGAGTCATCACAAAAGAGAATTAGATTGTAATGCTTGCTAATCAAATCTAAATTATATAATAAGCAATCAAATCTAAATTAAATAATAAGCAATCATCTTTCGGTAACTCTAGGCTGTGCTACTTTTTACCAGACAATCTCGAGTTTTCATGACGGTGAGAAAAAAGCCACTGAAAGCACTGTGGGAAAAGCTGAAATGATGGTAACCAGCATTTTCCCTTTCCCTACTACCCTACCATAGCAAGTTTTAATCTTAGAACCAAGTTAATTTTTTCGTCTGCAAATCCTTCAGTTTGGACCAGTCTAAGATAATTATGTCGTTTGGTAAAGTGTTAAATAAAGTCTGCTGTAACCTGCACTAATTTATCGATTGCTGTCCTGGATAGTTTAACCTCATTATCTCCCACTAGATGGCATTCTATAACTACTCATTTATCTAATATGGGCATCCTGGGTACAGAACCGAATCACTTTCCTACGAGACAACCGTTACTTTGAATTTAAAATTTGAATAAAGGTTAATCAGTAAAACCCTACATCGTGCAATTATTATCAGCAGTTTATAGAAATCTGAAGCTAAAGCAGGTCTCATTTCTCCTCAAACGTATTGATAAAAGTTATTTTCAACATTGCTACTGTATAAAGCGTAATATTACAGTCAGCCCGCTTTCTGGGCTAGTGATGCATCATATAAGACAGTCTAATCTTCGAAGAATATGGCATGCGCAGACAACGAGTTTAATCTGTAAAAGTTTAACATCTTGCTGTAAATCATTTAACAGTGGGTGTGTACTGTTTTGGAAAATACACACTGTAGAGTCCTAACCCTTACCTCGACTATCAACTAATAAATGCTTCATAATTTCTTTTTAGATCTGAATTGCCAGGGCTGAAAAATAGCGCTGGTCCGAGGTCCAGGACCTACTGAAATGGAGATCGGACCTTGGGAAAAAAACAAGGCGAGGGTCTGATGGACCTGTCAAAATGGAGGTCAGACCTGCCCAGTCTTCATGGTAAAAAGTCTGATGCCCAGAAATAAATTCAGAATTACTAATTGGGTTGAATTAAGAGTAATAAT
Source organism: Tridacna crocea (assembly GCA_943736015.1). Taxonomy (NCBI): domain Eukaryota; kingdom Metazoa; phylum Mollusca; class Bivalvia; order Cardiida; family Cardiidae; genus Tridacna; species Tridacna crocea. The sequence continues at coordinate 23,369,001 of OX031070.1, forward strand.
TCTAATGAAAATTCGAGTCTATTTGTTTAGGATTATCTTTGTGTGAAAGTGAACTACTTCGAGATTTTTCGGTACACCGGTTGTGTGAGAACGCTATCACATTGACTTATTTAAGTCATTGTAATATCAACAGTTTTCCCTGGTTCCCAGTTTACCTGACATCAGTAATAGTTGCCAGTGGTGAAGCCAGTTAAAATCTATGAAAATAACGTCTGCACTTTTTGCTAAAAGCTTACGAAAAATGCATATTTAAACCTGGGTTATCATCAAATTTGAAACAGCAAACACTGGGAGAAAATAGAACAGAGCTACATAATTAGAGGTAGATAGAAAGTATAAGAACAAAGATAGGGTTGGTTCCTTGAACATCAAAATGAAAGTTGGTCGTGGGTTTCGTCCCACAATGCAACCATTCAACTCTGACTAACACACATAAAGGAAATATGTGAAATTGCAAATTTTGTTGTAGTAATCATAACAGTGCTAATTGTAAATGCTTCCTATGTGCCTGACGTATATCTGTCTTCAACTGAAGGCACTAAAAGCAAAAGTAAATTGAAATAGTACTCAGTAAGGGATTTTTTGGGGGGTGGGGGGAGGGACAGTGGTCAATTTGGACCTGCCCAAGTATACTTCGGACCCTCCTGTTGTAAGGGCCCAGCTATTTCTATCACTATTTTTCAGCCCTGATTGCGCTTTGGAAATCTTTACCCCAGTTTGGTTACTTGTCTTTTTACATCATTTAAAGCAGGGATCATTCTGGTTGGACATATATATGAGAGAAAATGTTCCATTTGCTAAAAAATTATGAGAGATTTAAAATTTTAATGAGATTTTTTATGTTTCATTTTTCAAGAATCGAACTCGTCTCCAAACGACAAATCCAAACCTCTTTAAGACACTACTTTAAAAGTGACTACTTTCTCTGAAATGAGAGAAAACAATGTTGGAAAAGGATAAACTGCTCAATTTGAGCAATTTCTCCTTTTCCCACATTGTTTTCATAAGTCTTACAACTAAAAACCAGTGTGTCAACATTTTTTCAAAATAAGCCTCGACTTCTGGCTCTGCCACACCATCAATGCAGATCTACATGTATAATCAGTGACGTTGAAGTGTGGTTGTACAAAAATAGTCAGTTCTAATCACAGGTGAACGGCGACGACAATATAAATTATGTATTACACAAAATATACTGAGTATTTGTGTGTAATATAGGATTTATATTGTCGTCGCCGCTCACCTGTGGTTCTTATGGCCATGTTATTTGTCATATTTAAATCTCAACAATATTGACAATGCATTTCGTTTTTTGAATTATATAATTCATTAAATTTGACTGTTTTTTGGGGTATCGAGGGATCTAAAGAAGTACCGGTGTCATCGTTGGACTTAGTCGGCGATTTATCATGTTTATCTGGGCTTTCAGCACTCTCATCAGTCTCGACTCGTGAGTTTGTAAGAAAACTGGTCATTGTATTACAGTAAGATTTTATTTGGTTCGATTCTGCTTTCCTCTTCTTGGGAGGCATTTTCCTCGCAAAGTGCCTGACACAGAACTGCAGACAACTTCAACACGAACTTCATTCGTACGCAACATCACGGTCCGCTAATGATAAGGAAAAACACCGAACAAGCCGAATGTTGCAAATGGTAATCTGCTTCACATATAACTTGTTTTACAACGCGGGGAACCAGTGTATAGACTAGTTTATTGTGCGGATTTCCGCTGTATAAGGACTGACACTCCAGTTCTATCCCTATCATCTGCCAAAAATCAGTATGCGAGATTTTGTTTCAATTGAGATTTAGAAATGCGATTTTTTCAATTTTAATGAGAGAATCTCGCGATTTCGCGGCCCAAAATGATCCCTGTTTAAAGTCGTCACAATGCCAAAACTGATCAATTTTCTGAATGCATTTGATTTTGAAAAGTGTACTCATTCATCTTTGAATTTTAGAATTGTAAAAAGGGTCAATCAGTAGACCATACGGTTATCTATATTACAGTGAACTAGTGGGCCATATTTAGACCGACTAAAACTGAAACAGTAAGAGGAATGAATTAGAGTCAAATAACTTTCAATCTAAACTAACAAGTAAAGAACGAAAACTGAGTGTTCTAAACTTTTATTTCTTCACAATAGGTGATAATAACAACTTTTACTTAGTCACTTACGGCTTTACATCAGCGTTACTCATTCATGAGTTTTTTTCCATTCGTGCTGATTGGCTGGTTAGTACATTCTTCAGATGGAATTTCGCAAAGTCCTTTGATTATGGGCTTATAAGATGCTCCCCTAGGTGTTTCAAGCTGAAAATTCTAGGGAAAAAATGTGTCTTATGGTCGAGCATATATGGTAATTGGCCACAATATTTTTGGATTTAGGACACTATTTGGAAATAAGAAAAACGGCCTCCGTTTCCAGTAACTCTGGCAACTTGTTATTTTTTTTAAGCTTGAATTGTGGTGATATTCAGTTGCAAAAACACATTTAAATATTTGGCAATCATCACAACTTGAAATACCGTGTGACCGGTTCAAGGATACTCACAGAATTAGAACACTCAATGATACTTGATTAAAGACAAAATTCATAAAAACTGGATTCATTTTAGTTGAATTTATAAATTATCTCATCAAAGTCGTAGAAAGTATTGAACAAGATCTACACACCCTTGTATCGTCAAACCATCTGTTTTTTTGCACCCCTACTTTGACGCTTTTTTCGTTTGATCTTATATCTAATATGAGAGGCTTTTTCATGAAACAAATGTTCCCAGTCTGATATGATGTTCCCAGTCTATGAATGCTTTCAGCCAATCAAATGCGTTGTAAATTGTTAAAACTCAGTGTGCAAGCGCCCAATGGTATGTTGAAAAGAACATAGAAATAAACCAAATTCAGATAGAATCTACAAATATTGGTGTTGTTATTATTATTATGTGAGATACTTAGATAACATTTGAGAGCATTTACACATAAATTACTCAATTTTCTTAGTAGAAAAGGTAACCATTAAAATACTTATGTGCATTGAAATCGGGTGGACCAGAATGTTAAACAAAATATTTACTGCACTTTAGACATATAAATATTTAAAAAAATGACACAGACATATGAACTTGTAAGGCCATGATATGATGTCCAGCTTTTAGAAGTCTAGAAGAGGTTCTCTCGGGTGCCTCTTGCATGCCATTTATGATTGTTAGCTTTTGAAAAGGATTTTGAGGAATTATTAACAATTTGAATGCCTCCTTGTCAATTAAGAAGTACTCTACTGAGTATAATTTATGTTAAAATATGTACCTGCAGGGAAGTGTACATGGACCAGTCCTTTTTAACTCACTTGAGCATGAAGTGCAGAGTTATGTGCAAGATGAGCTGTTGTGATCAGTCATTGTCTGTTGTCTGTCCATCTGTCTGTCAATGTTTTCTTTCAAAATATTCTCCTCCTTAACCAGTGAGCGAATCAGGCTGAAATTTGACAGGGATATTCTTTTGGTGAAGCTTCAGCAAAGTTATAAAAGAAATACATGTAATGAAAATAAAAAATTCTAAATTCTGTCAAAAACTCTGGTTGTCATGGTAACAGAAAGGCTGAAATAGAGGTAATATCTTCAAACAACCTATGACAAATTAAGGCCTAGAGATTTTGCATATTGCACCACATCTTCGCGAGCCAAGTTTACGATCACTACCTTGGCTGATTGAGCCCAATTTCAAGATTCCTGCGATGTGCCCTCTATTGGATGCTGGTTATAACTCCCCTCTACATCATGTTTCTAAAAACAAAATCGTTTTACAAACCACTTTATACGAATACACATGAAGCGATAAGTAGACATCCACGTGGGTTTCCATGTTTTACCTTTTATTCTAAAGGTAGAGACCTTGTAAAGATTAAATGCTACGAGCGGTTTCATTCGTAGCAGCTAGAGCTGGCTGCTTCCAATGAAAAAGCGTATCGGGTGAACGTAAAAATCAAGCTCAATCCACCAATGGTAGAGTAACTTAGTGATTCATCGGCCATGGTTTGCGAAGATGATTGCACCACCTAATTTCATATTTAAATGTTGCATGCTGCATCACCTGATGACCGTTTATAACAGTGGTTAGAATAATGCTTCTTGGGTCCTATTTGGTGCTTTTATGCACAAGGAGACTCAGGTTGGTTTGATTGATTGTATGGGGTTAAACGCAGCTTTCAACATGATTAAAGTCATATGGGCTACAGCACCTAACCATGGATTCCTGGTATTTCTCAAAGCAGTACTAGCACAACATCCTGCTCATCCCAGTTAGGCGATTATTCACCCATTGGTGAGAGACAAATGACTATGTCAAATGTTGGAAAGAATGTTGGCCTAGCTAGGGGATCAAACCCGTGACCCCATGATTGGCAGTCCACTGCCCTACCAACTGCACTACGGCCTCAGCCAACTCGGATGGGTGATTATGGACAATAATAGTCCTCCTTTTATTTTAGATATTAATGATCAGACTAATAGAATAACCTCGAATTCAGGGGTTTTGGTGAAGTATCAAACATTATATACTAAATAAGTATACTCTCAAAGATTGGGATCTTAAATTCATTGTTGACACTGCGCTGCCGACTGCACTATGGCCTCGGCCAACTCAGGTGGGTGATTATGGACAATTAAGTCCTCTTTTTATTTTAGATATTAACGATCAGACAAATAGAATAACCTCAAATTCAGGGGTTTAGCTGAAGTATCAAACACTATACTAAATAAGTATACTCTCAAATCCTACAAAAAATCAAAATTCAGTTTTTACATGCACAAAGATTGGGATCTTAAATTCAACGTTGACAAATGTCAAGTCATATATTACAACACCAAAAACCTAAAAAACTAAATTTCATTAATGATAAAGAGCTTAGGAAACAGAAGAGTTTTGTTTGAAGGGATCTTAAATTTAGTAAACATATATTTCAACAAAGATAAATCAGGCCAGCAGCATGTTGCCTCTTTTACAAGAGCTTTCAATTACACCAAAAACCTAAAAAACTAAATTTCATTAATGATAAAGAGCTTAGGAGACAGAAGAGTTTTGTTTGAAGGGATCTTAAATTTAGTAAACATATATTTCAACAAAGATAAATAAGTCCAGCAGCATGTTGTCTCTTTTACAAGAGCTTACAATTACAAGTTTGAAGTTAGTTTCTTGAGAAAATTTAATCAAATTAAAAAATAGCCTTTATTATGGGCCCGCCCTGGTGGCTCAGTGGTGAGCATGTCAGACTCATGACCTGGTGGTTGTGAGCTTGATACCCGGTTGAGGCGAACCTTCTTCCGGCGTATTTTAGCCTGTCACCTATGCTGAAGCATGCGAAAAAAGTAGTTGGTGACTTTGGAAAGAAAGTAGTGTTAGTACTGGTATGAGAAAGCTAGAAGACACATGTGCATCACCGACCGCCATGATATGACCTTAGCTGTTAAAGTGGCATTAAACCCCAACACAACCAACCAACCTTCATTATGGGTGGATGTTATTTAAAGTATGCAGTCAGGAAATGCCTTTGTTCAAAGATTCTTCTTTAAAACCACTTTATATATAAAAACAAAGAAACAAGGCTTGAATTGTAGTTATTTAACGTATAACCGGTTTCACAAAACAGGTCAAGACATCAAACAATAATTATTTCTAGTGTCGTTTGACTTTATTCGTATAATTCTTGTTTGGGCATATATTTGTTTTGTTTTTTTTGTTATATATAATATATATTATACATACAATTGTATCTATTGCCCTGATGAGCAAAGTGAAACTGCTTGGCAATAAGATTAAGTGTTTTAATTGTATCTGTGTGACTTTTTTATTTTTTTCTATATCTGACCTTGACCCAGGAATACTCAATTTTTACACATATACATGTAGTGTTCAAAAGGGTCACTGGAGGCCAAACTGAGAAAATTGGCAGCTCAAATAATTCTGCTCTGATTATAAACTAACGTAGGTAAAGATATTCAATGCACCATGTAAGGCAATCAAATTTAATTTTGAGGAACAGCTACAAAATTTAATTAATCTTTGGATTCCACATTTGCAGTGGCTTAGATAAAACCCTAAAAGGGATCATACTATAATGGCTAATTTCTCTATTAACACTCTTATAGTACGGTCACAAATCAGTAAATGCCGCCTGCTGGCGTGGTAACTGCCAGTTTTCACTCAAATTTGGCCGGTGGCAGCCCGGAGGCAGCTCGGTGGCAGGCACAATCGGCAGGCGGCATTTAAGACGCCGCTAGGACGCCGCTGAAGTTTTAAGAAAAAGTTAAAATTCTGACTGCCACCTGCCGATTTTTTCCAATTGTGGCTGTCAACAGGGCGCCGGCCGGGCGCATTTCGTGGTCGCGCGGTGGCAATCAAGCTGCAGACGGTTGGCAGCGCGACTTTTACTCGTTTGTCACGGGGTTCGAGGGCCTTCAATCCTCGGCCGGCAATCGGTAGGAACTAACTGCCACTCTCCAGCATCCGGCCTGCTACCGTTATGCTACCGACATGCCACCGTGCGATTTCAAAATATCTGCCGGCAGCAGGGCGGAGATTGAAAAGCAGATGGAAGGCGGCTGTCGGTGTTGGTAGGTGGCAGGATAGCGATCGGCCGAGTGCAGACTCCCGGGCCCCTAATAATATATCCGAGGCTATTCACAATAAGAAATTGTCGTCATGGTGATTCTAACAGCACCAGGGTGACTCAGAGACTTGCATATTGCTGGGTTGGGCTCTGGTCTCTTACGCTTCGGTGCTGGCGCTTTGTCTTGCCCCTTGCCTTTAGGCGGCAACTTGTTGGAAGAAAAAAAAAAAATTCTTAAAAACTGGATCTATTTATCTTGTGGTTGATAATAATGATGGACACTTTGTAGTGATACGATAGCAATCTAGCTATATATATCCCGCGTAAACCAGCCTGCCGCCGTCAGATTATCGGGCGGGCGCCTGTCGGTGGCAGTTCGAACGCCAGATCGCCGGCCGGTGTCAGTTGTAAATGGTTGGTGTCCGCCAGGCTGCCGGCGGTTGGAGGTAAAATCTGACGGCTGCCAGACTGTCGCCTTCCTTCCACCGGCCGACACCCTGATGACACCCCACACCCCTCGAACTTAAGAAACTGCCTGCCGCCGCCCGGAACCCGCCAGGAGGCCTTTTACTGGCAGTTATTTATGACCACTCTCACCGATTCGTAAAAAATCGGCCGGCGGCATGTAATTTTAAGAATCCACCGATACACCATAGTGTTAAAGCAAAAATTTTGACCTTATACTTTTCAAACATGGTAAGAATGGTATTCTTGATCTTATTTTTATCAATTTTAAAACATGGTGATCCCATTATTTTTTCTGTCAAAAGAACATCATTTTGAGAGATTATTTCTTGTTAAATATGAACATTCTACTGAGAAAAAGACAGAAGACCATTTCATTCTAATTAAAGAAAATATAATGTCTTTTTCAATGAAGCAATGTAAGGATTGATTAAGCATATTATTTATTATAATTTTGATATAAAACAGATAAAGTTTACATCTTTTTAACTTGACAGAAACGATCAAGTCTTAAATGGAAAATGTATCATATTCTTTTCTTTTTAGTAAGGACACAATCTACAATTTAGTAAATGTAAATTTTATCTTTCTATTCTGTTTTATAAAAATGTGGATATACATGTATGTCATGCAATTGTAACTCACTTTTCTGTATTGTGAGGACACAGTCTACATTGAAATTGTCATTATCTCTCTATCCTGTTTTGTGAGGACATTGTCCAGAGAGTGCATGCAACTGTAACTCTCATTTTTGTTTTGTGAGGACACAGTCTACAAAGTCAATACATTTATCTCTCTATTCTGTTTTGTGAGGACATTGTCCAGAGAGTGCATGCAACTGTAACTCTCATTTTTGTTTTGTGAGGACACAGTCTACATTGAAATTGTCATTATCTCTCTATCCTGTTTTGTGAGGACATTGTCCAGAGAGTGCATGCAACTGTAACTCTCATTTTCGTTTTGTGAGGACACAGTCTACAAAGTCAATACATTCATCTCTCTTTTCTGTTTTGTGAGGACATTGTCCAGAGAGTGCATGCAACTGTAACTCTCATTTTTGTTTTGTGAGGACACGGTCTACATTGAAATTGTCATTATCTCTCTATCTTGTTTTGTGAGGACATCGTCCAGAGAGTGCATGCAACTGTAACTCTCACTTTTGTACTCTCATTTTTGTTTTGTGAGGACACAGTCTACATAGTAAATACATGTAGAAGATGTACATATATCAAAATTTTGTGACTCACTGCAATCGGTTCAAGAATTATCTCCTCTGGAACTTTGTAATTTTGGCCTAATTATTGCTCTAAGGCAGTAGGAACATGAAACTTCATACAACTGTTGACCATGATTCTAGTAGGTGCCATCAAAGTTTTGGGTCACATAGGTAAAAAGTTCTAGGTCCCAGATTTAGTTTGTTTGAAAATAATTCCTTTGCTCCTAGAAATCTGAAGGCTTAGATCATAGATATTTGATATGTACAGGACCGTAGGAACGGGTGGGGGGGGGGAGCAGGGGCAGGCCCTCCAATAATTTGATCATCAATAGAATGACAGTGTCAGTACCGGAATTTCGCTGAATATTGCTAGACAATCATCATGCATAAGAGAATGAAATGATAGAAAATTTCGAACGATTTAAAATAGTTCTAAACAAACGGTGGTGAGAAATGGAAATTTTTCTTCTACTTTTGTTATCTGACCGACACCAAACAATTTCTGAAGTCACATTTTATTCTGTGTGATTTTCTGCTTTATTTTTTTCTCCAAATCTCATAATTCACCACATTGTTGAATAAATTTCCTTCTTTTTCGGTCATTGGTATTAGTAGTTGGGTTATTTCTCACTGCATAGCCAAACGCAATAAATGTAAATTCAGGACAAGCCAATTCTAAAATGATGTTGCGCCCGCCCCCCCCCCCCCCCCCAAAATTGCTTCCTATGGGCCTGATGTAGCATCTCCTAGTAAACCTCTACCAAGTTTGTTCATAAGATGCCTCTGGAGTCAAATTTGGGCCTTGCCTGGGTGCACCCTATTTTACTTAGAAAAATAGAAGGAAATCATTAAAAATCTGCTTGTGACAAACTGTACGACCTGGAGTTTTCATATTTTCCATTTGACACAGCATTAATTTTGTTCTCAACAAATTTGGAATAGATCTGATACCCCTGCTGATTGGGTAATTTAGAGTTGTAAAATCTTCCCAACTGGGAAAAAGTTGTTGCAAAATTACTCTAATTTGGATTTTTAGAAATGCTTCATCAATTCACTTCATCAAAAAATTCAACAAAAGCCCTTTTCTTTTTACCTTAAAGGTGGCCCTTCAGATTTTTGGACGAAAATTTTACAAAATTGCAAAAAAATCATCCTTAAACTCCCATAGCCTTTTAATTTGCATACATAAAACCCCAATAGTCAGAAATCATCCGATAACATGAGAAATTAGAGATTCATTACGGACTAGGTTGACACCAACAGGAGACGTGTACGTTCTATTTTTAGATTATCAATTCTCTCATTTAAATACAGGAAAACACAGACAAAGTTTCAAACATCCGTCCAAAGAAGACATTATGGAAAATAAATATTACATGTTTGATATGTAATGGAATTTAAGCGATATTAGTCATGTGCCAGTCACTTGACATTCCCACAATGCTTTATTGATTTTTGGCGCGAAATCTAAAAATAGCTTAAGAGGCTACGTAGCCTTTTAACCCATTACCACTCAATCCCTACTTTTGACGCCCCTGAGAAAGAAGCCTTTTGAAAACACTGTGGGAAAAGGAGAAAATGCTGGTAACCAGCATTTTCTCCTTTTCCCACAGTGTTTTCTACCCTTGCCAGAACAAATTTCTATTTTTCAGTCACCTTTATTTTGTCGTCTGCAAATGCTTTCAATTTGGACCAGTCCAAAATTTTCTCGTGTGGTAATGAGTTAAGGGAATACCGTCCAAAAAAATTTTTTTTTGTAACTTTTATGACTCTTAATTATTGATGATTCGTATTGTTTTTTCATATAAATTTTAATTATATATATATATTTTAATTGGTGTGATGTGAAAATTCTAAATACCCACCTTTAAAAATATGTCCAAAGAGTATACATGGCAAAACTTCCCACTCACTTCTTAAAAAAATGATATCTATTTTTCTAATAAATATATATCAAAATGAAATTTTCAGATCATTAAACAGCATATTGAAAGTTATAGTAATTCCTGTTTTTAACAAGAGGGGATAAAATGGTTGAAGGCTTGTATAGTTAGAGTTAAAATTTCAGAAATCTTTTGTCAAACCATACTGCATAGATGAACTTTCATATAAGGTATGTCAAGCGTGGATCCAGATATCTTTCTAAGGGGGGGTCCCACCGAAAACGCACTCGTCTTATTATATGATACTTTGATTTTTGGATTTCAGTGGATATAAGCCGTTTACAAGAAAAGTCAACGTTTCCAGTTCTAACCATGAGGAAGTTTCCACATTTAGAACCTTTTTTTTTAAAGTTATGACTATGCAGTGCAATATCAAACCAGTACCATTTCACAAACCCGGCAACCGCATTTTTGCCAAAATTCCAGGGGGGGGGGTCCGGACCCCCGGTCCCCCCCCTCTGGATCCGCCCATGTATGTCATATTATAAAGTCAACCTCAATCAACCTTTTTAGCTTTTTATCTCAGAAAAAGTCAGAGATGTGTTCCTTAGATCAAGATGTTTAAGATTTCTAAAGATTCATTTGCCATATTTTGTGTGATTCAGATTGATTGTATGGGGTTTAACGGCACTTTCAACAGTATTTCAGTTGTATTGTAGTGCTGGTGCACCTAACGATGGCTTTCTGTTGTTTCTCACACCAGTACAATCACAACATTCAATCTGAGCCACCAGCTGCTCACCCCACTAAGATGCAATACTTATTGTTTGCCTATTTGTGAGAGACAAATTACACATTTCACAATGACTTGTCAAATGTCGGAAAGGATGTTGGCTTGTGCGATTTAGAAGAAATTCTTCAGTGATCATGCGTAAGATATTCCGAATGAAAATTTTAAAAATTCTGAGGAAATCTCGATGTAAAGAACACACCTTACATGTTGCTAGAGCCTTTGCATAGGCTGCTACAGTGTTGTCACCAATATATGCAAAATTACATTTGACACTTTGCAGTCTGGTGACTAAATGCACTTTTTAGCTCACCTGATCACCTGAGCAAAACATGGTAATGGTGGGCTTTTGTGATTCTTGAATGTTTGCAGCAACATTATTGGTCCACTCCTTTTGAAACTTGGTCAAAATGTTTGTCAAGTTATGAGGATGAATGCTAATTGATAGTGATGTCATTCATTTGAAATCACACAAAAAGGGGTGATATCATTGACAGTTTCTTTGTTTCACTCTAGAGATCACACTATTGACTTAATACTTGTCAGATCATGAGGTTGAAGTCTCTTAAAAATGGGGGTCATTCCATATGAAATCATGAGGAAAAGGGCCGTGAAGACAATGCCATTGTTTACACTGTAGAGATCACAATTTTGGCTGTCTTTTTTGTAACTTGCCCAAAATGTTTGTAAGGTCATGAGGATGGACCTTATTGAAAATGGATCATTAAATATGAAAACATGATAGAAAAGGCGCAAATGACAATTTCTTTTTACACTTTAGGAGTCACTGCTTGGGCTCAATCTTCTCCAAATTTGCATGGAATAAGGAGTGGCACCGGCCCAGTCGTTAAATTTCATAACAATATTCATTACTAGATCATTGATGAGCCAAGCCCAATTAGATCAGTTGGTAAAATATGGTGCCCTCAATCCTAGGGTCGTGTGTTCAAACCCCGGCTCAGCCAACATTCTTTCTGACATATGACAAAAGTCAGTCAGACATGCATCATTTGTCTCTCACCAATGGTCAAATGATAAGTAGTATGCCTAAGTGGGATGACCAGCTGGTGGCTCAGATTAAATATTGTGGTTGAACTGGTGTGAGAAATGACAGGAAACCATGGTTAGGTGCACCAGTCGCGATGACATAACTGTTGAAACCCAGTACAAACAAATTCAAAGATCATGGATGAGTTGGATTTTGAGGTGTTCAGACCAATATTTCACAAATTATCTTCCCTTCAAAATGGAGAAGTAAAGTTGCTTAATTGACTGACTATGCTTATAGTCTAGTTACTTCATTTATTGGTATAAGCTTGGTGTCATCATTGTCTTTGTTATTGATGTTGTCTGCATGCAATAACTTCTACATTTTGTTATATCTCTGCTATCACTGTAGGTATTGAGCTGAAACTCGGATTAAATGTTGAATATCAAAAGAGTAATCTCTAATATGAAGGGGAATAGCTAAATGCAATTTTTTAAGAATTTGTAAGAATAATGCCCCTCTTTCAAATTTTTTTTTTCACTAAGAAGCAACCCACAGCCAAGGATTAGGCATCCACATGCGGTTCTCTTGTGTTGAATTATATTTAAATGAAATGTTCATAACTTCAAGATCTTTTTGAGTACAATTTCTAGCATGATTGGACATATATATTCCTATGTTGTGAATTATCTGATCTTGATCTGATCTCAAAAATAGTAAAGTATGATTGCTAAATGTATATAAGCAAAACAATATTGATATTTGATTTATATTGCAGGGTATGGGGTGTTCTCTACAAGAAATTACGACAAAGGAGACAGACTTCTGGAGTATAGTTGGGAACTTCTTCAAAGAGAACATTTCAAAAAGACAACTCAAGCATGAAATTTCCTCAAAAAGAGAACACATACCAAGATTTTATATGTTCCATTTTAAATACAACGGAAAGAAAGTCTGGTAGGTAGACAAATCTTTAATATGTTTTGGTTCATCCTAGCAAAAAGTGTGGTGATTGTGGTTGTTATGTTCAATTAATAGTATTTAATAATTAATAGTATTTCAGCTACATCTATTTATGGTAAGGTTACACTTGGTATCTGTTATTATGCTCTCTGAAGGGCAAGCATATAGCCACTGCTTTGTCTGTCCGTCCATCCTTCCTTCCATCCGTCTGTCCGAAGGAATTTCTCCACAACCCTTTGACCAAATTGGATGATATTTCACATACAAACTGCTTATGATATTGTGCAGGTGAGTTTTACCCGTTTTTTGTAGAGCCCACTTGCATTGAGCAAGACAAGTTGACACAATGACAGTTCAGTGTACGTGTGTTAGTTTGTGTGTATGCCTGTTTGTCCTGTTTGTACTACATTTATGGATGGATTTCAAAAAAACTAGGCACAATTGATCTCCATCATGAGTAGATGTACCATTGGAACCATTTGCTCCATAGGTTCAAGGTCAAGGTCACAGCTAAAGGTTAAAGTTTTGTAGGGACCATAACTCCTACATTTATGGATAGATTTCAATAGAAATTTACACAATTGTTCTCCATCATGAGTAGATTGCCATTTGAAGCATTTGTTCATGTAGGTCAAAAGTCAAGTCACACATGAAGTTCAACTATTTGTGGGCTTGACAGCAGTTGTCCTTAGATAATCATTCTAGTTTTAAATATGCTGGAATAAAAATAATATTTTAGAATGATATCTTTGGCTATCAGTACCTCAGTCAATGTATGTCATACTATATGTGACAAGAACTTGTTCAGGAGCATTATCTCTCTCTAACGGCTCTTGGTTACGATAATTGTTTTCAGGGCCATATCTTCTTAAGCATGCAAGCCATCAATTTGAAACACACACACACTGATGGAACATGCTTTGAACATGTATAGCACACAAAAAAATTTGACATGAAACCTTCCTCAAAGAGAGATCATGTTTGAATGAAAAAAATGAACTGTTAATACACTCACCGTAGTACCTCACTGGATTTAAGTTAAACTTTTTGTGACAAGCACTTGTTCAGGAATCATATTCTGTCGCCAAGTGCTTTTCCTTTCTCAGAAGGACTTAAAAAAAATGCTTCAATGATTGTAAGACATAATTCTTTCATAATTTCTTATTTTTCAGCATTGATGCCACTTACTCAAAAGGACGGCTAGCACAGTACTTAAATATGCCAAAGAAGGAGAACCATCATGTAATTCTAAAATGAAACATTACATTCAAGTACAAACCAAGACTTCTTGTGTTTGCATCACGGAACATAGAGACAGGGGAGGAAATTTCTTTTGATTATGGAGATGAAAACAACCTTTGGTGGTGCGAAAAGGGCAAGTACATGTATTGTATCATAGACATGATTGATCCTATTAGTAAATAGTTACTATACAACCCAAATACAATGTAGAGGGGATATACTGATTTCACCATGTCTGTTTGTCCATCCATCTGTCCTTCTGTAGACTTTTCCTTTCCATGCTCTAACTCAAAATCCATTAAATTTTGACCATGAGGTGCCCTATATATTACGGTCTCATTGGTCAAAGGTCAAGGTAACAGGTGAACTTGGCTTGAAAACTATTTCTGGGCTCTAACTCAAAAGCCATTTGACCTATGGCAATTGAACTTTATATTAATGTTGCCTATGACCCAAGGAAGTGCCCCATTGTTTTTGGGTCATATACATCCAACCTGCACCAGTCAGGGTAATAAATGAACTTTGTTTTAGAAACTGTTCCCTTCTCTCATAGCACTTTCTTAAAGTGCGTGTGTGTGTGTGGGGGTTTATGTATTTGTATGCTTTGCCCACAGTTCTTGTTGAAAAAAGGAGTAGGGGACTACTTTGGTATTCTTTGAGAACAGAGTAGCCTTTTTGATGCCATTTAATGATGATATTTAAGAAAACATGTGAAATAGAGAAATAGATTCCACCTTTTCTCACAATGTTGTCCAACTTATATGGTACTTTTTATTGGCTGAAAAAATTTTGGTGAGTATAGTTGCCATGCTGTACGTCTGTCTGTCCGTCCATCCATACGTCTGTCTGTCCGAAACCATTTCTCCACAACCCCTTGACCAAATTGGATGTAACTTCATATATGAAATTCTTGGAACATTTCCCAGATACCCTCTTCCCCTTTTCTGTGGTGTGGAAAAAAGGGAATTAATTTAAAAATTAGTTTTTTTTTTTAGTATCTCCTAAATTACTGGTCAGAATTTTATGAAATTTCATATTTAAGTTGCTCATCATGATCAAAAGCCCCAGACCATGCACTATTTGTAGTTCATTTACACAAAGTGTATTACAGGAAAAAGGGACTTAATGTATTATAGCTTTATGTTTCTTTTGGGGGGGGGGGGGAGATAAAAGTTTGTGATGGCAAATACTTCAAAAGTATTACAGCCATTAGTCTCAAATTTGATAAACAGATAGCTCACAATAATATGAGGTCTATTCAACAAGAACCAAAACTCTATCAAAATTTTTAGGGGAATTATTCGCCTTTGATTTTTTGAAGAATTTATTCTTATAAGGAAAATATCTCTGGAAAAGCTGAAGCTATTTACTTGAAATTTTATAGACAGATAGACTGCATTGAGAGAAAGAGTAGTTTACCCTTGATTCTCAATTAAACTCTTTCCCAAACAACAAAATTTTAGACCAGTCCAAATTGAAAGCATTTGCAGACGACAAAATAAATGAAACTCAAAAAGCAAAATTTGTTTCCAGCAGTGTAGAAAACATTGTGGGAAAAGGAGAAAATGCTGGTTAGCAGCATTTTCTCCTTTTCCCTAAATGTTTTCAAAATGCTTCTTTTTCAGGGTTGTTAAAAGTCGGGATTGTGTGGTAAAGAGTTAAGAATGTGTTGTGGGAAAAGGGGGCTCCATGTTTAAATTTGTTTTTCTCTAATATCTTCTAAATTTTTGGTCATATTTTCATGAAACTTCACTTTTGACTTATTCATCAAATGCTTCTGACCATATACTCTTTATATTTCATTAACGAAACCAGTGTTATGGGATAAGGGGATTTAATGACATATTTTTATGTTTTATCTTGCGTTTGACTTTTCACTTAATTTTCTGTGCACAAATAGATTCTATGTAGAAAAACAGCTGAAGATGTCAAATTATGTCATACATTTTGTGACAAGTACTGGTTCGGGGAACATTATCCGTTAACGACAGCTCTTGTTTTCCGTTGCCTTTAGGTGCAGGTATATGGCATGTAGCATTGCCTTATGGTCCCCTACCAAAATATATAGTATAATGACTCCACAATGAAATTTAGCCAAATGTTGCGGGATCTTGTCTTTTACATAGAGATAAAGAAGGAAATCTTTTAAAAATCAGAAGGCCTAGATCTTCCAAATTTTGCAATATAGCATAATTTATACTTATGGTCCTCTATCAAAATGCTTAAAATAATTACTCTACACTCAAAAATCTTAAAATAATTACTCTACAATGAAAATTAGCTCTATGTTGTGGGATCCTGCATTGGTAGGTATAGAAGGAAATCTTCAAAAATATTCTCCTCTCAAACCATTAGGCCTAGAGCTTTCAAATAATGAATGTAACATTGCCTTATAGTCCTCTACCAAAATACTTCATTCAAGTTATCACTCTATGATCAAAATTAGCCCTATGCTGTGGGATAACAGATTTTACAGAGATCACTGAAGGGGCCAAATGTCCCACCAAATTTTATATTCTAGATTGAACCCTGACCAAGTAATAATTAAAGCTTTCAAACCAAATTTGGAAGAGATTCAGCATGCATCGAGAGTATTATTAATAAAAAAACTCCTGACTTTTTTCCAGAGGTCCAAGATGTTCTGTCACCTGTTGAAAGAAGTATGTCAACAGCAGCTTCAGAAAGTTCCAATAGACAGCTGTCAAAAGTCAGCCAAGCAACAACTAGTCTTCATGTAGAGATCCATTCGTCCAATATCAGCAGTAACCAAACATTCCAATATTCAGCTGTCAACAGTCAACCAGCCAACAACTAGTCTTGAAGCAGACATCCCTGCATTGGATATAGACAATGACAGTAATTCAATCAAACGTCTCAACAGTCAACAGTCAACAGTCTACCAGCCTACAACCACTTTTAAGGCGGAAATCCATCCATCAAATATATACAGTGACACTAATCCACCTAATCATTCAAACAGTCAACTGTCAATAGTTAACCGGCCAAGAACTAGTTTTGAAGTAAAAATCCCTGCTTTGGATATAGAGAGTGACAGTAATCCAACATTTTTCATTTTTTTGTGTACATCATGATGGCAGTGGGATAAAGCTTTGTTAAGCAAGGCCCTCTATGGGATTGTAATCTATATACCTTGATGGAAAACACCTTTGTGGATGTCTTATACATGATGATTATATATTTTTAACATTTTTATGCCCCTGCTTCAAAAGATCGGGGTATATTGTTTTACCGTTGTCCATCTGTCTGTCTGTCTTTCCCTCTGTTGGCAAAACTTAGCAGAAAAACTTAACATTTCCACTTACTTCAAGGCTATTCAAGATACAAAGTTGATATTTAATATGTAGGTACATTTCATTGATATGCATCTAATGAGGGTTATATGTCCAAAGTCAAGGTCAAAATTTTAACCCCATTATCTTCAAAAAATCCTATCAAAACTTAACATAAGAACTTAACATTTCCCATTACTTCAAGGCTTTTCAAGATGCAAGGTTCATATTTGGTATGTAGGTGTATCTCATTGTTATGCATCTGCAGGTGACAAGTTCAAGGTCATCTGTCAATGTCATTTATGAAGGTCACACTTCTTAAAATTAGCTGTTACGAGGTTATTAGTGTTTCACAAACACATCTTGTTTTCTTAGTTATACTTTAAGGGATTATGTCCAGGGTATTACTTTTAAGGTATAGGTAGTTTTGAAATCGAAACTCCATAAATCTGTTCGAACAAACCTAGGAAAAGTCTGACTTAATTTTTAGTGATGTTCCATTCACAAGGTGTCAGTGGGGGTATATGTCAGCTTGTGACAGTTCTAGTTTCATCTGTTTGGAAAGTTTTCTTTCAAGTGATACATTGGTTTAACTTTCATGTTGCACACTATTGACATCCAATTGCTGTGCACATTTGAATATGAATAAGAATTAAATCCCAATTTAGCTTTTCGTGACTGTATATTACTGAAATGGAATAAACTTGCTTTCACTTTTGAATCTTTATTAGATTAGACCAGCTGTTTGCAGGGAAAACCCAAGGTATTGCTATTGCATTGGCATTGTTATTGTGCAAAATCTTTCAAGTTTTGTAAAAAAATCTTAAATTTGAAAATATTTACTTTAAACTCAGATTATGTGTTCTCTATCAAAGGACAATGCATTTTAACTATTTCCTCCAGATATACTCATTTTAACACAGTGAAGAAAAAAGGTCTGGGAAAACATTGTGGAAAAAGGTGAAATTGCTCAAATAAGCAATTTCACCTTTTTTCACAGTGTTTTCTATGGAATCTGTACTGTAAAATTGGCGGCGTGTTTGTTGGCATGACAAACTTTAACCTTGACTATACCTCGCTTATATCTGAAGATATTTACTTGAAACTTGGAAGATATGTTCACTATCTAAAGAGCAATCTATACTAACAAAGGAGATAACTTTAAATGCATTTTTGCCAGAATTATGCCCCTATTTTGATGAGAATTTTTCACTATCCAGCACCTTTAGCCGAGCATGGCACCCACTTGTGGTGCTCTTGTTACCTCACCTGAGCACATAATGCTCTTGCGATTGTTGAATGTCTGTTGTGCATCGTCCAGTTATCTTAGACAATTCTGGTGTAAACAATACAGTGGTCACAATCTAGGCTCGTCCATTGTGAATCTTGCTCAGAATGTTTATCTTGTTAATATCTAGATCAAGTTTGAACATGTTTTGGCTGGATCAAAAAGTATTTCACAATGTAAAATCTAAAACAAAATCTTGTTAACACTCCAGAGGTCACAATATTGTCTCATTCTTATTCATTGTGAAACTTGCTCAGAATGTTGATCTCAAAGATATCTAGGTCAAGATTGAATATTGGTCTGGCCTGGTCAAAATGTAGGTCAGTATGTCAAATCTAAGAAAAAACATTGTTAACACTCTTGAGGTCACAATTTTGTCTCATTCTTATTCACGGTGCAACTTGCTCAGAATGTTAATAAAAAGTAGGTCGCTAGGTCAAATCTAAGAAAAAACACTCAAGGGACCACAATTTATGCTCATTCGTGAATCTTGCTCAGTGTTATCAAGGCCAACTAGTTTTAGCGTGATAAAAAAGTAGGAATAATCCTTTTACATTCTAGAGGCCACGTTTTCTATTTTATCATCGTGAATCTTGCTCAGACTTATTAATACTTTAAAGTCCACAATTTTGGCTCATACACCTATGGAAACTTGCTCAGAATATCTATATTGGTGATATCTAGGCCAAGTTTGAATATGGGTTCAGTTGGGTAAAAAGATAGGTCACTCATTCAAATATTTGTGTGCTTATAAGCAAGCAGGTAAATAACGTTATTGCTTTTCAAAAGATATTTGGATAGAAGTATATTGTATAATGTGTGTACTGTATGTTTACTTTGCTGATGTACGCAGCTTTCTACTTTCCCGTTTTCATTAGATGGCAATTGTTGGAGAATATTAATTACCATTTACACCTACCTTCGAATGATATATCACCTTTGCCAAATTGTTTTATAAACTATTTACTAAAGAAGCACCAAAAGTGCATGTTTTCAAAGGCTTTCATTCGAAGAATTATAAGATATTGACTTCTGGATGATTTGTCTCCTTTTGCTACAATGTTTTCAAAAGCTCGACACGAAAGTAGCACAAAATATATTAACCTTTATGTCACCTTTTACCACAATGTTTTCGATAGCGTGTCCTTTAAAAACGCGTGCTTAGTGATGTTTTCAAAAGCACTGTTCTAAAGAAGGATAAAATGTTTCGTCATCTTTTACCAAATGTTTTCAATAGCTTTTCTCTGAACGAGCGTAGAAATCACAATGTTTTCAAAAGCATTACTCTAAGAAAGTACAAAAGATCGTTTGTACACACTATTATCATTATTATGCAAGCTTTACAAAGTCTCATGTTAGTCAAGAGAATTTCAAATCTCCCTTATAATGTTTAGTATATAGATGAAGTTGTATTAAAATTTTATGCTGATGTCAAATATAAATATAGAACAAAAAGAAAGGTCTATATTTAACAGTAACGTTCTATACTGCATGCATATCAGGTCACTAGGTGGTATAAAGTCTCATATCAGTCTTTTTATATAAAGTCTCTTTATATGCATTTTCTATCTTTTGTTAAATGAAAGAAAAAAAGTATATATATTTTCTTAATATAAAATGAACATTGTTTTTCGACAATATGTATGTACATACTTGAAAAGCAGCCAGTTTCTTAGAAAGATTATTCACGGTGAAGCGTAAGTGTAAAGGAAATCAAGAGAGCATGAATAAGTGCACTTGTTAGTGTGATATAATTGGAGTAATATTGAATACGATATAAATACTACAAAAATAGTTCAAACTATTTTCTCAGCAATAGAATCATCCCAATTTCGCCAAAAAAAAAACAACAATGATCTTCATTCAAAACAGGTCACGTATATTTTTCACTTACAGAATAGCGTTGTCACTCTTTGATTAACTATATCACTCTCTTTCCCTTCTAATAGTTTCAAATACATGTATATCAAAAGTCACGTTGACTACTACATTGTTTAATTATTGTTATTTTGCAAAATGTACATTGGAGCAAATAAAATCTACATTGGAGCAAATAAAATGTATTGTCTTGTATTGTTTAGATTGATGATGTCTAGGTCAGCTTTGAATATGGGATTAGCCAGGCCTAGAAAGTAGGTCATTTCATTTAATCTTAGACAAATCTCGTTAAAATCTTAGCAGACACAATTTTCAAGCAGTCATAGCAAAACTTGCTAAGTATGTTTATCTTGAAAATATCGCAGGCCAGTTTAAGATTGCATTTGGTATGGTCAAAAAGATCACTAGTTCAAATCATAGATAGAGAGATGCTGTTTGGTGAGGACAATTGTCCCTGCAAACAAAGAGAGAGAAAAGAGATACTGTTACGTAAGGACACTTGTCCCTACAAAAAAAGAGAGTAAAAGGAGATACTGTTAGGTGAGGACACTTGTCCCTACAAAAAAGAGAGAGAAAAGAGATTCTGTTAAGTGAGGACACTTGTCCCTACAAAAAAGAGAGTAAAAAGAGATGCTGTAACGTGAGGACACTGTCCTCACACAGTATGAGATAAAAAAGAGATTAGTGGTACGTGAGGACAATATTGTCCACACAGTGACTCTAGCGACTCTCTTTTTTTATGATGATTTCAAGTCAAAGTCACAACAAGGTTCCTTTTGGATGGTAGAAGTGAAAACTGAAAGAGAGTTTTGCAAAAAACACTCGGAAATGGTTGTCCTCTGATCCCGGTTTTTTGGCTAATGTCCTCTCTATTACGGATTCGTCGGCTAGAGAGAGAGAGAGAGAGAGAGAGAGCAATTGCACTCCAACGCACTAAAACATACCAAACAGGACTTTGAAATTGTAGGTTAACCCATTACCACACAATCCCTACTTTTGACGCCCCTGAGAAAGAGGCCTTTTGAAAACACTGTGGGAAAAGAAGAAAATGCTGGTAACCAGCATTTTCTCCTTTTCCCACAGTGTTTTCTACCCTTCCCAGAACAATTTCAATTTTTCAGTCACCTTTATTTTGTCGTCGGCAAATGCTTTCAATTTGGACCAGTCTAAAATTTTCTCGTGTGGTAAAGAGTTAACTCTTTACCAAACAACATAAATTTTGGTCCAAATTGAATGCATGTGACTAAAGAATGGAAATTTGTTTTAGAAAGGGAAGAAAATATTGAGGAGAAAAGGACAAAATGCTTCAATCGGCTTCTTTCGCAGGGATGTTAAAAGTCGGGATTGTGTGTTATAGGGTTAGTCATGGCTTTCAGATAAACGGTTTGACAAAAAGTGATGCCATCAGTAAAAGGATGTAACGAAGAGAAGCAAAGAATTAAAACTAAAACATTTTAATGTAAGGAACCATTCATCGATGTAAAAAATATGTAAAAAGATAATATATAAGAATAGAATCGTAAAATGTCCGTTTAATGCAACACTTCCTTTGCCGAGAAACTAAAAGTTTTGTTTTAACACAGACATATTTCTCTAGCCATGTACATGTACTGAAGGTTTCCCTGGCTCCTGTCCCCATGAAATCTCAATAATTCTCGATTTACAACAGTCCAGGAAAATGAATATGTGTGTTTGAATTAAAGGAAACCAACATGCGAATAAACGGTTAATTCCGTGACAGAGCCCATCTGCTCCCACATATGGCTTTTCGTTTTAACATCTAACAGTAGACAACTTCTGAAAACATCGTACCAAAAAAGGAAAATTGCTCGTAACGAGCAATTTCCCTTTTTTTTGTACAATGTTTTCATATATAATGAATTATTAAATCATTCATTTTGAATTTCTCCTTTTTTTAAGGATATTTTCAAAGTGGACTGCCGCATTTTTCTCTGGGTGTGGGAAGTTAATGGCGTGGTATCTTTGCAGCATGACCTTGAAAGACAAAGGCAAAATTACGATCACTTTGCCTTTGAATTCCACCAAACACTGGATAACGGCTAAAATGTCCAATTCCATTGTAATTGTACGGAAGTTGCCGATTCAAAACTGAACATACGTTTCCTGTTTCGTCCGACGTAAAACTTCCGTATGCACTAGAGCTATCGTTACTGTCAACTTCTGAGGCGCAATCGAAATTTGTAAAGACAGCATCATCTAAATGTATTACTTCTCTTGGGATGTCAACGTTGTCTAATTTTCGTTTTGGAAATCTTTTTCTTCTTCTTTCTCTCCTTGATTCTGTCATTTTGTGACGTGTAAGTTTGACGAGTTCAACAATTAACTGTAGTATCTCGCAGAAACTGACGACGGAAAGTCCGATCCACAATCCTATGGCGCCGCCAACGTCTGACAATATTTGGGCAATCTGCAACCGATTTACACAAAAAATAATGATTATGACTATGATATGGATGATATTATCTAACAGAACCTACTGTTTTGTTTAACCCTTTTAGGCTTGTCCGAATCCAAAGCATTTGCAGACGACAATTTCAATGATACTCTGCTTGTATAACAGTGACTGCTCATTTATTCATGTATTTCTTTGTTTTCATGAGTACCAAAATTTCGCTATACAACGCGCAAGAACACTCAGCGGTGGTTAAACCTGAGTCACCCAATTTTTGTTTAAACAGCTTTAATCACTGTGCCACAAAAAATGCAGTCTGATCTTGAATTACACTGTCCGCAAAGGTACAATGAGTCTCGCTCCGCAACATAAGAGTGTAGCTCTCTCGATGCGGCATGCGTAGTGATTCAACTGAAGCCATGGCAACATCCCTAAATCAGGCCCGTAGGAAGCAATTTTGGATGGGGGAGGGGGTGCAAAATTTTTAGGATCGGCTTCCCTATTTGACATATATTGCGTTTGGTTATGCAGTGAGAAATAACCCACCTACTAATACTAGGAACCGAAATAGAAGGACATTTGTTCAATAATGTGGTGAATTATAAGATTTTGAGAAAAAATAAAGCAGAAAATCACATTGAATGAAATGTGACGTCATAAATTGTTTGGTGTCTGTCAGATAACAAAAGTAGAAGAAAAAATTCCGTGGCTGGCCTCCATTTGTTAATTTACTATTTTAATTCGTTTGAAATTTTCAATCCGCGTATCATCAGTAAGCTACTCTGAAATATTATTTCATCTTCTTTATACACAATGATTGTCTAGCAATATTCGTCCAAACACTGCCACAGTTATGTTATTGGTGATCAAATTATTGGGGGGCCTGGCCCCCCGGCCCCCTACCCCCTGTTCCTACGGCCCTATAAATAGTCATAAGAGCAAGTCCACAGTTTCTCACCTCAATGTCTGCTTCTTCCTGGATTTCCTCATAGTTTAAGTCCTCGTAGTAAATGTTCAGTTTCAAAAAGTTGTGCCTGCAAGTGTAAATCAAAGTCCTGACAGAACTGAAACAGATTTGGTGCTCGATGCAATACGGTTTATAAAAGACGTTCTTAATTCTTTACCAAACAACGAAATGTTAGACTAGTCTAAAGTGGAAGCATTTGCAGACGATAAAGTTACTTTGACACAAAAATTGAAATTGGTTTTGGGTAGGGAAGCAAACACTGGGAAAGGGAGAAAATGCTGGTTACAAAAATGGTCGATAGTGGTAATGTTGTTGATGATGATGATCAGACACAGAATGATCAGAGCTCTAGATAAGAGGGAGTCATGACATTCTAAATCTGTTATCTCTCTTCCAGATCCTATGTTGTGGTACTCATTAGAATCGTCTCGATGAGACGATTCTAATGAGTACATAAAACAAAGGGTTTAACTCATTACCAAGCGACAAAATTTTAAGTTTGTCTTAATCGAAAGCATTTGTAGATGACAAATCATAAGTGACTGAAAATTTGAAGTTTGTGTTGGGAAGGTTAGAAAAGTTTGTGGGAAAAGGAGAAAATGCTGGTTACTAGCATTTTCTACTTTTCCTACAATGTTTTCTAAAGGCTTCTTTTTCAAGGGCGTCAAAAGTAGGGATTGTGTGGTAATGGGTTAATGGAGAATAATTAATATTTTCAATCATGAAATCAATATCACTCGCTCTATCTGGAGCTGTGAATGATCATAACAGACATTTCCAGTCTAGAAATAAGACCCAAATAAATGTAATTTAAGGACTGCTCTTGTACAGAATGACTCAGCACTGCGGACGGTGTTGTTTAAACGTCAGACTGCACCATTTGTTTAGTAGGACATTCATCTTTACTAGCCGTAAAGGCAAAGAAAATGGTCAAAGGCCCGTTCAAGGTTGGTATTTGGAATTTGTACATTTCACCAAATTATATCGTATGTGAATGAGAGAATTGATCATCTAAAAATTAAAGTGTCTCTCGTTGGTGTCCACGTGGGCTTAGTAAATCTCTAATTTCTCGTGTTGTCGGATGGTTTTCGACTTCTGGGGTTTTATGAATGCAAATTAAAAGGCTTTGGGAGTATAAGGATGATTTTTTTTGCATTTTTGTAAAATTTTCGTGCCAAAAACAGAAGGGCGTGGCTCTGATCTATTATCTATGTAAGATTGCACCAACCATTTATTCAATCCCTTGATTAAAACGACCAATGGGTGATAGGCTTTTTAAAACATTGTTGACAAAAGAGAAAACTTTCGTGGAGACAAGGTTGAACATTTCAGTCATATCACGGCGACAGCTCACATATTTATGTAATTCCTGTGTTTCACCAGTGCTAGGCTACGACGTAACAGTGTCTTGCCCAAACACACTTCTACGACAAACCCAGTGGATACAGTAAGGCTCGAACGGGGGCTTCCAGGTCACGAGTCCAACACTTTATCATCGATCCACGCAGGATCCCTCAGGGAGAAGGGGAACTATGCCAACGAATGGAAGAACACCTGATTACAACATAAATTCCTGACTTTGTTAAGACACAATTGTACCTCGCCGTATCAGTATTAATGACCAACAGAAGGAAACATTTTGAAAACATTATGGAAAGAGGAAAAATGCTGGTCACCAGAATTTTTCTTTTTTCCCACAAAATTTTCTAGCCTGTCAAAGACAAATTCCTTTATTTGAGCCAAATTTGAATTGTCAATTCGGACATGTATGCTAGTACTTGTATTTCATTTTCGAGTGGTAAAAAGTTGAGACTTACATGAATAGTTGTCGTGTTTCATCAGGAGTAAGTATATCTTTACATTCCTCTACATCTTGTTCACATACTCCAGCAACTAGCAGCTTCTGTAAGTAAAAAAAAAACGCCTATCGTAAGCAGACATAATTATCCCATTACCACACAATCCCTACTTTTGACGCCCCTAAGAAAGAAGCCTTTTGAAACCACTGTAGGAAAAGGAGAAAATGCTGGTAACCAGCATTTTCTCCTTTTCCCACAGTGTTTTCTACCCTTACCAGAACAAATTTCTATTTTTGAGTCACCTTTATTTTGTCGTCTGCAAATGCTTTCATTTTGAACCAGTCTAAAATTTTCTCGTTTGTTAAAGAGTTATGAGAGTGAGGCTTGTTTACAACTCTTTACTTACAGAAACATGGATCCTTTAGTAAAGAGTTGTGATTAAACCCCTTTCTTAACAAAATAGTCTCGAGTTTTTACCACCCGGAAGAAGAAGGCCTTTGTAAACATTGTGGAAAGTAGAAATATTGGTAATTATTTTTTTTTTGGTATTTCGCACAATGTTGTAACCTTTTCAACGACGTATCCACTATTTAAACGACAATTTTACCAATGAATCAAATGTCTAGAAAGTTTTGTTCATTCTTCATGATCTAAGCACTTGAAAGAACCCCATCTAAAGGTTTCTTATTGAGAGCGAGGAACTGATACGAAAGGTTTGACTGTTCTGACGACATGGTGTCGGTAGACAATGATTTTAGACTAACGACTGTTCTGACTGCATGCTGTCAGTTTATTAATGATTTTACTCATTTTAGACTGTTCTGACTACATGCTCTCGCTATACGATGTCTTTGAGCAATACGACTTTGTGATCACATGCTGTCGGCAGACGATGCCTTTGAGCTATACGACTTTGTGATCACATGCTGTCGGCAGACGATGCCTTTGAGCTATACGACTTTCTGATGACATGCTGTCGGCAGACGATGCCTTTGAGCTATACGACTTTCTGATGACATGCTGTCGGCAGACGATGCCTTTGAGCTTTACGACTTTCTGACGACATGCTGTCGGTAGACGATGTCTTTGAGCTATACGACTCTGTGACGACATGCTGTCGGTATATGCTGTCTTTGAGCTATACGACTTTGTGACGACATGCTGTCGGTAGACGATGTCTTTGAGCTATACGACTTTGTGATGACATGCTGTCGATAGACGATGTCTTTGAGCTATACGACTTTGTGACGACATGCTGTCGATAGACGATGTCGTTGAGCTATACGACTTTGTGATGACATGCTGTCGATAGACGATGTCGTTGAGCTATACGACTTTGTGATGACATGCTGTCGGTAGACGATGTCTTTGAGCTATACGACTTTCTGACGACATGGTGTCGGTAGACAATGATTTTAGACTAACGACTTTTCTGACTACATGCTGTCGGTAGACGATGTCTTTGAGCTATACCACTTTCTGACGTCCTGCTGTCGGACGACTGTTCTGACGGCATGTTGTCGGTAGAACATGTCTTTCGGCTACACGACTGTTCTGATGACATGTTGGTAGACAATTTTTTATGACTATACTTCTCTTCTGATGACATGTTGGTAGACAATACAAACCTATACGACTGTTCTGATGACATGTTGGTAGGCAATATAGACCTATACGACTGTTTTGATGACATGTTGGTAGACAATGTTTAAGGACTATACGACTGTTCTGATGACATATTGTCGCTAGACAATGTCTTCGGACTATTCCACTTTTCTGACAACATGCTGTCGGTAGTTGATATTTTGGACTATAAGACTATTCTAATGGCATGCTACATTTTTTGACTTTCCGATACGTAAGAAAAGGGACAGATAAAGAAACATTAAAGTCATACCGCATATTCATCTGTCGGCCATTGATGACTTGTAATCGATTTCGTATATGCACTCTCCCTGCGGATAAAAGAATATCGGTACACTAGCATTCATTTTAAACCATTATCCTGCTAAATATTTATGTCAATAGTAAAACCCGGAATAATGCTACTTCAAACTTATTTTTTGGAGAAATATATCTCCTTTTCAGACAGTGTAGATCCAAGATCAGACTGCACGTTCTGTGCAGTCTGATCTTGATCAACACTGTCTGCAAGAGTCAGTGAGTCGTGCTCGGCAGTCTAAGAATAGTTAAGCATGGATTCGAGAGTACAACTGAAATATGATTGAAGAACAGTGAGGCTGCTCCTAATGCAAAATTTCTTCCATTTTGTCCAAATAAAATCTGCCACAACACAAAAAAGGTCATCTGCAGGAAACATCTTAGTCTAGGGTCGTACCATGTAAGTCTTCACATAATTCTATATTCATAAAACTCATTTAATAGAACAACCGTCTTAATCATGAGGAAGGCAGGTCCTATAACACACAGAAAATTTACAAAAACAAAAAAGTCTCGACTTGGTTCACCCTGCGCTGCCTACATAGGCTAACTTGAGTCGATACCATTAACCAATGCGTTTTGAGTGAACCACTTTTTTTTTTCAGATCATTGCTCAATGCTCATATCTAAATCTGTGTTTCCTGCAGCGCCACAGATCATTACGATTCCATTTGTCAGCCAATCAAGTTGTTCCCTTCACAAAAGCCCGGGATTAATATTATGTTATTTCTATATTTCATTTGGTAGTATTGTACATTTTCAATGTTTACGTCATTTAGGAGCTCTATGGACTTTCATTCACTTAAAATCGTACTTTACTAAGTATTGCGTACTTACCTGCAAGGATTTAAACAGGAGCAAGAGATGTCTTTCATCTGGAACTCTTCTTCTATTTTGTGTAAACACCTGTACTCTATAACATAAAATGAAAATAGACAATGAATTCACTTGTACAGTATTTGCCATTCACATTTGCAGAGTTATGCCACATATTACTTACACAGGGGTGTTCAAAGTCGGGATTGCGTGGTAAAGGGTTAATCGCTCTCGAAATGCTTTAGAATGAACAAAAGAATCATCCAGCCAATACTTTAACCTGAAACATTACTTTTTTACAAGATATTTCTCTTTCACCAGGGTTAAAATATCTTACTGCATCGGACATTGTAATTCAAGTTTAGACTGCATGTGTTGGGTCCGCTTTCATGAACCATTGAATAAATGAATCTTTGTCTCGTTCTAGATTTAGAAAGTAATTCAAATTCTGATTGGTTAAACAAAGTCGTTTAGCCAATCTAAGCTTTTAGTAAAAAATTTAAACAAAAAATCTTAAGATATGACTTAAAATGTTCTTAAGAATATTTGGTGAGTATGTACTCTCTTTATAACAGCACAATAGAATATATTGCTAAGCGGCCCAAACGGTTTTCGTTAAAGATTATCATTTAACCTTGATCGCTATTTATTACATATAGCGGTTATATTCATATTCATCAAGATACCACTCTGGGCCCGTTTTCACCAACCATTCTTAAGAACGTTCTTTGTCTTATTTACCAGAATTTTCTACATTTGTAAGAAAAACAACTTCTGATTGGCTAAACCGAATGGTTTAGCCAATCAGAAGTTGTGTTTCTTACAAAATAAATATAGAAAATCTTGGAGAAGAAGACCAAGAATATACTAAAGAATGGCTGGTGAATACAGGCCCTGTGGACTCCTTTTATTAGGATGCCTAAATAATGGATGTTATAAACTGTTCTGAACATACGTTTTGATGTATTACATGCGGGTAAATGATCGTAGCGCTCTGTGGCAACAGCAACCTCCTCACTATATTCGTTGTAGCAGCCACAGATATCCATAAGTTTGTTGGCGTAACAAAATGTTTGACATGTCTGAAAAAAAAAACTTTTTTATGTACAAATTCTTGTGCCAAGATTGTGTAAGATCATAAATAAGGTGAGAAAATTTATGTTTTCCAATCGTTTGCTTTGATTTACACTATCTGCAAAAGGAAGTGTTGCCCAGCGCTTTCGGATATCATTTCATTTTAAAACAAATGCATTAAATCCTTTCAGCACAACGGTCAGCTAACACCAGTCAGCTGTTCAACGCTTAAGAACTCTTACTTAAACCCGCTTTAAGGCGCCAACGTAATATAGTAACGTAAGCCAGTTTAAGGGCAGCTTGATAATCAAAGCACTGACAGTCCTGACGGACTAATAAATGTGGAATAAGCGGCCCTGGTAAAGAGATCAATCGATGATGCTTCAGTCATATCGTGGCGACAGCTCACTTGATGTACGTCCTAGTTTTCACCAGTGCACAGCTAGGTCTGTTAAGTGTCTGGCTCAGAGGCATTCTACCGAAAGACCAAGGGCTGCCAGAAAGGCACTGATCCGAGCTTTACGCGTATGTCCGATGTTCCTTTTCTCGTGTTGCACGCGAATTTAGTTAGCCAGTCTCTGTGAAATGAGTGTTTGATAAAGTATCGATGAACAACGGACGGTCAAATATCTTACCCTTCGTGTGTAAGGTCTGTTGTAGAGCTGCTGGAATTCCGCGCCATCCTCACAGTTACCGTATTTTCCAGACAGTCTTTCAAAGGTTACCTGTTCGTAAAGAAAATAATTCGAAATATTTTTTTCGTGGAAAGCTAATATAATCAGAGCTCCAGAGAGAGGTAGTGCAATTGATTTCAAAATTTAAAGCATTTCACACAAACATAATTGATTAACTCTTTACCACACGACAAAATTTTAGACTGGTACAAATTGAAAACATTTGCATACAACAGAATAAAGGTGACTGAAAAAATGAAATTTGTTCTGGAAACGGTAGAAAACACTGTGGGAAAAGGAGAAAATGCTGGTAACCAGCATTTTCTCCTTTTCCTACAGTGTTTTCATAAGGCTTCTTTCTCAAGGGCGTCAAAAGTAGGGATTGTGTGGTAATGGGTTAAGTAATAATATGGTACAGCCTACTCAGTGTCGCTTGTTTGGATGTTGTGTTTAAAGTGTAGTCATGTATACAGGGCTCCCGAAATGAACTGTTTTACGTGGATTTTATTATTTAGTCTAAATACAGCTGAAAAGTGGCACGATCGCTCGTTAAAAAAATCCTGGATACGAACTATTTCTCTTTTTCAACTACATGTATGTTCTCAAAATCCCTTTTCTTTAGGTGTTAAGAACATGGAAATGTCAGGCAAATGTTTCAGACAACATA
Source organism: Tridacna crocea (assembly GCA_943736015.1). Classification (NCBI taxonomy): domain Eukaryota; kingdom Metazoa; phylum Mollusca; class Bivalvia; order Cardiida; family Cardiidae; genus Tridacna; species Tridacna crocea. The sequence goes on from OX031070.1 coordinate 23,399,963, forward strand.
CCAGTTTTAATCCAATGTTTGTTTCCATTGACGCTGGAATGTCAAAACCGTCAGGACTTGGGTCTGGGTAAGCCCCTCTATTGTGAATCTGTATTCGTGCTCCATACCCGTGAGTGAAAGATTTTATGTAGTCTTTACTTTGTAGATTTAGTACTAGTGATAATCCTGAAAAAAATTATGTGTATAAAAAAGAAGCTGTATTATATTTTTCCATCTTAGCCCAAAGGCGAAGAACCCAACAGACAGCGGCATAAAGTGATGACGTGTACACAAGGTGTGTCGTCGTCTTCACAAACTGATAATGCAAATGTACTAGTGGTTAATGAACGCATACATCGAAATTAATTCGAAATGGTCGAATATATTAAGTTATATTTGTAATATAGACCGAGAAAAATCTGTAGCTCTCTACACTTTTGTATATTACGTTTATTTTTTAAATAAAAGTTGAAAATGTTCATATTAACAGGATCTGCAGACCCTCCAATTAGTAGATCTATTGACTTCTAAGAAATGGTAAAAATTTCATTCTTGTTTTGCTTTATGATAAAGAAATAAATGAAAATGAAGCTATACATGATACTCTAAGGGTATCAACCCAATACCACATAATCCCTACTTTTGACGCCCCTGAAAAAGAAGCCTTTAGGAAACATTGTGGGAAAAGGAGAAAATGCAGGTATTCAACATTCTCTCCTTTTCCTACAATGCTTTCTACCCTTCACAAAACAAATTTTCTAATTTGCAGTCACTTTTATTTTGTCGTCTGCAAATGCTTTCGATTTGGACAAACCTAAAATTTTGTCGTTTGGTAATGAGTTAAACTGGTGCAAATTATACAGAGTATGGCGCTAAGAGGATGTCTATGACATGTCTATGAAAATACTCCTTTCTCTGAATCATCTTGTTCCATGTAGTTGCAAAGAATACAGAATTTTATAACAAAAAGCAGCAGGAAAAAGAGTAGCCGGCTGATCGGCTTAGATTTTTTGTCTCGGCAAATCAGGGTGCTTTTTCATAAAACTGCATAAATTCACGAATTTTTTTTTAAACGCATGTAAACCGCCCATAAAACCCTTGCTTTACCAAAAAGCATAAGTTATACAAGTATCTTTTTATTCGTACAGCTAACCAGTTGTTATCTGCCGCCAGATGGCATTCTACAAAATCACATCTATCTAATTTGGGCATCCTGAGTACAGAGCCGGACTACTTTTCTGCGCGACAATCATTCCATTCAAATTTCAAGCAAAAATAAACGTTTACTCAATAAAATGCTATCTGGTGCGATTCATTCAGCTATGAACAGCAGTTTAAGGAAATCTGAAGCTAAAACACGTACGTCTGATTTCTCCTCAAACGAACTGATAACAGCCATTTTCTCCATATAGATTCTTTATAGCGCGTATTATTACTGTACTCCCGATATTGGGAGGGTGGGGGAAGAATGATGCGTCATGTAAGACAGGTCGAATCTTCGAAGAATTTGACATGCGCCGACAACAGCTAACCAGTTTAGAACTAATGAAACTTGTGCAATTTCGTGGGTACGCAATTTAATGAAAGATACCCCTAAGCCCACATTAATTCTTATGTTTATTCTACAATAAAAAATTTAGGCAAACTTTAACCCTTTACTCCATAGATACTCATTTCTACACATTGCTTGTAGGAGCCTTTGGAAAACATTGTGGCAAAAGGTGAAATTACTCGTGACGAGCAATTTCACCTTTAGCCACAATGTTTTCTATGCTATCAAAAGGTGTCATATACACATAAGAAACAGCTTCATCCTTGGTGTTATTTAGGGTCAATTAGAGATACCATAGAAATATGCCTTATGGGGTAAAGGGTTAAGCTAAAACAAATGGTTAAATGGTTTTGCTTTAGAGATTAAGTTTCTCACAAAATTCTACATGATACTATGAATATTTCTAAGAATGGTTGGGGAATACGGACCATGGAAGCTAGCATTGGACACTGAATGGTTGGAGATGAACGTCCATAGTAAAGAAGTTAGTTATCAAAATCACCTGCAGATGGCCCCGAGTCCCGGGCCGTAAAATTTGATGCCAAAAGCGTCCAGCAGTTTCCGTAATCAGGGTTCTGGTGCAGACGAAATAAGTTGTGTCTGAAGATAGAAGAAAAAGAAATTTCTGAAGATAAATTGCGAACTAGTCACTTGTTCCGATTTATTTATTTTAAGCACTGTGAAAAATCTTGGTTTCAAATCACTGAAACAATTCTTAAGTTTTGCGTCATTTAAAAAAAAAAGAAAAGAAAAGCCCTGTAAAACCACAATTATTAGGTATTTTTTGCTTGAAAAGTTTGGTTTCAATTTCATGTATTTAGCTTTGGGACGTTTACACAAAGTCAAATCAATGGCCCTTGAAGCTCTTTCGGTCGATCATGGAACACTGTTAGCGCATTAGTGCATCGACTGTATATCACAAAATATACTCAAATTTTCATAAACAGTGTTTCTATATAGCGCATCGGCGGCTTCCTCAACATCGTATATAGGAAGACTTGTGAGAGATAATCGCCAATGCACTATTTATAGCAACGGTTACCCGTTACCCTAAGACCGACCAATGGGGGCCTATGGTCAAACTATGGTCAGAGGCCTATGGTCAAACTTACGTGTCTCCACAAAGTCGACCAGCAAAGGTACACTTCAGCAGCATGTTTGTGATGTTATGTCCAAGTGTTGCTCGCTCCGACCTAAAATCATAAAGGATTCTTTTACAACGATTTGATCTATGCGCTGTGAAAATTCGGTTTAAACTTTAAAGCACTTGCACTTGTATTAACCCAGGTCAGTCTGCGCAGTTCGTGCAAGCTGAGTTTCCAAGTCATACAGGAAGGGAATACCAACAGACAGAGCCACAGAGAGACAGAGACAGGGAGAAAATAATGAGCGGTAACTAAGACAGAGAGATTGGCAGATTGACAGGTATAGACAAAAAGAAAAGGACAAAGAGCGAGACACATCCATCCAATCTGCCACTGAGCCAATAGGCTATATAGACTGGCTTGCTGCTTTAGACATAGACTGGTGTCAGTCCGTTAAATAGAGACTTTTCATTAAAACAAAATCATCAAGTAAAACTGCAAAATGGAAACTCTGTGTTCTCAATGCTCTGAATGTCTGATTTAACGCCTGTATTTCAGATGAAGGGCAAGTAACAACACATATTTCTGTGACTTTGCTGTAGTTGTGTACCTTGTTTATTAGAATGACTTAAATACAGGGCCTGAATGCCAGATTACTTTAGACAAAGTAATTCCGATGTACATACCTGGTAAGACTCATAATCTGTTTCCGGAAGAGAGCATGAATCTTAGTCTCGCTGTCAAGTTTGCCGCCATTGCCACCTGATACTGAAGCTTTGTCCTGTTGAAACCAGTCTTCGAAATCAGGATCATAGTTTGAACAGTTGTACTTGTCAAACAGCTTTGCATATCTCTTCTTTCTGGGCTGTGGATACATCAATTGTTAATCTTTAAGGTAAGACCTGTGTAAGACTCGGTGAACATTTAGCAAAAATTCTAATTGGTTGTTACATAAGGATAAATAAGGATTTATGCAGAAATAATATTTTTGCACATTTCTAACGGATCAGAAATTCCGTTTATGTCTATCTTGAAACTATTTTTTTGATACTTTTGTTTGTTTTCTTAAAAGGGAGGTAATTATTATCTCTTTTTCAATTGAGAGATAGCGGTTTAGATTCATAAATGATAATTCAAAGAAGGAAAAAATGGAAAAAATGAAAAGGTGAAAGTAGTTCAATAATACTCATTTTTAATTATAGCTAATTTTGCATTATGATATTTTAGTGGAAATAGCTGTTTTCCATTACACAGGTCTTACATTAACTTTCTGAATGAATGAGTGAAAGGAAACTTATTATCGATAGTAAAGACACAAAATTTCTTACTTCAACGGTATTTCGATAGAGGTGTTTCGGGAGACCATTCCTTTATGCATTGCTTCATCCCGGTTTAAGTTCAATAACCGACAACTGCATTAACCCTTTCTAAAAGGCAAATTTTGGACCAGACCAGATTGAAAGCATTTTGCGGATGACAAATTGCTAAAATTGTCATCAATGATGGGGTAGAAAACATTGTGGGAAAAGGAGAAAATGCTGGTTATCATGCAGCATTTTCTCCTTTTCCCACAATGTTTTTTAAAAGGAGAGAGAGAAAGAGAGAGAGAGAGAGAGAGAGAGAGAGAGAGAGATTTTGTTTCCCGTGATAGGCACGCCTTTGTAAGATACTTTTACCATATAAACACAAGTCATTATACTGACTGAAATAATGGTTCGTTGCACTTTTTCTTCTGCTCGAAAACTTCATATCTGACAGAGCTAATAGGCGAGCGAGCGAGAGAGAGAGAGAGAGAGAGAGAGAGAGAGCGCGAGCGAGAGAGAGAGAGAGAGAGAGAGAGAGAGAGAGAGAGAGGAGCACTCGATAGATACTTTTCCATCAAGCCTTTGAATGAATTAATAAATAATCCATATGACACAGAATTACCTTTTTCCCTTTGGGCTTAGGGGGTGGGGGCGTTTTCGTGTCGATTGGTCCAGAGGGATAGCCACCATCATATGGACTATCCCCGTTGCCGTAAGGATAGTTCCCGCCATTATATGGGATCTCGCCACCATTAGGATAATCCCAGTCACCATAGGGATAATTTCCGCCACCCGGATTAGGATAGTCCGTGTCTGGATCCGATTCGTCCTTTGGTATTACGTTCTCTGGATTTAAAGCTTCTATGATTGCTTTCAAAGTGTCTACTCTGGTACTTTTATATTCCTCTAAGTGTCTTTTGGACACGGGGTTAACGTTACAGATGGTAATATCAGGAAACGGCAGGTTCGCAAAGCCAAGATTCATCTTGGCAGTCTTGGGGTAGGAATAAAACTGAGTCAATGAGTACCATAAATGTACAGACAGCGCCACGATGGACAACAGTAGGAGAAAAGACCAGATTATTTTCGCAATTAAGAGCTTTGACTGTTTTATGTAGCCAACACCTTGCATAGAGGTCTTGTCCGCGAATTTACTGAACACCTGTCCGTACGTTCTGTGCTTCAACTGGCTAGCGTCAAATCCATTGTCTTCTTTACGCGTACTCCCCGTACAGGAACTTTCCGACATGTTGCTTTCTTTCCCTTTAATTTCACTACAATGAAAATGCATATACTTATCGTCGGTTTACTTCAAAAACCTTGTAACTACAGCTTGTTTCAAGCTGTAGTTACAAGGTTCTTGAAGCAAACCGACGTTATGTTGAAATTATCCGGGAATCACATTTTCTTCTGCTCCAACTTTGTTTTATAAACTATCGAACAGATTTACATTCCTACTTATAAATGTCCAGACTGAAAGTATATATGCAAGCGACAAAGTAAAATTAATATGGCTCAAAACTATCATTTTTCTTTGGAATGGTTGAAAACATTGCGGAGAGGGAGAAAATTTTGGTTTTTAAGTCTTTTCTCATTTTTTACCTACATGGTTTTCTCATTTTTACCTAAACGATATGCTAGCGGCTAGAAGTGGACAGTTCAGAAATCAAAATGAAGTAAATGATAAATGAATTTAGTGTGGATATCATTTTGACTCCCGAAAAGTGTAATGGCGCAATCACGATTAAATTTCCAGTCGCTGGCACCAACAATGTCAGGTAATTTTGACCAAAGGAGAAACTGATATGTAACACACATGATAATAATCAGACACATGATAATATCCATACTTTTGACTTGTATGAATTCCTGTAAAGTTGTCTTTAGTCTGGCGCCTAGATTGTTAACATCTAGCAGGTTGCCGGTGTAATGTAGAGAAATGATCCCCTCCCCTACAAAATGACCCGGGTCATTATTCTACGTAGAGAAATTACCCCAGAAGTCATTTCACTACGTAGACAAATGACCCAGGGGTCATTTCTCTACGTAGAGAAATGACCCATGGGTCACTTCTCTGCATTATACCGGCATTTACTATTATCAAAGTTATTTAAACTCAGGATGAGGCGTCTTAAAAAAGGTGGGGTCTTTAGATAAAAAGTTAACCCTTTACCACACAATTCCGACTTTTACTACCTCTTTGAAAGCAGCATTCTAAAAACATTGTGGGGAAAAGGAGAAAATGCTGGTAACCAATATTTTCTCCTTTTCCCACAATGTTTTCTTCCCTTCCTAAAAACAAATTTAATTCTTTAGTTAGTCACATTTATTGTGTCGTCTAAAAATGTTTTCAATTTGGGCCAATGTAAAATTTTATCTTTTGTCTTTTGGTAAAAGTCAATCCTGCCCTAGTATGCTACATGATGTATATGCATTCTGATCTTTGCCGTCTGTCATGGTTTTGGCAACCGATATCAATGAGCGTGGCACACAGAAACAGATCAGAATTTTAAGATACTTAGTACGTGTTTTCATGACGAATATAGTCAGATGCCGAGCCTCGGTAGCTCAGTCGGTAGCGTGCAAGACTTGAGAACATCATGTAGTTGGTTCGACCCACTTTGGGTAAATTTAGTTTAAACATATTTATTTTACATCGATTGAGAAACAAGTTCTTACAACTTATACTAATCTTCTCGATTCTGCTTCCTGGGAACTACACCACAATTTCTTTCCAAGGATTGATGTTAGTCATTGCGCCAGGATTCATTCCTCCTCACCGCTGAGCATTGTCTCAACGATGGCTATTTGGGAAAGAAGCCAGTTGCTGGGAAAGAAAATTATGTGTAGTACTGGTAAAAGAGACTTCAGGAAAGCATGGATAGGTACACGTAACTTATGTTGAAAATGTCGTTAAACAGCACACAATCAATCAATCGTCAGATATAAATTTACTGTAAAAGACCAAATAACATAACTGAATTTAAACAAATAATACACAACATTCCCAGCTGATAATAACTATTTCCCAAATAATCGCTGGTTTTTACGGTCCTTAGATAGACCCCTTTTGAAAAAAATTGTGGGAAAAGGAGAAAATGCTGGTAACCAACATTTTCTCCTTTTCCCACAATGTTTTCTATCCTACTGGATACAAATTTCAATTTTTGAGTTGCGTTTATTTTGTTATCTGCCAGTGCTTTCAATTTGAATAAGTCTGAAATTTTGTCACAATTAAAAGTTGTTAACTCTATTCCAATATTTCGGTTTATGCCTGTATCAAGAAGTTTGACGTGAAAAAGGCTTTTACAGGCACAATAAAGGCATAAGCCGAAATATTGGAATAGAATTTACAATTTTAAATAGTGTATTTTTCACTCCCTCAGGAATAATTAGTGAATTAAGTATAAAATTTTGTCGTTTGGCAAAGACTTAATGTGTCTGAAATGAAAGTGAAAGTAAACATTGCGGGAAAAGTAGAAGATGCTGGCAACCACTATATTCTCCTTTTCCCACTTTGCTTTCGAAAGCCCTCTTCCCCAAGATCATTACAGATACAGTTAAAGGTACGGCTAAACTTGTCTTACCTTTATTTTTTTCTCTTCGTCCACCTAGGATCCTTGTATTTTTTATCTAGATTGAAATTGTGTAAGCCAGAGTAACGAACACACTAGAAATAACCCTTTTTGTGACAAATTCAACAATATTACACAACACCTTTTAACGTTGATGAGGTAAGATTTTTCAATCTGTCATTGTTTACTCTTTCAAGTTGGAGCATTTCGAGGCAGGGTTTTCTTTTCTCACTGAGATTCGTTAATGCTTTCAGTTTTTCACACGTTTAACAAAGAGGTGATACAAACTGCGCTATCAGATCCATCCCTTTGCGCGTTTACTCTTTAGCAAACGATGAAATTTGAGATTGTAGATAAGAAAGTATCAGGAAAAAAACAAGAGGGCCAAGATGGCCCTGGATCGCTCACCTGAATTCCTGAGAGAACCATAGCCATTTTTTTTTCAAAATCTAATCAGCCATTTTAGACATGAAGAATTTTCAAGAATTTTGTTCATGTCTGAATAGTGTAAAATAGCCCACAGCCATCAGAGCCATATTTCTTGATGGATCAAAATTTCTCGAGCAGTTTTTGTTCAGAGAAAAAGAATTTTAAAGACCAAATAGTGCAAGTACAAATTCATGTTTCTAGACAAATCAGCATTTTGCGAACACCTTTTGAAAAGGGTTACCAAAGGAACATTTCTGTGAGATTATTTCAAAATCTGATCAGCCGTTTCAGAGAAGAAGAATTTTAAAGAATTTCTCCATAGCCATATAGTACAAGAAGCCCCCATTCACCAGAGCCATGTTTCTTGATGGATCAAAATTTCGCAAACAAGTTTTGAAAAGGGTCATCCAAGGAACATTTCTGTGAAATTATTTCGAAATCTACCCAGCGGTTTCTGAGAAGAAGAATTTTGAAGAATTTCTTCATTTCCCTATAGTGCAAGTAGCCCCCATTCACTAGAGCTGTGTTTCTCGACGGATCGAAATTTCGAACAAATTTTGGAAAGGGTCATCAAAGGAATATTTCTGTGAAATTATTTCAAATTCTGACCAACAGTTTCAGAGAAGAAGAATTTTAAAGAATTTCTTTATTTTCGTATAGTGCAAGAAGCCCCCCTTTCACTAAAGCCGTAGATCTTGGCGAATCAAAATTTCGCGAACACTTTTTGAAAAGGGTCCCCAAAGAACATCTCTGTGAAATTATTTCAAAATCTGACCAGCGGTTTCAGAGAAGAAGAATTTTTAAGAATTCTTTCATTTCTGTATAGTGCAAGTAGCCCCCATTCACCAGAGCCACATTTTTTGACGGATCAAAATTTCACTAACAGTGTTTGGAAAGGGTCACCCCAGGAACATATCTGTGAAATTATTTCAAAATCCGACTAGCGGTTTCAGAGAAGAAGATTTTTAAAGAATTTGCTAAAATAAAAAAATCTATTTGGTTGTCATGGCAACCAGAGTTTTTGATGGAATCAAATTCTGTGAACAATTTTTTAAGAGGACCTCCCAAGGAATATTACAGCCAAATTTGGTCCAAATTGGCCCAGCGGTTTAGGAGAAGTTGATGTTTAAAGAGTTGTTGACGACGCACTGACGCACGACGGACACCGGGTGATCCTAAAAGCTCCCCTTGACCACGTTGTGCTCAGGTAAGCTAAAAAAAGGAATCGGGATAAAAAGAATCAGAAAAAAAAGAATCAGGAAAAAAAGTATCAGTTTTTTCAAAAAAGAAACTAAGTTTAGATGGTATATGTATATGATATTCAATTTGGATGATAGGGTATATTGACTTTGTTGAAAAGGGAAATAAAATTTATTTTTATACTTTTCCCTTTTCTGCGCTGATTTTGGGAAGAAGTGTACAAACACTTCTGTTTCGTTGCTTATACCTGTTGGTTGATTGAGGTATAACAATAGCAATTAAAATATTTTTTATTTGTGTATGTAGATTTGGGTAGTTTTGTAATTTGCATTCTTTACAATCATAACTCAGGTTTGAAGACCTCGCTCTACAGCTGAAAATACAAGCCACTTCTCCTTCTGTGCGGTCTGACTTTGATCTATGCTGTCCTTAAAAGTCTTTGTTTTGCCTTTGATGCCAAAAGGATTAACATATCACTGAAAACATTGTGTCTGTTTTGCTGAAGGAGCTTTATTTAATACAGATATAAATGTGTGTCTTTTCCGAACACCAATTTCCTCATTATGAAGTGATTAAAAAGTTATTAGATCTACTGGTATCCAGTCTAAGCCAGATATTTCTGAGAAAGCCTCTGAGCCAAATATATGCCAGGCACTATACTAATTTTATTACCAATTTTACTGATAAAAAAGCGTGCATTTAAATAATCTGAAGAGGACAATTCAAATTAGGCTGATAGCATTTGTTGTTGAAAGCATAAAAAACATTGTTGAAAAATTAGAAAATGTTTGGTTCCAGCACTTTGTCCTTTTACTTTGTTTTCAAAAGAAAAAATCTTTGGCTGAGCCAAACAAACATGGATTTGTCTGGAAAAAGGACATGAGACCACTTCTCTTTACATTACTGCAGGCCTAAAACCATTCTACCGGGTAGGTCTATCATAAGCCATGAAACATTCAGTGCTGTCAGAACTTTGATGTCAAATCATTGTTTTAACTCTTTACCACACGAGAAAATTTTAGACTGGTCCAAATTGAAAGCATTTGCAGACGACAAAATAAAGGTGACTGAAAAATTGAAATTTGTTCTGGAAAGGGTAGAAAACACTGCGGGAAAAGGAGAAAATGCTGGTTACCAGCATTTTCTCCTTTTCCCACAGTGTTTTCAAAAGGCTTCTTTCTCAGGGGCGTGAAAAGTAGGGATTGTGTGCCAATGGGTTAATTTCTATATTCTATATCCCCGATAGCTTAATGTAATGAATGTGGATGGTCACTAAATCCAGGGGCTGTTAGATCGAATCGTAGCTCTGCCAAAAGTCTTTTCAAGGACTGATGAAAGTCACTGTACGATAGGACTCATTCCTGTTTTACCAGAGAACCAGGCAATGACGAAAACATATGGAATACGAAAGTTGTCAGCTGCTGGAAAACAATGAGGCACTTAGTACTGAAGAAATTTGGAAAAATTAGATGACAGACTATCGTGATAAAACTGAAACATTGTTGAGACAGAACAAAAGACATTAGATACAAAGTATACAACCATTTTTTTTTCTCAAGTGCTCATATGGTTATAATGCATAGAGACTATAAAAGGTTCCTCTAGCATCGCCTTATTGAAAACAATGTCATATTCTGCACACCACAACATCCTATCTTTTATGCTTTAGAGAGAAATAGTGGCTGATTATCGCCCCACTGCCATATATGCAATATGTAAGCTTTTGAAAGCATTATGGTAAAGAGAAATGCCTTTAACCTTTATTTAGTTCCTTTTCTATTACATCTTTTATCCTTTCAAAATTTTTTTCAACTGTCTGAGACACACATTAAATATGTCGTCTGCAAATTGTAAGTCAGAAATGTTGCTATCTGGTAAAGGGTTACCTCTCTACCAAATGACAACAATGTACACTTCAAATTCAAGGCATATGCAGACAATTCAAATGTGGCTCAAGTGATTTAATTTGCATACGACAGGGTAGAAAATATTGTGGGGAAAGGAGAAAACGCTGAGTACTAACATTTTCTCCTTTTCGCACCATAAATGTTTTCAAATGGCTTCTTTCAAAATTGTAAGAACCAATAATATAAAATCTGACAATACAACTGTTGAGGTTAACTTGACAGCATCGTTTATTGTTCTTTTGTGATTATAGTTGCTTTACAAATGGTGTAGATCAAGATCAGAAGCATTGAGCATGCAGGTTGGACGTGGATCTACACTGTCCAGTATGTTTGTCAACACTCTACAAAACAATCTTGAGTTTTAATGACCCTGAGGAGGAAGGCTTTTGAACAAATTGTGGAAAAAGGATGAAATGTTGGTAACTACAATCTCTCCTTTGCATTCAAAGACAAGTCATGTAATTTGAGTCTAACTGAGTTACAGATCTGTAAATGTTTTCAGGATGTGCTAGTCTGAAATTTTGCAATATGATTGAGTGTTAACCCATATCCTGCTTTTCATGTGAAATGACACTTTCAAGGTGATAGCACAAACCTAAATATTGCGCTTTTTTGAGAAGAAATACATCTCCATTCCCCACACTGTAGATACAAGATCAGGCCGCACATGCTCTGCACTCTTTGATATACACTGTTGTCAAAAGGTTCTTGAGTAGCGCCTAGCAGCCTAAGGGTTAAAAAGTATTCTCAATTTAAAATTTTTATTTTGTGGCACTTTTCCTTTCCAGTTTGTATAGATGGCAATCTGCAGATTGAGTGTTATTTTTCCAAGTCTTTTTCCAATTCACAATATTTATAGAATGTCTCCACATCATTTTTGTTTAGATCTTGCTGGTTTCTTTCTAAGTTCCTTCTCTCCGTGAGCATACATACAGGTGTCTGATTTTCTAGGGCAGCTATCAGGGTGATTTTTATAAAACCAACATATTGATGTTTTGTAAAAGTCTGACTTCTTGGAAGCATTCTCTTTCCTTTTTCTTCCTTCAAAGGGGTCTTCACTTGTGAAATCACGGAGCTGAACTTGGCCTGAAGACACTGAAATCAAGAATGGAAAAAGAAGATAAATCTGGTATCAGTATTTTCTTCTTTCCTACAATGTTTTCTTTTCTTTTACAGACAAAATTTCCATTACTTATGCCACGTTTACTATGTCCTTTGGAAATTGTTCCCATTTGGATCTGTCTTAAATTTTGTAAGGTGGAAAATAGTTTAGCGCCATCCAAATTGAAACCATTTGCAGATGACAATTTTAATGTGGCTAAAATGGTGCAACTGTTTGTTGATATGGTAGAAAACATTGTGGGAAAAGGAGAAAATGCTGGTTACCAGCATTTTCTCCTTTTCCCACAATGTTTTCAAAAGGACTCTTTCCAAAGGTCGTCAAAAGTCGTCATTTTGTGGTAAAGAGTTCAGTGACATTTAACTTGTAGTCTGTAAATAGTTCCAACTTGAAAAAGTCTGTAACTCTGTTCTCAATTACAAACTGAAACTGGGCTTACTAAGCAAACAACAAGAAAAAAATACCTTGAAATACTTGATTGCAGTTCCTCAACAATGTCTGTATTCCTCCACATTCATTCTTAAGTTCAGCTAGAGTTGGCTTGTCAAATAACTCTGACACTTGGCTTATTGGTAACTGACCACCTTTCCTCCACGGTTTCCCATCATGCCCGATTTTAATTTCACAATCATCTGAGTTGAGTAATTTTTCAAAAACTGTATCTATGACTTTCTGTTTCACACAGTTAGAAATAGTGACACAGTTTCTAATACTTTCCACTTTGTCCCTTGGAGTAAAAGTTTGAACCCACTGATCATCAGTACTGTTATGAGGTGCTGCAGTTTTGTATTTGTGTGTATCACAGGCAGAGTATTTGTTACATCTCCATTCAATGAACTCTTGACGTGACTGGTCAATTTCATCCTCGTATGACTGGTCATAAAACCTTGTACGTCCAATAAAACATACCTGTATGAAAATAATTACACAAGTTTTGGAACCATCCAAATCATCTATAATTGTTCTCTAGGAATACATGTATCTAAAATCTTAAGAGCCATTCTCTGTGAAAAGGGGGCATAGTACATGATGATGTACATCTGCAAAAAGCACCGACCCATAATTATCAGCCTGTGCAGACCACACAGGCTGACATCAACCAAAACTTTTTGCCAATCGTCAATTTTCTGTATGTCAAATGCCCGGTCTTAGTTTAAACTGTCAAGAAATCATCATCTCTTGCCCATAGTAAATTTGAATAGAATAAACAAAATTTGATATAGATTTGAGCTGAATAAAAAGCAGTTGAATGAAAACAACTAGTAATCAACATTTCCTCCCTTTCCAACAAGTTTTCAAAGGCTTCTTCCACAGGATCATTAAAAGTCTGGATTGTGTGATACAGGGCTAAACTGTTAGTTATGCATACCCTTTTGGTCGAAGGAATTCGTAGGACATCCTCTTCCACATGGAATCCACACTGTTCTCCGATGTGTCTGACATAATTCAAATAACATTGGTACTGTCCGTCTGTCTGCTGGCCAAATTCTGGGTCATATGAGAACTTGGCATTGAAGTCATAATGACAACAGGGTAGGACAAAATAGTTGCCTGTGTAGGAAGATCTGAAAGAAATTCTATAGTAAACGGGCCACTCTCTAGCAAAAGGGGGATTAAACCCATTACCACATAATCCCTACTTTTGACGACCCTGAGAAAGAACCCTTTAGAAAACATTGTGGGAAAAGGAGAAAATGCTGGTAACCAGCATTTTCTCCTTTTCCCACAATGTTTTCTACCTTTTACAAAACAAATTTCAATTCTTTAGTCACATTTATTTTGTTGTCTGCAAATGCTTTCAATTTGGACCAGTCTAAAATATTGTTGTTTGGTAATGACTTAATTCATCTCTATTATGTATTAAACCAAGCAAGTTATGACATAATTAAGGATCCTTAAAATCCATTTCGCCTTACAGCAAACTGAGTCATAAGGTAAATTAGTATTCTGAAAACAAGAAAAATTACAAGTAGCAAAACGTTTCAACCAATGTCTGACTGTGCAAGCATATACCTGTACCTATTAAGTTCCACGAAAAGGTTAATGTGTTTTAACTAAAAAATTGAAATTAGATTCATTTACGTAAAGCGATTTGTCCAAATGGATATTCCAGCTAAAAAAACACCTGTATTTCGAATGTTGATCAAACCAAGGGCCTCCAGATAATTAATGTTTTATCTTACCACTGAGTCACACAAGACTCCAAAATCAACTCTTGACCAAACAACACAATTTTAAACTGGTCCAAATTGAAAGCACTTGCAGACAACAAAATAAAATCAACTCAAAAATTGAAATTTGGTTCCAACAGGGCAGAAAACATTGTGGAAAAGGAGAGAAAATGCTGGTTACCAGCACTTTCTCCTTTTCCTAAAATGTTTCCTAAAGGCTTCTATCTCAGGGTTTTAAAAAACAGGGATTGTTTGGTAAAGGGTTAAGAGAGTACCTATTCTTGGCAAGTTTGAAAATGGTCATTGTGTAATGCATCTACAAACCTTGCAGCCATTACTGGTATCCATGGTGTTAGCTCATCACTATGGTTACCAATCAACCAATCACAGTCGGGAAACAAGCATTCACTTGATGGTGTTACCGTTGACTCCTGTGGGAGAATTAATAACATCACTGATTTATTATTCTTTATCCAAGTGATAAAGATTTAGATTTGTGCACACTGGAAATATCTCAAGATGAAAATGTGATTCAAGTAATGTCTCATGGTAGAAAACCCCAGAAAAATCAAGAGGGAAAATGCAAGTGTGAATCAGCATTTCCTCCTATTCCAACAATGTTTCTAAAGGCTCTTTCCTAAATGTGAACAGAACTATAGGTAGGGATCTCTATAGTATGTAGATGCATAGTTTTTGCCACCGAAAGTACTTTGGAAAAAGGAGTATATCTCTACCCAAAAGCAATTACTCTTTTTCTCACTGCCCCATTTCATGCATCAACCCATTACAAAACTATCCTGTTTTAACGACCCTGAGGAAAAAGGCTTTTGAAAACATTGTGGGGAAAGGAGAAAATGGTGGTAAACAACATTTCTCTCTTTTCTGCAATGCTTTCTATGCTATCATAGACCAATCCAAACATGTGAGTCACATTCAATTTGTCGTCTGTATGTGCTTTCAATTTGGACAAGTCTAAAATTCGTTGTCTGTTCAAGAGAAAAGCTTTATGTCTCGTGTTCATTAACCTTTTTCTTTACATGAATGCTGTTCATTATGGAAAATTAAAAAGCTACTGGCCTTACAATCCACTAAATTCATTTGGTTTTTTTTTTTTCTGAAAATTTTTAAGTTTTCCTAGCACTGTACATTTATATGAGGTAATGAAAGTTAGACTACTTTCAATATAGTTAACTTTTAATCACACCATGAATCTGTAAGCCTATCCGATTTGAAAGCATTTGCAGATAAAAAATGAAATATGACTGAAATAATAAGACTTGTCTTCGAAAGGATAAAAAGAATTTTGGGGAAAAGGAGAAATGCTGGTTACTAGCATTTTCTCCTTTTCCCACAATGCTTTCCAAAAGCCCCCTTCCTAGGGGTCATCAAAACTTGGGATTGTGTGGTAATGGGATAAGCATAATTCTCTGCAACTCTAGAAATTTAGATATACATGTACCTCTTTACCAAACAACAAAATTTTAGACTGATCCAAACTTATTACACATGCCTACAACAAATTAAACACAACTTAAATATTGAAATTTGTTTCAAGCATGGTAGAAACATTATGGGAAAAGGAGAAATTGCTGGCTACCAGCATTTTAAGGCTTCTATATCAGGTTTCTAAAAAACAGGAGATGTATGGTAAAGGGTTAAAAGTCTTACCTTTACAAAAGGCTTCTATATCAGGTTTCTAAAAACCAGGAATTGTATGGTAAAGGGTTAAAAGTCTTACCTTTAAAACTGTTTCTGGTCCATACATGTCCCAGATTTTCCTTCTTCTGATATCTACTCCATATCCAGGATGCTGAAAAATAATTAGTTTATAGCTAAACAAGGAAATCTTGGATATTTAAAAATCTGAATTACCCAAAATGACAACACAGACTTATAAATTACTGGCCTTCTCTCAGTCATGCTAGTTTACTTACAGCAATTGTACATATTTTTATTCATCAGAGAGCACCCCTGACAAGGTCAGACTGTAATGAGATAGTTGTTCATGAAGTTAATGTGCAAATTATGAACTTTTCAATCAAAGCAGTTGAAAAACCTAGAAGTCACAACGGGAAAGAAACAACTGCATGATTGTATTTTCTGAAATTGATCTCCCAAATCAAACACATCCAAACTCAGCTATTCTTTTTCCTAAAAAGCTTTTTTTTTGCACGTGGAATTTTTACTCTTTGTTCTTCAATGATGTTTTAACTCTTTCCCAAACAAGCTCTGGTTTTTACATGTCTGTAGTACAAGTCTTTAGAAAACACCATGAGAAAAGGAGAAATTGCTCGTAATTTCCCACAGTGTTTTCTAGCATATCGGAAAACTTTCTGCCTTCTCATCAAATTCAAAATTGTCATCTGCAAACACTTTGAGTTTGGGACAGTCTAAAATTTGTCATTTTGGAAAGGGTTAAAAAGACAGTGTGAAGTTGAAAGATTTGAAAATTTTGGAACAGAATCCTAATTCTGCTCATAACAATCTATGAAATAACCAAACTATGGTATATCCATATTTGAGGCCAACTGATATACATGTAGCAAAACAGAAGTTATGATTAAACCTTTACCAGACAAGAACTTTTAAATTATCAAGATATCTAATCAAAGCATTTGCAGATAGCAAATCAAATGTAGGATTTATCTTTGAAAGGTAAGAATATTCTCCTGTAACCCACAGTATTTTCAAAAGCCTTCCTCTTCAGGTTTGTTTAACTCTTTACCAAACCACAATTTTTTGGACTTGATCAAATTCAAAGCATCTCCAGACAACAAATCAAATCTTAGTAATATGATGATTTCTGACAACTATATGGTGGAAAATAATGTGGGAAAAGGAGAAAATGCTGGTTACCAGCATTTTCTCCTTTTCTCACAATGCTTTCTAAAGGCTTCTTTCTCAGGGTCATTAAAAGTCTGGATGGTGTGGTAAAGAACTGTTTGGTGAAGTGTTTAAAAAAAATCAAACCTACTCCCTCTGAAGCAAGGATATGAACAAGGAGGCCATTTCCACATCCCAGATCAACAAATGACTGCTTCTTTGTAATCTGTTTCTTCTCTCTGTCTTGCTGCCACAGTAACTGCAATAAAACTCATAAATTTATGACTTTAAAGGTAATCTAGTGAATCATCACAACGAAATACAGTCCAATTTCAGTAGCTCAAACACTTGCACAACTTATTGATTTAACATGTTCAAATTACCGGCAGTCTGACTGATCGGTATGTTAGGTGAAATACAAAGGGTTTGGTGAATCAGGTATTACTGTGCATGTTTACTGCTGCTAATGAATGCACAAGAAATGATATGAAGACAATAAGTGGAAGCAAGTTATTTACCAAGAGGTATGTTGCTATGGAAACATCTTCAAACACAAACTTCTGAGGATCAGTGTTTTCTGGCCAGATCTGTAAAGAACAGAAACAATATTTACTAGTAACCCCATACCTCTTTCTCAGTCAACAAAGTTAAATATCAGACTTGCCTCAGATAGAACCATTGTAGAAAGAAATCAAATGGGACTCAACTGTTGGTATTTTATAATCATGAGATTGAAATAATTGTGGTTACCAACATTTTCTCTTATTTCAACAGTGTTTCCAAAAGCCATCTATCTGAACTCATTACCAAACGACAATATGTTAGGCTTGTCCAAATCGAAAGCATTTGCAGAAGATAAATATAAAAGTGATGGAAAATTCGAAATATGTTTTGTGAAGGGTAGAAAACACTGTGGGAAAAGGAGAAAATGCTGGTTACCAGCATTTTCTCCTTTTCCTACAGTGTTTTCAAAAGGCTTCTTTCTCAATGGCATCAAAAGTAGGGATTGTGTGGTAACGGGTTAAGGTTGTACAGTGATATGTCAATCAGATGAAGAAAGCATATCATGCTTCTACTTTTGTTACAATGTTTTCAAAAGCCTTAATCTTCAGGATTGTTAATATTGTATGGAATGTATTACCTTTTTAACAGTTTAGGCCATACCATGGCAGACAGTTCACCTATGTATGTGTTTCCTAGCTTTCTCACACCATTACTGACACAACTTTCTTTCCAAGCCACTCACTGCTTTTCTCACATACATCAGAGAGGAAAAGTAAAATATTGCAGAACAGACAGTTTGTCTGAACTGTGAATTGAACCCTACAACCATAAGGTACAAGTCAGACTTGCTAACCATAGAGCTACCCAGCCTGTTTAGAGTTGTTTAACCCTTTCCCAAACAATCCCTTGTTTTTATGACTCTGAAATAAAGGCCTTTTGAAAATATTGTGGGAAAAGGAGAAAATGCTGTTTACCAGCATTTTCTCCTTTTCCCACTATGTTTTCTACCGTGCTGGAAACAAATTTCAATTTCTGGGTTACATTTACTGTGTCGTCTGCAAGTGCTTTCAATTTGGACCAGTCTAGAATTTTCTCATGTGGTAAAGAGATAACTCTTTACATAACTACACTATTTTAGACTGGTCCAAATTGAAAGAGTTGCAAATGACCAAACTAAAGTGACTGAAAATTTGAAAGTTGTAATGAGAAGGATAGAAAATGTTGTGGGAAAAGGAGAAAATGCTGGTTGCCAGCATTTTCTCGCTTTCTCACAATGTTTTCAAAAAGCTTGTTTCTCAGGGTTGTCAAGTCAAAAGTCCGGATTGAGTGGTAAAGGGTTAAAATCAGGACTTTGTGGTATAGGATTAAATAAACTGAAAGGATTTGAAAGCAAATAAAAGGCAATGCTTTATAGGCCAGTCTCAGATCAGCACATACAGGGCAGCTAGTTTTAATAAGACCTACAATGGCCATAATATCATAGAAGGTGAACTATATATAAAGTCAAACCCCACACCTTTGCAAAATATAGTCCATATTTATTCTTCAGTTCACTATATAGTCTACTGTACTCATCCACAGGGACCAGAATCAAAGAGGTAAGGCTTGTCTTTAGATTTGGTGTTTCACTCCATCTTGCTAGCTTCTTTAATAGTACATCTTTCAACCAGGTGAGCGAGAGCTTCCTCTCAGAATCTCTTGTCTGGTCACAATCACTAACATAGAGGTCAATTCTAAAGGTAAAATAATAAAAAACCAATATTATATTCAACCATTTGCCAGGCCAAAAAGTTTCTGACTTCCTAAATTGAAAGCATTTTCAGGCAAAAAATTACATTAGGATCAAATAATTGGATTTGTCTCTGATAGATTAGAAAAAAATTGTGGAAAAAGGAGAAAATGCTGATTACCAGCATTTTTTCCTTTTCCCTCAATGTTTTCAAAAGCTTTCTACTTTAGGGTTGTTAAAACCTAGAATTATAATGATAATGGATAAATATAATAATAGTTCATCCACAGATATTAAGTTCAATGCTAAATCCCAAGGATATAAGTTCAATTCCTGCAGGTGGCTCTAATCATATGGGAGCAACCTTAGGCAAAGAACTGAAAAAGCCCAAGTATCATACTGTTCAACCTCTGGTAGCACATGAATAATGATAAGTGGGCTATCATAAACTGAAATACAACTGAAAGTATGTGTAATGTTACATAATTAAGTCAAATATGAGCCATATGCTCTGTGAAAAGGAGGCTTAATGTGTTAAATGAAGCAAGCCTACATATGATTATGGACAGATAAAATCTGATTTATATCACAACCTATTGAGTCATGAGGTAGAATGTTCCTTTACCATGCTAAAGATTGACCACTAGCAAAAGGTTTCGGACCAGGTCAGCCTGTGTGGACTGCACAGATGCAATAAACCCTCTTTCCACAAAGCATAGCTGATACCTTTTTTCTCATCGTCCATGTTTAACTCATTACCAAACGACAAAATTTTAGGTATGTCCAAATTGAAAGCATTTGCTCACAACAAAATAAAGTGACTGAAAATTTCAAATTTGTTTTGTGAAGGGTAGAAAACATTGTGGGAAAAGGAGAAAATGCTGGTCACCAGCATTTTCTCCTTTTCCTACAATGTTTTCTAAAGGCTTCTTTCTCACCGTTGCTAAAAGTAGGGTCTATGAAGTAATGAAGTTAAAAGTTAAAGAGTCTATAATGAATGGGAAGGGCTTAACTCTGTGCCCAACAGAAAGATGTGGGCTTGTCCAACCTACAAAAATTTGCATGAGATAATCTAAATAGTGGTATGGCTCAAATGAGGAGTTTGTTAGAGTGGAAAATGTTGTGGAAAATGAAGAAAATGCTGGTTTCCAGTGTAACTTGCAACGACCTGGTCACCCATCCAGGCACTAACCTAATACATATTGCTTCACTATAATGGATAGATTTATACACCAAACCGCATCACTGTAAAAGCTAGCTCAACAACAAGGCAGGCTTCAAATGCTTATATATCTAACCCCTCTCTGTGACATTACTCCTTCCTTTGAGAAGTCCCGACCCCAATGTAAAATGCAACTACCTGGTCACCCATCCAGGCACTAACCTAATCCACATTGCTTTCTTCTCAGAGAGAGAAATACAGCAAACCACATTTCTGTAAAAGCTAGCTCAACAGCAAGGCAGATTTCAAATGCTTATATATCTAACCCCTCTCCATGACACCAGAATTTTCTCTTCTACCCACAATGTTTTCAAAAAGCTTTTTCCTCAGTGTTATTAAAATTCAGGATTATAGGGTAAAGACTAGGGCTTGATTCAGTTACATGTCTATCACTTTCAAAATGTGTTTACCTGTTTACATTCCCTGAGTGAAATAAAAATTCATACACAACTTCACCATGGTCTGTCACATCTGAATTGGAAGGTAGCAAAGGATAGAAGGTGCAGGATTCTCTATTTTTATCTGTTCAACGAAACAAAAAGAAAAAGAAAATGGCTATACCATACAGTTGACACTTGAACCAACTATGTATCCTGTTTAAATCTTTATCAGATGACAAAATCTTAGACTTGTTCAAATTGAAAGCATTTTGCAGACAACAAAATAAAATGCCTCAAGAATTGAAAATTTTCTTGAAAGGATTAGAAAACATTGTGGGAAAAGGAGAAAATGCTGGTTACCAGCATTTTCTCATTTTCCCACAATGTTTTAAAAGAATCTTCTTTTTCCATGTTGCTAAAAGCTGGTATAGCCTTTGCAGAGGACAATATTTTTGCCTATGGCTCAAATATTGTGATTTGTCCTTAAAAGGGTTGTACACATTGTGAGAAAATTTAGCAATAGCTGGTTATCCTTTCACAACAATGTTTCAAAAAGCTTTCTCATGGGATCATAAAGTACCGTGTAAAGCATGATCATAATCCTTCCATCATACTGTCCAGAATGTCAATGAGACAACCAAAGTAATGAAGGTAATTTAACCCTCTGAATTTGGATTAGCGTTCATTTAGCATCACCACCCTTCCCCCCTCACGGCTGTCAGTATTGTTACAGGGAATAGTGCAGATGCATAGATCAAAGTCTATGCCTGGTTCTTTAACAAGTTCAGTGTAAAGCATTATCACATGGGAACTAAGTTTAACATCTCATCCAAGAGACTATTTGGAATTTTACATGGCTCACCATGGGAATTGAACCCACACCCTCATAAGACCTGACACATCATATTCACAAGTCTTGGGCTCTACAAAATGAGCTTTACGGGCTGTTCATTTAACCCTCTACCACACAATCACTAGTTTTAACTATTTTGAAGTCGGAAGCTTTAAAAAAAAAATCATTTTGGAAAAAGAAGAAATAGCTGGTAACAAGCACCTTTTTCTTTTCCTAGATTATTAACTGACACTACGAATAAATAATATCATATGAACCCAATTCTATATGATGTCTGCAAATATTTTTAATTTCAACAAGTCAACAAGTTGACTAATTTCAACAAGTCTTAAGAGTTCAGGGATTATAATTTAACCCTTTCCCAAACAACAAATTTTGGAGTCTTCCAAACTGAAAGATTTTGCAGACGACAATTTTAGATTTTGAGAAAAGGGCAGAAAGTTCTCTAAAAGGGTAGAAAACACTGTGGGAAAAGGAGAAATTGCTAGTTACGAGCAATTTCTCCTTTTCCCACAGTGTTGTCAAAAGACTTGTACTGCAGACACATAAAAACCAGGGCTTGTTTGGGAAAGGGTTAAGAAGGAATCATGCATGAGTACCAAAAACTACAAGTTCTGGAATATTCCTGTGTCTCTCTGGCTGCTTTGGTAACAGCTCTCTAACTATCAGAGCAACATTTTCATCTTCTGTACAACATAAACCACTTATTTCATCTTGAGTACAGCTGTCAACTTCAGATACATTTCTATGGTCATCTATTGTGGATATGTTAGGTTTTTTCCTATTGTTAGTTTTTGTACTGATTTGCGAATCTATATTCATGTCACATTCTTCCAACTTGTTTAGTACATCAAACATTTTTGCCAGTCCCTGTGTAACTTGATCACTATAAGACAAATTCTTATCTTCTCTAGACACATCACTTGAGGCAGATTCTGAATCCAACTGATTTTGGCCATTCTCTTTTAAGTCTTTACAGATTTTATCACAGTCATTTTCTAAAAACAATGGTGTTTGAGTCATATGTGACCTCGCATACCCGATATCATGCAAAATATTTTCTATACCAAGTTTGAGTTCATTGATTTCCTTTAAATGTTTGAAAAATTTTATTCTTGAACCACAAAGCCTTCTGTTGACAACGTGAGGTTTGTTTATCCAGATTGTAAACGCATCCATCAAACCCTCAAACATTCCTGAAGTTTCTACGCCTCCAAAATACTGTAGATTTGTCGAATGAAATGATCCCTTGATTTTAGACATCTTGAAATCAGAACAAAAAAAATTATTTACGTTTCTTGCCCACTTGCAATCGCGAACAGAACTTGGGCAATTTTGACAGGTTGGTTCCCTTTTTTAATTTTTCTTGACATCACCTCCGAAGGCAAAACTGTAATTTTAACTCGGGTATACTAATTACCGGAATGTAACAAAATGTAGTACCTAATTACCGGAATGTTACAAAATGTAACAAAATGTTACGGAATGTAGATGCCTAATTCACGGAATGTGACGGAATGTGGACGGGGCGACAACGAAATGTTACGGAATGTAACTCTAAAAGGCCTAAATACCGGAATTTAGGTAACTGGAACATAAATTAAGATAATATTCAAACACAAATGCACGCACACACACTCGCAGAAGAGACACAAAATGTAAATTTTCGATTATTTCTTTTATTGTTTTCATAGACTGTGTGGAAATTTTGATATTATTTTTAGGCTCGCTAGAGATTATATTGCTTCGTAGAGCCGAACTACTGATGTCACTACTTGTAATAAAATTGAAAGCGGCAAAAAACCATGTAATACCTAATTACCGGAATGTAGATGCCTAATCCACAGAATGTGGACGCGGCGACAACGAAATGTTACGGAATGTAACTCTAAAAGCTTAAATACCTGAAGTTAGCTTATTAAAGGATAAACAAAGATAACATTGACATACACATGCACGCACACACACTGACAGAAGAGACACAAAATGTAAATTTTCGATAATTCTTTGATTGCCATTATACACTGTGTTAAAAATTTGATATTATTTTTGAGCTTGTTGGAGATTTCATTGCTTTGTACACGCCGAAACATTGACTATATACTTCTAATGAAATTGAAAGCGGCAAAATATCATGTTGTGCTTTATAACGGAATGGTACAAATGTAACAAAATGTTACGAAATGTAGATGCCTAATTCACGGAATGTGATGGAATGTGGACGAGGCGACCACGACATGTTACGAGATGTAACTCTAAAAGCCTGAATACCTGATCTTAGCTTATTAAGGGATAAATCAAGATAACATTCACACATACTCGTATATGCACGCACGCACACTCACAAAACAGATCCAAAATGTATACGGAATGTAGATGCCTAATTCACGGAATGTGACGGAATGTGGACGAGGCGACCACGAAATGTTACGGAATGTAACTCTATAAGCCTGATTAAGCTTATTATAGGATGGATGAAGATAACATTCACACATATATGCACGCATGCACACTCACAAAACAGATCCAAAACGTATACGGAAAGTAGATGCCTAATTCACGGAATGTGAAGGAATGTGAACGAGGCGACAACGAAATGTTACGGAATGTAACTCTTAAAGTCTAAATACCAGTTTAAGCTTATCAAAGGATAAATAAGTATAACTTTTACACACATATGCACGCACACTCTTAAAACAAATCCAAAATGTATACGGAATGTAGATGCCTAATTCACGAAATGTGACGGAATGTGGACGTGGCGACAACGAAATGTTACGGAATGTAAATCAAAAAGTCTAAATTCCTGTTTAAGCTTATTAAAGGATAAATGAAGATAACATTCACACACATATGCACACACGCACGCACACTAACAAAACAGATCCAAAATGCATACGGAATGTACATGTAGATGCCTAATTCACGGAATGTGGACGAGGCTACAACGAAATGTTACGGAATGTAACTCTTAAAGTCTAAATACCGGATTTTAACTCCTAAAAGGATAAATGAAGATAACATTCACACATATATCTGCACGCACGAACACTTACAAAACAGATCCGAAGTGTATACGGAATGTAGATGTCTAATTCACGAAATGTAACGGAATGTGAACCAGGCGACCACGAAATGTTGCGGAATGTAACTCTAAAAGTCTGAATACCTGTTTATTAGTGTTTAAGCTTATTAAAGGATAAATAAAGATAAAATTCACACATATATGCACGCACGCACACTCTTAAAACAAATCCAAAATGTATACGGAATGTAGATGCCTAATTCACAAAATGTAACGGAATGTGGACAAGGCGACAACGAAATGTTACGGAATGTAACTCTTAAAGTCTAAATACCTGTTTAAGCTTATTAAAGGATAAGTAAAGATAAAATTCACACATATATGCACGCATGCACACTCATAAACAGATCCAAAATGTATACAGAATGTAGATGCCTAATTCACGGAATGTGACGGAATGTGGAAGAGGCGACAACGAAATGTTACAGAATGTAAATCTAAAAGTCTAAATACCTGATTAAGCTTATTAAAGGATAAATGAAAATAACATTCACACACATATGCACGCACGCACACTCACAAATCAGATCCAAAATGTATACGGAATGTAGATGCCCAATTCACGGAATGTGACGGAATGTGGAAGAGGCGACAACGAAATGTCACAGAATGTAAATCAAAAAGTCTAAATACCTGATTAAGCTCATTAAAGGATAAATAAAGATAAAATTCACACATATATGCACGCACGCACTCTCTCAAAACAGATCCAAAATGTATACGGAATGTAGATGCTTAATTCACAAAATGTAACGGAATGTGGAAGAGGCTACAACGAAACGTTACGGAATGTAACTCTTAAAGTCTGAATACCTGATTAAGCTTATTAAAGGATAAATGAAGATAACACTCACACACATATGCACGCATACACACTCGCAAAATTTATCCAAAATGTATACGGAATGTGGATGCCTAATTCACGAAATGTGGTCGAGGCGACCACGAAATGATACGGAATGTAACTCTACAAGCTTGAATACCGGAATTTAGCTAAATGAAGGATACATGGTGACTGCACTTTGTTTTGCCGCGGGGTGGGGGTTATTTAGTGATGATTAAAGCAAGTCAGAGCACCGTTCGATCTCTATCCGGCGCCTGAGAGACATTTACTAGGATCAGATTGATGCCGAGTAACAATCCCTTTTTCATAAGAAATAAAAGGAACATAAAGAAATGAGCCGTACTCTGACAAAAGGGGGCTTAATGCATCTCCGTTATACGTGATACTAATCCAAGTCATCACATAATTATGGATCCATTGGAACTACTTTTTTTCTATAACTGACTCAATCATGGGGTTGACTGGTCCTTTGACAAACAGAAAATTTACCAATAGCGAAAAATTTCGGCCCAGGTCTTCGCCGCCCTGAGTCAAAATTTTTCGCAAATGCATTAAGGCCCCCTTTTCACAGAGCACGGATCAAATAACTTTGATCCATGGAACATGTAAAGAAACACCGATAGTCACTATATATGGAAACAATTACGACATTTTTGTTGGCTAGCCTGTATAGCTCAGATGGGAACACGTTGGACTCGTAACCGTCAAGTCTTGGGTCACTCGAGTGTGTGGGTTCCATTCACACGACTGTCCATCTAAAATTACCAATTGTTTTTTGGATGAGACGTTAAACCAAGGTCTTGTGTGACGATGCTATACACCGAGCACATTTAAAGGCCATGCGTAACTTAGGGTGGGTTTGGTCTTCTATCTTGTACAGTTCTCCATAAAATGTCTATTATCCTTCAATGGGCATCGCCCATATAGGAATAATAAATACTGTACATGTAAACGCAAATTCAATCCATCTTCTTTTGTGTTCCATAAATCAAAACTCCCGTTTTGAGCGTGATATTGTGTTTAGGTGGGAAGGGGGGAAATTGGGCGGGAGCCTGCTCGCGTGTGCGTGTGTGTGTGCGCGCGCGCATGTGCGTGTGTGTGTTACTTCATTGCCGATTTCGGTTCTTCGTTTGTAACATTCCGTTACAACATATTGAAAGTTTTTGAAATTAATTTATATTTCATTGTTGAAACTTTCACGTATCCTTTTGTATAAACGCTTGAAATATTGACGGTGGTAACTTCATATTTGGTTATATAGTTCTGTGTTTAAAATCCAGGTTTAGGTATATTTTGCAGCTTCCTGGAGCCAATTCACTGCATGCCCATGTAATCTATGCTCTTTGGAAACGGGGCCGAATGCATGTGCGAAAAGTATCGACCGAGGTAAGCCTGACAGTCTGTCGGCTGACCTAGGCGTAAACTTTTTCACTAGTGGTCAATTTTCCAAGGACCAATGTACCACATGGTTATTTCGGTTGTTGAAAGATGTGGCTAATTTGGGTCAATAATTTTGGGATAGCTTGCTTGGTATCATGCATCAGGGGGATGCATTAAGCCTTCTTTTGCCAGAGCATGACTCATATATCATAGTCACATTTTCTCCCCATTGAAATTTGTAAAAATTCGAAATCAAGAACTAATCTATGTCTGCAATTACATTTCCGCCCTAAACCCTGACTATTCTTTTGTACATTTATCATAATTCACCTGTCGGATCCTTGTTTTTTGTGTTATTTGGTTTACATTTATAATTCGTTCAGCTACACTCCAGTATTTAGCTTTTAAAAATTACATTCCGTAACATTCCGTTGATGCTGCTTCCACATTCCGTAACATTCTGTGAATTAGGTATCTACATTTTGTAATATTCCTGAAGGCCTCAGATTTTATTATGTTCCTGTCAGGCCTGAATTATTTTGCTACTTAAGCTACATTCATATTTCAGTTAGCTGCATTCCGGTATTTAGGCAAGTCAAGTTACATTCCGTAACATTTCGTTGTAGAAGCTTTAACATTTTGTAACATTCCGGTATTTAGGCATCTACATTTTGTAACATGTTACAGTAATTAGGCTTTTTAAATTACATGTTGAAGCTTCCACATCTATAGAAGCATCTTTTCCACACTACAGCTGTGAATTTCGACGGTGCTAACTCCACATTTCAGTCAGTCTTTGCTTTTAATAAGCTCCTAATTTGGCTGCATTTCATGGCGTTCGGGTAAACTATGACTCCGCATGAATCATAGTTAAGTGTTCTCTCCCCAATATCCTGGCTATTTTGTGTTCCCTTGATCAACATTCACATTTCGGGCTGGGATTATTAATATGCATTTACCATTTAGTTAGCATCATTCCGATATTTAGACAGTCTATATTACATTTCGTAACATTTCGTTGTTGAAGCTTTCACATCTAAGTATCCGTTTTAAATGAAAAAAATAAAAATGCCGATGATGATAAATCTACATTCCGTCATAGTTTTGTGACTAAGATCCAGGTCTGATTACATGCGACATTCCGGCGTTTAAGTCTCCGCAATTACATTTACCCACAACAATCTCACTATTTTCATGTACATTCATCAAAATTCAAATATCGGGCTTCTTTTGTTGTTTAATTACAATTATACTTGATTTACCTACATTCCGCTGTTTAGGCATTCAGATTTACATTCCGTTACATTCCGTTGCCGCTGCTTCTACATTCCGTTACATTCCGTTGCTGCAACTTCTACATTCCGTTACATTCCGTGGATTAGGCATCTACATTCCGTAACATTTTGTAACATTTTGTTACATTCCGGTAATTAGGCATCTACATTCCGTAACATTCCGGTAATTAGGCATCCCCTTTTAACTGAGACCGTAGTAAGGCTTGTGTTCATTCATTTCGTGGGGCATTGTTTTGAATTCGTCGGTGCTAGCCTATTGTTCCTCCTACTATAATTTTCATTAAAATTCGGTTTCACAAAGTTGCATAGTGCGAATCAACTTTATCACATACGTTTCGTCCATGAGTATTTTGAACACAACAGCTTTCGTACGAGGCTGTTTCGCGCATTATTATAGAGTTTTCCCCGCCAGCCTTAAAAAAAAAATTTTTTTTTTTAAAGAAATTACGTATCTATTATTTTTTCACTCATCATGTCCAGACATTCCAAATGACAATATCTTGATGATTCAACTATGGCCTACCGTGTGTTTGTCTATGGAACTCTAAAGAAAGGCCAGCCAAATAATTACTTCATGCACACACTCTCATTGAACAAATACATAGGAGAAGGGAAAACAAAGAAGTCTTATCCATTGGTGGTTGGAACTAGACATTACTTTCTTCCTTTACTTTTGAAAGAAGAATCTAGAGGAAAGGTATTAAACATACTTTAACATCAGAAAGTTATAGCACTAGCAATCACTTGACTCAAATCTGTGATCTGTAATATAGATGACATTTGCTTTACTACTTTTTTATTTGACCACTATCTTTAATCTGAAGGGTTTCTACGATTTTATTTATGTGACAGCTTCCCCTGGAACGGACACAATCACAAAATAGCCTACTTCTTCAAGGTTAAAAGTCATGATTGTTTGGTATGGGATTTAGAAAATAAAAATCTCTGATCTAGTAAAAAAATTCACATGTACAGTACATGTGCATTGCATTGTGATATCATCTTATTTCTTTTCAATGGAAAATCTAAATGTATCCGAAATTGTGATCAAGATGTGGCTTAGAAAGAATTTTAATGTTGCAACATAGATACATGTCAGTCTCAATAATGAAAAGCTACGGTGATTCTTTTTTTTTTTCATATTTTGGCATATATTTGTTATACTCAAGTCCTCCTGTGGTCAAGATAGAGTGCTATACTGCCTTTCTGTTTCATCGATTTAATCTGTATTGCAGCAAAGTGCAATTAACTTCTGGTAACAAACATGACCAGAGACAAACTTTTCATTACCCAAAGAACTTGCAGAAAATGTTTAATTAACATGTAAATCTCTGAAAAAACACCGACGAAACTGATTTAAGTCAGGAATAATTTTATGGTCAAAGGGAAAAAACTCGTACATACTGACATCACTTTAGAAATAGCAGTAAGCTCCCTTAGATTTGTGGACAGCATAAAACCACAGACAAGTAAACATCATAGCAGTTTGTGAAGACGATCTGTGTAAAAAAAAATGTTTGTAAAGATTTCATTAATTCAGGTATAGTTTATGACTGGATTGTAGATGCTGCTACTTTATCATGACAGTAGACAAAAGAAAGAAAAAACACTATTGCAGACATGGTTACTATAGTTTGTAGATTAGTGGTAGTCTCCCTTGTATTTCCTCACATTTGTAAAGAATGCGACCGCCAACATTTAAACTTGGCAGTAACAATTTGGTTATCAAAGTAAGAGCTCACGTAGAATAAAAATATAATTTTTATAACAAAATTTATCAACTTCTGAATGTATATGATTGATAAGCTGTCTTACATGTATGTTACAATTTATACTTATTAAACCAACGACATGTTTTTGTTAAGTTTTCGAGATAATCATCAAATATCGTTAATCTTAATGTTTGGGCGGAGCTGTCAAATTTCAATAATTTCTTTGCTCATTGACCATGAGGACCGAAGGAAAGAAAAAGAAAGCATACCTGAATCTTCCAAGCTAGTTAATCACTGGAGATGAAAGCTAAGTTGTTTTCCTCGATATTATTGGTGTTGATTCTAGTTTAGATCTCCCTCCCCATTTTTTTCAATTCAAAGAGAGGTTATGAAGCAAGAGGTCACTTTGAAAGAGCAAATACTGTTGTTTTTTTCAATCGGCTTGAAAGTTTCAGTTTACTTAATTAGCAAGATAAGGGTTAACAGATGTCTGGGTTTTTCGATAGACCGTATAGGTATAAATTAGCCTTGCACCGTTTCTAAAAGTTTAGGTGTGACTGTTTGTAATGGTTGAAAAAAAGTCTAATCCGAGGGTGGGGGGGGATAAAAAGGGAGAGCACTCTTCATAACTAATGGATAAACAGTTTGTACGAGTTTTTTCCCTTTGACCACAAAATCACAATGAAATCTGACGTAGACTGTTTCCAGACCTGAGACCGAGTCGACCCACAGTGATAGCTAGGACAATTAACCCTTTCCAAAACAACAAAGTCAACAATCTTTCACATTTGAAACATCTGCAGACGACTCTTACAAAATTGGCATGGATGAGCTTAAGCTTTCTGATAGGGTAGAAAACATTGTGGGGAAAGAAGAAAATGCTGGCTACCGAAGGGTCGTGTGGGAAAGGGTTAATGTAATAAGCAAATGCCATTGCTATGCCAATGCATTGTAGGTAGATATGATTTGAAATTCTATGAGATTTATTTATGAATCTTTTTCTGTTCAAATTCAGATGTTTTTGTTGTTCAAAGGAGAAATATTGCCAAGCTTTTATTTCTGCTGGTTACCAGAATTTTCCTCTTTTCCAACAAAGTTGTAAAAGCCTTCTTCCTCAAGATTAGAAATCATGATTGTTTGGTATGGGATTTAGAAAATAAAAATCTCTGATCAGTTGTAAAAAAATTCACATGCATATACATTGCATTGTAATTTCAATTTATTTCTTTTCAATGAAAAATCTGAAGGTATCCGAAATTGTGATCAAGATCAAATTTCTCATTCTCTGGATTGTGATCTTGATATGAATATTTTGCGAAGTGCACTGTGTAACTCAGTTAACTCATTACCAAACAACAAAGTTTTAGACTGGTCCAAACTGCAAAGTGACTGAAAATTTGAAATTTCTTTTGGGAAGGGAAGAAAAATTTGTGGGAAAAGGAGAAAATGCTGGTTCACTATTTCCCACAATGTTTTCAGAAGGCTTCTCTCTCAGGGCCGTTAAAAGCCTCTGGTACGGTGTACAGTAAATGTCCAAATATGGAAAAGATCACGGGAGCGTCTCATTATTGAGACTAATCGGGATTGTGTGGTAAAGAACCTAAATGTGAAAAAGCAGTCCTGTTTCAAAGCAAAATGACTCGAGACCTAAACCCCTAGTTAGGCCTCTGAGGTTAATTAGTTCAAAACAAAAGTTACTGTTTACTACACAACAAAAATGTGGATTTATCTAAATTGAAAGTGTTTGAAGATGACAGATTGAATAAGAGACAAATGACAGAGTTGAAAATACTGTTGGAAAAGTAGAAATTGCTGGTTAATTACCAGCAACTTCTCCTTTTCCCAAAGTGTTTTTTTTCTAACTCTTTACCAAACAACAAAATTTTGGACGGGTTCAAATTGAAAGCATTTGCAGATGACAAAATTAAAGAGACTGAAAGTCTGAAATTGGGTTTTGAAAGAAAGAAAATGTTGTGGGAAAAGGAGATAATGCTGGTTACCAGCATTTTCTCCTTTTCTGTCAATGTTTTCAGAGGGCTTCTTTCTCAGGGTTGTTAAAAGTCGGGATTGTGTGGTAAAGAGTTAATTTAGCCTTCTCATATTAAATCTTTACCAAACAATCCAGACTAATAATGACCTTGAGAAAGAAGCCTAAAGAAAACATCTTTGGAAAATGACAAAATGCTGGTATACAGCCAGCATTTCCTCCTTTTCCCACAATATTTTCTACCCTATCATAGTCAGAAATCATCATGTTAATAAGATTTAATTTGTTGTCTGCAGATGCTTAGAATTTGGTCCAGTCCAAAATTTTGTTGTTTGGTAAAGCGTTAACCCTTTACCACACAACCCCATCTTTCTGAGAAAGAAGCCCTCCGAAAACATTGAGGGAAAAGGAGAAAATATTTTCTTCCCTTCCCAAAAGAAACTTCAAATTTTCAGTCATTTTTTTGTTGTTGTCTACAAATGCTTTCAATTTTGACCAGTCTGAAACTCTGTTGTTTGGTAAAGAGTTAAGGTTTGTAGGATCATGATAGGCAGGGATTTAGTCTCAATAATGAGACGCTCTGGTGATCTTTTTCATATTTGGACACCGTACTAGAGGTGACCAGTCAAAAAGTAACATCGCCCTTTGGGACAGTTATCTGTACTAGGCAGAGGATGTGTATGAAATATTGCAAAATTTTGTCATTTCAGCAAGTAATGGGGGAGATATATGAGGTAGACAGTGCAAGTTTAGCAAGGTTAGATGAATTTGAGGATCATCCAAACATGTATGAAAGATTTGAAATTCCAGTTGAGACGGTTATAGGTATAAGGTTTTCTTGTTTGAATACTTTTGCTGTAATTAATGTCACTTTTTGGAATATATATTTCAAGATGACTATTTGTTTCAATTCTTTTCCACACTATCCTTAGTTTTAACGACCCTAAGAAAAGAGCCTCTTGAAAACATATTGTAGGAAAAGGAGAAAATGCTGGTAACCAGCATTTTCTCCTTTTCCCACAATGTTTTCTACCTTGTCAAATACAAATTTCATCTTTTGAGCTATGTTTAAATTGTCATCTGCAAATGCTTTGAATTTGGACAAGTCATCATTTTTTGTTGTGTGCTAAAGAGTGAATAATTTACCAAACAATCCCAAATTCCAAAAGCCCATAAGAGTAAAGCCTTTGAAAACATAGTGGAAAAAGTATAAAACGCTTGTAACCGACATTTTATCCCAGGCCTCCTTGATCGGCTGAGAAAAGTAGAAAAGTAGAATCGAAGTCACTGGAAATATTAGGGAAGTCACCTTGTATTATATTGATAATTTGTAGGGAATTTTAGGGAAATACTGATATCTATATGTAGGCCTATGATCAGGGTGTGTCATACCCAATTCACAACTGATGACCAACCAGCAAGTGTAGTATTACATTGAATATCAACTGTCTATAATTAGAAATGCTTTCGAAATGGACAAATCCAAATTTTATTTTCTGCATGCTGAAAGGTAAAATCATAATAATTATTATGCACCATGCTTTGCAAAAGGAAGCCTATAATGTATTTCCATGAGACATGGCAAGCAAGTGGTCATATGGTCAAATATCCATAAAATCCATTCAGTCTAACAATCCACTAAATCTTGAGTTAACCCTTTACCAAACGAGAAAATTTTAGACTGGTCCAAAGTGAAAGCACTTACAGACAACGAAATGAATATAATTTAAAATGTGAAATTTGTTTCCAGCAGGATAGAAAGCATTGTGGAAAAAGGAGAAAATGTAACCAGCGTTTTCTCCTTTTCCCACAAAGTTCTCTACCCTTCACAAAACAAATTCCAAATTTTCAGTCACTTTTATGTTGTCATCTGCAGATGCTTCTGATTTGGACAAATCTAAAATTTTGTCATTTGGTAAAGAGTTAAACTGGTCCTTAGACATACAGAAAATTTACAAATAGCGTAAAATTTGGGCTAGGTTGCATAGGCTACCTGAGTTGTCACTTTTTGCAGATTCATATGCCCCTTTTCATAGAGAAAGAAGCCTCTAGAAAAAATTGTGGGAAAAGGAGAAAATGCTGGTTACCAGCATTTTCTCCTTTTTCCACAATGCTTTCTATCTTGCTGGAAACAAATTTCACATTTCAAATTATATTCATTTTGTTGTCTGTAAGTGCTCAAGATCACAGAGCTCCAGATAAGCGGGAGTGATGGCATTCTAAATCTGTTATTCCTCTTCTAAACCCTATGTTGTGGGTACTCATTAGAATTGTCTCGATGAGATTCATATGCCCCCTTTTCATAGATCACAGAGATCCAGATTAGCGGGAGTGATGGCATTCTAAATCTGTTACTTCTCTTCTAAACCCTTTGTTGTGGGTACTCATTAGAATTGTCTGGATGAGACAATTCTAATGAGTACCCATAACATAGAGTTTAGAGGAGAAATAATCAATATTTTCAATTTTAAAATAAAAATCATGCCCTCAATCTGGAGCTCTGTTATATATACACTGTATATAATTAAATGTTTAAATTATAGATGGGTCAGAGACTGTGATAAACTGCTGGACATATTTCTTCAAAGACTATGATGAGAGGGAGTTACAGCTAGAATTTCTGGATAACTATGACTCTAAGGCAATCAAAGGACAGGAATATGATATCAGGTACATGTATTTCTTGTTTTGATGAAGAGATTTTTTTTTGTTACCTGTAGAGATAAGTAAAGAAAAAGAATGAGGGAGAATGAGATTGAAGGATAGAGAGAGAGAGAGAGAGAGAGGGAGAGAGAGAGAGAGAGAGAGAGAGAGAGGAGAAGGAGGACAGGAGAGAGACAGACAGACAGAGAAAAGGACAGACAAACAAGAAGACAGACAGACTGGTTTATTAAATTGTATAATCATGCAAATGAAATGGATAGTCTAAACATCATGATATTATGTCCTTATATTTTTAAAAATGAAAACATAGAAAGGTTCAAAAGTAGAAGTTTCTTCTAAACACTTTACCAGATGACAAAACTTTAGCCTTGTCCAAATTGAGAGTATTTGCACACGACAATTTCAGTATGCTCAAAATAATGGTGTAATTCCTTTTTGATAGGGAAGGAAACATTGTGGGAAAATGAGAAAATGCTGGTTATCAGCATTTTCTCCTTTTTCCACAATGTTTTCAAAAGGCTTCTAGCTAAGGGTCATAAAATCCAGGGATTGTTTGGTAAAGGGTTAAAAATTTGCTCCTTTTGCCACAATATGTCCCAAAGTTTTCTAATGCCAGGGTGTAATAACAGATGTTTATATGAGAAGGGTTTAGTTCTTTACCAAACAACAAAATTTCAGATTTTTTCATGATCAAAAGCCTTTGCAGACAGCAAAAAAAAAAATGCAATACAAGGTTGATATTTAGAGATAAAGATTGGAAAATATTGTGGAAAAAGGAGAAATGCTGGTTACCAGCATTTTCTCCTTTTCTCACATTGCTTTTTGAAAGACCTTTCCCTCGGGGTCATTTAAAGTTGAGAATGTATGGTAAAGAGTTTAGCAGCAAAAATGTATATAAACATTATTTTTAAAAAGCGCTATTTCCTCTATGTTGACGGCAGATATCTTATTACACCCTATATGTTACTTGTTACCTTACTTCAACCATTTACCGCACCATCCCAAGTTTTAACAACCCTGGCTGAGTGGACTTTTGACAACATGGCAAGAAAAGTAGAAAATGCTGGTAATTATAACCAGCATTTTCTCCTTATCCCATAATGTTTTCTACCTCGTCAAAGAAAAATTGCACCAATTGAGCCATACTAAAATTGTCGTCTGCAAATGCTTTTAATTTGGATGAGGCTAACATTTTTTCGTCTTGTAAAAGGTTATCTCTTTACCATGTCAATCAGAGTTTGCCCTCTTACCACACAATGATGACTTATAACACCCCTGGAAAAGAAATCTTTTGAAAACATTTTAGGGAAAGGAGAAAATGCTAGTTGTCAGTATTTACTCTATTTTCCACCATGTTTTTACCCATCATGGAAAAATTGCACCATCTGAACCACTTTGAAATTATCATTTACAAATGCTGTCAATTTGGACAGGGTAACCAGCATTTTTTGCACCCACAATGTTTTGTGCCCTTTCCAAAGACAAATCCCAAGTATGCTTCCAATTCGGACAGGTTAACCAGCATTTTCTGCACCCACAATGTTTTGTGCCCATTCCAAAGACAAATCCCAAGTATACTTTTGAGGACATTGCAAGATAAGAAAATGTTGTTAACTGGCATTTTTAGCTCACCTGAGCACAAAGTGCTCAGAGTGAGCTATTATGATAGTGCTGTGTCCGTCGTCCGTCATCCGTCATCAACTTTTTACCTTGTGTACACTCTCATGATACTCATGAAACTTGGTCAGAATGTTTGCCTCGATAAAATCTCATACAAGTTCGAACTTGGGTCATGTCAGGTGTAAAACTAGGTCACTAGGTCAAATCTTAGATAAACCTTGTATACGCTCTAGAGGCCACATTTTCAGTTCGATACTGGTGAAACTTAGTCAGAATCTTTGCCTCAATGATATCTCTGACGATTTTGAAAATGGGTCATGTCAGGTTGAAAACTAGGTCACTGGGTCAAATCTTAGAAAAACCTTGTGTACACTCTAGAGGCCACATTTTCAGTTTGATACTCATGAAACCTGGTCAGAATCTTTGCCTCCATAATATCTCGGACAAGTGCGAAAATGGGTCATGTTGGGTCAAAAACTAGGTCACTAGGTCAAATCTTAGGAAAACCTTGTGTACACTCTAGAGGCCATATTTTCAGTCCAAAACTCCTGAAACTTGGCCAGAACATTTGTCTCTGTTGACATCTTGGATGAGTTTGAAAAATGGGTCATGTCAGGTCAAAAACTAGGTCACCAGGTCATATGTTAGAAAACCCTTTTGTACACTCTAAAGGCCACATTTTCAGTCCAAAACTCTAGAAAGTTGGTCAGAATGTTTGTCTTGATGATATCTTAGATGAGTTCGAAAATGGGTCATGTTGGGTCAAAAACTAGGTTACTAGGTCAAGTCTTAGAAAAACCTTGTATACGCTCTGGATGCCATATTTTCAGTCCAACACTCTTGATAATTGGTCAGAATGTTTGCCTTGATAATATTTTAGATGAGTTTGAAAATGGGTCATGTTGGGTCAAAAACTAGGTCAATAGGTCAAATGTTATAAAAACCTTGTATATACTCTGGAGGACACATTTTCAGTCTGATACTCCTGAAACTTTTTCATAATATTTGTCTTGGTGATATCTTAAATGAGTTTGGAAATTGGTCATGTGGAGTCAAAAAAGTAGGTTACCGGGTCAAATGTTAGAAAAACCTTGTTAACACTCTAGAGGCTACATTTTCTGCCTGATACTCTTCAGATTTGGTCAGAATGTTTGTTTTGGTGATGTCTCAAAAGAGTTTAATAATGGATAATTGTCGAGTCCAAAACTAGGTCACTTGGTCAAATCTTAGAAAAACCTTTTGTACGCTGTAGAGGCCATATTTTCAGTCCAATACTTATGAAACTTGGTCAGAATGTTTATCTTATTGATATCTCAAAAGTATTTGATAATGGGTAATGTCTGATGAAAAACTAGGTCACTGGAAAACTAGATTTAAAATGGTTCATGTTTGGTCAATAGACTCAGGTGAATGATTTCAGGGCCATCATGGCTCTCTTGTTTCTTTTTATCACATTTTTTTTCCTTTCCTATTAATACAGATTCACTTATTTGAGCCATATTAATCCTGAGTTTTAACGACTCTGAGAAAGAATCTTTTTGAAAACAATGTAGAAAATGGAGAAAATGCTGGTAACTAGCATTTTCTCATTTTCTTACAATGTTTACTACCCTTCCCTTGACAAAGGTCAGTTTTTCAGTCACATCTATTTTGTTATCTGCAAATTCTTTCAAATTGGACCAGTCTAAAATTTTGTCTTTTCATAAAGAGTAAAATCAATAATGTGTGTGCAAATGCTTTTAATTTGGGTTTCGTTTTTTGGCTCTGATTAAAAACCCTTCTTGTTGTCATAATTTCCTTATTTTCCAGCAATGTTTCCTACCATTTCAAAATCCAGTTTTATTATTCTTTACTTTTTTTTTGCCCTCTGCAAATCATACTTTCAGTATTCACGGGCTGTAAAATTTCATCCTCAGTTGAAAAGTTTAGATACTTTTTAATCATCTTATCTATAATTATCATTTTTTCAGAGAAAATCCTGATCACCCTGACAACAGATAACACAGCAGAAGTTTCGCAGGCAGACAACAGCAAATGTAGATGACCAAAAATACATGTTACTGATATTTGTTAATCCTTTAGCAGACATGGTTTTAATGACCCTTAGGAATAAGCCTTTAACTCTTTACCAAATGACAAAATTTTGGACTAGTCCAAATTGAAAGCATTTACAGACAACAACATAAATGTGAATCAAAAATTGAAATTTGATTTGGAAAGGGTAGAAAATTTTGTGCGAAAAGGAGAAAATGCTGGTTACCAGCATTTTCTCCTTTTCTGTCAATGTTTTCAGAAGGCATCTTTTTCAGCGTCATTAAAAGTCGGGATTGTGTGGTAAAGAATTAAAAAACACTTACAGAAAAGGGGAAATGCTGGTAATCAGGAATTTTTCCTAATCCCAGAGAGTTTAATGCCCTGTTAACTCTTTACCACACAATCCTGAGTTTTAATGACAATCAGAAAGAAGCCTTTCGAAAACATTGTGGGAAACGGAGAAAATATTGGTTACCAGCATTTTCTCCATTTCTCACAATGTTTTCTATCCTATCACAGACAAAATCATCATTTGAGCTACATTTGTTGTCATCCCTAAATGCTTTAGATTAGGTCGAGTCCAAAATTATGTTGTTTGGTAAAGGGTTAACTCTTTACCACACAATCCTGACTTTTAACGACCCTGAGAAAGAAGCCTTTAGAAAACTTTGTTGGAAAAGTAGAACATGTAGATATCCAGCATTTTTCCTTTTCCCACAATATTTTCTATCCTATCAAAGTCAGAAATCATCATATTAACAAGATTTAATTTGTTGACTGCAGATGCTTTAATTTGATCCAGTCCAAAAATTTGTCATTCGGTAAAGAGTTAACCCTTTCCCAAACAATCCCTGTTTTTTACGGGTCTGGAATCATAGCCTTTTGAAAACATTGTGGGAAAAGGAGAAAATGCTGGTAACCAGCACTTTCTCCTTTTCCCACAATGTTTTCTACCCTGTCATGTAGAAAAATCATCTTTTTAGCAACTGTTAATTTCTCGCCTGCAAAATGCTTTCAATTTGGTCTGGTCCAAAATTTG
Source organism: Tridacna crocea (assembly GCA_943736015.1). Lineage (NCBI taxonomy): Eukaryota > Metazoa > Mollusca > Bivalvia > Cardiida > Cardiidae > Tridacna > Tridacna crocea. Next base: position 23,439,456 of record OX031070.1, read on the forward strand.
CTGTTTGGGAAAGGGTTAACTCTCTACCAAACTACAAATTTATAGACTGGTCCAAATTGAAAGCATTTGAAGACAACAAAATAAATGAGACTGAAAAATCAAAATTTGATTTTGGAAGGGTAGAAAACATTGTGGGAAAAAGGAGAAAATGCTGGTTACCAGCATTTTCTCCTTTTCCTACAATGTTTTCAAAAGGCTTCTATCTCAAGTTCGTCAAAAGTCATTATTATGTGGTAAAGGGTTAAAGAACTTCAGATCATTTTTACCACTCATAAAATTGTTGTCCGTATGAGCTATGTACAGTGTGTTATGTCATGCCAGCAGAAATGTGATAGTAAATTTCATAACTGAAATACCAGTAAATAGTAATAATATTGGTGTTTTTGATTACATATCAGTACATGTATATGTCCTCTTTTATTGTATGTGTAAATAGCTTTGTTTTATTTTAAGTACTTTTTGATAATCTTGTTCTATACAGGGAGCATAATTATATGTGTGTGCCTAAAGGTGTGTATGATGCCTGTTGTTTAAGATTTAATTTGTCCACCAAGTTCTGGAAAGCCCTTTGTATGTACAATCTGCTAAAACATGTCACAAAGATCCTTTTAAATAGTCTTTTATTTTAATTCCCTTTGCATTGGATTTAATCTAACAAGTCTGTATTTTTGTTTTACTTCCTTTATTTTAATCTTCATTTCTATTAACCCTTTACCACACAGTCCTGCAATTTAACGACTCTGAGGATGAAGGTCTTTTGAAAACATTGTGGGAAAAGAAAATGCTGGTAAGCAGCATTTTCTTCTTTTCCCACAATGTTTTCTTCCCCAAGAAATTTCAAATTTTTAGTTACACTGAATTTGTCATCTAGAAAAGCTTTCAATTTGGATGAGTCAAATATTTCGTCGTTTGGTAAAGACTTTATTAGCCAAATTGTAACAGCAAACAAAGACAAGTTTTCTTTATTGTTTTCAAATAGCTGACCAACAACAGCTATCCAAAGAACCTGCTTATTCTTATTTCTTTCTTTGTCTTTTTCATCTACCCTGTAATCACTCAAACTCTATTATTTATATGATTCTAGTACTCTGTTGACTCCGCTGCATGTAAATCATATGAAACATAGGAATCAGGTGTAACCCAATTAGCGCAGCACCAAAGTCTTACCAGAGTTGATGAATTGGACTCTTACTACACGTAGTACTAGTAACTGAAATTAGCGAAACAGGGGATATTTGAAGATATTGTGACAAAAGCATGAAAAAGTCACAGAATTTGCGACATAACATGCCAGCAGGACTGTGTTAGTAAATCTCTTTAGTGAAATAATGATGTTGATGTGGTTGATTACATATTGGTCTTCTATTATAATATATACATATATGTAAATCTTTTTGTTCTATATGAAGTGTCTTTATAATCATCTTGGTGTTTAACTCTTTGCCAAATCACAAAATTTTAGACTGGTCCAAAGCGAAAGCACTTGCTGACAACAAAATAAAGGATACACAAAAATTGAAATTTGTTTCCAGCAGGGAAGAAAACATGTTTACCAGCATTTTCTCCTTTTCCCACAATGTTTTCTAAAGACTTCTACCTCAGGGTCATAAAAACCAGGGATTGTTTGGTGAAAGGTTAAATACACCTTTACAACACAATGCCGACTTTTGACACCTCTGGAAATGAAGCCTTTTGAAAACAATGTGGCAAAAGAAGAAAATGCTGGTAACCAGCATTTTCTCCTTTTCCCGCATGTTTTTTTTCTATTCTATCGAAGAAAAATTGCACCATTTGAGCCACACTGAAATTGTCGTCTGCAAATTTTTTCGGTTTGGACAAGGCTAAAATTTTGTTGTTTAGGAAAGAGTTAAGATAACAGATTCTTATCTAATATCATTTTAACCCTTTCCCACACACTTTAGAAAATATCTTTTTAAGAGTATCCAGCATTTTCTGTTTTTACCACAGTGTTTTCTATCCTTTCAAAACAGGTTTAAGAATATCATTCTCACCACAATTGTCTTTCAATATTGACAAGTCTCAAATTTTTCATCAATTACATTTCATTCAGTAAACTTAAAATTGAATTTGTTTATCCATTACCACAAAATTCTGGCTTTTAACCCCCCTAGAAAAGAAAGCTTTTGAAAATATTGAGGGAAAAAGAGAAAATGCAGGCTAATTATTAACATTTTCCCATATTCCCAGAGCCCCCGATAGATGGAGTGATTTTGATTTCAAAACAGAATATGTTTATTATTTTCCACTAAACACAATGTTATGGGTACTCATTAGAATCTTCTCATCGAGACGATTCCAATGAGTACCCACAACACAGGGTTTGGAAGAGAAATAATGGATTTAGAATACCATCACTTCCCCTTACCTGGAGCTCTGATTTAACCCACACAATTCCTACTTTTGACACCCCCGAGATAGAAGCCTTTAGAAAACATTATGGGAAAAGGAGAAAATCCCAGTAACCAGCATTTCTTTCTTTTCCCACAATGTTTTCTATCCTTCACGAAACAAATTTCAAGTTTTCACTCACTTTTATTTTGTCGTTTGCAAATGCTTTCAATTTGGCAAACCTAGAATTTTGTCAGTTTGTATTGAGTTAAGTTGATAGAGTCAAATGTTTTGTCATCATTTGGTAAAGAGATAATACATCACCATCTGCAGACAACTGTTTGGGGAAGCACAGCGAAGTAGGAAGCTTTTCAAGATTGGGGAGGCTAACTTCGAAATACTGAGATTTTTTGCGTGGTTGTTTCATTGCGCTAAGAACTCATATTTTAGTTAACTATGATTTTCAAAATTATTGGGGGGGGGGGTGGCTGAGCCCCCCCCCCCCCCCCCCCCCTGTTCCTACGGACTTGAAGCAGACTACCAAAATTGCTGTATATGATTTGTTCTTTTTATTTTTGTCATGTTGTTAAAAAGTTTATAAAAATACTAACACTTCTAATAAAATATTGGAGTCTGAATTTTTTGCAGCTTGTAATTTTTTGTCCTTCCCACATTTTATTCATTTTTACTTTCATTTTTACCAAATTAAAGTTTCAACGACCCTAAGAAATGAAATTTTTGAAAACATCTGGGAAAGGACTCGCCATGTTATACTCACCCTGTCTAAAATTATGTCCATGATTTAGGATACAGTTAATTTATCCTGTGAAACTTTCAACTTGGATGGGTCTAAAATTTTGTCATCTGTCAAAGAGCTAGACCAGATAGATCCAGCCCCAATAGAATCTTCAGGACTTGTTTTAATGTACAGGTTACGCTTTGGAAGCATTGTGCTTACGTTGGAAAGCAGCTGGTGGCTTAGAAAGAATTTTGATGTTGCACTATATAGAATGATGACATATTAGTCTCAATAATGAAAAGCTACAGTGACTTTTTTTTTTTTTCATAGTCTGGCATTTATTGCGCACAGTTCAGTTTTACATCTGGTAAAAGACATGATCAAAGACATATTATTAAACCTCATTACCTACAGAACGTGCAGAGGACATTTATATAACATGTAAATCGCTAAAAAAGCACTGACGAAACTGGTTTAAATTGGGAATAATTTTATGGTCAAAGGGAGAAAACTCGTAGACACTGACATAAGTTGAGAAATGGCGGAATTGCATCCCTTATATTTGTGGTCGGCATAAAACCATAGACGAATAAACAGTATAGCAGTTTGTGAAGACGATCTGTATCGAAAAAAAAAAGTTCGTAGAGCTGACATTATTTCTGGTATAGTTTAAGACAGGATTATGGATGCTGCTACTTCAGAAATTATCATGACAGTGGACAAAGGAAAGAAAAACCAATTGCAGACATGATTACTACTTTGTAAATCAGTGGCAGTCTCCCTTGTATAAATTTCCTCCCAGTTGTAACCAAGGTGCCACCAACATTTAAACTTGGAAATAACAATATGATTATCAAAGTAAGAGCTCACGCAGAAATTATATACTCGTATCTAATTTCAATAGTAAAATTTATCAACTTATGAATGTGAACTATAATTAAGAGTAATTAAGAGTTGTTACAATTCAAACTTATTAAACCAACATAATGTTTTCGTTCAATTAGGTTTTCGAGGTTATCAACAAATATCCTTAAAATGGGCTGAATTGCCAAAGTCCAGCCAATTCTTCGATCATAGATCGTAAGGAATATGGGACAGAAAGGAAAAGCATATCTGAATCTTTCAAGCTACGTAATAAATGGCGATAAAAGCTATGTTTTTTTTTTTCTCGACATTATTGATGTTGATTCCAGTTTACCTTTTTTTTTAATTTTAGAGAAAGGGGTTATAAAGGAGGAGGTGACTCTCTATTAATTTGAACACTTAACCGGCCCCTTAAACAACAAATTGATTTGTAACAACTCAACAGCATCCTGCCTTTTACAAAAAAAAAATACCAGCGCCCAAACCTAAGAATCAACACAAACTATAAACTTTGGTGTTCAGGGTTACGAACGTGCAGTCGGATCTAGAATCTACACGGTCCAATAAAAACTTCTTTTTTTCGAAAAGAAAACTCCTGTGAAATGACAAAGATTTTTTTTTTTTAATCGGCTTGAAAGTTTCAGTTAATTAATTAGCAAGACAAGGTTTAAGAGAGGTTCAGGGCTTTTCGATAGACCGGATTCATGGATATGAATTAACCTTACGCCGTTTCTTAAAGTTTTGCTGTGACTGATTGTAATAGTTGAAAAAAAGACCATTCCGAAAGTGGGGGGGAAGAATTGACAATAAGGGAGAGTACTCTGTATAACTAATGGATAAACAGTTTGTACGCGTTTTTTCCCTCCGACCATAAAAATACAATGGGATCTGACTGACTGTTTGTAGACCCGAGACGTACAGTGTTATATATGAGCTATAAACTTCTCCCGTTTCCTTTTTTCCCCGTTTCCTTTCTTCTAGTCTAATTTTGATTCATTATTTAAAACGTCTATTTCCTCCCTTAGATTCACTGCCTACTATCTTTATTCGCAATTTTGCTGTACTCTAGATCAATGAAAAAGGTCTATATAGGTACTGGTGTCAACACTGAAATGGGAAACAGATCGAAATCGGTCAATCATCAGCTGTACATAAGAGTAAACAGACTGTGATAGTAACAAGGTCCACACAAAAGCACGCGTTTTAGGGTAAACTCCAAAAGAATCTGATAGCTCAGGAGAGCCAGGAATCAATGCCATTCTTCTCAGACCACCAGGGTCGAGTAAAGGAACCCATTCAGCTGTTTTAATATGATGGACCATACAAATATCTCGAACCAGTCTTTACAGAATTAATATTATAATAAAGTCCTGTCTAATTCATTCAGAGACATTTTCCATTTCATGAAAAAAAAAAATCATTTCACCCACCATTTTGTATTATAAAGAAATTCGATTAAAAGATTGAAAAAACACTAAATTGATAAATTATTATGAAAAAGGACATATGTCATTCAGTTTTCACTGGAATATTTTTGAAATGAAGTGCAATGAAGTCGGAAGTGATTTCCATTTTGTGCAAAGGATTCCATTTCATCCATTTTTAAAAAAAAAAATCCTTTGCGTGTTTTAAGCTTAGCGGTAAATCGTCTGGAGCGAAAAGGATCGGACCGCCAGACCTGGAAATATTAGAAGAAACGCCATTGCTATGCCAATTGTAGGTATTTTAAAATCCTATGAGATTTGTGAATGAATCATTTATTTGTTCATATTCAGATATATTTGTGTTCAGAGGAGAAATATTGCCATGCTTTCACTTAAATCGAGAAAATAATGTGTTTCCGCGGATTGTCAGACTGAGTAGTTTGATCTACGATACCTTCAGTCTGAAGGCTCGCTCCGATGTTATTTTGGTTATTGGGTCCCCGCATGGAGAAACAGTGAAAAATTGAACAACTTTGCAAATGAAGTGAAAAATCAGGATCTCGTTATAGACAAGCCTGAATCTAGTGTGATAGAAAAAAGTGACATTACCTGGTTACTGTTATCAATCATTGGACATATAATGCACACTGTACCATCTCAAGTCCATCGTAAATTTTCTGTTAGCAAATATAGAGCGCTATACTGAGTTTCTGTTTCAACAATTTTATCTGTAGTGCAGCGAAATGCAATTAACTTTTAGTATTAAACATGACCAAAAACAAATTGTTTAACCATTCATTACAGAAAGAGCTTGTAGAAGTCAATTAGAACATGTTTATCTTGAGAAAAATCACGCACGAAATTTATCGTGCGTGGCTGCCATTTTGTTTGTTTTCGGGAATGCAAACAACTCAAGTAACTGATGAAATATATGCTTTTTTTCTCACGATCAGCGTTTAAAATGAAAATATAATTTATGTATTTCAAACAAAGGAATATTGAATACTAGTGGTGAAACGGTATACCGATTAACCGCAGTCTGTTCAAAGAAAAAAAATGAAACCAGTATGAATTTTACAGTATCGGTATTTCGGTTACATGTGAACTTCTCGTAATTGCATTAGAATGTCTGGTTTTCCCAAAAATTGTCAGAAATTAAAAGTTTTTCAACTAACTAAAAGATTTACGAAAGCGAAAGTTGTTTATTTTTTCCACAGGCGGTGTCACTGGTGTTAAGGTAAAATTATGACCACCTCAAATTCGTGACACGGAACTCCAAATAACCGTCGACCGTATTACTGATTTTGGACCAACAGAGTTTGTTATTCATTTCCTATAAGTTTGCTCACACTTATTTTGCGTTTTTTTCCTGGTAGATAAGCGGGAAAGTATTAGTTGAGCAATAGAGTATGTTAGTGCATCACACTGTCTTCTCTGTTGAACTCCCAAAGTTCGGTAAAGTAGGACTGGTGTCTACATATACAAGTGCACCCTCTGAGTGAGTGTTCAGTACTGCTGCTGACTTTTTGTCAGCACAGAGGGTTTCTCTGGCTGCTGACAAGGTTGACATGCTAATATTTTTGAAAAAGAACATGACTTGACATGTCACTGAATCATTTACTTATTTCTATGGATAATTCTTAATTTTTTTTGTCATTTCAATCTAGTCTATGTTAAAGACTAGTCAATTTTTTTAGCATATGCTACCCTAACAGTGACTACAAATAGTCAGATATGCTAAATGTCAGAATATACAACATATTGCAATACATATTGCAATACGGGTCAGCCGTATTGCAATATATTGCAATACACTTTTTACCGTATTGTTTCACCCCTATTGAATACGCAAGACATATGTATGTTTCAATCCTAGTTTTGTGCTCAATTTGGGAAATTATAAGAGTTTAAACTTGCGCCCAAAATCTATGTGGAGCTTTCAACTGATTTTGTCTTGATTGTCTCTGTACCCAGAGGCGACCAGACAAAAAGTAACATCGCCTTTGGGGACAGTTATCTGTACTACCTGGTTACCTACATTTTCTCCTTTTCCCACAATGTTTTCACAATGGGATTCTAATCCTTCGTTATGAATTTGATCAGCTCAGCATCGACAAATTCATGTCATAATTCATGGCAGTCAAACACCCTGAAGATATTGATAAATATGACTGTTGCTGTCCTTAAATGTCTCATTTATTCAGAGCCATACGCATGTTTAAAAGATAATGATTAAAGTTAAATAAAAAGTTACATGTCTGGGTTATCGATTTTAATTCTTGCCTGCAGGACAAGTAAAAAACCATGAAGGATAAGTGATTTTTGTTTTACTTGTCCTGTGGGACAAGTGGATCTTGTAAAAATTTTCAAGCCCTGCAGATTTTTCTGGATAGAAAGTAATAAAGTTTTGAATTTTACACATCAGTTGATTTAATTTTTGTCTTTGAAATGGTTGAAAATATTACAGTAGAAGAAAAAATTCATATTCAATAGCAGTTTCTCCTTTTTAAACCTGGTTTCATACTTAAAAGCTTTTTTTCACAGGATCTTAAAAACATGGAAGAATTCCTTGTTAGAGCGTTCTAAAGATCATTTGTGCAAGGCTTTTTGACTGTACATGATTTCTTGTTGATAGTCTATGAAGTGGACACAGTTTCTGGAATATTATGCACCTTTTCTCCCTTTTCCACCTAATTTTTCAGTGCTTGGTTTTGACTCAGTTCCCCGTAAGGTCTTCAAAAGTGCCGCAGAACTGTCTCCCAATCTGTCACTCAGGGAACTGTCTCGAAAACGTGTTTTATCGGGGAATTGTCTTGTTCCTCAAAGCTTGACCTGTAGGGTTTTTAGAACAAAGGTTTGGTTTGGTAACAAGATAAACATAGATCTATATGTCACAATTTCTATATCTCCTAGGGCATCACTATGAACAGCGCAGAGGAGGAGGAAGTGTGGTGTGAATGCAGTGACGATGAAACCTATAACCCTTGTAAGTTGAAGAAGGGAACATGGGAACCAACAGCAGAGGACATGCTAAAAGTCTTTGAGGAGTTAAAGACCAAGAAGGTATCATTGCAGATATACTAGTACAGAGCGCCAGACAGAGGGAGTGATTTTGATTTCAAAATTTAAAAAAGCAATACTAATAATTATCTACTAAACCGTAAGTTGAGACGATTCTAATGACTACTCACAACGTAAGGTTTTGAAGAGAAAATTGGATTTAGAATACCATCACATATGGAGCTCAGCTGGTATAGTCTTTGAAGGGAAACAGGTATCTTCATGCATGCTGGCACATATTATGTAATTCATTCAAAATCCTGACTTTTAACGACCCTTTGGAAGAAGGTTTCTAAAACAATGTGGAAAAAGTAGAACATGCTGGTAGCTAGCATTTTCTCCTATTCCCACAATGTTTCCTATTCTTTCAAAGATAAATTCCATCATTTTGTAACCAGAATTTTGTCCATACTGAACATGTTTCAAAGGTTTATTTTTTTCTGGTTGTTAAAACATTTAGCAGGTGGTATAATGGAGTTTTGGTAATGCTCCAAAAAGTTCAGTGGTGTACATTGAATTTCTTGCAGCATGTTCGTCCTAGTAAAATCTTGATTATTTCACTAAAAGAACAAAAGTTTGGCTTAACCCACAAGGAATGATTATAAACCCATTACCACTCAATCCCTACTTTTGACAACCCTGAAAAAGATGCCTTTAGAAACACAGTAGGATTTATAAGTAGAAAATGCTGGTAACCGGCATTTTCTCATTTTCCCACAATGTTTTCTACCCTTCCCAAAACAAATTTCAACTTTTTATTCACATTAATTTTGTCGTCTGCAAATGCTTCCAGTTTTGACCAGTCTAAAATTATGTTGTTTGGTAAATAGTTAAAAGATTAGTAGATTTTATCTTGAAAACAATTTGAAAGCTCAAGTTAGTTTCACATTAGGATAGACTTATTACTTGCAACAGGCTTTCTATGAAGATGTAGGCAGAATATATTCTCTTCGATGTAAAGTGCTTGCTATCTGTATATAGGCTGTCTGTCTCTTGAAGAAAACCACCTTTGAAAAACCACCATGGCAGTGGCAGAGCTAAAGCAGGAAAGTGGTAAAGAAGAGCTCTGGTTCCTAAATTTGACCAAATAATTTTTGAAAGCACAGAGAGATTCAAGTAAACCATTTGGCAGGTGTATGAATGTAATGATGCCGCTACAGACAATTTTGAAAATCTTGTGACCAATGGAGTCAGTGTGTCCTTGCTTATTGATACACTCATATACATATTATGCAAAATGCAGACAAAAACTTTCTAATTTGCAGGTATTGGAACTGAAGTGGAAATGTCCTGGCCGCAGACCTCCAGAATCTGACAATCCAAAGGAACCAGAGGTCAGAGAGGAGATCATTGAAAAACCACAGAAACAAGAGGAGAAAAAGTAAACACTAAAGTCATTACTATTCAAAGTTTTAGACTTTTTCAACATGATAAAAATTTGCCAGCTATGAATTGAATAATTCTAGTCCCATGATTTAGTTTTTTAGACGTAAAGAACATTGCAGGAAAAGGAGAAAAAGCTGATAATTACTAGTTATTTTCTCAAAAGCTTTTTTCATCAGAGAAGCTATGAAATGAATTATGATTGTGTGGTAAGAAAGTAAACTTAATTAATAGTAACTCATAGAAAGCTGAATAAGAATTAAGGATAGGTCACCCTGGTACATGTAGGATTCGTGTAATATTGCCTTTCATGGTAGAGATTCGGCTAAGACTTGGGTAATCCATAATCGATGCATAAAACCGGCATCATTTGTTTGCTCGATTACTGATTACATGAGTCTTAGCAGAATCTTCACGTTTTTCTACAATGTTACAGTAATGGACATTAGGGTACCCTATCCTTAATGTACTGGCCCTTTTTCATTGGGGAAAAACATGCAAACTATTGCAATTTCAAAGTTGATTTAGCCAAGAAGTAGACAGTGCAGATCTGAGATCCGACTGAACATTTTATGCCACCTGATCTTGTTTACAGTGAAAAGAAGCTGCAGTCTGATCTTGGTCTGCCTTTAAAAGCAACATAGGTTGTGCTTCATGCTCCAAGTGCTGCGTTGTCAAATTTTTCTACAGCGTGAATCAAGATCAGACTACACAAAATTTGCAATCTGATCTTGGATAAATATTGCTTGTAATGTTCAGATATTCTCTCCAGTGAAAGTAGAAACCACTTTTCCTGATTGAAACAGCTTTTAACACTATGATAAACAACATATTTTTGGACCAGGCCAAATTAAATCTTGGTAATATTTTACCTTTTAAAGTATGATGATTTCTGACCTTGATAGGGTAGAAAATATTGTAACAAAAATAGAAAATGCAGTTTACAAGCATTTTCTCCTTTATCTGCCATGTTTTCTATAGGCTTTCGGGTCGTTAAAAGTTGGGATTTTGTCGTAAAGACTTAATTAGTGCTGTAACCCTTGCTGTAATCCTTTCCAAATGACAAAAGCTTATTCTTGTCTGGAAGGGTTGTATCATGCTATGGCCCAGGTCCTCCATCCAGGGTTCCCACGCAGTCGGGAAAACGGGAAAAAGTTGGGAATTTCGTAAAACCCGTTCCCGCTCTTGAAAAAGTCTTGATTTTTGTTATATCTATGAAAAACCCGGGAAAAGTACGAAACGTTTTGGGTATGAAACAAAAATTCAGGACGATAATAATCTCCGGTCTGCGTCCTCCATTTTTCGGATAAAGGTCCAATATTTTCTACATGTATCCTACACCGTCATTGGTCGAAGAGGGTGAATTTCCCTATGTTCTTTTTTTAGGTTCACTGGTCCCGGAATAGTTACTTTAATATTTAAATAAACCGGGATCCAGTGTATTAATTTCGGAGAACTCGGTACTTATCCTAAAATACAATGCAGCTGCGCTTTGTATTTTCCCGGGGACGAGCTGAAGTGGATTTACGTGAAAATGAGCTACAACAGTAAATATTACTGAAAATTTAAATCCATAGGGGTCTAAAAAGTTAACAGACTTTATCTTTATGAAGCCAAGTTATGATTCTCGTCGGGATGAGGTTGTCGAGTCAGAAGAAACTGAAAGTAAGCGCTTGTCAGCAATCATGAATCAAAACACTTCAAGTATTAAGTCTAACAAAGTCACGATTATTCGTATTTTCAGAAACATGAAAAGCAGGATATTGCCCTTTGAAAAGACCAGTTTATTTATTAATGTATTTCAGGTCATGAAAACTGTACAATTAAAGTGAAAGTAAAACATGGTACTTTTGGATTAGGCTTTAGTTTCAATGGCTGAAGAGGGAAAATAACCTCTATTTGAAGGCTTACAGCAAAACTGTTGTGCATTATGATAGTAAATGATCTGCAAGGACTTAATTCTGTGTCTCAAATCATAAAGAAAATAATTCCCAATGTTAGAGAAAAACAACACTGTTATGTTTTGGGGGTCCGGCCCGCTAATCGGCATCTAATCGCAGTTGTTCTGGAAGTCTAATTGTAAACAAAGACAATGGCGTACATTTTCGAGACTACTTTTTATTCCCTATATATTCATACACATTCCCGCGCTTACACTTTATGAATGAAACTACTTTTTGTGTATTACGTACTATAGCGTAGTATTTCTACTATGGAATGTCATTCATAACATACCTCCCCTGATAGTTATCAGTCTCACTTGTTTCTCAATCAAATGATTAAATGTTAAAATGCTACTTGGCTTTTGAAGACTAAAAGTAAATGATTACATGTGTAATAAAAAAAGAAAATATATGAAACACACAGATCAGAATTTTCACTGATGGTAATAACATAGGGATTATTATGCCCTTTTCACATGTTATTACTTTCACAAATCAAGACGAACCGGCTTTTTCCTAACTCTTTGTGGATAGCGCGTAGTCTTTGGCTTTTCAGTTATCTCCCTTGGGTAAGTCTTTTCCTGGCCTTTATTTGGAGAAACGTTAACACTGTTTTCACTCTGAGAAATTTCTGATGGCACTGAAACTGCAGTAGTGGTAACCATTGGAGTTTGAACAGTTGGTATGGTAACTGTTGGTTTCGGATCTACAGATGTCTCTGATGTGGAAACAAGTTGATCTGAATGCCTTCTCCATAAGATGTCATTACCAACATTGACTTTATATGATAGAGGACCTGTTCTACTATGTATGTGTCCCTTTTCCCATTTTTGTGGATTTGCTCTATAATCTCGAACAAGCACTGGTTCACCCACCTCGTACTGTTTAATTGTAGGTTCTACTTGTTTAGAATCCATCATCTTAAGTTGCTTTCGATTGACGATGTTTCTAATTTCGGGTTTCAGAATGTCTATTCGTGTACGGATATTTCGACCATAAAGTAACATTGATGGTGATTCATTTGTTGTCGCATGTGGCGTAATGCGATATTTACACAGAAATGCATTGAGCTTCTGATTTAATGTCAAGTCTGGATTACTCGATTTAATAGCATTTTTGAATGATTGTACAAATCGTTCTGCTTGTCCATTTGTCCTTGGATGGAATGGAGCAGAAGTCATATGGCGAATAGCGTTTGCGTCCATAAATGCTTTGAATTCCTCCGAACGAAATTGAGGTCCGTTATCCGAAACTATTTCACAAGGAATACCTTGACGTGCAAAAAGAGTCCTCAACACATTTATTGTTGTTGTTGTTGTAGTCGATTGCATATGAAATACTTCCGGCCACTTCGAATATGCATCTACGACAATGAGGAACATGGCACCCTTGAAAGGACCGGCAAAATCTATATGTAGACGGTACCATGGACTGCTTGGCCAACTCCATGGATGAACTTGACTTCTTGGCGGCGCATTTTTCACATAACTGCACCCTGCACATGTTTTGCATAACTTTTCAATGTCTTTGTCCAAGCCTGGCCACCATACATATGTCCTAGATAAAGATTTCATCTTTACAACACCAACATGACCTGAATGTATTTCATTTAGCACATTTTCACGCAAACTATCTGGTATGACAACGCGATTTCCCCATAGTATACAACCTTGATGAACATTCAACTCAGTTGACCTTTGTTGATATGGTTTGAGTGTAGGATCCTCACTTTTTGGAAAATATCCCTGCATAACCATATCTAAAACTTGAGATAATACATGATCTCTCTGTGTCTCCCTGCGAATAACAGCACTCGTAATAGGTAAAGCATTGAAATGCTCACTATAAAAAATATCAGTAGGGTCATCAAGGTCATCTGAATCCCCCGGAAGTGGTAAACGCGACATGGCATCAGCATTACCGTGATATTTTGTTCCTTTGTATTGTATGTTATATGTATACCCTGACAGAAACACTGCATAGCGCTGTAATCTGGCAGCAGTCATTACTGGTAACTGTTTTTCGGGATTAAATATACTCAAAAGTGGCTTATGATCTGTAATGAGGGTAAACTTCCTTCCATAGAGGTAAGTATTAAATTTTCTAACACCCCAGTATAGTGACAATGCTTCTTTATCAATTTGAGAATAACCCTTTTCCGCACTGTTTAACGTCCTTGAAACGAATGCAATGGGTCTTTCAGTACCATCTTGGAAAGTATGGGACAGTACACATCCAATTCCATAAGCAGATGCATCACATGCTAAGGTAAGTGGTTTCTCTGGATCATAGTGACACAAAACTTGCTCAGAACAGATTGCTTCTTTAATCTGAAGAAATGCTTTCTCACAATGTTCAGTCCACTTCCACTTTTTATCATTCTGGAGTAATTCATGTAGTGGAGCAGCAATTATTGACAGATTCTCAACGAAACGATGGTAATAATTGACTAATCCTAAGAATGAGCGCAACTGTGATACATTTTCTGGCCTTTTTGCTTCATTCATAGCTTTGACCTTGTCTGGAGATTTGTGAAGCCCATTTTTATCTATTTCATGGCCACAATAACTAATTTTCTCTTGGAAAAATACACATTTACTCAAATTTGCCCTGAGTCCGTACGATTCCAACCGTTCAAGCACCAAATTCAAGTTGTTTAAATGTTCTTCATCATTGCTTCCGGTTATGATAATGTCGTCCAAAATACACTGGGTATATGGAATGTTCTGAAGGACTTGATCAATCGCGTGTTGCCATAGCGACGGAGCTGAAGCAATCCCAAAAACAAGTCTATTGAAACGGTATAAGCCTTTGTGTGTGTTCAATGTTAGATATTGTTTTGAACTGTCATTGACCTCCATTTGTAAATATGCTTGTGTAAGATCAATTTTCGAAAACTTTTCGCCTCCGGACAAACTCGCAAAAATATCCTCGATCTTTGGAAGTGGATATTTGTCAACACACATTACAGAGTTCAACGTAACGCGGTAATCACCACAAATTCTCACATTACCATTGGATTTCATGACAGGCACTATCGGCGTTGCCCATTCACTGTATTCAACTGGCTCTATTACACCTTCCTTCTGTAACCTATCCAATTCCGCTTCAATTTTCGGGCGTAAAGAATATGGTACATTTCTAGCTTTAAGAAATTTCGGTTTTGCTCCCTCTTTCAGTGTCAAATTAGCTTTAATGTCTTTAAGTTTTCCAATCCCTTCAGAAAATACAGACTTGTGCATTTCCAAAATTGAAGATAACCTCCCTTGTGAATGTAGTGATTTAACTTCGACCCAGTTAAGTTTCAACTTTTCTAGCCAATCTCTCCCAAAAAGTGATGGTACATTTTGTGGCACAACATACAAATCCAGATTAGCCGTCTGATCATGAATCGAAACATCAACTCTCAGTCTTCCTATCGGTTTGATAGTATGTCCCGAATAACTTCTCAAGATTGTTGTAGTCTGTTCCAACTTATAATCCTTGAATTTCAAGTCATACAGATTTTTAGAAATTAAAGATAGGGCTGTCCCTGTATCTAATTCCATCTGTACCTCAGTTTTACCTATTCTTGGATTCAGAGTAATTGGATTTGTGTGTGACTTATTCTCAGACAAATGTAAAATGGGTTGTTCTGCTGTGACCTGGTGTACTTTGTTTTGACGCTTCTTAGAAAGACAAGCTCGCTCAATATGTCCCTTTTTGTGACAAAAATTACAAATTGTTTCTATATGTTTACACTTATCTGGCGAATGTTCCCCATTACATCTGAAACACAATTTCTTTTGTTGAAATTTGTTAACAGGCTGTGATCTGTTTTTCTCATGACGCTTCTGTTTCTTCTGTTGCTTCCTAAAATTTAGACTATGAACCTGTTCCTGTACACCTTGTACCTCGGCTGCGTCCTTCGAAGCGGTTTCCATAGCAACAGATATTTTGATAGCCTTATCCAAGTCCAGCTCACTTTCTGACAGCAAACGTTTCTGGATATATTCATGACGAAGCCCACAAACTAATCTATCTCTCAATGTGTCACTAAGAGTGGCGTTGAAATTACAGTTAACTGAAAGTCGTCTTAGTTCAGCAACATAATCCATGACAGTCTCATTTGCACTTTGATTTCGCTTATGAAACCTGTAGCGTTCGGCGATGACTGATGGTTTGGGGTTTAATTGCGCATTGAGTAATTGTACAAGTTCATCGTATGATTTCTCAGACGGCTTATGTGGGGCACATAAATTCCGTAACAATGTGTAAGTCTTGGGGCCAATCAAACTAAGCAATGATGCCTTCTTTTTGTCGTCGCCTACCTCGTTTGCAACGAAAAACTGGCCCAGACGCTCGCAATAAGAATCCCACGTCTCCAAATTTGCATCGAAACTGTCAATATTCCCGATAGTCGACGAAGCCATTCTCCAATCAGATGCACCGTTATCCGTTTTACCTCGTCGCCAATGTTATGTTTTGGGGGTCCGGCCCGCTAATCGGCATCTAATCGCAGTTGTTCTGGAAGTCTAATTGTAAACAAAGACAATGGCGTACATTTTCGAGACTACTTTTTATTCCCTATATATTCATACACATTCCCGCGCTTACACTTTATGAATGAAACTACTTTTTGTGTATTACGTACTATAGCGTAGTATTTCTACTATGGAATGTCATTCATAACAAACACATTTTTAGTTCACCTGAGCAAAAGTGCTCAATGTGAGCTTTTGTGATCGCCCCATGTCTCGTGCATCATCCACAATTTCTTAACATCTTCTCCTCCTAAACCACTGGGCCAATCTTGATGAAACTTGGCAGGGATGTTCCTTAAAGAAATCTCTACCAAAGTTGTTCAAGATATTAAATCTCTTTCTTTAAAACAAGAAGGGATAGAGCTTTGATATTTGGTATGCAGCATCTGCTATTGGACCTCTACCAAGATTACTCATATGATCCCCCCCCCCGGGGGTTACAAACTTTCATATTTTTTATGTACTATCTCCTAGAGGACCTTTACCAAGATTGTTCATATGATGCCCCTTGGGTTCAAACTGGCCCTGCCCTGGTGGTCACAAGTTTGAACATGGGAACAAATAGGAAAATTTCAAAATTCTTCTGCTCTGAAACAAGATGGAATTTATGTACATGTATTCCTTATGATAGTCTGCCAGTAACAATATTTTACCTTTTTTCATTAAATGTCACATCATGGAAAAAGGGGGCTTGGTGTATATTTTCACTGTGGACCAATGTCTCTTTCATTACAGGACAAAATGTAATTTTCATCTTGTTAAGCCACAGACAGTAGTTATTTGATTTTATTTCATGAAACGACTTGTTACCCAAATTGGGGACTAAATGTATAATTTCATTCTGGACCAATTGCAGTCAGTTGGCCCGTCCATCCGCGTTGACGGTTATCTTCTAAAGTCCTTGGCACTTTCGAAACTTCATACATGTATTTCTAAGGATAGCCTTGTGATACAATTTTCTTCTGTAAGATAGGTCATGGACAAAGGGGTTACCTTTCACATACTGGACTTATCGAGCTCCAATAAATTAGTCAGAAATGTTGTGAGCTGTTAGTCTAGGGTTCCCAGTTTGGCTTGATTACTGTCTCGGTCAACATCCTTTGAAATTTGATAAAAAGTTTTGAGACATGTCTCACTTGTGTCTTAAGAATGAGCGAATGATGTTTTTTAATCTGTCTTTCGACCACCATTTTGACCAGAAAATGCCTCTTAAAGTCAATTCAGTCCCTTACAATACAATCTTGACTTTCGATGACCCTGAAGAAGAAGGGTTGTGAAAGCATTTTGGGAAAAGAAGAAAATGCTTTTTGCACAGTTACATACCCTGTCAGAATTATTTGGCCTTGAACTTCCATATTTGGTATTTATCTTCACTGTAGACCTTTACTACTTAGTACTCAGGTGAATGATATAGGACCATCATGGTTTTCATTACTTGTAGGAACTTAGGAACTGGAAGAGAACAGCATGGATCCTTATTAAACTGCCTGTATGGATAGGCTGATCTGAATCTATATTTGGTCATTTTTAGTTTTGTAACTGGCCATGTAAAGAAATGAAATAACTATCATGCAGTTAGAATGTTCTTTAAATCTTAATTTTTGATTAAAACAAGGAATGTATGAAAGAAAGTAGCTTTCAAAAGGTTTTGCATTTCCAGTTTTTCTATTGCAAAAAACCTTGAATTTTGAAAAAAATCCTGGAAAAAGTCTGGAATTTTGCAAGCAGAGAGTTGTGGGAACCCTGTCCATCTGTCCGTCCGTATGTCTGTTTCATTAGCAATAATTTCTTATGCGTGCAACTCCTCCAACAGATTTTATCAGAATAAATCAAACTTTCTACAATGAATCTGTGATGTGTAGTTGTACATGTGATGTTTAAAATTTGGATATTTGCAGGCATTCTAGATTTTTTAGCCATTTCACCTACAAGCCCCTTCGGGTATATATGTGCCACTTTGTGAAGCTCTTGTTTTACATCTTGTTTGTAGATAACAAATTGAATATGAAAACTAAAATGACTGGATTTGACCTTGAAAAGGTAAAAACATTGCAGATGTCAGCATCTCTGTTTCTCAGTTTTCAAAAACTTTATTACAAAAGATCGTTGAAACATAGGATCGTTTTGTGAACTGCAAAGAAGAGTTTGGCATAAAAAAGAAGAAAATGAATCAAGTTTTGTGAAAACAGAGTTTATACATCTGCAAAAAGTATCAACCTGGGTCATCCTGGGCAGACCTGGGTTGAAATCTTTTACTATTGGTCAAAAGACAATTCTACCAATTGATTTAGCGGGTTTACAGGGTAATGGATGTTATGGATTCAGAGCTCAAGATAAGAGGGAGTTGAGGAAATCTAAATACACTATTTCTCTTCATAAACCTATGTTGTGGGTACTCATTAGAATTGTCTCCATAAGACGATTCTAATGACCACCCGTAACATACATGTAGGATTTAGTGGAAAATAATTAATATTTCAGAGTCCAAAAAATCCGCTTGGCATTACTACATGTAAAAATTTGGTGGGGGCAAGTGGATTATCCTTCTTTGTCTACTTGTAGGACAAGTGGGAACTTTTGTACCCTGTTTTTAAGTCGCACGTTTGTCAAAACGTTCGACTTTTTGCGATGAGCTCGAGGAGCTCAGGGTGGGTTGGGGGGTGTCTATAGTGGGTTGAAGAATCATGAAAAAAATTGGATCAAAAACGTATATACTTCATAAACGAGGTGCAGTTACTCTGCTTTAAACCCAATCGCTGTAGAACTACTTTTTCTTTGGTATGTCTGGAATTTGTTCTTTATGATGGGACTGGACCCGGTAACTCATATAACTCATATACCTACGCTAGAAAAAGGAGAACGTGACTCAAATCTTAAATTAAAAAAAAATGCGGTTATTTTGTATATCATGTGAAAATTTAACATCTATCTTTGTTTAGATGGGTAAAGAAAACACAATTCAGCTAAGATATCCCCCATCAGTGCTTAATGTGAGTTTAAAAGGGATCGCGGATTAATATGGCTTATCGAGAGCACTTTACTGTAAATATTCATGTATCTTATCGAGACCGGTAGAGCTTCGCTTATAAAGGTGGAATTTCGGACTCGAGTGATGTCATTTGAAATCAACTGTTTTAAACCATGCAAACCATGAATTCAGGGTTAAATATCGTAAAACTCGCTCTAAATTTGAAAATTTGTTTCGTTCCGCAGCTTTGACCTAGTTTGTAACGTACGTCTCGGATGAAACACCCCAAACCACTCGAATACCCCAAAACACCCAAAAACTACTCCATTACACATCAAAAAACTTCTGTAACATATAAAACTGCATGCGAAACGCTTACATACACGATTTTATGGAAATCAGACATGAACTTTTGCTATCAATTCTAGTATTTTAGGTCTTTGATCAGCTTAAGTTTGAAGTACAAAATTGTACTTTGATTAAGAAAATGCAAATGGCGGACGGGATAGAAAACAAACGCATATAACGATTAACACCAGTAAAGTTAAAATGTTGATTACTGCATTTGTTCGGACCCCAAAAGAGTGGCGACAAGGATATTGCATCCCCTCCGTATACAGTAAATATAACATGAAATATGGAACGCAAGGTAAAATACAGCAATTACGACCGTACATTGACAGTTGCACTGTTGAGGGGTTTACAGTCAAAACGTACTCAAACTAGTGTTGGGCAATCGGTTTAAAATCTCAATCGATTATCGCTTTGTAATCGGAAGACCAAACCAACTAGCTATCGATAGTACAATCGGTTTAGAGTGTCACTCCATTTAACTGAGAATGACTTTTTGCTAAAAATACTGTGACAATATTGTAGGTAAACATGACAAGTCTTCATGTATTAAATTTATAAAGATGTTGTATTCTGCACTTTAATCAATATTATTCATTTTGTTCCTTATAATTTCCAAACGAGTTAAAAAAGAATCAGACATATACCTTATAGTTCAAACATTTGCAGACGACCGTCTTTCTCCCATCCCCCCCTGCCCCCACTATATTTTCATTTCATAAAACAACATTTTTTTCCACTCATGAACAGAATTTTAACTTCCACTTATTGCTTTATTCAGAAATTTGCGTAAATTCACTTTTAAAATTCATTATTAAAGATAAGAAGATGGTTTGAAGTCTCTCTGATCGGACGATGCCACACTGCTCACGGTAGTGGCATGGGTTTTCGCGCTTTTTTGGCGATCTATTTTTTATTGACAATTAGTTTCTGGAGAAGTATTACTACATGATTTGACATCATTTAGTCAGTTTAAATAGCAAGTAACTTAAAATGATGTCACTTTACACTAGAGAAGAGGAATAACACCTTCGTTACTCTGTCATAATAGACTTGCCAGCTTCATTATCATCCGGGTGTCCTTCGCATTTTATACTTATCGTATTTAATCAACTTTTCTGCCCGATGAATGCAAGCTAGGTTATATGAAATTTTAGATGATAACTTCATGCCTCAGATTGACATTTAGGTAAATATCTTTCACCGCCAAAGACAGGTCATTTCAAATTTGCCAATGTCAAAACCCGGGCTCAGGGAAGCTTGCTGAGTTGTCAACTTTTGTCAAGACATTCATGGACAAAAATTCGTTTCTCATTTTTCAGCCAGTTTTCGTGTTTGTTATCTACTATGTTTAAAATCCAAGATTGTGATTGATAATAGTCACAAAACAAAGCGTTAAAAACCAGAATTCAAATTTTGGCACCAAGCCAGCTTATCAACCGACTACAATCGATTCCGGGATTTCTCAATCGATTATCGGAATCGGAAGCCAAAACCAACTGACTTTCGACTATAGTCGATCATCGGCCCACCACTAACTCAAACCAAAACGTACCCAAGTCAAAACGTACCCGAATGGAGTCAAAACTGAACCAAATGAAGTCTAAACCTACCCAAGTGGAGTCAAAACGTACCCAATGTGTAGTCAAAATGAACACATGATTTTTATAGTATTTCTAACTTCAATTTGTGTAAAAATTAATAGAAATTACGTATTCGTCATCATGACGATTTATATAACTCTTGCTTTATTTTGAATTTGCCTTACATGATTGAAACCAATGATGAAACTTATTTAACAATAAACATAGCGAAGTCAATCAAATGCTTAGTGATAAAATCACTTTTTTCTTTCTATTTTTTTTTTAAGGAAGATAAAGTTACTATTAATGAAAAAAAAAAAGCATATTGAATACTTCAAAAATATTTATCCATCATTATAAAAATATGTTTTATATATGAAAAAAAAAACATAAGCATCAGCACATTTAAAGAAATGATATAACAGAAAAATGTGATACATTAATTACATTGTTTGGAAAGCAAAGATACAATTTCAACACTCAAAAAGAGTGTAACAAATTTAATGTGGTGATTAACCCATTACCACACAATCCCTAGTTTCGACTACCCTGAGAAAGAATTTGATACAATAATTACATTGTTTGGATAGCAAAGATACAATTTCAAAACTCAAAAAGAGTGTAACAAATTTAATGTGGTGATTAACCCATTACCACACAATCCCTAGTTTCGACTACCCTGAGAAAGAAGCCTTTAGAACACATTGTGGGAAAGGGAAAAAAATGCATTTTCTCCTTTTCCCACAATTTTTTCTAACCTTCACAAAACAAATTTCAAATTTTCTGTCACTTTTATTTTGTCGTCTGCAAATGCTTTCAATTTGGACAAGCCTAAAATTGGGCTGGTCTGGTAATGAGTTAAACTAATTATTCACAATGGTCTTTTACCTGTAGTAGATTGCATAGTTATTAATTACTTTGCAAATATTTTTTTATAATTTGAGAGTCAGTTTGGTTGAGATGAAAAACCTTCGGACTGTTTTTTCAGCTAACCTGAGCACAACATGCTCAAGGGAAGCTTTTAGGATCACCTGGTGTCTGTCATCCGTCATGCGTCATCAACAATTCTTTAAACATCAACTCCTCCAAAACCGCTGGGCCAATATGGACCAAACTTGGCTGGAATGTTCCTTGGGAGGTCCTCTTTGAAAATTGTTCACAGAATTTGATTACGTCAAAAGTTTTGGTTGCCATGGCAACCAAACAGTTTTCTAAGAAATTCTTTAAAAATCTTCTTCTCTGAAACAGCTGGCCAGATTTTAAAATAATTTCACAGAGATGTTCCTTAACGTAGTGGACCCGTAATAGAAAACAGCTATTTCCACTATAATATTACCCTAGAAAATTTGCTAAGATTAAAAATGAGCACTATTGTACTACTTTCACTGAGCCACTTTTTCTTTTTTGTCCTTCCTAGAATTATCGTTTATAAATCTATAACTACTATAATTTCATTACAAATGGATATGATAATTACCTCCCTTTTCTGGAAACTAACAAAATTATCAACAAATAATTTCAAGACGGACCCCGAAGGAATTTCTGTTCGGTCAAAAATGTGCAATAGTATCATATCTGTACAAAATATGTCTTATCAACTGTCCAGAAATTTTATGCCATGCTGCAGTATGCTTATTACGGGTCCACTACCTTAAGTGACCCTTTCCAAAACTTTTTCGTGAAATTTTGATCAGTCAAGAAACATGACTCTGGTGAATGGGGGCTATTTGCACTATACAGGAATGAAGAAATTCTAAAAAATTCTTCTTCTCAGAAACCACTGGTCATATTTTGAAATAATTTCTCAGGGATGTTCTATGGGTGACCCTTTTCAAAAATTGTTTGCGAAATTTCAATCCGTCAAGAAACATGGCTCTGGTGAATGGGGGCTACTTGTACTTATATGGACATGCAGAAATTCTTGAAAATTCTTACTTCTCTGAAACGGCTGATCAGATATTGAAAAAAGTTCACAGAGATGTTCCTTGGGTGACCCTTTTAAAAACTTGTTCGCGAAATTTTGATTTGCCAAGAAACATGGCTCAGGTGAATTGGGGCTACTATATGGAAATGAAGAATTTCTTGAAAATTCACCTTCTCTGAAACCCATGATCAGATTTTAAAATAATTTCAAAGCAATCTTCCTTGGGTGACCATTTTCAAAAATGTTTTCGAAATTCTGATCCATCAAGAAACATGGCTCTGGTAAATGGGGTCCACTTGCACTATTCGGACATGAAGAAATTCTTGAAAATTCTTCTTCACTGAAATGGTTGGTCAGATTTTGAAATGATTTCACAGAGATGTCCCTTATGTGTCCCTTTTCAAAAATTGTCAAGTGCTAGCATCGGTATGCAGTGGCACTGTTTCAGTAAGTTCCAAGTAATAGAGGTGACCAATGACATACATTTAATATTGTTTTGGGTATATTATGTCAGGCTATATGCCAACATTGATATATTAAAGAAAAAGAAAAATGAAAAGATCTAACTTGGTGGGAAGCTGCCTATTACAAGTAACTGCATTTGCTCAAGTAAATTGCAGACTAGTCAAAATCGAAGAATTGCTGAAAACTAATCAAATTTGACTACACCATTAAATTTGAGTCTAATTGGAAGAAAACCTTGAGTAAAAAAAAAATGAGTTTTTCTTTCTTTCAGCTCTGTTTTCCAAAGCTGTTTGAATTACGTAAAAGCAAGATTGTCCTGTAAAAGGGTGATGACCATCTATCAGTCCCAAAATATCAAGGTTTCACCATTAGTGCGACTTTCAGGACCTTCAGTCCTTTGATTTGAATGTTGAAATCAAAATCACTCTCTCTAACTGGAGCTTTGTGAAAACTGGCTTGGTATGATGAAATCAATGAGATACATTAAACCTGCTTTAAAAAAAACTAATTTCTTGCCTTTGTTTTATTGTAGACCAGTGAGTCCAAGTGAATTTGATTTTGATGGCTTTTCTGAAGCAAAACCAAAACTAACTCCTCGGAAAACACCAGGTAATTTTTGTTGCTTTCCATCTTATTGTTACAGGATTGCCTGGTTGTAAAAAAATCATTTAACTATTTACCACACAATCTGGACTATTAACCACCATGCGAAAGAAAGCTTTTGAAAACATTGTAGGAAAAGGAGAAAATGCTGGTAACTGGTAACCAGCACTTTCTCCTTTTCCCACAACGTTTTCTACCCTGCTGTTTACAAATTTCAATTTTTGAGTTACGTTAATTTTGTCATCTGCAAGTGCTTTCAATTTAAACCAGTCTAAAATTTTGTCATTTGGTAAAGTGTCAGTGGTCAAGAAGCCTGATGTTCATTCTCATTTTAGCCAGATTGAGAATTTTAGGGAAAGTCTCCATTTGGCCTATGTACATACAGGGTGCAGGCTGCTGTCAGTTTTATACCTGGTAACTACCAGTAATTTAGGGGGTCCTACATGGTTTATTGGTCAAGTGTAGGACTTGTAACCTTAATGATTTCAGCCTCACTATAAAGTATAAGGTTTTTTGGGGGGAACGCCTTTGTGCAAGACACTTCAGAGCCCCTACTTAGTACTGGAAAACTAGGACATACACAAGTATTTGATCTGTGGCCATGATCTGGGTACACTGCACAGGCTGACACAGGTCAACACCCTTTGAAAATCTATTAAGTTTTTACCACACATTGCTGACTTTTGACGATCCTGGAAAAGAAGCCTTTTGAAAGCATTGTGGGAAAAGGAGAAAATGCTGGTAACCAGCATTTTCTCCTTTTTCAACAATATTTTCTACCCTACCAAAAAAAATTTGCAACATTTGAGCCACATTGAAATTGTCACCTGCAAGTCCTGTCAATTTGGACAAGACTGAAATTTTGTCCTTTGGTAAAGAGTTAAGCCCATATTTGCAAATCATAGCTCATTTGCAATTACTTCCACAGGCTCAGCTCCAAAATCCCAGAGGATGGCCAGAATGGACAAAGTTCTGAAGGAAGTCATGCATCAGAGAAAGTTACAGCAAGCAGAGAGAGAGGCTAAAAGACTAGCCAAGTCTCCAAGGGCACCTGGGAGCCCCAGCAGAGCTAGACTTGGAAGCCCAGCAGGCTCGCCTAGAACTCCACCTGCTGCCACAGGTTCTACCAACCGGCAGTCACCAGTTATTGGTATGCCACCTTCAGACAGCTTACCAACCACACCTCTCAGAGTGCCAGTACAATCAGAATCATCCATCAGAACTTCTATATTAGACACTCTGTCAGCAGCTGCTGATGGCTTAAATACAGGTATTTCAAACACTACAAAAGAATCTGTACCGCCACCCACTGCTCTCTCTGGAATATCAAAGTCTCCAGTTCAAGCAGGATTAGCTGCAGCGCATTCTGGGGCAGCTCCAAAGTCTCCCATTCAGGCAGGACTAGTCACAGGTCATTCTGCAGCAGTTCTCAAGTCTCCGGGTCAAGCTGTAGGACTGCCTCATTCAGCAACAGTTTCCCCAAAGTCTCCTGTGCAAGCAGGACTACCCACAGCGCGTTCCCCAGCACTTTCCAAATCTCCAGTTCAAGTTGCATCTTCATCAGTAAATTCTTTATCGAGTGGTTCAAACCAAAGTATTACACAGCCCGGCACTGTTCATCCTACTGGTAAAATGCCCCAAAGTCTGGCACAGCCTACTAAGATTCAACCGTCTGCAGCCATGAAGTCTTCAGTTCCAGTACACGCCTTTCCAGGTGTATCATCAGCAATGTCCAAATCTCCAGGTACGGCACCACCAACAACATATCCCACCATGACTGCTACAAAGCCACCAATAATGGCACCTGTGGCCTCAGTTCAGTCTGCAGCATTTCCAAGGTCTGTAGGACATTCACCTTCACCAGTCCATCCTACTGCTGTTGCATATTCTTCAGGCTTTGTTCCACCTGCTACAATTCAATCCACAACAGTTACAAAACCTACTGTTCAAGCACCAACAATGACAGGCCCTCCTACCAGTTTTCCAAAATCACCAGTTCAAATACCAACATCAACAGTGCAATCTATGATGGTCACCATGTGCCCAAGTTCAGCTCCATCTGTAACATTTCATTCTTCCACAGTCACAAAGTCTTCTATACTTTCTTCATCTGTCCCAGGTTCTTCCATAACACCTACGATGTCTACAGTACATCCTACTCCTGCTACAACAAATAGCACAAGAACAGAAACTAAAGACAATATTCCAAAGGAGGCAAAAGCATTAACTGCTCCTGTAGTAAGTACTGTTTCAACAACAATGACTGTCCCAGTTTCTATAAAGGTTGAACCTTCATCAGAATCATCAAGTACAACTGTTACTGCACCAATGTTAGTTAAAGTTAAAACAGAGCCTGAACATGAAAATATGGACACAAGTTAATTCTTTACAAAACGATAAACTGTTAGACTAAGCCAAATGGAAAGCTGTTGCAGATGATGATTCTAACTGGGCTAAAAAAAAAAAGAAGGAATTTATATCGGGAAGGGTAGAAAACATTGTGAGAAAAGGAGAAAGTGCTGGTCACCAGCATTTTTTATCCTTTTCCCACAGTGTTTTCAAAAGCCTCAGGGTTGTTAAAACTTGGGATTTTATGGTAAAGAGTTAAGCGAATAGCTAAACCCTTCAAAAGACAATCTCATGTTTTTATGACCTGGAAGAAAAAGGCCTTTGAAAACATAGGGGGAAATAGAGAACAACTGGTAAGCTCTCACATGTAAGCTGTTGTGGTTTTCTGCTAAGCAGCACTTTCTCCACCTTTTCCCCCTATGTTTTATATTCATATATATACCCTTTCCAATCATTTTAGTCACATTTGAATAAACTTTTACAAATGATTTCAATATGGACCAGTCTAAAATTTTGTTCTTTGGTGAAGAAGTAAATGGATTTCATTAAGAATTATAAAATTTTTATATCCCTGTAAAAGGAATGTTTTCGGGGTATTCTGGAATCAGCCGGTCTGACTGTCAGTCTGTGTACCTGTCTGTGTGTCCGTCTGTGTACAAAATACTAGCAAATTGCCTTTTCTGTCAAGCGCTGGTGAGGGTATTAACTCTTTAAAACACGAGAAAATTTTAGACTAGTCTAAATTAAAAGCATTTTGCAGATGACAAAATAAAGGTGACTGAGAAATTAAAATTTGGTCTAGGAAGGGTAGAAAACACTGTGGGAAAAGTAGAAAATGCTGGTTACCAGCATTTTCTCTTTTTCCCAAGGTGTTTTCAAAAGGCTTCCTTCTCATGGTCGTTAAAAGTAGGGATTGTGTGGTAAAGAGTTAACTCGTTATCAAACGAGAAAATTTAAGGTTTGTCCAAATTGAAAGCATTTGCAGACAATAAAATAAAAGTGGCTAAAAATTTGAAATCTATGTTTTGAAGGGTAGAAAACATTGTGGGAAGAGGAGAAAATGCTAGTTACCAGCATTTTATCCTTTTCCCCACAATGTTTTCTAAAGGCTTCTTTCTCAAGGTTGTCAAAAGTAGGGATTGTGTGGTAAAAGGTTAAGTCAGATTCAGTGACAGCTCTAGTATGGACTTCCAAATAAACTTTCAAAGCTATAGATTTTCTTTAAAAGTAGAACCTTTATCAGAATAGTTCAGTGGAGCAGTTACTTTTTATGCACCATCATACTCCAGCTGAAAACAAAGCCTGAACTAGAAAAAATATGCACAGGTTGAGCAAGGTAACTAGAAAAGATATACGAGGGACACTTTTTAAGTTCGTAGAGTAGGGCGGTCTTTTTAAAACTGCTTGAAATATGAAAAATTTATTTATCTAAGACCTTTGAAATATGCCCCATCTGCCTCCACAGACATTTTACACCAATCTAGCCATTTCCGGAATGCCGCCTGGTAGTCCTCTTTAGGTATATGTTGCAGACACTGGTAGACAACACTGCCTATACCATAACGGGATTCAAAACGGTGCCCTGCCAGCATTTCCTTTTGTCTTGGGAACAACCAAAAGTCACAGGGGGACAGGTCAGGGCTGTATGGGGGATAATCTAAGACATCGAGCCCAGATTCTTTCAGATATTCCTGTACCGTAACGGATTTATGGGCCGGTGCGTTATCATGGAGTAATTTGATGCCACGGACACCAGTGCGCGGTCTGCGTTTCTGATAGAAATCAACAAGTTGAGTAAGAACACTTTCTCTGTAAAACTTTCCAGTGACAGAACTACCTTTTGGGACTGGAATTTGAAGGACTGGACCTTTCGAATCAAAGAATATCGCATACAACATGCGATTTGATGTTATGCAACGGCGCGCAATGAAAGGTCTTTCGCCCTCAGATGAAACCCAAACCTTATTTTTAGCCTTAGAATCGAGTTGAAAATGATAGATCCAGGTTTCATCACCTATAACTATCTCTTCCAAACGACGTGGGTCACATTTGTCACATTTTTCTATAACTTGCGATGCAAGTCTAACCCGACTTTGTTTCTGCTCGTCAGTGAGCAAATGGGGCACCCAGCGCGTAGCCCAAGTCGTTCACATAAGATCTTCAAAACACTTGACGAATGAATGCCACTTAATTTTTCTATCTCTTGCACGGTATAACGTGAGTCTTCCTCAATTAACATTTTCGCAGTAGCAACGTTCTTTTCCGTCAAAACGGAAACTTGCCTACCCACCCGAGGGTCATTTTCAATTAACTCCCGACCATCATTAGAACGACGTACTCACTTTGCAAACTGTAGCATATTTTAAAGCACCATTTCCATAAACCTTTTGCAAATCAGCATGAATTTCTGTTGGCAGAAACCCTAGCTGTGCTCGAATCTTACAATATACCCTCTGTTCACAGATTTTTCCATCCATATTGAACGCTATATTTTACTACATGTATAGTATATAAAACCACGTTTTGAAAATACCCAGCGCAGCGCGCACGTGGACCTCGTGCGCCGCATACAAGTGCTGTGTAAAAAATCATGCAACTTCATAACCACGTTAAAAAGTTATAGGCTTACTCTACGAACTTAAAAAGTGTCCCTCGTAACATTCATTTGTAGGAAAAGGAGAAAATGCTGGTAACCATCATTTTCTCCTTTTCCTACAGTGTTTTCTACCCTTGCCAAATCGGATTTCAATTTTTGATTCACATTTACTTTGTCATCTGCAAATCCTTTCAATTTGGACCTGCCCAAAATTTGTCATTTGGTAAAGAGTTAAGGAGAATTGCAGTGTACAAGAACCATAACTCTATCCCAACTATTTTTTGGGTTAAATGTTTTGTTTATTATTGTTGTTGTTGCTGCTCCTGTTGTTGTTATTTTGTAAGTTCACCTGAGTATGCAGTGCTCAATGTGAGCTTTTGTGATCGTGTGGTGTCCATCTTCCGATTGTCAACATTTAACTTTGTGTACACTCTGGAGGTCATGTTTTCAGTCAGATACTTAAGAAGCGTAGTCAGAATGTTTGTCTTGAAGAAATCTCAGACAAGTTCAAAATTTGGTCGCATTGTTTCTAAACAGGGCTAAGCGTTAGAAAAACTTTTGTGCACTCTGGAGGCAACGTTTTCAGCCTGAAAGTCACGACAGTTTGTCTGAGAGTCAGTCTTGATGATATTTCTAACAAGTTCGAAACTGGGTCATGTTGACCTAAAAAGAAGATCACTGGACCTAATCTAATTATCTTACAAAAGCCTTGAGTGCACTCTAGATGCAGCGATCCAGCCTGAAACTTGTGAAAGTTTATCAGAATGTTTTTCTGGATGATATTCAAGATAAGTTTGAAATTGGCTTTTGTGGGTAAAAAAGTAGGTCAAAGGGTCATATCTTAGAAAACCCTTTTGTGTTTTGTGCACTCACAGGGCCACATTTTGAGCCGGATACAATTAAAACTTTGACAGAATATTTATTTTAATGATATCATGGTCTGGATCGAAATTGGTTAGTGTTGGCTCAAAAAGTAGTTTCCTGGGCTAGGTGTTGGTAGATCCATTTGTACAATCCATAGGCCACAATGTCAGCCTGATAATCACGAAACTTGATCAGAATATTTGTCCTGATAATATCTTGGGACAGATTCGAAATTGGGTAATGTCGGGTCAAAAAGTAGAACACTGGTCAAATCTAAGAAAAACCTTGTGAGCAGTCTACAAGGCACTTTTTCAGCCTGAAACTTATGAAACTTGGTCAGAGCTCGGTGTTTATAATCTTACTTACGCAAGGTGAGCGCTTTAAGGCCAGTGTCCCTCTTGCTTCAACTCCCTATTCGCTTTTTGTTTTTCTCTTTTAACTCTTTACCAAACAACAAATTTTGGACCTCTCCAAATTGAAAGCATTTGTAGGTGACTAAATCAATGTGACTCAAAAATTTGAACTGTATTTGGGAAGGGAAGAAACATTGTGGGAAAAGGAAAAAATGCTGGTTATCAGCATTTTCTCCTTTTCCTACAATGTTTTCAAAAGCTTTCTTTTTCAGGGTCATTAAAAGTCCAGATTGTGTGGTAAAAAGTTAAAAAGGGGATAATCCTATAATTACTCTGCAACATGTAAAAATGGGCTTTCGGACATTTGTGTGAAGTTTTGTCCCGGATCAGCCTGTACAGTCCTTGCAGGCTAATCCAAGACAGCACTTAACATCAACTTTAGATCTTGTCCTAAAGTAGAGTTGCATGAAACAGAAAATTGCACACGATCAGAAAAGTGTTATCTCGGATCAGCCTGCAAGGATTGTGCAGGCTGATCTTAGACAATACTTCACCCAAATATCTGAACGCCAATTTTCAGATGTCACAGGCCATACAATACTGTAATTAACCCATTACCATACAATCCCTACTTTTGACGCTCCTGGAAAAGAAGCCTTTTGAAAAAATTGTGGGAAAAGGAGAAAATGCTGGTTACCAGCATTTTCTCCTTTTCCCACAGTGTTTTCAACCATTCACAAAACAAATTTTAAAATTTCAGTGACTTTTATTTTGTCGTCAGCAAATGCTTTTGATTTGGACAAGTCTAAAATATTGTCGTTTTGGTAAAGGGTTAAATGAACGCTTAGGCAACAATGACCTAGAGCAGGCAGAGCATATCAAGATAGGACCGCAAAGAGCTTGCACTAATTTTATTGGCGATATTTTTGTTTTTACTTTGACTTGAATGTTGTGTTTCATTTATTTGGCAGGCTAAGGATTAACACAGGAGGGTTTTCCCAATCAAAGGTTCTCATGCTTCGTGGGTTTTTGCACATAAGTTCCATGGCTAAATATTGCGTATTTTAAGTTTCAATGACAGATACATGTATTTTTTAGTCCAAAAATTGCAAGTCCTTAAAGCGTACCCAAATGACATTTTCAGATTTATTGTGCATCAATTTGTCATATCTGTGGATAAAATGGAACCATGTACAACCAAAGTTCATTAATACGAGGGTTGTTAAGAAATTATCCGGATTTTGCCTGTTAAAAAATTATTTGCAAAGCAATTGTTCTAAATTTTGTATCATTCTCTATTGGAATTCAATCCAGGCTGGTCTGTGCTTATTTTATATACTTCTTTCATAAAAAGTGCTCGCAGTTCTTCTCTGAAACCCCTAGTCAGATTTTAAAATAATTTGACAGAGATGTTCCTTGGGTGATCCTTGCTCTTGTGAATGGGGGCTACTTGCGCTATATGGACATGATGAAATTCTTGAAAATTCTCTTTCTCTGAAACTCCTGGTCAGATTTTAAAAGAAATTTTCCGAAATGTTCCTTGGGTGACCCTTTTCAAAACTTGTTCATAAATTTTCATCCATCAAGAAACATGGCTCTCGTGGATGGGGGATACTTCTTTTATACAGAAATGAAGAATTCTTAAAAATTCTCTTTTTTAAACTGATGGTCAGATTTCGAAATTAATTTTAAAGGCGACCTTTTGAAAATTGCTTAGCAAAATTATAAATTTGGTTCCAATATTTCAATACCTCAAAAAAAAATAGGCTATGGTCATCTCAAAAATTCAGGTGAGCGATCCAGGGCCATCTTGGCCCTCTTGTTTCCTTTTATGTTAACATTGAAATGAAGGTCATTTTGTGTTTTACCATGCACTTTTAATTTTCTTTTCAGTAACATATTTTTAGCTCTACTGGCTGAAAGCCAGCAGAGCTAATGTCATAGCGGGGTTTCTGTCGTCCGTCCGTCTGTCTGTCTGTCTGTCCGTTAGTCTTTTTCTTGTTTACGCAATAAAGTCGGCATTTGTTGTCAGATTTTTATACCCCCGTCGAAGACAGGACGTATTATGGGATCACCCGTGGCGGGCGAGCGGGCGGGCACCTGGGCAGGCGTCCGGGCGGGCTGGCGGCGTCCAGTTCTTTGTCCGGAGCATATCTCCAAAACTATTCTAGCTAGGGTTATGAAATTTCATGGGTGGATAGATCTCATCGAGGGGGAGTGCAGTGTGTAGGAATCATAACTCTTGCTTGCTTAATTTTTGAGTTATTGCCCTTTGTTGTTTTTCATACTTGAATTTTGTCCAGAGCAATTCTCCAAAACTATACTAGCTAGGGTTATGAAATTTCATGGGTGGATAGATCTCACCAAGGAGGAGTGCAGTGCACAGGAATCATAACTCTTGCTTGCTTAATTTTCGAGTTATTGCCCTTTCTTGTTTTTCATACTTGAATTTTGTCCGGAGCATATCTCCAAAATTATATTACCTAGGATTATGAAATTTCATGCGTGCATACATCTCATCAACAGGGAGTGCAGTGCACAGGAATCATAACTCTTGCTTGCTTAATTTTCGAGTTATTGCCCTTTCTCGTTTTTCATACTTGAATTTTGTCAGGTGAATATCTCCCAAACTATACTAGCTAGGGTTATGAAATTTCATGGGTGGATAGATCTCATCAAGGGGGAGTGCAGTGCACAGGAATCATAACTCTTGCTTGCTTAATTTTTGAGTTATTGCCCTTTGTCATTTTTCATACTTGAATTTTGTCCAAAGAGCATATCTCCAAAACTATACTAGCTAGGGTTATGAAATTTCATGGGTTTCAATGTTTTCAAAAGCTTTCTTTTTCAGGGTCATTAAAAGTCCAGATTGTGTGGTAAAAAGTTAAAAAGGGGATAATCCTATAATTACTCTGCAACATGTAAAAATGGGCTTTCGGACATTTGTGTGAAGTTTTGTCCCGGATCAGCCTGTACAGTCCTTGCAGGCTAATCCAAGACAGCACTTAACATCAACTTTAGATCTTGTCCTAAAGTAGAGTTGCATGAAACAGAAAATTGCACACGATCAGAAAAGTGTCATCTCGGATCAGCCTGCAAGGATTTTGCAGGCTGATCTTAGACAACACTTTACCCAAATATCTGAACACCAATTTTCGGATGTCACAGGCCATATAATACTGTAATTAACCCATTACCATACAATCCCTACTTTTGACGCGTCCTGGAAAAGAAGCCTTTTGAAAACATTGTGGGAAAAGGAGAAAATGCTGGTTACCAGCATTTTCTCCTTTTCCCACAGTGTTTTCAACCATTCACAAAACAAATTTTAAAATTTCAGTGACTTTTATTTTGTCGTCTGCAAATGCTTTTGATTTGGACAAGTCTAAAATATTGTCGTTTTGGTAAAGGGTTAACCCTTTACCAAACAACAAAATTTTAGACTGGTCCAAATTAAAAGCACCTGCAGACTATAAAATAAATATAACTCAAAAATTGCAATTTGTTTCCAGCAGAGTAGAAAACATTGTTGGAAAAGGAGAAAATGCTGGTTACCAGCATTTTCTCCTTTCCCCACAATGTTTTCAAAAGGCTTCTATGTCAGGGTCGTAAAAACCAGGGATTGTTTGGTAAAGGGTTAAATGAACGCTTAGGCAACAATGACCTAGAGCAGGCAGAGCAAATCAAGATAGGACCACAAAGAGCTTGCACTAATTTTATTGGCGATATTTTTGTTTTTACTTTGACTTGAATGTTGTGTTTCATTTATTTGGCAGGCTAAGGATTAACACAGGAGGGTTTTCCCAATTTAAGGTTCTCATGCTTCTTGGGTTTTTGCACATAAGTTCCATGGCTAGATATTGCGTATTTTAAGTTTCAATGACAGATACATGTATTTTTTAGTCCAAAAATTGCAAGTCCTTAAAGCGTACCCAAATGACATTTTCAGATTTATTGTGCATCAATTTGTCATATCTGTGGATAAAATGGAACCATGTACAACCAAAATTCATTAATACGAGGGTTGTTAAGAAATTATCCGGATTTTGCTTGTTAAAAAATTATTTGCAAAGCAATTGTTCTAAATTTTGTATCATTCTCTATTGGAATTCAATCCAGGCTGGTCTGTGCTTATTTTACATACTTCTTTCATAAAAAGTGCTCGCAGTTGCCATCGAAAATGCCATGGGAACGTGTTCATGGCGCAGTGCAAAATATTGTACCTATACTCGCCCTTCTCTTCTACATATTGTGTCTCTCGTAACTGATTACGTAATGAAATTTCATCAGATTACAGGCCCTACTTACATCGTGAGTAAAATTAACGTCATTTGACCCTTAAATGCTTCAGAAAATGGATTTTAAATACAGATGGGGTAAAAGTTTTGAATGTTAAAGATGGCATCAACTGACCGTCTGGAAATCCGTTCCATATTAGAATTTGGCCAGCAGCTAGGAGAAACTTTGACAAACACATACAAAAATGATCATGAGGAAATGGAATAATTCGATCACACGGACACTGGTAAAGGGATGTGTACAGCTGGTGGGTACGTCGTCATCAATGATGCATAGAGCATGGGGGCGAGTACTTTGAGAAATAATAGGTAACATTGCCTAATAACCTTCAGACATCGTTGATGAGGTCGTATATTGTAGCGTTTCGTGCACCGGCTCCTGGTACCTATGCATGTTTGAAAATCAACATGTATTGTTCGATTTTTGAAATATTTTGCACTTTTGTACATAATGGATGTCGTTTTACGATGCGTGGATTTTTGTCACATTACGATGACTCATTAAAAATTTATAGACTTAATCCGGATAATATTCGAATGACCTTCATATACATTTTAACTTTTTATATCAATTGCTGAAAGATCAACAACTGTCTGGTTCATTTCTTTATTTTAGACAAAAGAAAAAAAAAATGCTGTTTTTCATGGTCTTAATAATTATATTCATTACAGCAAATAGAAACTTTTTAGTGCAAATCAAAGTACTGAAGTTAATGATAAATTGAATACCATTTAACTCTTGCATACAAAAAAAAATGAACAAAAAATGTTTAAAATACATCTTGATCTTATTTACCAAAAAGACATTGAATATGCTATGTACAGTGCCTTCCCTTGTTATTTCATTAATTCAGTTCCCTCAGCCAGTGATACAAACATACAAAAATTAGAACTTGTCATGATGTAATAAAGGTGTGACATACTGTCATATTCACATTTTTAGTTAAATATAGGAAACAGAATTAGGCATGAATTGAAATTTTTAAGTGCTTTAGGTGAAAACAGAGAGGCTTTTGCAGACAACATAAATCAAGATCAGACTTCACAGAACATGCAGACTGATCTGAGATCTCTGCATCTGCTTGTTTAGTCAAGCCTAACATTATAAAACTCTGAGTTTCAGTGGAGTATATTTCCAGGCATGGAAAGAGGCTGACATTAAATATTAGGTTATGAAGAGTTTACTGCTCCATATCAGAGATATGTTATTCCTAGTTTCCAAGTCCTGGTAGCTCAGTCGGTAGAACACAGGACTTGAGAATAGGGGGTTGTGAGTTCAACCCTCAGCTTGGCGAAGTTGTTTCAGAGGATTGATGATAGTCATTGGGACAGGATCCATTCCTCTCATTCACATACATAATAATTTGGTGAGATGTAAAAATTCTAAATACCAACCTTGAAAGGCCTTTGACCATTTTCTTTGCCTTTACGGCTAGTAAAGATGAATGTCCTACTAAACAAATGGTGCAGTCTGACGTTTAAACAAAACCGTCCGCTGTGCTGAGTCATTCTGTACAAGAACAGTCCTTAAATTACATTTATTTGGGTTTTATTTCTAGACTGAGAATATCTGTTATGATCATTCACAGCTCCAGGTAGAGCGAATGATTTTGATTTCATGATTGAAAATATTATTTTCCATTAACCGCTGACCATTGTTTCGATGATGATTATGTGGGAAAGCAGTCAGTGGCTTGGAAAGAAAATTGTGCAAAGTAAAAGAGACTCCAGAGAGACTGGTAAGAGACTGGTAAAAGAGACTCCAGGAAAGCATGGATAGGTGGACTGGCCGCCGCATTATAGCTGAAATAATATTGAAAATGCCATTAAACACCATACAATCAATCAATCAATATTCCTAATTAATCTTGTGACACTTTTTAAACACATCAATTAAGTAATCAGGGCTCAGATTCACCAACCACTCTTGAGAATATTCTTAGTCTTATTCTCCCAGGTTTTCTAAATTTGTGAGTAACACGTCTGATTGGCTAAACCATTCGATTTAGCCAGTCAGAAGATCTGTTACTTACAAATGTCGAAAATTCTGGAGAATAACACACAGAATGTTCTTCAGAGTGGTTGGTGAATATGGGCCCAGGTGATTTATTAGCAATGTGAGTTACTAAGATGATTTTCCCATTCAGATTTCAGATAGGGCAGATATCTCACATTGTTGATCAGTATTCATTTATGGAATACTTACCACTTTGTTATAGTGATGAGAGCTCATTCACGCTTGTATTTGTTCATTAAAACCATCACTGTCATCATTCTCATAATTTCCAGCCATATTTGTGTCTATGTTTTTGTTACGAAAACTTTGATTGTTGCTTTCCCCTTCTTACCTGTTCAGAATTTTGCTAAGTTAAGTGCGTAGCACTAAGAAACAGGGAGATAATAAGAAGCATGCCATGGTCATAAAGGAAGGCCACGTAGAAATGTTGGACACAGGATGCATTGGATTTGATATGATATGCTTAAGGCTTCCTTTTTAATCTATGCTTTTGTTTTAAATTATGTTATTAAGAGCCTTTTTTAGCTCACCTGAGCACAACATGCTCAAGGGGAGCTTTTAGGGTCACTGGGTGTCCGTCGTGCGTCGTCAACAATTCTTTAAACATCAACTCCTCCTTAACTGCTGGGCCAATTTGGACCAAACTTGGCAGGAATGTCCCTTGGGAGGTCCTCTTTAAAAATTGTTCACAGAATTTGATTCCGTCAAAAACTCTGGTTGCCATGGCAACCAAATGGGCTTTTTTAGCAAATTCTTTAAAAATCTCTCCTCTGAAACTGCTGGTCGGATTTTGAAATTATTTCACAGATATGTTCCTTGGGTGACCCTTTTCAAAAATTGTTTGTGAAATTTTGATCCGTCAAAAATTGTTGGTCTGGTGAATGGGGGCTACTTGCACTATACAGAAAGCAAGGAATTCTTTAAAAATCTTCTCCTCTGAAACCGCTGGTCGGATTTTGAAATTATTTCACAGATATATTCCTTGGGTGACCCTTTTCAAAAATTGTTCGTGAAATTTTGATCCGTCAAAAAATGTGGCTCTGGTGAATGGGGGCTACTTGCACTATACAGAAATGAAGGAATTCTTAAAAATTCTTCTTCTCTGTCTGTCCGTCTGTAGGGAAATGAGGAAATTCTTAAAAATTTTTCTTCTCTGAAACCGCTGGTCAGATTTTGAAATAATTTCTCAGGGATGTTCCTTGGGTGACCCTTTTCAAAAAGTGTGTGCGAAATTTTGATTGGTCAAGAAACATGGCTCTGGTGAATGGGGGCTACTTGCACTATATGGAAATGAAGAAATTCTTGAAAATTCTTCTCTGAAACCCCTAGTCAGATTTTAAAATAATTTGACAGAGATGTTCCTGGGGTGATCCTTGCTCTTGTGAATGGGGGCTACTCGCGCTATATGGACATGATGAAATTCTTGAAAATTCTCTTTCTCTGAAATCCCTGGTCAGATTTTAAAAGAAATTTTCCAAAATGTTCCTTGGGTGACCCTTTTCAAAACTTGTTCATAAATTTTGATCCATCAAGAAACATGGCTCTCGTGGATGGGGGATACTTCTCTTATACAGAAATGAAGAATTCTTAAAAATTCTTCTTTTTTAAACTGATGGTCAGATTTCGAAATTAATTTTACAGGTGACCTTTTGAAAATTGCTTAGCAAAATTATAAATTTGGTTCCAGTGTTTCAATACCTCAAAAAATCACAGTACTGATAGTACTGAAGGCCAGGAAATTGAGGATACGAAACAACACATGAGGTCAATTTTAATTAATACAAACAGGTAGATGGACAGGGATACAAGCGGATTCCACTAAGCCCCTAGAATTCTTGGTTTTGGAATTCTTGGAAATTTTGAACTGATACTAGAAAGCACCAGCCAGAAACTAATTAAGCCAGAGCTAGGCATGTGCTCACAGTTATGGGGTGCTTGATAATGGCCTAGAATACTTAGTAATTAGTCGTGCTTGTAAACAATCCCAATTCAAAATTGAACCGTATTCAATCGGCGCAATACCAACTTTTGTTATCTAAATTTTTTTAAACATGTGATGTCTTGTAGTCCTGAATGACTTTATTTTTTACATTTATGACGTAAGAACATATTTATTTTTATTGATTTCAATGAAAATACATGTAAGATTGATATCAATGTAAAATGTAATGAATAATAAAGATTGGAGTGATATGGCAGTTGGTCATGTCGTCTCTACCTTCCACAAGTCGGCGAAATTTTGAAATGGTCATATTTGAAGGAAGTTGTAGATGAAAATCCAAAGTAGTTCTTCGTGTATATTGAAAAGTAAGATTTTGGGGAAATTGGGAGGAATTGCTTGTTACAAGCAAATTCTCTTTTAGCCAAAATATTTCCTCAATAAAATACTGTGAAAAGATTGAATTGTTTTAGGAAAACGATTAGGCTCGGTTTTCCTATTTTACTTGCCTATTTTACGGACAAGTCACAGTGACTTGAGCTTCGATACTTATATCTACATAATAATACAAAGACGTTAAACCTTATTCATAATCGTTGTCCAAGGACAACTTGTGTCAAGCCCGCGAACACTTGACTCTCAAGCTTGACCTAGACCCTGGACCTGAATAAATGTTTCAAAGGGAACTTCTGCTCATGATGGAGAACAATGCATTATGCTAATTTATATCGGAATCTATCCAAAAATGTAGGAGTTATGGTTCGGACGAAAAATTGGCCTTCAATGTGGCCTTAATCTTGAACCTACTTGAACAGATGTTTCAAATGACACATCTAACCGTGATGGAGGTCAATTGTGCCAAATTATTTTGAAATCCATCCACAATTGTACAATTTATGGACCGGAAATATTCGGATGCACACAAGCCCTAGTGAACACTAGAAATATGTGTGTCAGAGACACTGATGCCCCTGCTAAATGGTATTGGTCACAGGTATGTCATATGACACTAGTATAGAGAGAGAGAGAGAGATGAAAAAATACATTAAATGACAAGCGAACGACTACAGAAAAAAATTATAAGCATTTATTTGGTTTCAAATCAAAGTCAATCAAAGACATTTTTAAGAATCACACAGGTGTAATCTATTTGTGACAGGTGTAAAAGGTGTGAAATACATCCTATCAGTGTGAAATAGGCAGTATAAACAATGACAAAACTACCAAATAACTCTTGGATAAAGGTAAATAATACACATAATGTACATACTAAAGACAACGAAATTTCAGAAATATTTTTATAGACAACTTGATTAACAATATGAATAAAATTTGAAGTTGGGGTCGATTTTTTAAAAATTTTATTTGGGGACGATTTCACCAAAGAAATCGTCTCCAGGGGACGATTTCTCCGGAGTGATAAACATAACACGGGCTAAGCAGTTTGGGGACGATTTCTCCAGGGGCCGATTTCTCCAGCATTCCGCTGAAGTACCCTAGATTTAGTCGATACACATGTACATAAGAAAAAGTGATAAACATAACACGGGCCAATATTCTATATGTAGTTTGCTTTATTTTCAATCGCATTTTAGCGGAGACGTGTTTTGTGACACACATGTTCAAATGTCTACACAACGTTATAGACAAACTCCGAGCAGAGTCGTCGTTCGTTAATCTCACCATACCTGAATGTGGATAATCCAGAGTGCAAGAGAGAGCGTTATAGATATTAACCGTATATAGCGCGTAAGAATACACAACTGCCGGATCCATAAAGCCAAGTTCATTAGGTTACGCCTTTATTAGGTCAGTGTTAATGACAAAAACGGGATGAAAAACACACACTCGTCAGTTATTAAAGGATTGTAAAACCCTTGCAATTCCATGGTATTTTGCAGATGAAAGCTTTAAGGAAAGGAAAGCATTCACACCGTGTGATAAGCAATCTCTGTATATACTTGGGAAACTAGTTGTTTTGGCGGACTCAGAGATATAGAGTGGACACACCGTCCAACATTTTTGTCTGAGTAGGCAGCTTACGATCCCTATAGGCAAGGGAATCCCTTGAGAGGGATTCCCTGGCCTAAAAATAGGCTACGGTCATCTCAAAAATTCAGGTGAGCGATCCAGGGCCATCTTGGCCCTCTTGTTTCCTTTTATGTTAACGTTGAAATGAAGGTCATTTTGTGTTTTACCATGCACTTTTAATTTTCTTGTCATTAACATATTTTTAGCTCTTCTGGCTGAAAGCCAGCAGAGCTAATGTCATAGCGGGGTTTCTGTCGTCCGTCTGTCTGTCTGTCTGTCTGTCCGTCTGTCCGTTAGTCTTTTTCTTGTTTACGCAATAAAGGCTGCATTTGTTGTCAGATGTTTGTGAAACTTGCACAGATTATTTATCTTATCAATAGCTTCAACCCTATTGATTTTGAGAAAAATCCAACCAACAATATGGGAAAAGTAGCCATTTCAAGTTGAAAATTTCAAATTATTGTTTATGCGATAAAGTCTGCATTTCTCATCAGATTTTCATGAAACTTGCACAGTTTATTTATCTGAACAATAGCTTCAACCCTATTGATTTTGAGAAAAATCGGACAAATAGTATGGGAAAAGTAGCCATTTCCAGTTGAAGATTTCCAATTCTTTTTTACACAATAAAGTTTGCATTTCTAGCTAGATTGTCGTGAAACTTGCACATCAATAGCTTCAACCCTATTTATTTTGAAAAAAATCAAACCAACAGTATGGGAAAAGTAGCCATTTCAAGTTTGAAATTTCAAAATCTTGTTTAGACGATAAAGTCTGCATTTCTTGTCAGATTTTCATGCAAATCACACAGTTTGTTTATCACATCAGTAGCTTCAACCCTATTGATTTCGAAAAAAATCCAATAAACAATATGGGAAAAGTAACCATCTCCAGTTGAAAATTTCAAATTCTTGTTTACACAATAAAGTCTGCATTTTTTGTCAGATTTTCATGAAAATCACACAATTTGTTTATCTCATCAATAGCTTCAACCCTATGGATTTTGAAAAAAATCCAACAAACAGTATAGGAAAAGTAGCCATTTCAAGTTGACTGCCAGTAGAGCATATTTAGGCCCTTCAGGGCCATCTAGTTTTGGGATAAAGGTCATGCAAATTACCATCATTCATATTGCAGTCCGTTTATTGCTCAGATTGACTTTTCTTATATATGTTCTGCACAATGTGGGAATTGGAGACAATTCCAGAATTGTCTTGCGCCAATTAGGAATTCTCACTTTGCTGGGCGAGGTGAGAATTCTTACCTGGCGTGGTTCAGTTCCTAAATTGTCCCTGCGCAAAGTAGGAACAGGGACAAAGTGAGATTCTGATATTTCCCTGTGCAAAGTAGGAATCAGGGACAAATAAACATGTAATATTAGGCATGAGTACATAATGTAGAGTTAACATTTCATATAGCATGGAATGATATGTTGTAAACATTCTTGTTATCATTTCATTGAAAGGCTACTTCACATTCATCTCGAACTCCATAAAGGGGCACCATTAAGAAAAAGGTCTAAACAACTTTATTCACTGGGTTTAATACAATTTCAATCATTGTATTGATTATAGAAGTGATAAATACAATCCTGAAGTGAATGGGTCAAAAGCAAGAAATATCTTTAATTCCAGCAAATGTCAGTAGATTTAGGAAGAAGCTCAACACTTGTCATTAGATTTAGAAAGAAGCTCAACACTCTGACATCCTTGGCTGATACAGCTTACAGATAGGCAAAATTATAATGTAAGACACAATGTTTCTCATGGAATCTCTTCTGTATCACTATGATCATAATTGATGATTTTGTAAACTATGGATACGTTTTTGGGTACCAGCCGTTTTATGTGACCAAGAACAGTTCTGTCAGTACTTTGATTCAACAGAATTTCTTTTTATTAGTCGCTGCGCAGAAGCGCGCGACTATATTTTTAGTAGTTTTTCGTGTTAGGACATGGACGATAGGGATTTCATTTTTATAGGGGTGTAAAGGTTAACAAGGAATCTTTCTACTTCGCCTTAAACCATCCTCGTCGACCCAGTTTCGAGTCATATTGTAGACGACCCTGGGTTATTTGGCTGGCGTTTTCTCGTTCTCATGAATTATTCATGAAACATTTTGGTTGGTAATCTCAGTTTTTCTTTGAGAAAATTTGAACTATTTTTATTAGCTCACCTGAGGACAACGTGCTCAAGGGGAGATTTTAGGATCACCCGGTGTTTAAACATCAACTCCTCCTAAACCGCCGAGCCAATTTAGACCAAACTTGGCAGGAATGTTCCTTGGGAGGTCCTCTTTAAAAGTTGTTCACAGAATTTGATTCCGTCAAAAACTCTGGTGGCCATGGCAACCAAATGGAAATTCTTTAAAAATCTTTTTCTCTGAAACCGCTGGCCAGATTTTAAAAATAATTTCACAGAGATGTTCCTTGGATGGCCCTTTTCAAAAAATGTTCGTGAAATTTTGACCCGTCAAGAAACATTGCTCTGGTGAATGGGGGCTACTTGCACTATACAGAAATGAAGAAATTCTTAAAAATTCTTCTTCTCTGAAACCCCTGGTCAGATTTTGAAATAATTTCTCAGGGATGTTCTTTGGGTGACCCTTTTCAAAACTTGTTCGCGAAATTTTGACCGGTCAAAATAGGAGCTACTTGCACTAAAGGGAAATAAAGAAATTCTTGAAAATTCTTCTTCTCTGAAACGGCTGGACAGATTTTTAAATAATTTGACAG
Source organism: Tridacna crocea (assembly GCA_943736015.1). Lineage (NCBI taxonomy): Eukaryota > Metazoa > Mollusca > Bivalvia > Cardiida > Cardiidae > Tridacna > Tridacna crocea. Next base: position 23,482,817 of record OX031070.1, read on the forward strand.
AGATGTTCCTTGGGTGACCCTTTTCAAAAAGTTGTTCACGAAATTTTGATTGGTCAAGAAACATGGCTGTGGTGAATGGGGGCTACTTGCACTATATGGAAATGAAGAAATTCTTGAAAATTCTTCTTCTTTGAAACCCCTGGTTAGATTTTAAAATAATTTCACAGAGATGTTCCTTGGACGACCCTTTTCAAAACTTGTTCATATAATTTTTGATCCGTCAAGAAACATGGCTCTGATGAATAGGGGCTACTTACACTATATGGAAATGAAGAAATTCTTGAAAATTCTCTTTCTCTGAAACCCCTGGTCAGATTTTAAAATAATTTGACAGAGATGTTCCTTGGGTGACCCTTTTCAAAAATTGTTCATATAATTTTGATCCGTCAAGAAACATGGCTCTTTTGATTTGGGGCTACTTGCACTATACAGACAGTATGAAATTCTTGAAAATTCTCTTTCTCTTAAACCCCTGATTAGATTTTCAAAGAAATCTTCAGAAATGTTCCTTGGGTGACCCTTTTCAAAACTTGTTCGTAAATTTTAATCCATCAAGAAACATGGCTCTCGTAGATTGGGGCTACTTGCTCTTACACAGAAATGAAGAATTCTTAAATATTCTTCTTTTTGAAGCAGATGGTCAGATTTCGAAATTACTTTTACAGGTGACCGTTTGAAAATTGCTTGGCAAAATTATAATTTTGGTTCCAATGTTTCAATACCTCAACAAAATAAAAATAGGCTATGGTCATCTCAAAAATTCAGGTGAGCGATCCAGGGCCATCTTGGCCCTCTTGTTAAAAATATACCGTCATTTCTATTTTTAGTAACTGGCGAAATGAAATGCTCTCCCTACAAGAGAGAATGAATATGTTATCGATCTTTTGATTGGCTATTCGGGTACTTTCCGATCATATGAATATTCATGTATTCGGGTACTTCCCGATCATATGAATATTCGTGTAAAACGAAGATTTGCTAGTCAATTTTCACAGGGGTAATGCATGGAGTGTAACATAATGCTTAAACCTTGGTTCCGAGGATGCCTTAAACTGGCTTTTTAGCCCACCTGAGCACAACGTGCTCAAGGGAAGCTTTCAGGATCACCCGATGTCCGTCGTGCGTCGTCAACAAGTCTTTAAACATCAACTTCTCCTACACCGCTGAGCCAATTCGGACCAAACTTGGCTGGAATATTCCTTGGGAGGTCCTCTTTAAAAATTGTGCACAAAATTTGATTACGTCAAAAACACTGGTTGCCACGGCAACCAAATGGAATTTTCTATGAAATTCTTTAAAGATGCCTGTCTACAGCCGATGAGCAGAAACGCTGTTAAATTTAAAAAAGAAAAATAGAATGGTACAGAAATCTGTCCTTTGTGTACACAAGGATAAATTACTGACATATATCTTGTAAATGAAAAAGGAAACATGGGGGTTTGTGTGAAAAACCGAAAATTGGCCAGGAGAAAACTGGCTGACGATCGAAGCTGTAAACAATGGCGCTGACTCACGGAAATTTATCGTTGGTTTCCGCCTAAAGTCGAATACAGTGTAACTTACATATAGGCCTTGATCACCATCTAAAAATAGAGGCTGCAACAGAGAAGCATCCATTTTCCTTTATTTACTGCATCAAGGCCATGGTCAAATATAGTCACGTTACAGAATGCATGCTCATCATACGAATCTACCCAGAGTATAACGGATATCGAAAATCTTCGATTCAATATCCGGAAACGACCAGTCTGTTTACATTGAAGGCCGCAAGTCCGCGAAATGCATTTTCTATCAGGCGTAATCTAAGCAACCATGCAACCGTCAGGCGCAATATTTGGCATAGATATATAAGAATGACTATATTTTGATAAAATAAAAACAAAATGAGTTAAAACTGGCTTAAAATGAGTATTATGGCCTCTTTAAAAATCTTATTCTCAGAAACCACAGGCCAGATTTTAAAATAATTTCACAGAGATGTTCCTTGGGTGACCCTTTTCTAAAGTTGTTCGCGAAATTTTGATCCGTCAAGAAACACGGCTCTGGTGAATGGGGGCTACTTGCACTATACGGCAAAGAAGAAATTCTTAAAAATTCTTCTTCTCTGAAACCGCTGGTCAGATTTTGAAATAATTTTACAGGGATGTTCTTTGGGTGACCCTTTCAAAAATTTGTTCACGAAATTTTGATCCGTCAAGAAACATGAGTCTGGTGATTGGGGGCTATTTGCACTATACTCTTAAAGTTCTTCTTCTCTGAAATGGCTGGTGAGATTTTGAAATAATTTCTCAGGGATGTTCTTCGGGTGACCCTTTTCAAAAATTGTTCGCAAAATTTTGACCGGTCAAGAAACATGGCTCTGGTGAATGGGAGCTACTTGCACTATAGGGAAATATAGAAATTCTTGAAAATTCTTCTTCTCTGAAACCGCTGATCAGATTTTAAAATAATTTCACAGAGATGTTCCTTGAGTAACCTTTTTCAAAAGTTGTTCGCGAAATTTTAATCCGTCAAGAAACACGGCTCTGGTGAGTGGGGGCTGCTTGCACTATACGGCAAAGAAGAAATTCTTAAAAATTCTTCTTCTCTGAAACCGTTAGCCAGATTTTGAAATAATTTCACAGAGATATTCCTTGGTTGACCCTTTTCAAAAACTGATTGCGAAATTTTGAAATTTTGATCTGTCAAGAAACATGGCTCTGGTGAATGGGGGCTACTTGCACTATACAGAAATGAAGAAATTCTTAAAAATTCTTCTTCTCTGAAACTGCTGGTCAGTTTTTTAAATAATTTCTCAGGGATGTTCTTTGGGTGACCCTTTTTGAAAATAGTTGGCGAAATTTTGATCCGTCAAGAAAGATGGCTCTGGTGAATGGGGGCTACTTGCACTCAAGGGAAATGAAGAAATTCTGAAAAATCCTTCTTCTCTCGAACGGCTGTTCAGATTTTAAAATAATTTCACAGCAATGTTCTTTGGGTGACCCGTTTCGAAAATTGTCCGTGAAATTTTGTTCCATCGTGAAACATGGCTCTGGTGAATGGGGGCTACTTGCACTATACGGACATGAAGAAATTCTTAAAAATTCTTCTTCTCTGAAATGGCTGGTGAGATTCTAAAATAATTTCACATAGATGTTCCTTGAATGGCCCTTTTTAAAAGTTGTTCGCGAAGTTTTGATAGGTCAAGAAACATGGCTCTGGTGAATGGGGGCTACATGCACTATACGGAAATTAAGAAACTCCTAAAAATTCTTCTTTTCTGAAACTGCTGGTCAGATTTTGAATGGACTTTTACAGGTTACCTTTTGAAAATTGCTTCGCAAAATAAGGATTTTGTGTCCAGTGTTTCAATACCTCACAAAAAAAAAAAAAAAATGGCTTTGATCCTCTCAAAAATTCAGGTGAGCGATCCAGGGCCATCTTGGCCCTCTTGTTTGTTAAATGACCACTGCTAAAATTGAACATTGCTGAAATTGTGTAAAATTCCGCCGAAGAACGAGTAGGATGGTTATGATTTTATCTGACCATAATTATTAGTTACTTCTAAGTTTAGTTTTTAAAACAAATATTGTTTAGAACTCCTTTGTTTATTTCTCACCGAGTTCTGCATAAATTTACTTTGTGGAAAAAAATCTGGAGAGAGGCCACTTTTTCACTGTGTTGTTCATAAATCGCGATGCAAAGCCATGATTCTTTATTAACAATTTTCACCAAACAGTATAGTTTTAGACTTATTCAAATTGAAAGCATGCCTATCAAACTTGCGTGCTCTTGAATCATGCTTTCCTAGGATAGCAACATTTTAGTAACTTAGCCGTTTTCAACACTTTCCCAAACAAACACGGGTTATTACATTATGTGCTGTCAAATTCTTTTGGAAAAACATGTTGGATAATGAGAAATCGCTATAAGCAATTTCTCCTTTATCAAATACTTTTTCCCCACTGCTAGCGATTTTTCCACCATTTTTGCAGCTTTTTAAAATGTCGTGTGCCAACTCTTTGAATTTGGAAGAGTCTGATATTTGTCGTTTGGAAAAGAGCTAAGAGAGCGCTGTGCGAGATTATTAGATACTGTAACAGAAGACAAGTTTTGATATAGATTCACAGTCACATCAGTTTCATAATGTGTTAAAAAATCTGCTGATGAAAACTGACATTTACTTACTTACCCTGGCTTTCTTGAAGCATTAAACATTTTTTTTTTTTTGTGGCGACTTTGATTCTTTGCATCAACTTTTTCTTGTAAAACAGCTGTTTTGATATTAGATATGAGTGTATAATCCCATCTAAACATGTTTCTGACATATTAACCCATGACCACACAATCCCTAGTTTTGACGCCCCTGGGAAAGAAGCCTTTAGAAAACATTGTGGGAAAAGGAGAAAATGCTGGTAACCAACATTTTCTCCTTTTCCCACAATGTTTTCTACTCTTCACAAAACAAATTTCGAATTTTCAGTCACTTTCATTTTGTCATCATTCTGCTAATGCTTTAGATGTGGGCAAACATAAATTTTTGTCGTTTGGTAATGAGTTAACTCTTTACCATACGACAAAAGTTTAGATTTGTGAAAACTCAAAACATTTGCAGACGACAAAATGAACGTAACGCAAAAGCAAAATTTCTTTCTGGCAGGGTAGAAAACATTGTGGGAAAAGGAGGAAATCCTGGTTACCAGGATTTTCTCCTTTTTCCACAACGTTTTCTAAAGGCTTCTTTCTCGCGGTCGTAAAAAAAACAGGTATCGTTTGGTAAAGGATCTAATGTAGAAAATGAAAATAATAGTGCTGAAAATTCCTCGTGGGGGAGGGGATTAGTGGCTCAAGGTCGACATGTATATAGTTTGGGGAACTTTTTTTTTTTTTTTTGGTGGGGGGGGAGGGGGGAGGAGGGGGACTTCCCAACTAATACCCTTTTTTATCGAGCATCAGGGCTTTAGAAACCAGCGGAGCAAAGGGAAAAATGCTCGCTATTATATTTTTCCATGTGTGTTTAATCGCAGCTCATATTTATAATATACAGTATTTTACAAGGATGTTTCAAATGTTTTAGGGAAGTAAAGATTTTATGAGTATTTACATGACCTAAGCGGTAAATACTATCGGCATCCCCGAGTTTCTATCATTTTATCCGTATCGTCCAGCCGTGTCCTTGACCTTCAGTGACGATTATTCTCTCATTCAGCAGATTAATGTGGTTACTTTTTTCTGAGCGCAAAAGTCGGTACCCGGAAATAGGTCTACTCCACCTACCTCTAATGTGGTTATTCAGTGTTCAGTTGTCATACAGCACGTGTCATGCCATTTTTGCAGACTGAAAATCAAGATCAGACTGCACAGGTTAGGGATCGTATGTATACTCGATCCCTGCACAGGTTCTTTCCATTCTGAATCTACATTACGTGTACAGTTCTTCATTTTATCGGTTAAATTTAACCCTTTACTAGATGTCAAAATTTAGTCGATATACAAAGCACTTGCAAAAGACGGATGTGATTCGAACACTTAAGTTGGTTTGGCATAATGTTTTCAATACTTTGAAAATCCATACTCCAAAGATCAGTAAGTTAAAAATAGTTATGGATTTAAATCTAAATTCGGAAAAGTCCGAATGAGACTTCCGGTTTTCTTTTTATGACGTCAATGGTCAAAATGAAATAGTTAATTCAAACAGATTCTATCATGTACTGGTGTGGCCGAGTGGTTATATAGGTTGACTACGGCCAATGCATCCCAGGATCGAGTACCACCATAGACGAGTGGGAAAAAAAATTAAATTGGTCATGATTGTGTGTTAGCAACTTGATTGTGAAATGGAATTTAGGTGTCGGCCAGTAAACCTCAGGTATGTTAGAAAAATGGAACTTGAATACTGAGGGGATTTTACTCTTTTATTACAAAGTATTTCTGAACTTAAAAAAATATATTTTATAAAATGTAGAAGGAAAAAGTGTCAGCAACCACAAATACCAGTGTCAAGGGAGACAATCCTCAATCCAGGCAAGAATTCCCAGTTATTATTCCCCTTTGAAATGATGTTTTATTTTCAGTTGAATTTAGAAAGTCAGCTCAAAGAAGGGAATGCAATGATGTGTACTTACACAAAACAAATGTGTACTTCTAGTAAACCTTAGACAGAATGTATATTCTTTAGTTTGATTGTTTGATTACAACTCTAAAGGCCCCAGAATATTAGTACAAACTGGGTTCCAAGATTCGGAGTGGGGGAATGCTCCGGGTCAGCCCCAATAGCATCCTTACCTAGAGAGTCCACACACAGTATTGGGAGTCAAAATTCAACAATGGGTTAATAACGCTTAATTTGTGACAATTAGAAGCAACAAAGTGTTTAAGCTGCATGTCCACCGTCTACTATCTAAGGAGCTTACAACATTGCTCATCACCAACCAATTTCATACTTTTTTGTTTATTTCTGTCTTTGAAATAACTGTTTCTGTTCCTATCAAAACACCTTTTTTTTTCAGATCAAAATATTTTTCTTTAGCTTTACTAGAATTAATTTCAGAGACGAAACTAATATATATAAATATACATTACTAGACAAATTTTGTTGAAATTTTTTATTTTTCTTTCATGACTCTAAGAACTGTTACAAACTAAATACCTGATGTAAAAATAAACTCATAAATTGTTTTCTGTATTTTTGTTGTTTCATTATTATTTTCCTCCCTTATGTCTCTACATCTTATGTCACCCTAATTTGAATTTGCCTTACAGTATTTAAAAAGTTAAAAACATTGTGGAAAATGGAGCAATTACTTGGTTCCTCCAAGAAATACAAAATGTCACATTTGAAAGCTGTCCCAAAAATGTATTAGTGTAATAGTGCTTAAATTATCAGTATTTAACCCATTACCACACAATCCCTACTTTTGACACCCCTGAGAAAGAAGCCTTTTGAAAACACTGTGGGAAAAGGAGGAAATGCTGGTAACCAGCATTTTCTCCTTTTCCCACAATGTTTTCTACCCTTCCCAAAAACAAACTTCAATTTTTCAGTCACCTTTATTTTGTCGTCTGCAAATGCTTTCAATTTGGACCAGTCTAAAATTTTCTCGTGTGGTAAAGAGTCAAGTATCTTGAGGGCATTTGTTTATTTTTTTTTTTAGTATTTAAAGACATTTTTAGTATTTAAAGACATTTTCAACATTGTTCGAGTTATGTCACTGTCGGGGCACAATTCTATCAAAATAAAGGGGGCCTGTGATTTCAGAGTGCATTAGTAACCTTGCCTGATTCAAATTTTTAAACCCTTACCAAAAAGGATTATATTTATTAAACTGAAGGCATTCCAGACAACCAAAGTGATTGTTTTGCCATAAATTAGCTTGTGAAATAATGGGTTAAAATCAACATGTATAGGAAAGAAAGTTCAGTCAGTAGAAATAACATCCTTAAAACAACAACCACTGATATTGACCAAACACAGACCTATCCTATCCTTAACTTTAATTCTTTACCTTATAATTTACAATGTTGAGAGCATTTGCTGATAACAAATCAATTTTGGCTCTGCTCAGGCAATGACATTTGCATTTAACTCCTTACCAAATGACAAAATTTTAGACTGGTCCCAACTGAAAGCATTTGCATATGGCAAAATAAAAGTGACTGAAAAATTGAAATATGTTTTGGGAAGGGAAGAAAACATTGTGAGCAAAGGAGAAAATGCTGGTAACTGGTAACCAGCATTTTCTACTTTTCTCACAATGTTTTCTGAAGACTTCTTTTTCAGGGTCATTTCTCCTATTTACTATTTAACCCTGTACCATACAATTCTGAGTTTAACACCGAAAAAGAAAGCTTTTAAAAACCTTGTGGGAAAAGGAGAAAGTGCTGGTAACCACCATTTTCTCTTTTACCCACTGTGTTTAAACTCTTACAAATCCAACACTATGAGCCACATTTAATCTGTCTGCATATGCTTTGAAGTTGGACAAGTACAAAAACTTTTGTTCTTTAGTAAAGGGTCAACTTATACTTTCTTTTCTATTTTTTCTATTTCAACATCTAAATTTTTTTCAAAATCGATTTTAAAAAATACTTTACAATTCTGCTTTACCCTTTACCACACAATCCCGGCTTTTTAAGACCCCAAGAAAGAAGTCTTTTGGTAACCAGCACTGTCTCCTTTTCCCACAATGTTTTTTTCCCTTCCTTGGACAAATTTCAATTTTTTAGTCACATTTATTTTGTCGTCTGCAAATGTTCTCAATTTGAAAGTCTAAAATTTTGTTGTCTGCTAAAGTGTTTAACACTTTTAATACTGACTCTACCTGAACTTCTATTTTTTTACAACCTAAAGAAAAGGGGATTTTTAAAACATGAAAAGTGGAAAATGCTGGTAACTATGATTTACTCCTTCTTTCCCATAATATTTTATGTTATAGTTATTTAATCCATTAAGAAATTAAAGTATTTTTCCTGCACACAGAAATGTTAAAATCACATTAGAATCAAGAAACATACTAAACATGCAGTGTGATCTTCGAGTTAAATTTTAGAGATCTAGAGGACCATTCTTTTCCAAAAGCAATACAATTTTTGCATAATGAACATCTTTTCTATTGAGCCCATTCATTTTTTTCCCAAGTCTAAAACTTCATTTCTTGCATAAATTTATTGCCAGCAAGTGGTTAGTGTCTCATAATTTGGCTCTAGGAATTTCTTGAAGCTTATTATTTGGTGTTCTTTTCATGTTCATAATTTTTACATTTTTCTTACCAAACTATTTTTTTGCCAGATATGAAGACATCAAATTAATGGCATCTTTTATACAAAATTGAGTTCTCTTTTTTTTTAACATGTAAGATTTTTTTAGTTGTTGTTATCAAACTAAATCAGCTAGTTTTCATTCTACATTTTTTTTTTTTTATCAAAAAGTCTCTTTTTTTTAACCATACAGTAAATACATTTTTCTCAAACTCAATCAGCTCTGTATATCATCCTACTCCTTATTAACCCCTGTAGTGCTAAATACATAAAATGGACCTTCTTAGGCAGCAATAAGGTACATATATTGCATTCTCAAAGCTGTTGTTATCAAGATATCTGACAAAAATGTAGAAAGAGTAGATCCTGCACATTCTGTGCAGTCTGATCTTGATCTACATTGTCAACAAGAGCATTTAATTCTAGGGTAAGCACTACAAGGGTTACAGTTTTCACTCCAATTTCAATTTTAAAACAAATTTTATTCCTTATTTAACCCTTTACCAAACAACTTGGTCATTTTTGATAAGGCTGAAAAGAATGCATTCAAAAACTGTGTGAGGAAAGGGAACAACCTTTTATAAAAAAGCATTTTCTCCTTTCCCACAGATTTTTTCACACTTTTGAAGACCTATACCATCATGTGAACCACTGTTGTTCTCTGCAGATGTTCTAAATATGGACACATATAAAATTAATGTCTGGTAAAGAGTTAAGCATGGCTGATAAAATCTAGCACCCTGCTGTTATAGATACATGCCTACTTTATTCAATCATTTTAAAATCATTCAGTTTCATTATTTTTGTTTTAGAACATGTTTCAGGGAAAAATTAAGCTCTTTAATTTAAAACTGTATTGTGTGTATTACCTTCAGTGGGAGGAAGTTGCAAAAAAAAAAGTGAATTTTAGAACTCAAATTTAAAGAAAGAAACCTGCCAAATGAGTCCTACATAACTCAATAGTCTACATAAGGTATCGATTGATTTGTAACTCAGTTCAGACAGCCATACAAAATCAGTTACTTCTCAAGACAACACAAAAAAGTACCAAAATGGGGCAATAAGCAACATCTGCCATAGCGTAAACAGTGGAGGTCAGCAGAAACAAAATGGCCTCATATCACAAATTGCAGCACAACAATCCAAAACTGAAAATACTGCATGTGTATCTCTAGGACGAACGGTATATGAGTACCCATGCAGCCCCCAATTGTGCCGGGCACACACCACAATCTGTATATAAACCAGGCTTTTTTGTTGTAATCACCAAAGACTATACACCCTATCCTAGACCCACATGTTTTACACACTGTTTCATGTAAGAACATATCGTTACATTCTCTTCTTGAACCAACTATCCATCAGCAATTCAACTGAAAAGTAACATCATTTCAAAGGGAATAAATCACTGAAAATCTTGTCTGGACTGAGGTTGTCTCCCTTGACACTGGTATTTGTGGTTGCATGACACTTTTTCCTTCTACATTTTATAATTACAAAGAGAATTGACCCGCATATAAGAATACAACAGTTACAAACAATAAGTACAATAAAATATGTATACATGTAATAGTTATAGCAAAAAGAACATGTAATTGTCAAAAGCCAAGGAATTCTTAAATCTGAAGATTTTAATTCAATATTTGACCATATTTTTATTAACTCTTTACCAAACAAAAATATTTTAGACTGGTCCAAATTGGAAGCATTTGCAGACAACAAAAAAAAAGTGACTGAAAATTTGAAATTTGTTTGTGAAGGGAAGGAAACATTATGGGAAAAGGAGAAAATGCTGTTTACCATCATTTTCTCCTTTTCCCACAATGTTTTCTAAAGGCTTCTTTCTCAGGGAGTCAAAAGTAGGGATTGTGTGGTAATACCAGCATTTTCTCCTTTTCCCACAATGTTTTCTAAAGGCTTCCTTCTCAGGGGCATCAAAAGTAGGGATTGTGTGGTAATGGGTTAACCCTTTACCAAACAATCCCTGTTTTTTACAACCCTGTGAAAGAAGCCTTTTGAAAACATTATGGGACAAGGAAAAAATACTGGTAACCAGCATTTTCTCTTTTTCCAACAATGTTTTCTACCCTGCTGGACACAAATTTCAATTTTTTAGTTGTTTATTTTGTTGTCTGCAAGCACTTTCAATTTGGACCAGTCTAAAATTTTGTTGTTTGGTAACAGGTTTAATAGACTTCAAAATCCAATGTAACAAAGCCCTTTGCTTCTTCCTTTGCCTGCAGAAGAAATCACCATTTCCACAAAATTGTGTTCTTGCAACCTGTAAAGATGACCTCCCAAAAAATATGCATGAACTGCAACATTTTCAAGAAATCTGCTTAGAGCAAGGCCTCACATACAGTGAAAATTTCTGTATTTTAACCCATTACCACACAATCCCTACTTTTGACGCCCCTGAAAAAGAAGCCTTTAGAAAACATTGTGGGAAAAGGAGAAAACATTGTGGGAAAAGGAGAAAATGCTGGTAACCAGCATTTTCTCCTTTTCCCACAATGTTTTCTACCCTTCACAAAACAAATTTCAAATTTTCAGTCACTTTTATTTTGTCGTCTGCAAATGCATTCGAATTGGATAAGCCTAAAATATTGTCGTTTGGTAATGAGTTAAAAGAAAAAAAGTGCAATAATATTTCAATTTTTGGTGCACAAAACTGCATTTAACAGTGATACTTTTTGCTATCCCATATATTTACAACAGATAGATAAACATCTCAAACAATTTAAACCATTTATGTTATGTAATTGTTAAATCATTCTAAATGTGAACCAGGTGATTTAACCTTTTACCAAAAACCCTGCAGTTTAAAGCTTCCAAAAACATAGTGTGAGACCAGGAAAAGGCCGACAACCAGCATTTTTTTCCTTTTCCCACAATGTTTTGTACCTTCTCAGTCAAATTTCAATGTCTGCGCAACAACTGTCATCTGCAAAACTCTTTCAATTCTGATGACTCCAAAATTTTGCTCTTTGGTAAAGATTTAATGATGTTTGATTTTTTTATTATTTCTTTTATCCATATTCCATTTAGATCATTTACTCAACATAAATGCCCTTTAAATTTCTGTGACTTTCGGTTTTTGTTATGATTACCAAAATGAATAATTGAAATGTTGCTTTGACAGAGAGAGGTGCATATTAGCAAAACCTTTGAACTTTCAGAAAAAAATAAATATTCACACCTCTCTAACTTCCAGCCATGTAAACACAAATGGTTTAAAACATTACAAGAAAACATTACAACAAACCTTTGAAACAAAGTTATCTTCCTTGAAATTTAGTAAAACATAGGTCTGTATTAAACAAGTAAATGTAATCTTAATTCTGAAACTAAGCCCCGTTATTGGTCAAATCAAAAGCAAAGCATCTCAGCCAATCAAAAGGGCTAGCCTCAGAAATAATAATCAAAATTAGTATTATTTTCACTTTAACCCTTTACCACTCATCCCTGAGTTTCAAAACCCCTAATCATCATTTCAGCTACTTTCAACCTGTCATCTGCATATGCTTGCAAATGGACCAGCATGAAATTTTGTGGTTTGGTAAAGAATTAATATTGTGTTGAAGTTTCCTATCATAACTTTGCTATTCAAAAGTGCACAAAGTTCCATCATTGCTCTCTTGCCTTTTACCACACAACCACAATACCTTAAAACCCTGAGAAAGAGGCTTTTTGAAAACACTATGGGAAAAGCAGAAAATACTGTTGCCAGCATTTTCTTCTTTTTCCAACAATGTTTTCTCTATTTTCAAAAGCCAATCACACTATGTGAACCACACTTAAATTACTGTATGTAATGATTTGCTTTCAATTTTGGACCAGTTTATAAATTTGGTTGTGTGGTAGATATTGAACTCTATACAAAAAAATTTAGAATATGTTCATATTGAAAACATTTGGCAATATGTTGAATGTGGCCCATGCAGATGTGTGACACTTTTGTCATTGATAGAGTACAAAATGTGCGTAGAGAAGAAAATACTGGTAACCAGCATTTCCCACTTTTTCAACAATATTTTTGAGGGTCTACTTCTGCATGGCCCTTTGCTGAAGGGTTAACTATTTCAACAAAATATCATAAATCAACATAAAAATTATTCGCTTACCATACTGTCTCTCACTACTGCTGTTACTATACATGATTATACCCTCCACAAGCTCCTTGTTAGAAAAAAAGGTCTTTTTCACAGAATGCAGAATGGTTTGGTACAAAAGTAAGAGTAGAAAAAAAAGTTCAAGTGGAGATAATTCCACAAAAAATCACAGCAGGGTCATGAAAATTGCACATGCACACTTTCATATATATAGAAACCTTGTGTGTAAATTTGAGCTCAGTATTATGAGTATATGAAAAACTGTTGGAGTATTGCTCTTGAAAAATGTGTGTCTACGGACAGACAGACAGACAGACAGACAGCAATGGCGATTCCAGTATATCCCCCTCCACTTTGTTGTGTGGGGGGTGTAGGGGGGTATAATAAACACCAAAACAAAGACTCTATTAAAAGACTCTCTACGGATTTACAACTACTTTCTAACCTTCCAACAGAAATATATCTGTATTAACTCATTACCACACAATCCCTACTTTTGACTACCCGGACAAAGAAGCCCTTAGAAAACATTGTGGGAGAAGGAGAAAAGCTGTTCCCACAATGTTTTCTGCCCTTCACAAAACAAATTTTCGGTCACTTTTATTTTGTTGTCTGCAAATGCTTTTGATTTGGACAAACCCAAAATGTTGTTGTTTGCTAATGAGTTAAAAACAAGTTTTCTAAAGATATTTTAAATGCTCTGGTTGTTGCAATAAAAGTTTAACTCATTACCAAACAGCAAAATTTCAGGTTTGTCTAAATCGAAAGCATTTGCAGACAACAAAATAAAAGTGACTGAAAAATTGAAATTTGTTTTGTGAAGGGTAGAAAACATTGTGGGAAAAGGAGAAAATGCTGGTTATCAGCATTTTTTCCTTTTCCAAAAATGCTTTATGAAGGCTTCTTTCTCAGAGTCATCAAAATTAGGGACTGTGTGGTAATGGATTAACTCTTTACCAAACTTAAAAATTTTGGACTGGTCCAAATTTAACTCTTATCCTGCCGTACGCGACCATGGATAGCTATTGCGGATAATGTACAGCAAGATCAGCCTGCACATACGTGCAGTCTGATCTTGCTCTACATCCTCCGCTGTTTTATTGGTAGTTTGTGTTTCATTAGTCCAGCCCAATGCCCGTACATTTAGCAAAATGTGTTTGTTTGATCGTCAACAATTTCTATTCGGCAGGATAAGGGTTAAAGAACATGTATTTTCAGACAACAAAATAAACATGATTCAAAAATTAAAATTTATTTGCATAAATATTCAAATATCAATGCTGGTGTTTATTAACCTTGTGGCTGCTAAATGTGGTTCTCTGACCTTTTGAGGACAGTGTAGGTCAAGATCAGACTGCAAGGAACATGCAATCTGATCTTGAATCTACACTGTCCGTTAAGGAGATACAAAACCCAAAAACATAACTTTGAAATAATTATATTGGGTTTTTTACTCTTGAATTAAAAAAATTATTTTAGTTATTCAGCAGGATAAGAGACATTATGGTTAACAGTTTCAGTCTACTCTCTATGAAACGAGAAAATTTAAGATCAAAAGAGTTTGCAGACGACAAAACTTCTTAGCCCTTTACTCCATAGATATTCATTTCTACACATTGCTTGTAGGAGCCTTTGAAAAACATTGTGGCAAAAGGTGAAATTGCTCGTGACCTTTTCTCACAACGATTTCTATGCTATCAAAAGGTGTCATATATACATGAGAAACTGCTTCATTCTTGCTGTTATTTAGGGTCAATTAGAGATACCATAGAAATGCATTATGTGGTAAAGGGTTAAATAGTACATGTATTACCACTTAGGGTCTTTAACACTTAATCACACATTCCCAACTTTTAGCAACTTTGAGAAAGACGGCTTTAGAAAACATTGTGGGAAAAGAATTGAGAGACATTATAGTTTACAGTTACAGTGTACTCTCTACCAAACGAGAAAATTTAAGAAGAAAAGAGTTTGCAGACGACAAAACTTCTCAAATAGTTTTCCCACCAAGGGTCTTTAACTCTTAACCACACATTCCCGACTTTTAGCAACTTTGAGAAACACGGCTTTAGAAAATATTGTTGGAAAAGGAGAAAATGCTGGTAACCAGCATTTTCTCCTTTTCCAACAATATTTTCTACCCAATCCAAGTCAGAAATCATGATATTAACACGATTTAATTTGTTGTCTGCAGATGCTTTTAATTTTGTCCAGACCAAAAAGTTGTTGTTTGGTAAAGAGTGAAACAAAAGACTGTTTTGTAAAAAGTTAAACATAAGGCTTGACAAAATTAACCCTTTACCACATGACAAAATTTTGAACTTGTTCAGACTCAAAACAGTTGCACATAATAACTGAAATGTAGCTCAAATTGTAGGGAAATTGTCTTTGAAAGGGTAGTAAACATTGTGGAAAAAGTAGAAAATGCTGGTAACCAGCATTTTCTCCTTCTCCCTCTATGTTTTTAAGTCTTCTTTCTCAAGGTGGTTGAAACTGAATATTGTGGTAAAGGTAAAACATTGTACACAAATCCAAGGCAGAGCAAAAATTTAACAAATAATACTATTTAGTGCACTGCAAATGCAGGACATAAGCAAAAAGATTTTTAAAGTATTAACCCTCGTAGCTCAGAATCCAGATTCTAACTTTTTTAGCCACAAAGCTGCTTTGCATCATTAATTCTGACAGAATTTATGCTCTATCAAACAGCAGATTTTTTTTTTGAAACATGAAGCCTGATCTTTGTTCTACACTGTCCATTTCGCTGAAACACTGTAGCCAAAAGCAACCATGTGACTGAAATTACTTGGGTCATACAGTATTTCTATGATGAAATTTACTGACAAGTAAAACCTGCATTCTATGGGTTATCCCTTTACCCCATAAGGCATTTCTATGGTATCTCTAATTGACACTAAATAACAGCAAGGATGAAGCCGTTCATTATGTGTATATGACACCTTTTGATAGCATAGAAAACATTGTGACAAAAGGTGAAATTGCTCGTCACGAGCAATTTCACCTTTTGCCACGATGTTTTCCAAAGGCTCCTAGAAGCAATGCGTAGAAATGAGTATCTGTGGAGTAAAGGGTTAACCCTTTCCCAAACGGCAAATTTTGGACCAGACCAAATTGAAAGCATTTCGCATATGACAACAGATGCTAAAAAGATGATTTTTCTGTAAGATTGGGTAGAAAACAGTGTGGGAAAAGGAGAAAATGCTGGTTACGAGCATTTTCTCCTTTTCCCAATGTTTTCAAAAGGCTTCTATTCCTGACCCGTGAAAACCAGGGATTGTTTGGGAAAGGGTTAACCAGATTTGTGAAAGGTAAAATATGACATCACCCAAAACTAAAATTATACACACAAAAGTCCTTGTTAACTCTTTACCACACAATCCCGACTTTTAACACTTCTGTGAATAAAGCCTTTTGAAAACATTGTGTTTCTTTCACAAATAAGTCTATTTAACTCTCCCTTATTTTAATTCTTCTCCTCAGAATCTCTAAATTTCGAAAAGTTTAGAACTTTAGAATAATATGGTCTGATAAAAAGCCTAATTGAAAACAACAATGACAAACATTTCAAAGCTCTCTTTTGATATTTGGGGGGAAAAAAACCCTCAAAAAAAGTTCAGTTCACCAGTTTTCTGAAACATGTTTTAAGATTTTTAAGATGATTTGTATTTTATTCCTTTTCAAAATGTACTTTATTCCTTTTCAAAACAATCTCTAGTTTTTAAGACCTAGAGGAAGAAGCCTTCTCATAGATTGTGGGAAAAGGAGAAAATGCTGATAACTGATAACCAGCGTTTTCTCCTTTTCCCACAATGATTTCTACTCTTCAAAGGTCAAGTTTCAAATATTCAATCAAGTTCACAGAATTCGACATTAAGGTAGGTCCAAATGATATTATCTAGCAATAAAAAAGCTCGTTCTAGTAGAAACTGTGTCCAGCTAGCCTGAATGGTCTAGTGCAAAAATAGAAACAATTAGTTAACCCATTACCACACAATCCCTACTTTTGACGTCCCTGAGAAAGAAGCCTTTAGAAAACATTGTGGGAAAAGGAGAAAATGCTGGTAACCAGCATTTTCTCCTTTTCCCTCAATGTCTTCTACCCTTCACAAGACAAATTTCAATTTTTCAGTCACTTTTATTTTGTCGTATGCAAAAGCTTTCAATTTGGACAATCCTAAAATTTTGTCGTTTGGTAATGAGTTGAGTATCATTTTCAATGCTTTGCGCAAGTGGAAAAATCAATCTAACATGCCGATTGTCAAAAAAAGATAGCTTACATAGCTTGTGATTTAGGTGAAACATTGATAATTTATTGACAATTTCTCAGTTGACAATTTCTCAATTGTCAACAGGAAAAATGGTGGCATGTTACTGTGCGGTAGTCGATATTTCCATGCGTAAAACCAAATCAAACTGAACATAGATTTAGTAGACCAGAGTTCATAACCTATTTTGTCCTCCAGGATAGAAGCCATAAGCTTTATCAAGATCGTTATCATTTGTCAGGGTATTTGATTCCTAAGCAAGAATTTTTTCTTTCCCTAATGATGAGCTCTTTTTCTTGGAATAACTTAGTTTCATTTTGACGACAACTGAAAATGAGTCGCCCAGACATTTACATACACAACAGAGCAGACAACCAGGGAGTATGCCAAGCTTGCATAACTTCAAAATAACATCTGATCAGGGAGGAGCTGAGTCATAATATAAAGCTGAAAACAAAGAAATGGGTCCAAAAAAAAAGATAGATCTAGACAAGTAGAGTTAGATCTAGATCACAGATAATCAAAAGATCATTTTAAGACCTTGAGTGGAAAGCTGAATTTGCACCGCTGGTTTGTGTTTGATCGAGAGGAAAATGTCATATCTTCTTTGTGTACAGTTTAAAAAATGAAGATTTGTTGAAGGACCTGGTAACATTATCCTATTACCACACAATCCCTACTTTTGACACCCCTGAGAAAGAAGCCTTTTGAAAACATTGTGGGAAAAGGAGAAAATGCTGGTAACCAGCATTTTCTCCTTTTCCTGCAATGTTTTCTACCATTCACAAAATAAGTTTCAATTTTTCAGTCACTTTTATTTTGTCGTCTGCAAATTCCTTCGATTTGGACCAGTCTAAAATATTGTCGTTTGGTAATGGATTAAACCACAATGTTTCTGTTCTATAAAACTCAAATTCTGTTATTTGAGCAAAAGTTAGACTAATCTGCTGATCTGTGACTGTTTTCTAAATGGGCAAGTCTGAGTTGTTGTCACCTGGAAAAAAATACCCTACAAATAATTTAAAGTAATTAAATTCCTAGCAATGACCTCTATCCCTTATATACAGATGAATACAATGATCTTTTCAATTAAAAACAATGGACATGAACTCAGATTTTCATTCTCTTTACAAATCTACAGTTCTGACTATAGAACAAAAATTACACATGTCTCTTTTTCTACATACAATCAAAGGCTTTTGAAAAACACTGTGAGAAAAGGATAGTTGCTTAACCCTTATCCTGTTGTATAACTTTAATGAAACTTTCAAGCTGACAATAAAATGCCCAGTTTTGGGATTTCAAGTTTATTTTTGGGGAAAGATATCTCCTCGTTGGAAAGTGTAGATCCAAGATCAGATTGCACCTTCCATGCAGTCTGGTCTTTATCTACACAGTCTGCAAAAGGTCAGAGTCACGCTAAGCAGACGAAGGGTTAATACAAACATTTGTTCTTTCTCTCAAAATGTTTCTTGTATCAATTACACTGAAAATTTTACATGAAATATTATTAACTTAATCCTTTACCAAACGACAAAATTTTAGACAGGTCCAATTTAAAAGCACTAGCAGACAACAAAATAAATGCAATTCAAAAGCTGAAATTTGTTTCCAGTATGGTAGAAAATATTGTGGGAAAAGGAGAAAATATTGGTTACCAGCATTTTCTCCTTTTCTCACTATGTTTTCAAAAGGCTTCTACCTCTGGGTTGTAAAAACCAGGGATTGTTTGGGAAAGGGTTAACTTATTAACCCTTTACTACACAATCCCAAAAGGGAATGGGGCTTCTGAAAACAATTATAGGAAAAGGAGAAAATGCTCTCTTTCCCAGACCATTTTCTATTCCTTTAAAGACCAATTCCAACCATTTCAATTTTTCTCTGAATATGCTCTTAATTTGGGAACATTTCTAAATAATTTGTTGTGTGGTAAAGCATTAATTTGACACAAGTAGTTTGTCTAAAATTAACCATTTTGATTTTCACAAGTTTTCTTGCCCAGAGTCGCTAAAAGTCTTGATTGTGTGAAACAGAGTTAACCCATTACCACACAATCCCTACTTTTGACACCCCTGAGAAAGAAGCCTTTAGAAAACATTGTGGGAAAAGGAGAAAATGCTGGTTACCCTTCACAGAACATATTTCAAATTTTCAGTCACTTTTATATTGTCTGCAAATGCTTTCAATTTGGACCAATCTAAATTATTGTTGTTTGGTAATGGATTAAAGAGTAAAAAGTTGATCCCAAAAGCTTGGAATCTTCAAAATAGTGTGGTTTAGAGATTTTGTACATGCTTCAGTCTACTCCATCTAATCTGATCAAGTGTGGATCAAAGATCAGACAGCATGTTTTGCGACATATGATCCTGATACTGCCCACACAAAAAATGCTGATTTATACTTCTCTTGGATATTTGCAGGCACCAATAAAACCTTCACCAAGTAATCTCATGTTTCAACCATTTACTGCACAATCCAAACTTTTAACAAAAATGAGTAATAGAGTTTGTTAAAACATTGTGGGAAGGAAGAAAATGCTTGTAATCAGCTTTTTCTTCTTTTTCCACAATATTTTCTGCTCTTTCTGATGCTAATTCCATCATTTTTGCTACATTTGTCATCTACCGGTACCCATATCTCTAAAATGCTATGGTTTGGTAAAGAGTTAACCATTCTGGGAGTATGAAATTTTGTCATTTGTCATGATAACGAGTTAACTCCCAAGGTCATGTTAACATGCTAGTGATACTACATAATATTTTTGTGTCTAAAACATAATCCATAAGTCCTAATTGATAGCTGGGTCTTTATTCACAACCATTCTTAATTCTTTACCAAACAACATAATTGGAGACTAGTCCAAAATGGAAGCATTTGCAGACAACAAAATTAATGTGACTCAAATATTGAAGTTTGCTTGGGGAAGGGTAAATAATGTGAGAAAATGCTGGTTACCAACATTTTCTCCTTTTCCCGCAATGTTTTCAAACGGCTTCTTCTTCTTCTTCTTCAGGGTTGCGAAAGCCAGGGATTGTTTGGTAAAGGGTTAAGAGCATTTTGGATCTAAGTCTAGAATTACAAAGCAACACAACCTCTGATTGGCTAAACCACATCTCAAGTTGTGTTACTTTCATATTTACAAATTCTAGAGACTAAGGCTACGAATTGTCCTGCAAATGGTTGGTGAATACCCTGAACTCACAAACTTAACACTGCACTGTTTGTCCTCAGCATGGTGAATGTAAAATTTATCTGTACATCCTGAACGTTGCCTGTGGTAAGCAATCAAGTCAGTCCCAACTGAGTTTTGAAATAGCAACCTTCTGTCTACTGCACTCAATGTCCAAGTCAACCATATATGCTGTATGTCTATAAATTATTAGTCAAAAAGGTTAAGGGAGTAGCTCTATTTAAAAGTTATATACAGAAAATCTTTGCACTGTACTGCTACAATAGCAGATCACAAGATACTGGTAACACAAACATTGTGTGCGGTGCATCTGTATGATGAAATGGAGTAATTCAGTTTCGATCTATACTGAAGAAAGGAACTTCATTCAATGCTGTTCTTTTGGTACATTCAGTGACAGAGTCAGACAAACATCCTTTGGATGGCCTGTTAGACATTCCACATACAGCTTCTATGTCTACGAGGAACAGATTTAACGCTCATTGACAGCTCATCTACCAAACAACACTGCACTCTTCTTTCTGGGAACAATCAATGTTGTGATCTTATGAACATCCAGTGAATTTGTAGACATATCTGATCACTCCAAATTTATATGCAAACCATCAAACCTTACACTGTTCTGCCATAGCAAGGTCAATGTAAAATCTGCTACATGTGTTACATGCATGGTCATCATCATTATCGTCTTCCTGAATACAAACGGAAAATACAAGTGAGTTCAAATCATCCACTATTGAAAAACAAGACGGCCATGATGGCCCTAATGGACTGAAAATGAGGCTTCAAGTTTTTGTATGCAAGCCTTTTTTTAGACTAATCCATATCATAAAGACAAACATTTCCATCAAATTACATTAATATTGAGCTTAAATTGTAGCCTCTAGAGTGTACACAAGAATTTTCTAATATTTGACTAGTGACCTAATTTTTCATCCAACCTGACCCATTTTCAAACTGGCCTAAGATGTCAAAAAGACAAACATCCTGACCACATTTCATGAGTATTGGCCAAAAATTTTGTGGCCTCTGGAGCATACACAACACTTTTTAACAATTTAATTGACTCACCTTATAATTGACCCGACGTGACCCATTTGCAAAATCCTCTAAGATAACATCAAGACATAGATTCTAACTTTACAGAGTATTACACTGAAAATGTGGCCTCTACAGTGTGCACAAGGTTTATCTAATATTTGACCTAGTAACCTAGTTTTTGACCTGACATGACTCATTTTCCAACTCATCAGAGATATCAAGATAAACATTCTGACCAACTTTCAAAGAGTACTGGGCTGAAAAAAGGCCTCTAGGGCATACACACAGTTTTTCTAAAATTTGACTAAGTGACCTAGTTTTTGACCCAACCTGACCCATTCTTTAACTCATCACATATCATCAAGGCAAACATTCAGAACAACTTTCAAGAGCACTGGACCAAAAATGTGGCCTTTAGAGTGTACACAAGATTTTTCTAAGATTTAGTTTTAACATACTTATTTTACATTGATTGAGAAACAAGTTCTGACAACCTATACTTATCTCTCTCAATTCTGCTTCCTGGGAACTACACCAGTACTCATGCCGAATGTGTGGGCCAATGAAACATTCCAAAGTTGACTTCCTCTCATGGGAATCAAACTCAGGATCTTTTGGTTATGGGGCTGACACTCTACCACATGACCACGGACACCATATCTTTTCTAAGATTTGACCTAGTGACCTAGTTTTATAGCTGATCTTACCAGATCTTACTTTCAAACTCATCCGAGATGATCAAGACAAACATTTAGACCAAGTTTTATGAGTATTGGACAAAAAATGTGGCCTCTAGAGCATACACAAGGTAAAAGTTGACGATGGACACCAGACACCACACGATCACTAAAGCTCACCATGAGCATGATGAACACTTTGTGCTCAGGTAAGCTAAAAAAAATTGCATTGTCTCAAAGGCTGCAAATAATGTTCTGCTGAAAGACCAAGACAGAATTTAGTTATAATGACCAAGAGGGCCATGATGGACCTTTCTACATGTAAGATTTGACCAAGTAGGTAAGTTTTTGACCCAACATCCATTATCAAACTCTTTTGAGATATTACCAAAATAACATTCTGACCAAACTTGAAGGGCATCAAACTTGAACTCATTCAAGGTATCATCAAGACAAACATTCTGACCAAGTTTCCGGAGTACTGGACTGAAAATGTGTCCTCCATAGAGTACAAAAGGCTTTTCTAAGATTTGACCTGGTGACCTAGTTTTTTATCAGACATTACCCATTATAAAACACTATTGAGATATCACTAAGACAATCATTCTGACCAAGTTTCATGAGTATTGGACTGAAAATGTCCCCTCCAGAGCATACACAAATCATTCTGACCAAGTTTCATGAGTATTGGACTGAAAATGTCCCCTCCAGAGCATACACAAAGTTATTCTAAGATTTGACCTAGTGACCTAGTTTTTGATCCCACATGACCCATTTTTTAAGTCATCTGAGATATCATGAAGACAAATACTCTGGTAAACTTTCAGGAGAATTGGACTAAAAATGTGGCCTCTACAGCTTACACAAGATTCTCTAAGATCTTACCTGGTGACCTACATGAAGTTTTTGATCCTACACGACCTACTTTTGAACTGTCCAAGATATAATCCAAATAAACATTCTGACCAAGTTTCAAGAGTTTTGGACTGAAAATGTGGCCTCAAGAGCATACACAAGATTTTCATAATGTATGACCTAGGGACCTAGGTTTGATCCCAGATGGCCAATATATCACATGGTCCGAGATCTCATCAGGACAAACATTCTGACCAACTTTCAAGAGTTGTGGACTGAAAATGTGGCCTCTAGAGCGTATACAAGGTTTTCCTAGGATTTGACCTGGTGACCTAATTTTATATCCAACATGACCCATTTTTGAACTTGTCCATAAAGACCAACTGTCAGGAGTATTGGACAGAAAATGTGGACTCTAGAGCATATACAAGATTTTTCTAAGATTTGGCCTAGTGACCCAGTTTTTGACTCGACATGACCCATTTTCCAACTCACACGACATTTTATTGAGACATACATTCTGACCAATTTTCATGAGTACCAGACTGAAAATGTGGCCTCTAGAGTGTACATAAGGTCAAAGTTAAAGATGGACACAGCATGATCACAAAAGATCATCTTGAGCACTTCATGCTTAGGTGAGCTTAAAATAAAGTACTAATGGACAGTATATAAAAAAAGATCAGATGGCACATTCTGTGCAGTCTGATCTTGATCTACAATGTCAACAAAATTCTCTGGTGTCATCTATGGCATGGAGAAAGTTTAACTTCATGATTAAACTTTCTAAGAAGTCATAATGAGCAACAAATATTATACATTACTGGAAAAAACAACAAAATATTAGACTTGTCCACATTGAATGTGAATGAAGATATCGAATAGAATATGGCAAGGACAATAGGTAGAAAACAATTAATTGACTGCACTTCCTCAGAATACATACATTCTCAGTTTCCAATACCTCTTCCCTCAGGGCCGATAAAACATGGCATTTTTCGGTAAAGGGCCAACCCTTTGAGCTTTAACTCTATACCAAATAACAAAAATAAGGAGTCCCCCAAACTGAAAGCATTTGCAGACAACAATTAAACATAGCTGGATTTGTGCATTTTTTCTCAGAGTTGATGTTTGGATTTGCTTAGTACAGGGTTAAATTGAATGACTGATAATGTGGTGCAGAATTCCATTTTTAACAAAATTGCAGTTATATTCCTGCGGCCATCCATGCTTTGCAAGGTTTTGTTACCTGTACTATGCAAAATATTCTGCTACAGGCACTGACTATTTTTCCACAAAACCACGAGAAAAATAAATCATGTGGCAATGAACATCATCAGTCCAGGGTCAAAAAATTTCAGAATTCTTACTTGTCCTCCTGCCATTTTGCTCTCATCCAACAATTAGACAATTAGACATAGCTGCTAACCAGCATTTTCCCCCAAAATATTTTCTTACCTATCAAAGAATAACTGCACCATTTGAACAACAATGAAATTGTCATCTGTAAACCCTTTCGATATGACAAAGGTAAGAATTTCGTCGTCTGGTAAAGGGTTAAATCACCTCGGAGCTTTCCAGTAGTCTGTTTATCATTTCATTGCCAGTCATCACATTATGAGGGCCCAGGGTGGGTCCTTATCCATTGTAATCTGTACAAGAGAAAAGGAAAATATGATAATAGGGTTATGACAGCCCCCTATCCCTCCACTGGCTTAAGTACAAATCATACAAACATTACCAGATATTTATAGGCTAAATGGTTTATATAAAACATACTTAAGTTTTCTCCACAATAGTCCAGTCGAAAATTATGACCCAATAGCAAGGGCATTTTTTACCACAAAGCAATAATTACTTGAATCCTGGTAGAGGCTCACAAAATAAAGCCACAGTACAAATAATGCATACAAATCTAGGTGACATTGTTAAAAACAGGAAGATTTTTGAAGGCTTTCTAAGTTTCATATAAATACAAGAGGGCCAAGATGGCCCTGGATCGCTCACCTGAATTTTTGAAAGGACCATAGCCTTTTTTTTTTTTCTCGAGGAATTGAAACATTGGAAACAAAATCATTATTTTGCCATGCAATTTTCAAAAGGTCACCTATAAAGTCATTTCAAAATCTGACCATCTATTTCAGAAAAGAAGAATTTTTTAAGAATTTCTTAATTTCCGTATAGTGCAAGTAATCCCCATTCACCAGAGCATGTTTCTTGATGGATCAAAATTTCACGAACAATTTTTGAAAAGGGTCATTCACGGAAAATTTCTTTAAAATTATTTTAAAATCTGACCAGCCGTTTCGGAGAAGAATTTTCAAGAATCTCTTCATGTCCGTATAGTGCAAGTAGCCCCCATTCACCAGAGCCATGTTTCTTGACAAATCAAAATTTCACGAACAATTTTTGGAGAGGGTCGCCAAAAGAACATCCCTGAGAAATAATTTCAAAATCTGACCAGCCGTTCAAGAGAAGAAGAATTTTCAAGAATTTCTTGTTTGCTGTATAGTGCAAGTAGCCCCCATTCACCAGAGCCATGTTTCTTGACGGATCAAAATTTCACCAACAGTTTTTTAAAAGGATCACCGAAAGAACATCTCTGAGAAATTATTTCAAAATCTGACCAGCCGTTTCAGAGAAGAAGAATTTTCAAGAATTTCATCATGTCCGTATAGCGCAAGTGGCCCCAATTCACCAAAGCCATGTTTCTTGACGTATCAAAATTTCACAAACACTTTTTGAAAAGGGTCACCCAAAGAACATCTCTGAAATTATTCTAAAATCCAGCCAACAGTTTCAGAGAAGAAGATCTTTATAGAATTTCTTTGAAAATTCCATTTGGTTGCCATGGCAACCAGTGTTTTTTGACGGAATCTAATTCTGTGAACAACTTTTAAAGAGGACCTCCCAAGGAACAATCCAGCCAAGTTTGGTCCAAATTGGCCTCGTGGTTTAGGAGGAGTTGATGTTTAAAGAATTGGTGACGACTCACGACAGACACCGGGTGATCCTTAAAGCTCCCCTTGAGCATGCTGTGCTCAGGTGAGCTAAAAAAGTTGATGAAAAATGTCAATGAAGTCATTCCCATCCTGGCATTTATGAAAGAAATTAAATTAACCCATTACCACACGAGAAAATTTTGGACTGGTCCAAATTTAAAGCATTTGCAGACGACAAAATAAAGATGACTGAAAAATAGAAATTTGCTCTGAGAAGGGTAGGAAACACTGTGGGAAAAGGAGAAAATGCTGGTTACCAGCATTTTCTCCTTTTCCCACAGTGTTTTCAAAAGGCTTTTTGTCCGGGGGCGTCAAAAGTAGGGATTGAGTGGTAATGGGTTAAAAATCCTATATATATGTAGATACATGTATATGTCGTAGACCAGATTGGAATCTAGGCAGATCTGGAATCTGCCTAGACCAAATTAGGATTCAAATTTTGTGTAGATCAAAATGCATTGTCTTCTAATATTTTTTTAAACATATTGATTTAATTATGTTTACAATTGAGAGGTATTTTCAATTAAAGCATTTTATATGATTTTTCCACAATCGCTCTGTTTTCAAAACATTCAACATTTATATTTATTCTGAATTTCTGACTAAAACTTCTTTTATTTTGGGGTTTACGTTTAAAAGTAAGATGATTCATAGGTAGATGCCCTATATTCAACAAATTATTAAAATTTGGTTTAGGCAGATTGTAGAGCTGCCTAGCTAAACTGGAATCCTGATTTGTTATAGACAAATTCCAGTTTGGTCTAGGCAGATTCTGGATCTGCCTGGATTCCAGTTTGGACTACGACATATACATGGATTTGTTGTAAGGCCGCTAGGCTAGGCATGCGGAAACATTGTGTGCTCAAGTCTTGAATCATTAATAAAGTTCCTGTTCTGTTTAAAATATGACTTATAGAAAAGAAAAACCAAAGCATAAATAAGTTTTATTCAAAGTACTGTTTAAAATATGACTTATAGAGAAGAACAAGAGGGCCATGATGGCCCTGTATCGCTCCACTGGCTAATTCGTAAAAACACTACAAGCCAAACATTACATTATTTGGCCAACTGGTTTCAAACTTGAGGACATAATTACAATTTTTTTTCCATAAAAACCTACAAAAAAGTTGTGACCCCTGAGCAAATCCAATTTTGACCACAAAGCTTTAATTACTTGAATCCTGGTGGAGGTCTACAAGATAAAGCCCCATACCAAATAATACAGGTCTAGAATGTGTGGTTATAAACAAGAAGATTTTCAAAGTTTTCTCAATAAAAGGCCCTGTAAAACATAAAATCCATGAGACAGGGCTAAATTTAGTGGTCCTAGTCTTTATTATGGTTAGTAACAAGATGACTTAGAAAGTTTTCACCACAAAAGCCCATGTAAAACTTGTGACCCCTGGTGTGGGGACAAACTTGACCCTAAGGCTATAATTTAGGCCCTCCTGGTAGAGGCCCACTAGATAAAGCTACATGCAAAATTTGATAGCCCTAGGCCTTATGGCAAGGTACAAGTAGATTTTTAAAAAATTCCCAATATGAGCCCATGTAAAACTCAAGACCCCCAGGACAGGGCCAAATTTGACCCCAGGGCTACAATTTTGGCACCTTTGGTAGACAACCACTTGATAAAGCTAGATGCAAAATTGAGTAGCCCTAGGCCTTATGGCTTGGTATGAAAAGATTTTTAAAGTTTTCACTATATAAGCCCATTTAAAACTTGTGACCCCTGGGGCCGGGCCAAATTTGACCTCTGGGCTATCATTTGGGCACTCTGGGTAGAGGTCTACTAGATAAAGCTACATGCCAAATTTGGTAGCCCTAGGCCATATGGCTTGGTATCAGAGGGATTTTAAAGTTTTCCCTATATAAGCCCATATAAAACTTGTGACCCCCGGGGTGGGGCCAATTTTGACCCCAGGGCTATTATTTGAAGGAACTTGGTAGAGGTCCACTAGATAAAGCTACATGCCAAATTTGGTAGCCCTAGGCCTTATGGTTTCAGAGAAGAAGACTTAAAAATTTTCATTATTTTTCAGTTTTGTTGCCATGGCAACCAGAGTTTTTGAAGGAATACAATTCTTTCAAGGAATTCTGAAGAGGACCATAGCAGGATCATTTCTGTGAAGTTTCATCAAAATTGGATGGGTAGTTTCACAGAAGATGTTTGAAATAAAAGTTAACGCACGCAGGCACAGACGCACGCACAGACGGACAGACGCACGGCGGACACTGGGCCATGACATAAGCCCGCTGGCCTTCGGCCAGTGGAGCTAAAAACCAAAGCATAAATAAGTTTTATTCAAAGCAATTTGATGCATAAAATAAATCATTTTAGAGGGAACATTGCGATTATGTTCCAGTAAGATCCAAAATGTGGTGTGGGACAAACAAGCACAAGCAAACAAGCCTGGGCAAATAAGCCCAGGGATGAACTGGTTTTGGGACGAACAAGCACGGAACCTACATGTATTTTTAGACACACAATTTTGATATCATGGGTTTTCACAATTAATGGCAGGGCATTTTCCAGCATTATGTCCAAAACAGGATAATACTACATGCCTGTTGGCATTTCATGGCAGGGGCATAAAAAGGAGATACTCTTAGCAGCATTTTCTTTTTACCTCTTCCATGATGCAATTAAAATTTTCTACACAATTATTTTGATTTATTTTTTATCAGGTCTATCTCATAGAAATTTAAATGAAGGCTGCCACCTAAACCCTCATTCTGCATTCAACAAATTAGATTTGAATCGGAGAACGAGAAAAAGGTCAAACACTTATCAAGGGCGAACCGGGAACGGGGCGAATAGAAACGAGAGCGAACGTATTTTGGCGCAAACTAACCTAGAATAGATTATAGCGATCTAACTTGAGTTCGATATCATAATTTGCAGTTTACTCAAGTCATCCCTGACACAATACGCATCGCAGAAATTTCACGAGGCGCCATCACCGTAGATCTGTCAGCAATAACTATCTGTATTTTCGCGACAAAACTTCGCCTCTTCCACATGTCCCCGCCATTATGCTGTTCTGCTTGCCTCGTTTTGCTTATCGAAAATATCAAGGGCGGCAATTATTGTACGACATAATACAAAAGATTAATTTGAATTATTTTGCTTGGACCATTCTAGGGCATCAAAATTAGCGACGGAAATTTTATGTCGAAAGACTGTATTTAATTAAGAGCTTACAAGTCATCTAACTGATGATTTTAAAACACGATGTATTTTAACTTTTTGCATGAAGATCGTCAAAAGACCGTTTACAGCGGAAACGTTTAGAGGATGAATCCTTCTGGTTTTTAGTTCACCTGAGCACAACGTGCTCAAGGGGAGTTTCAGAATTATCCAGTGTCCGTCGTGCGACGTCCGTCGTCAACAATGCTTTAAACATCAACTCCTTCTAAACCGCTAGGCCAATTTGGACCAAACTTGGCTGGAATGTTCCTTGGGAGGTCCTCTTTAAAACTTGTGCAGAGAATTTGATTCCACTAAAAGCTCTGGTTGCCATGGCAACCAAATAGAATTTTCCTAGGAAATTCTTTAAAAAACTTCTCTGAAACCGCTGGTCAGATTATGAAATAATATCACTGAGATGTTCCTTTGTGAACCTTTTCAAAAACTGTTCCTGTCACTTTTTCTAATTTCTAGCACCACAGGTAGGAAACCTCATATTCAGAGGCTCTGAGCCAGTGGCTCTGACGAGAAAATGTTTTGGTCTTCTGTTTCTGAATATGTCACCTGACAAACAACCTAAAAACAGGAAAGTTTGTCATTATCTATAATCTTATGTTATTGCGTCTTCGAAATTCAAAACAAGAGGGCCAAGAAGCCCCTGGATCGGTCACCTGAATTTCTGAGAGAACCATAGCCATTTTTTTAAAATCTAATCAGCCATTTTAGACAGGAAGAGGTTGTAAGAATTTCTTCATGTCTGTATAGTGTAAATAGCCCACAGCCATCAGAGCCATGTTTCTTGTTGGATCAAGATTTCTCACACAATTTTGAAAAGGTCAGGAAAGAAACACTTCTTTGAAATTATTTCAAAATCTGATCAGCCGTTTCAGAGAAAAAGAATTTTAAAGGCCAAATAGTGCAAGTAGCCCCCATTCACTATAGCCATGTTTCGAGACAAATCAGCATTTTGTGAAAAATTTTGAAAAGGGTTACCAAAGGAACATTTCTGTGAGATTATTTCAAAATCTGATCAGCCATTTCAGAGAAGAATTCTACAGAATTTCTCCATGGCCATATAGTGCAAGAAGCTCCCATTCACCAGAGCCATGTTTCTTGATGGATCATAATTTCAGAAACAATCTTTGAAAAGGGTCATCCAAGAAACATTTCTGTGAGATTATTTCAAAATCTGATAAGCTGTTTCAGAGAAGAAAATTTTTTAAGAATTTCTTCATTTCCCTATAGGGCAAGTAGCCCCCATTCACCAGAGCCGTGTTTCTTGATGGATCAAAATTTCACGAACAAATTTCGGAAAAGGTCATCAAAGGAACATTTCTGTGAAATTATTCCAAATTCTGACCAACAGTTTCAGAGAAGAAGAATTTTTAAGAATTTCTTCATTTACGAATAGTGCAAGTAGCCCCCATTCACCAGAGCCGTGTTTCTTGATGGGTCCAAATTTCAAGAACAATTTTTGAAAGGGGTCACTGAAAGAACATCTCTGTGAAATGATTTCAAAATCTGACCTTTCAGTTCAAAATAAAGCACTATTTTTGGATGGCACAATACCAAATTTATGAAAATACAAAGGACCGGTATTGTCACGATTGAAAAATCCAGTCAACAATTGGTTTATCTAAATTTTGAAAATACTTTTCAGTTTTATGTAGCTTTTGATTTATAGAGTGTGTAGCTTTTGATTGACAGAATTGTCTATGTATGCATAAAGCATTTGTCATGCAAGTGCAGCCCACAAGTTAGGAAAAAGGAAAAATTTGGCATCTTTGGAAGACTATCTGGTCTTAAAACAGTCATTAAAAGTAAGATGGAAAATGTGCCAACTGTAGCAGAGATGATGAATTGAAAAAAACAAAAACAATCTTTTACAATTAGCTGTTTTGAGTAATTCTTTAGGATATATTGTGTGTTTTTCGTGCTTGGCAGTGCAAAGTAATTTTGATTAAGTAAAAAAGCAAAATTATGCGCCCCTCCCCCCTCTCCTCTGAACAATCATTACCCCAGATGGTATTGATGATTCAAAACTACACCCTTCAAAAATAATAGTAGAGGAAAAGGGAAGTGAAAACCCTGAAAGCTCCGAGAAGCCGGAAAAGGGGAATGAAAACCCTGTTGCACACCAAGTTAAAACAAGAGCCGTTGTATACAGATTATGCTCCCCAAACAGGTCTGTTTAGGGAAATGAAGGCTGTCGTTAAATGGTAGGTCATGCGAGAGGAGGGGGGGCGTGAAATAGGCTACTAGTGTTTGGTCCCATCTACCAAACTGCATTTGCTAATGTTCAAATAATTCAACAATGAAGAGGCATAACTCTTGGAACAGTGGAGTTAAAGTTCCTGTCAACCTAAACAATCTGTAAATCATACATTACTACAACAGTAATGGTAAGATTTTCAAAATCAGATTAAACATTTATAAACTTCTTGTTTGAGTTTGTCATTAGGACCTTTTTTTCTATAACACAGTTTAGTGTAAATAGGTAAGAATGACACTAGAACTGTCACAAAAGTGCTGCATACCCCCCACAAAGCTCCTTGTCACAGAACAGGTGTCATTTTATATGTAAGTGGTATGCTCAAGCTCAATAACAAAATTTAAAATTTACAAAGTGAAATAACTCTAAAAATAGTGCAATTAGAGTTATGTTTCTTGCACACTTCACTTCTCTTCAATGTGGTCTATCTGTATATGAAGTTTGAAGTCACTAGGTTTTAAATTTCGAAAGTTATGCCACAAAAGAAATCTAAAATCAAATTTACAAAGGACAATAACTGTATAACTCTAAAAATAGTTGGAATAGAATTATGTTTTTGTACAATGCATTTCTCCTTAATGTGGTCTATCTATTATAAAGTTTGAAATTAATTTTTATACTTGGGAAGTTCCGTCTGTGACAAAAATTTTAAGTTAGATCTACAAAGAGCAAATAACCCCCAAAAATAGTTGGAAAAGAGTTATGGTTCTTGTACACTAAACTTCTCTTTAATGGGCTTTACTGGGCTATCTGTATATCAAGTCCGAAGTTACTAGCTTTTTTACTATGGAAATTATGCCCCAGACAAAAGTTTTAGATAAAAACTTACAAAGGTTTATAACCCCAAAAGTTATGCCCTGGACAAAAAACAAATCTAAAATTAAAGCATACAAAGGGAAATAACTCTAAATATAGTTGGGATATAGTTATGGTTCTTCTACTTTGCAATTCTCCTGAATGTGGCCTATGTGCACATGAAGATTGAAATTATTTGCTGTTTTACTTTGGAAGTTATGCCCCAGACAAAATTTACCGTTAAAATTTACAAAGGACAATTAAAAATAGTTTGGATAAAGTTATGGCTCTTGTACACTGCACTTCTCCATTATGTGATTCATCTGTTCTTGAAGTTTGAAGTTACTAGCTACTATACTTTTGAAGTTATAAGTTAAAATTTACAAAGGGCAAAAGCCCTATAAAAAGTGGGAAGAGAGTATGGTTCTTGTACATTGCACTTCTCCTTAATTTGGCCTGTTTCTATATGAAGTTTGAAGTTACTAGCTTTTTGCCTGGGGCATA
Source organism: Tridacna crocea (assembly GCA_943736015.1). NCBI lineage: Eukaryota > Metazoa > Mollusca > Bivalvia > Cardiida > Cardiidae > Tridacna > Tridacna crocea. The sequence continues at coordinate 23,515,477 of OX031070.1, forward strand.
ACTTCCAAAGTAAAACAGCCAGTACTTTGGAAGTTTTCGCTGGACAAAGATTTCATGTTAAAGTTTATACAAGAAGGCCAAGATGGCCCTGGATTGCTCACCTCAGAGAAGAAGAATTTTTAAGAATTTTTTCATGTCTGTATAGTGTAAATAGCCCACAGCCATCAGAGCCATGTTTCTTGATGGATCAAAATTTCTCTAACGATTTTTGAAAAGAAATCACTCTACTGGCAGATTTTGCTTTTATATTAGCGTACATTATAAATTCTTTATGTAACAAGACAAAAAAACACAAAAATGTGTTCTTGAAACTGGTAATGAACCCATTCAGACAGCATAATTATGAATGTATCGTGAATTGAACAAACCGTGAAAAAATTGAAATGAAACTTCTTAAATCTAAATGTTTGGAATCCAAGCAAATTTGATATTGTTTCAAACTTTCATTATGCCTGGTAATAAACAATCCTAGTAAATTTCAAAGAAATCTAACTAATAATTTACACTTTGCGATCAGAAAATGACACTAAGTCATCAAATGGCTAGTTTTCCTGAACAGTTTACTAGATTTTCAATCCCTTGAATCTTTGCAATTTTAAAAAGAATTTGATCAACACTGTAAACTTCATTGCTAAACAAGAATTGGAATTTTCAACTCTGAATGGCCACTTTTCCCAAACTATTCATCAATTTAAAAAAAAAAAACAATATGGTTTGAGCTGTTTATGATACAAGACAACTGTGCAAGTTTCATGAAAATCCAACCAAATATGCCGCATATCACATAAACAAGAATTGGAAATTTTCAACTTTAAGTGGCTACTTTTCCCATATTGTTGTTGGATTTTTTTCAAAATCCACAGGATTCAAGCTCTTGATGAGACAAAGCAACTGTGCAAGTATCACAAAAATTTAATAACAAGTGCAGACTTTATTATGTAAATAAGAATTGGAAATTTTCAACTTGAAATGGCTACTTTTCCCATACTGTTTTTTCAGATTTTTTTCAAAATCAATAGGGTTGAAGCTACTGCTGAGATATACAAACTGTGCAAGTTTCACGAAAATCTGGCAAAAAATGCAGACTTTATTGCGTAAAAAAGAATTGGAAATTCTCAACTTCATTCAAAAATGACTTCATACAGATTGGCTATCAGCAAAGTAGGTATGCATACTATAAACATGAAAAGAAAAAAGATTTAGGCCTGTGTCACAAGAAATTCAGTGCCGACAACTGTACAAGTGACTTATAATGCAATGGCCATTTTTCCTACAAAGTCCTCAAAATATCTGCAAAGGATGTAAGACACATATTACAGAACTATGGGTATGTGTGTCCTAAGATTGTCAAACTAAACAGGAAAGTAGGGGTCTAGTCTCGGTTTTTCTCCCACCTCTTATACGCCAAAATTTATGACAAAAGACACAAAATAATAACTGAGCTGCTATAGAAATGCTAGAAATACAGTAAAACACATATACAATGATTTTTAAATAGCATGTACAAAGTTTTAAGTTACGGTACTTCATCAGTCAATTGGCAAAGGGGCCTGATAATTGATCATTTGTCAGGAAGTATCACTTGACATTGTCTAATTTTGCTGACAGGGGCCCTGGCTCTTTGTTTCATAAACGTTTTACACTGCAAGACGCTCTTCGGATGTATCCTTTCCTTTTTTAGCTGACCTTCTAAAGACAAGAGGGCCAAGATGGCCCTAATTCGCTCACCTGAGTTTTTGAGAGGACCACAGCCAACTTTTTCAAAATCTAAACAGCCATTTCAGAGAAAAAGAATTTTAAAGAATTTCTTTATGTCTGTATAGTGTAAAAAACCCACAGCCATCAGAGCCATGTTTCTTGATGGTTCAAAATATTTTGAGCAATTTTTGAAAAGGGTCAACTAAGATACATTTCTGTGAAATTATTTCAGAACCTGATCAGCCGTTTCAGAGAAGAATTTCAAAAAATTCCTTCATGGCCATATAGTGCAAGTAGCCCCCATTCACCAGAGCCATGTTTATTGACGAATCAAACTTTCATGAACACCTTTTTAAAAGGGTCACTCAAGGAACATTTCTGTAAAATAATTTCAAAATCTGACCAGCAGTTTCGGAGAAGAAGAGTTTTTAAGAATTTCTTCATTTCTGTGTAGTGCAAGTAGCCCCCATTCACCAGAGCCACATTTTTTGACGGATCTAAATTTCGCGAACAATTTTTGAAAAGGGTAATCCAAGGAACATCTCTGTGAAATTATTTCAAATTCTGACTTGCTGTTTCAGAGAAGAAGAATTTTAAAGAATTTATTCATTTCTGTATAGTGCAAGTAGCCCCTATTCACCAAAGCCATGATTCTTGACAGATCAAAAATTTTGCGAACAATTTTTGAAAAGGGTCATCCAAGGAACATCTCTGTGAAATTATTTCAAATTCTGACCAGCCGTTTCAGAGAAGAAGAATTTTTAAGAATTCCTTTATTTCTGTATAGTGCAAGAAGCCCCCATTCACCAGAGCCATGTTTTTTGACGGATCAAAATTTCACAGACAATTTTTGAAAAGGGTCACGCAAGGAACATCTCTGTAAAAATTATTTTAAATCTGACCAGTGGTTTCAGAGGAGAAGATTTTTCAAGAATTTCCTAGAAAATTCCATTTGGTTGCCATGGCAACCAGAGTTTTTGACGGAATCAAATTCTGTTAACAATTTTTAAAGAGGACTTCCAACGGAAAATTCCAGCCAAGTTTGGTCCAAATTGGCCCAGTGGTTTAGGAGGAGTTGATGTTTAAAGAATTGTTGATGACGCACGACTGGACGACGAACGACGGACATCCAGTGATCCTAAAGGCTCCCCTTGAGCACGTTGTGCTCAGGTGAGCTAATAAAAACAAGAGGGTCATTGGCCCTGGAATGCTCACCTTAGACTATAGCTTATGAGTGAAATTCAATTCTTTGAGCAGCTTTGGTAAAACTTCACCCAAGGAACATCCCTGCCAAGTTGCATCAAGATTGGCCCAGTGGGTTAGGAGAAGAAGATATTTAAAGAAATTGTTGATGGGCGACAGACGCGGGACATAGGGCAATCAAATATCAAAGCTCTACACCTTCTAGTTTCAAAGAAGAATTTTAAATTTTCCTTCCTTGTCCTATGTTCGAACTTGTGGTCCTCAGGGCTGGGTCAGTTTTAACCAAAGCAGCATCCTTGGATGACGACTATGGACGCCAGATGCCGGACATAGGGCAATCACAATAGCTCACCTTTAGCACTTTGTGCTAAGGTGAGCTAAAAAAACTCCCATCGACGGCAAAACTAACCAATCCAAACTCGATTTTAAGTGATGATTTTGATTGCCAACCGGCTTATTTTGACAACACTTGGTTGACAGTGATTTTGAAGCCCATCTCCAACATCAATTATGTATGGATGGGAGAGTTCTCACTTGGGTTACAGAAGCGGCACTGACAGCAGTAGCCGACTAGCATGGTATGGATATCTTAGTTTCAGAAAAACATATTTTTTATGAATGGATGTTCTCAGGTAAGAGTAAAAACAACTTTTATTCCTATGCACCTACTGCTAGAAAATAGTCATTTTAGTCTGGTTAGATCTGAGCAAATAAAACCTGACATAGACATGCATGCATATCAGAAAAGGTACAATATTCAGATTGGAATTGGCTTTAAATGACAAACAAAGAAACAAATCAAGTGCTTGATAACAGTTTACCAAATGAGCATGCACTAATAAAAGATCAACCTAAGGCCCTGATAGTGTCCCTTTTCCAAATAGTAACAAGAGCGGAAAATTGTCGCAGGATACGCCCATCACACCACCAGTTGTCAAGGGGGAATACTAATCGTAAAGGTTAGGTACGGGAAATTAGCAGTGCAGCAGATTCTGATTCTTATGCACTGCACTCCATAATTTTTCACCAATCATGCATACCAATTTGAAGATGTTTAGACTGAAAATGACAAAGTTAAATTCCGGACAAGTAGAAAATGCTGTGAAAATGACAATCAGAGGGAAATAACTCAAAGACAGCATGAGGTAGAGTTATGGTTCTTTTGCACTGCACTCAGTATTATTGCAACAAACACAAATGCCAAGTTTCAAGTCAATCAGATCAGAGATGACAAAGCTATGCTCTGGACAAACAGAAAAATGCTGTAAGAATGACGGTCAAAGGGAAATAACTCAAAGACAACACATGGTAGAGTTATGGTTCTTTTGCACTGGACTCCGTATTATTGCAACAAACAAAATTGCCAAGTTTCAATTCAATTGGACTTGAGATGACAAAGTTATGCTCCAGAAAAGCAGAAAATGCTGTAAAAATGATGATCAAAGGGAAATAACTCACAGACACAAGGTAGAGTTATGGTTCTGTACTCCGTATTATTGCAACAAACACAAATACCAAGTTTCAAGTTAATCGGACAAGAGATGACAAAGTTATGCTCTGGACAAACAGAAATTGCTGTAAAAATGATGATTAAAGGAAAATAACTCAAAGACAGCACAAGGTAGAGTTACGGTTCATTAGCACTGCACTCCATATTATTGCATCAAACACAACTGCCAAGTTTCAAGTCAATTGGACTTGAGATGACAAAGTTATGCTCCGGACAAAGAACTGGACGCCGCCCGCCGCCATGGGTGATCCCATAATATATCCCGTCTTCAACGGGCATATAAAAAGTGTAACAACAAACTGAGAAATACTTCTACAACTACAAAGAACAGATCAGTTGTAAAGATTACCCAAAGTAAGCCTTGGAAATCAAAATCCCCATTCTCACCTGTGACAAATCTATCTAGTCATTCCTTCACAGAAGCCCAGTTATCCCTGTTAGGAAAAGGGCTCAAATTTATTCCTAGCTGGCACAAAGTTGATAAGATTAAGCTTCTTGCCAATCAAGTGGATTGTGCCCATGAGAATACCTGAATTTTTGGAATGTTAAGGAATTTATGTCCCAAGAACAAGAAGAGAAATTCAAATTTAGAAATAAGAATTGGTTTACACCACCATCAGGGAGAGACAGACACTTAGACTTGTATATTGATTATTGAGCTTGTGAAAAATGTTATTGTGGCAAACTTGAAAAGAAGCAATAAAGTAATGTTACCCAAGATGAAAATGATGCCTATATTGAGTTGCTACATAATAAAAATATCATAATAAGGCCTGCAGATAAACAGTTTCTGACCTGACTGAAGACATTCAGAGAAAAGTATAACGGTTAGTGCACCAGATGCATAGGGAGGGTATGATTTCAAGAGACCTTAAACAGTACCCGATACCTACATGTACATATGTCCAGCCAGTGAAACTTGACTCTTTCCCAAACAACAAATTTTGGACCCTTCCAAACCAAAAGAGTTTGCAGACGACAATCTTAGATTTGGACAAAATTCCAGAAAGTTCTCAAAAAGGGTAGAAAACATTGTGGGAAAAGGATAAATTGCTTGTTACAAGCAATTTCTTGTTTTCCCACAGTGTTTTCAAAGACTTTTACCGCAGACACGTAAAAACCAAAAAAATTGAAAAAAAAAAATGTTAAAGATTTATTAGAGAGAGGAAACTTCACACTTGAATTAGCGTTATACGACTTTGGGTGTCGGTAGTCCTGCAGCCATACTGATAGCAGCTCTTTAACTATTGCCTTGAATTTATGACCCATAACTGATGACTGTATACGTCCGAGAATGAATAAGCTTGTTTTAGATAGAATATATCTATTTCAGCCAAAGACAAGCTCTGCTTACAAATTATTCATACAATACTGCTCCAGACAACTGATAGAAATTTGAAAGAGGGAAAAAAATTCTTGTGGTCTAGATCTGGTCAGGTATTTTACATAACTTGTTCCTGATTCAGAACTGTCAATTTAGGAGCTGGGTTCTTTATTTTTGCCTAACAAAACTCCACTTCGCTGCAATATATGCATGGTGGTTGCAGAGAAGTAATAAGTTATCCATATTTTGTACATATTAACAAAGAACGGTTTATAGCCAGATAATCAAGTAAATGCAAGAATCGGTTGAAATTGTACGGATGCAGTTTATATCGAATCTACCCCAAAATATATATTCATACCTACAATACCACGTCTGTCGATTTCCTGCTTGAGCTGTGGTCAATGCCCGCAATTTTGTGTGTCAGGGAAATCCCTGGCTGATACATCAGACAACATTCTAATTAGAAATTTTATTTATTGAAATTGGGAAAAAAATACACTTTTTGCAATTGGGAATGGATTTATGGTATTTTATGGCGCATCAAAAACTAAGGTCATTTAGCTAGCAATAATAAAGTAATGAAAGAAAAGGATAGCATGTAAGAATGTAAATCATAAGATGAAAGAGATGTTAGGAAATAATGCTATAATGGAGATAAAATAAATATATAGTCATAAAAAATAGCCTAAAAATGAATAAAAGCTATAAAAAAGTATCACAATATCCTGTAAATTCCAATTTCCTTGAGAAAAGCAATGTCCCTGAATAGATCGACAACCTTTCTGGTAAGCCTTGATCCGTCATTGGTGACAGTTTCGCTGGTGTTTATCTGTATTTCATAAAACTGATCTATTTGAATATTTGATACTGTAAACAGCTATGTCCCTGAATAGACCGACACTTTCTGGCATGCCTCGATCTGGCGTGCCTTGATCCATAATTGGAGACAGTTTTGCTGGAATTTATTTGTATCTCATAAAACTGATCTATTTGAATAATATTTGGTACTGTAAACAGTATCTAGATGAAATTTTCAAACATATAGAACTTGTATTCTCAAATACCAGCAACTAAACTAATGTGACCTTTTGTAGAATTTTTAATTCATAATCTTTATTGTCCAAGTCAAAACAGTACATGAGGGTTATTTACATCCTTGATCATAGATAATTCAAGACAAAATATAAAGTGAACGAATGATGTAAATAGAATGTAAAAGTATGATTAATTATTAAATAATAAAATGCATAATAAATGATTCTGTAAAGGAAATAAACTAGAAAGTATACAGGGATAGAAAGAAAAAAGTCTAAATAGGAATAAATGGTTTTAAAACAATATCACAGTTTTGTACAAAGTCCAGTCTCCATGATAGTACTTTATTTCCTTTACTGCAGGGCCGAATTTTGGTGCATTTTTTTCCCCAATTCCATAAAATAAAATTCCCAATTAGTCGCTAGAAAAAGAAAATAGTCTGATGTATGTGCCAGGGTTTCACATGAAACACAAATTTTCGGGCATTGACTGCAGATCAAGCAGGAAATCGACAGACGTCATATTGTAGATATGAAAACATTTGGCGGCAAATTAATTATAGACTGTGTCTGTATATTTTTAATTGATTCATGCAGTTGACTCGATTATTTGGACGTAAACCGTTCTTGGTTTGCACACACAAAATACAGACAACTGTTAACTTCTTGGCAACTGTTACGCACATATTGCAGCGAAATGAAGTTTCGTGAGGCAAAAATAAATAACCCGGCTCCTAAATTGACAGTCCTGAATCAGGAACGAGTTATGAAAAATACCCAGCCAAATCCGTTTTTTTTTTTTACCTGATTAAATTTCGATCATTTGTCCAGTGCAGTTCATCTTCATCTTAGCACAGTAATTGTCTGTATAATTTGTGAGCAGAGCTTGTCATCAGCCGAAATGGATATACTCTATCTAAAACAATCTTATTCATTCCCTGATGTATACAGTCATCAGTTATAGGTCATAAACTCAAGGTAATAATTAAAGAGCTGGTGTCAGTACGGCTGTGGGACTATCGACACACCGGATGTTGTGTAAAGCAAAATTAAGTTTGAAGTTTCCTCTCTCCAATTAATTTTTAACAATTTCTTTTCAATACTGTACTAGGTCTATCATAGAAAATGATGATTTTCAATCTTTCTATATATGTCAAAACACAATGAAAATCATTTTCAAAGATTAATCCTCATGGGAAAAAAACTCAAAACCCCATGATAAAACAAATGCCTTAATAAGTTTATAGTATGGCTAAATGTGTTCCAAACTTTATATTTTTCGTCAACATCATTTTCCCAATTTTGACATTTTGTCGATGATTTTTTTCCTAATTTGGCTAGGGGCCTTTTCCCAAAATGCGTGGATAAAGCCCTGTAGTGGCATTTAAAAGAGACATGAACCTGTGTGATGCTCTGATCCATGGGAAATCCAACATACTTTTGTGATGATCCATTCCTGACAGGACTAAATAAATGTAACATCACACTGAAAATGTACAATAAGACTGAAACAAAAACACTTGGAAAGAAACATTTAAAAGAGACTAATTTGAAGAACAAGAAAGTATACAGTCTAGGGTTGTCAAGGGACCAGCACAAATGCTTTTGGGATCACAGGCTATACCGACAATGAATCTAATTACTGTGAACACAGAACACATAATGGCTATCGGCACGCCAGATATCATCAATGAATTTGATGATGTATTCATAGGTGAAGGCAAGCTGCCTGGAAAACTGCATTTGGAACTCACAGAAAAAGTAAAACCGGTTCAGCAACCTGTTAGAAAAGTTCCTATTGCAATGAAACAAAGACTGAAAGCAGAATTAGAGAGACTTGAGAAACTGAAAATTATAGCACGTGTGCAAGAACCAACAACTTGGATCTCAAGTATGGTTGTGTCATAAAGAGTTCTAAACAAGAGGGCCAAGATGGCCCTGGTTCACTCACCTGAATTTTTGAGAGGACCATAGCCAACTTTTTCACAATCTAAACAACCATTTCAGAGAAAAGAATTTTTAAGAATTTCTTCATGTCTGTATAGTGTAAATAGCCCACAGCCATCAGAGCCATGTTTCTTGATGGATCAAAATATTTCGACCAATTTTTGAAAGGGTCAACTAAGATACATTTCTGTGAAATTATTTCAGAACCTGATCAGCAGTTTCAGAGAAGAATTTTAAAAAAATTTCTTCATGGCCCCCATTCACCAGAGCCATGTTTATTGATGAATCAAACTTTCATGAACAATTTTTGAAAAGGGTCACCCAAGGAACATCTCTGTGAAATAATTCCAAAATCTGAACAGCACTTTCAGAGAAGAAGATTTTTTAAGAATTTCTTCATTTCCCTATAGTGCAAGTAGCCCCCATTCACCAGAGCCACATTTTTTGACGAATCAAAATTTAGCGAACAATTTTTGAAAAGGGTCATCCAAGGAACATCTGTGTGAAATTATTTCAAATTCTGACAAGCAGTTTCAGAGAAGAAGGATTTTAAAGAACTTCTGACGAATCAAAATTTAGCGAACAATTTTTGAAAAGGGTCATCCAAGGAACATCTGTGTGAAATTATTTCAAATTCTGACAAGCAGTTTCAGAGAAGAAGGATTTTAAAGAACTTCTGCATAGTGCAAGTAGCCCCCATTCACCATGGCCATGATTCTTGACAAATCAAAATTTCGCAAACAGTTTTTGAAAAGGGTCACCCAAGGAACATCTCTGAGAAATTTTTTTAAAAAATCTGACCAGCAGTTTCAGAGGAGAAGATTTTTTAAGAATTTCTTTATTTCTGTATAGTGCAAGAAGCCCCCATTCACCAGAGCCATGTTTCTTGACGGATAAAAATTTCCTGAAGAAGTTTTGTAAAGGGTCATCCAAAGAACATCTCTGTGAAATTATTTCGAAATCTGACCAATGGTTTCAGAGATGAAGAATTTTTAAGAATTTCTTCATTTCTGTATAGTGCAAGAAGCCCCCATTCACCAGAGCCATGTTTCTTGACAGATCAAAATTTCGCCAACACTTTTTGAAAAGGGTCATCCAAGGAACATCTCTGAGAAATTATTTTAAAATCTGACCAGCGGTTTCAGAGGAGAAGATTTTTTAAGAATTTCTTTATTTCTGTATAGTGCAAGAAGCCCCCATTCACCAGAGCCATGTTTCTTGACGGATAAAAATTTCCTGAAGAAGTTTTGTAAAGGGTCATCCAAAGAACATCTCTGTGAAATTATTTCGAAATCTGACCAATGGTTTCAGAGATGAAGAATTTTTAAGAATTTCTTCATTTCTGTATAGTGCAAGAAGCCCCCATTCACCAGAGCCATGTTTCTTGACAGATCAAAATTTCGCCAACACTTTTTGAAAAGGGTCATCCAAGGAACATCTCTGTGAAATTATTTCAAAATCTGACTAGCTGTTTCACAGAATAAGAATTTTTAAGAATTCCCTTATTTCTGTATAGTGCAAGAAGCCCCCATTCACCAGAGTCATGTTTCTTGATGGATCAAAATTTCACGAACAATTTTTTAAAAAGGGTCTCCCAAGGAACATCTCTGTGAAATTATTTTAAAATCTGACCAGCGGTTTCAGAGGAGAATTTTTATCAAAGAATTTCCTAGTAAATTCCATTTGGTTGCCATGGCAACCAGAGTTTTTGACGGAATCAAATTCTGTGAACAGTTTTTAAAGAGGACGTCCCAATGAACATTCCAGCCAAGTTTGGTCCAAATTGGCCCAGTGGTTTAGGAGGAGTTGATGTTTAAAGAATTGTTGATGACGGACGACGCACAACGGACGACGCACACCCAGTGACCCTAAAAGCTCCCCTTGAGCACGTTGTGCTCAGGTGAGCTAAAAAAGTGAGACTTTGCATAGATCCTAAACCACTGAATAAGTGTTTAATGTAAAACAATCAGTCCAGTCAAAATAATGAAAAAAAGGGCTTTACCCAAAACTAATTGCAACACAAGCCATTCTTTGATTTTTATGAGGGGTTACCTTCCCTAAACAATATACAGAAAGTAGGACGAAATCGGAAGATATGAAATTCGATTTTTTCACGCGTTTTGTTTCCAGCCCAAACTTTGTGAACAAATAGCAACTTATGTGTAAATTTTACAATTATTCGAACTGTTTTGAGCTTTCTATTGCTTGTAACATTTTCTAATAACTCTGGTGTTGATTTATCTAGTTATTTGAAATATTGTTCTTTCTTCTTTGTGTGTTTTTTTTTTTTTTACTTAAAGTAATGAAAGAGCCAATATCAACTTACCCCACCCACTACTTTTTGTATTAGAATTTCAGTGTCAATTTTTTGGGGGGAAGTGAACTGCTATGTGCATGATCATTCCCTTTATGATAACAAATCCTTATTAAAAGCCTACACACATTCTTTCAATGGATGCCATTTGATAAAGTCTGGCACAATGTCTTGTGATGGAATCCTGAATGCCGAATCTGTGTCTTATTATAGATTTTGTGAAACAACAAAATTGTTCATGAATAAAGTTGAATGTTTGGTTGAAATGACCTTTTATGCAACAATCAGCTTTGTTTCAGTCATACCACTGTGACAGCTCACATATTTGTGTATTTCTTTGGTTTCACCAGTAATAGGCTTGGGCTCTGAAGTGTCCTGCCAAACAACACTCCCAGGAAAAACGTAGGAATAAACTTGAATTATTGTGATTTAAGTTTTAAAACATTTAGAAAACTGTGTTAAAATGTTTTTGACAAGATGCTGGTAATAATTCAACCTATGATAAGTAACAAATATAATTATACTACATTTTTTTGTTTTATACTTAACCTATTGCTTTTTCTAAAAATAAGCAAACCTTGAAACGCCATTTTAATAAAAGGTAATATACCGCTATCAACTGCAGGGGCATATTAAGTCAATTAAAGGTTAAATACAACTACTCCCATAGATGTATTCAAGCAAAGCCGTCATATAAACCAATGATTGTAAATCTAATAACTTAGATTTGTAACCCACACATACAAAGTTCCAACTTTAAGGTTTCGTTATTCAACCATATAATTTTCTTTTTCTTATCTTATTTTGCATTCCAGCAACAATTTCTTATCCAATTCGTTGCCATTTTAAGCTAAGAAAAAACCACAAAACTGGTTTTGTGATTGGTGTCTGTCAAACTTGATAAGGGACTCACTTTCTAAGTTAAGCAAATGATATTTGCATGCATGTGTTCAACAGCCATGAGCAAGGGTTGTCCAAAATGTACTCCTTATTAAACAAGAGGACCATGATGGTCCTATATCGCTCACCTGAGTATATTTGTAACTTATATGGTTTATCAAGGGCAGGCTATTAATTCTTTTCAAATAAGGCATACCCTGGGGTTTGTCACAAAAATATGTTTACAGATTTTCTTCTTTGTCTTTGGCTAGTGGAGCTAAAAGCTGCTGCTTATCATCAATTTTTCTCTTCACAGTGTCTTGTTCCCTTTTTGACTTGTAGTTTAGCCATTACCAGACGACAAAATTTTAGACCGTTCCAAATTGAAACAAATTGCAGACGACATTTTAAAATGTATCTAAAATGAAAAATAAGTGATCTATATGGTAGAAAAGATTGTGAGAAAGGAGAAATTGCTTGTTACAAACAATTTCTCCTTTTTAGATGGAATTGATTATAAAAATTTCCTTCTATGATTCCATGTGAAATAGTGTGCACCAGGGCACAGAGCCAAAATATGACCCCAAGGGGATAATTTTAATTCTTTTTATAAAGGGTCACTAGATGATGCTACATGCAAAATATGAATGCTCTAGCCTTTATGGTTTGTCACAAGTAGATTTTTAAAAGATTTCATTCTTTGTTTCTATGTAAAATAGGGTGCGCCCGGGCAGAGCCCAAATATGACCGCAGAGGGATAATTCTAGCAATTTTGGTAGAAGATTATCAGATTTTGCTACATAGCAAATATGAATGCTCTAGCCATTACCGTTTGTCAGAAAAAGATTTATTAAAGGTTTCCTTCTTTGTTTCTATGTAAAATAGGGTGTGCCCGGGCAAAGCCCAAATATGACCCAAGGGGAATAATTTTAACAATTTTGGTAAGGGGTCACCCAATAATGCTTCAAACAAAATATAAACGCCCTCTGCCTTATGGTTTGTCACAAGAAGATTTTTAAAGATTGTAAAATAGGGTGCGCCCGGGCAGAGCCCAAATATGACCGCAGAAAGATAATTTCAACAATTTTGGTAGAAGATCATCAGTTAATGCTACACACTAAATAGGAATGTTCTAGCCATTATGATGTCACCAGAAGAAGTTTTAAAGATTTCCTTCTAAATTTCTATGTAAAATAGAGTGCACCCGGGCAAAGCCCAAATATGACCCCATGGGAATGATTCTAACAATTTTGGTAAGGGGTCACCCAATGATGTTTCAAACAAAATATGAATGCTCCCAACCTTATGTTTTGTCACAAGAAGATTTTTAAAGATTTTAAAATAGGGTGCGCCCGGGCAGAGCCCAAATATGACAGCAGAGGAATAATGTTAACAATTTTGGTAGAGGATCATCAGATAATGCTACATACCAAATATGAATGCTCTAGCCATTATGGTTTGTCAGAAGAAGATTTTTTAAAGCTTTCCTTCTTTGTTTCTATGTAAAATAGGGTGCGCCCGGGCAAAGCCCAAGTATGACCCCAGGGGAATAATTTTAACAATTTTGGTAAAGGGTCACCCAATGATGCTTCATACAAAATATGAATGCTCCCGGCCTTATGGTTTGTCACAAGAAGATTTTTAAAGATTTTTTCCATTTTCAGCCATTTTGTTGCCATGGCAACCAGAGTTTTTGTTGGAATTAAATTCTTTTAACAATTTTTGTAGAGCTTCACCCAAGGAACATTCCTGCCAAGTTTTATCAAGATTGGCCTTCTGGTTTTGGAGGAGAAGATTTTTAAAGAAATTGTTAACGGACGGACGGACAGATGGACGGACGGACGGACGGACGCCGGACGATGACCGGTCACAATAGCTCCCCCTGAGCACGTTGTGCTCAGGTGAGCTAAAAATGCCAGCAGGTCTTTTATGATAACTGAATGGCATATCTAGAAGATAATGAAGGTTCTATCGCATCTTTTGAACTTAGGTGTGCACTATATGGTAAAATATTTTCTAGTCAACCAATACTCCAATAGACCCATGCCTCGGACATATCTTATATATAGAAAAGACTTAATTGATAAGTTACATGTACAAACTATGCAATGATTGGTAAAGTACATCTGCATATAAGCTGACGTTATGAAAGCAGGGTGTCCACAGAGGTACGACATATCTGCAACAGTGTTACCAAGGAGAAACTTAAAGCTCTAATAATTTTAGACAGAAACATCAAGCAACAAACCAAATCTAGTTCTTTGATAATGAAGTAGGATAGACATCAGTGGATTTTGGACTCGGACAGGTTGTAGTTTAGTCCAGTATTATTTCCTTGGATGTTCACAAATAAAAGGATAGTCGGATAATTTCAACCAAGTTTGGAAACAAGCAGTTTAGAATGCTAGGTGGTATTGGGATGGGTGACCTTCTGACAATCGAATGACGTCTGCGTGGTGAATATGTTAGCTGGTCTCTGTGCGTGAACCAGGAGGTAACTGCACTGAGACCATCTAGGTGACTTCAGTCTATCAGTACTTTTATATCGACTACTAATGATAAAAATGCCAGCAAAGAAGGACAAGATAAAGCCAATGGCAAGACTGCAGTATATATTTGAATGATAAATTGCCATGAAGCACAGATTCTTGGCCAGTTTAAACCAGGCGCCAACCTTTCGAGAACCTCAAGAATCTTATCCGGTTTCAGACCAAGGTACTATATGACTTGGAATCTACTCATGACTCCCGCAATAGACCTAGGCTTTCACTTAAACAGAGCTTTCTTTGTGGGCTTCTCCAGCTTTCCCAATGTAAATTGCTGAGGCAATGGAGCGGCTCCAGCCAGAAAAGACTTCTGGTGCCTGCACAGAAATCGCCGGATAGCCTTACAATAATAAAAGGCAGTGCCTAATTGAAAAGATGCCCGGACTTTTGTTGTTGTTGTTGTTGCCGTTAACTTTTAAGTTGTACCTTAACCCCCAACAACCTCTGTCTACTAACAAAATTTTCAGCTTTTCTTGTTCATTTGTAACTGCCACTAGGCTGGTTCCGTCCCATTTTGCCCCGATTCGGGATAAACGCGCACTGTCCGTAGGCAGTTCCTATTTTGTGACCGTGTCATTAGAAACGGCCCATGAACCATGTACACTCTTTCTTTGGAAATAGGAAAACGCTGTGTACATGGATTCTGATTGATTATATACATGTATACGAATAAGTTCAGTGCAAGTTCAGATCCTCGGCCCTCTGTCCTGTGAACAGAGACAAAATGATAATGAGGTGTACTGCGGAATTTAAAAATGGTTACAATATGGATGATTTTTTTTTACATTATCTCCATGAATGGCAGGTGGAGATGATGGGAAAAATTCTGAAAACTTAAATTATCCATGTAGGGTACACTTAACTTTAAGAAACAGACATGTTTGATAATTTTTATTGATCCCAGCTACATCTTGCAAGTGAACTTAGGACAGACAATCATGACGCATCATCTTCTACAAGTTTTTTTTTTTATCATACAATGCTAAAATATTAAAAGATCTATTTATTATATACCTAGCGGTGAAATCCTGGAATTTCCAAGTGTAATAAATTTTGATATCATCACTAGTGACGTTATCAACTTTCACTTCCTGACGTCATTTGAGAACTACCTTTTTTTCGACTACATTTTTTCCGACTTTCAAGCGCAAAATTACAAATAATGATGTTAATAAGGTATATAATAAATAGAATAATCAACTGGTTATTTTTGATTTGAAAAATATCTCACTCGGACGCGTCGTAAGGCGTTAAAAAAACTCGTGCTGCGCACTCGTTTTTTCAACGCCTAACAACGCATCCTCGTGAGATATTTTTCATATCAAAAATAACCAGTTGATTATTCTCTATATATTATCTTGATGATAATTCTATATGCAATATCCTCAGTGTGTGTATCTCTGTGGAATTCTGCACTTAATATCTGTACATAAAGAGTAAGTCAGTATATGCTAACGTATCCATTTGTAGGAAGAATACTAAAAGGCGTCTTTTGCGGTATTTTCTTTCACAGATACATAGCCTATAATTTATTGTTAATCTAGTTTTCATGCTAGTTTGCAAATGCAAGTTGGAATGTCACATGATGATTAGTATGCAACGATTATGTGCAATGGCAGTCAAATGGGTATATTATATTTGGACCGCAAAACTACCATCTCGCTTCTTCAACACCAAATTTATATACCACTTAACGTAGTAGACCCATAATAGAAAACAGCTATTTCCACTATATTATTATCCTACAAAATGTGCTAATATTAAAAATGAGTATTATTATACTACTTTCACCGAGCTGCTTTTTCATTTTTGTCCTTCCTGGAATTATCATTTATAAATCTAAAACCGCCCTATTCTCATTATGAACAAAGAGATGTGATAATTACCTCCCTTTTCTGGAAACTGACGAAAGTATCAACAGATAATTTGAAGATAGACATCAAAGGAATTTCTGGTCTGGTAAAAATGTGCAAAAGTATTACATGTATATCTGTATAAATCTGCCTTTATCAATGGTCAAGAAATTTTATGCCATCCTGCACTAGAAGTATTACAGGTCCACTACCTTAACAAAGTGTTACCGACAAGTTTCTGCACAATTGAAGAGAAAAATATGGTCAGCAGCACTAATCAGTATTTCAACAAACAAAAATTTATTCACAATAAAAATGTAAATTAACCATTTCAACGGTCCAACCATAGTTTACTGTATATATACAGTGGTCCCTCCTTTTGTATTGGTGGGTGGGGTAAACCAACTCCAGTGTAGAACTAAATTGACAGAAGGGATGCTGCCTTGTATGTAAATCATGGCGGGCAGGTTGTAACAAGTTGCTAGTGGGTTTTATTGTTACCTTCAAGAGAAAAACCGAGTAGGAATGACATGTAAAACTTGCGAGATGAGCTGTAATAAAGTTTAAAATGGCAAAATTCATACAAATTCAAAAAAGCTTAAAAAGTCAAATTTCATATCCTCCGATGTCGTCCTACTTTACATATGTTAAAAAGGTGTCCCTAAGGATGTTGAAAACAAAAGAAGTGTTTGTGTTGCAATTTGTTTTGGGTCTTCTCACAATTTGACTGGACTATACTGATTATCATCGATATACTTATGTTAGAGTGAGAGCTACAGGCCAGGATGACAGAGCATCTCAGAGACATAAAACTAGGCAATGACAAACAATTTCCACTTTGGGATGAAATGTCACACAGAGAAAGACACAGCGATAGAAGTTCTGGAGAAATAACATGGGACAGAAAAAATAGAATGACAATTAAAAAAGAAGGAATATGACTCCAGAAATTAACAACAGTTTGACCAGATGATTGCAATGTCAAGAACAGCTTTAAGACCCATTCAACAGCAATTCAGAGATAAAACGGCTCCAAACGACATCAAAACGCCAAATAACATCATTGTTTCAAATGAAATCATGTCGTCAATAACAACATCATTTCATTAAAAATTAATGGTTTGATAAAAGAAAATATATGGAAGCATCAATTTCACGTCAAATTTTGATAAATGATAAAGTAGAAGTATAAAATAGAGCAAGCAATTTTAAAGTGCATACATGTATATAAACAGTTGGAATATAGGTAAAAATGTCATAGGTAAAAATGCCATAGGAAAAAATGTCATAGGTAAAAATGTCATAGGTAAAAATGTTAGAGGTAAAAATGCCATAGGAAAAATGTCATAGGTAAAAATGTCGGAGTCAAAGTGGTAAATATGCCATAGGTAATAATGTCATAGGTAAAAATGTCAGATGTATTTATCATAGTATAAATATATGGAGTTAGCTCAGTTGGTCAAGGCTCAGCAAGTTCGAAATCTTGTCGGGGTTCACTTATTTCTGGCCTCTGAATCATCTAGGATAGCAGTCAGTAAAAATCAAGATTGGTATATGGACCAACAGGGCCTGTATTCACCAACCATTCTTGAGAATATTCTTAGTCTTATCCTCTAAGGTCTTCTAAATTTGTAAGTGACATAACTCCTGATTAGCTATACCAAATGGTTTAGCCAATCAGAAGTTGTGTTACTGACAAATGTAGAAAATTCCAGAAAATAAGACAAAGAACATTCTTAAGAATGGTTGATGAATATGGGCCCAGAAGAACTAAGATCACATACTACTGTCCAAGATACTTTTTCACAGATGTATTACCAAGGTTTGCAATGTTTTCAAAAGGACAGTATGTTAGGGAGAACTTCCTTAAACAACCCATTCATCACAATTCATAAACAATATTGCAGCAAAATCTTATTGGTTTAATCAAGTTTAATTCGAAAACATATCATGAAACATCAGTAGAAAGTAAGGACATAAATACTATAAAAGTTATATCTAGCATCTATCATTTATTTAACTCTATACTAAACTGCACAATATTAGACTGGTCCAAATTAATATATACCTAGTACCTCTGACATTTCTACCTATGACATTATTACCTATGGCATATTTACCACTTTCACTGTGACATTTTTACCTATGACATTTTTACCTATGGCATTTTTACCTATGGCATTTTTACCTCTGACATTTTTACCGCACACCAAACAGTTGGGCATTCAACGCTAGATTTATGCTACACATTATTTCCTATCAACTTACAAATTTAAAATTTGAAAACTGTTGTACAATATTAAAATCTTTTCTATTTGTTTCATAACTGAAAACTTCTCCTTATACCCATTTAGTACAAAAGCCAAACTTAAAAAGATCCCAAGGGAGAGGGCTTTTGAAAACGTGAGAAAGGAGCAAATGCTTGCAGCCAGCATTGTCTCCTTTTCCCACAAAATTTTCAACCTTTTTAGAGGCATATTGTATCATTTTAACCACATTAAACTTATTGTCTGCAAATGCTTTCAATGTGGACAATTCCAAAATTTTATGGTGTTATAAAGGATTAATGTAAACTGATGGATTTATTAATGATGACTGAAGGATTGAAAAGAGGTATAGATAGAAAGAAAGAAGGGTGGAGAGATAAAAACTAAAGGCATAAATTCAAATGATGAAAAAGGGATATCCCTGTATATTAATTTATTGTCCTTATCTTATCTATCCCCAGTCAAAGGTGTTAATTGGATCATGGAACATCCTTTCAGCAATCCCTTAACTCTTTACCAGACAATAAAACTTTCGACTTTCTTAAATCCAAAGAATTGGCACACAATAAATAAAGTATGGCTTGTATTTGTTGGTTCTGTCTTTGAAAGACTGAAAACACTGCGGGAAAGGAGGAATTTTATTGATATATATGGTGGTCACTGGTCGTGTTGAACAGTTTGAGTTTGTCAATTATTATTTTATCCTTTATAAAATTTCTCATTCCCCCATAGCCAACTTTCGCGGACATGGAAAAATCGATATCGGCCAATTTTACCTGCATTTTTTTATATAGAATTATGAAGGGCCTAGGTAGATAAACGCTTATAACTTCATCATCAATTTTCAGAATTGAAAATCATCTCAAGTGAGGTAAGAAAATTCAATTTATTCTCTTTCAAATGAACTTAGTTTGAAAAATTTCGAAAAAGAAACTTTTGGTCCTTTTTTAACTTAAAAACTGTAGGTATGGTTTATATAGAATAAAGAGGAAAAACGCATTTTCCGAGATCAAAAACTGTAATATTTGTTTAATTTTCTTTCTCTGTGTTGAAAAGTCAAAATTATCTCAAGTGGAGTGAGTTACTTTATTCATTTCTCTTTCAAATGGTATAATTTTGAGTCGTTTAAAAAAATAAACTTTTGGTCCTTTTTACAGTTTTTTAATGCAACTATCCTATTTTTTTCTTTTTCCGTGAACGTTCGGATTATGCCGGACTTTGCCGATATTGGCCGAGTCTTACTGTTAGATAAGCCAGCCAGGTATCTTTATTGTGTTACGTAATGTTTCATTGACAAATGGACCCCCTGCTATGTTTATGATATACATGTATCCACATGATTATAAACTGGAATTTATACCCAGATTGTTTTCAGATCGAATACCGTTTGATCCTGACAGAATCCTTAACGTGTTTTATTATGTATCCTATTTATCTAAAAGACCAGAATTTAATACTTATGACATTATTTCAGCTTTTACAATGATTAAGATTGACATATGAAATAAGAAAATGTACGTTTGATGATTTTTTCAACTTTTCAGCTTTTTAGAAATTAATGCCTTATAATTTTTTTTCTGACGACAGCTCACAAACTCATGTTTCCTTGCTTTTTTCACATCGGTCTTTGATCTGTCGTATCACATAGAAGGCCTTTGAAAACATTGAAGAAAAAGGTTTTAAAGCTGGTTGCCAACATTTTCTCATTTTCTTACACTATTTTTAACTCAATAAAAGATAAGTTCCATTTTTTCCATGTTTTATTTGTCTTAAGAAAATTACTTCATTGTGAACAGGTCTGAAATTTTGTCTTTTGGTAAAGATTCAAATAACAAGCTTAACCTGTTACTGTTTAAATACGGCATTTAACGACCCTGCTGTTGATTGTTTAGGATAAAATATGGAAATAGGCGCATTATCTTTTTACAAGTTATCTTCTACTTTTCAAACAATATTGTCTACATCACTCATTTGGTTTCTCCTGCAAAGAGTTTTTACCATTCAAAGAATGACAACACTAGATCAAAATTGACAACTTTTCTTTTACATAAATCAAACAGTTTCTCCCTTCTTTCAAATGGCTCCCCCCTTTAACATCTTTAATGTTTTAATTGTTCATTGGAAGAATTAGCCTAAACATTGAGGTTCTTCCATCTTTAAAACGATGCAACCTGCAAAAAGCATAACCGCTATGAGTGAATAAAAGATGGGGGAAAAAATGACATAGACCATGCATGTACACGGAAATGGGAATAATACAAGCTACTTCTCCTTTACCAGTAACTTAAATAAAAAGTTACCTGCCGCATAATCATTATTTATTATTTCAAGAGATAGTACTCAATCAACCTTGTATTAAGAATGATTTACATGTATCTTGGTTTGAAACCGGTTTTTAACACAGCTTGCTGGTGAATTCTACTGATGATTAGTTGAAATGACACCATACATAACTTTTTTAGAGGAAGAAATATCTTTTTATCTATATCATGCTTGTAAGCGGCACTAGAGTGTAGCATCGGATCAGTTCACAAGTGCTGATCTGTTACTTTCAACAGGAACCTTTTAGTAACTTTCTGTTGAGTCTCGAGCACATTTTTCTCCTATTTCGGATGCAATAAAAAGAATCTTAAGTATATATAATACATCTGCAGCGTTTTTAAACTTGTGCGATAATAATACATGTAGCTTGGACCTACTTTTATGTATAAAAATGTAGCTTAGTGCATAGATAGACCTAAGTTGTTCCGAAATACTTATACTTTAATAGCTTTTAGACTCACTCAAAATGGAAACATCTTAATGCATTTATTGATAGTAGTAGACATTGTAAGCAAATGCAACATCCCTCATTAAGCCAAAATACAAATCGGCGCCACACAGTACATGGAGTGTTCGGAACGAACCATTTTCTTTTATTTGTTCGATGAAAACCAACTTTGAATGAATGTTTTTTTATATGCCGAATCTGTAACTTTTCGTCTGCGTAAAACCATGAAAATTTACTCTAATGGTTCTGAGCAGCAATTTTATTTCTCCGCCTTCCCAGCTTTTTTTTCTTTTAAAAATCGTAGAAAGCAGGAATTATAAAAATAAAAACCATCAAACCACACATGCACACAAAAGACAAAGTTTACCCAATGAAGATATAAACATTAGCTATTTACTAAACGTCAAAATATATTATGATTCTGGTGTTTTTTTTTTCCAAGTTGAAAGAACTTACAGACGAAAAATACGGCACATAATGAGCCTTGGTTTCGAAAGGGTAGAAAACACTGTGGGAATAGTAGAAAAATGACAAATTGCCCACCACAAGTATTTTCTCCTGTCCGTGCTTGCTTTTTCAGGGTCGGATGGGTCTTTCTTTCTCAGGGTCGGATAGGTCATGTAACTGCCACATAAAGCAAATCTTCTCATCAAAAAAACCGAATGACGAAACTTTGGACACCACCAAGTTAAAAACCTATGCAGACAACAAAATAAATGCAACTCAAATGATAATGTCTGTCTTTGAAAAGGTAGAACATTTTAGGAACAGGAGAAAATGTTCTCCCTTTCCAGCAAAGTTTACAAAAGCCTTTTCTTTCAGGTCCGTTAGATTGCTGTATATATATATAGTGAAACTGGTATTCTCAAAACGTCGAATTTTCTGCTGAATTCAACTTGTTGATTTTGGCATGAATATCAAAGATTTTTTTTTATCCAAAATAATTTTCGACATATAGAATCGATCAGGTCCAAGATCAGACTGCTTGTTTTGTGCAGCCTGCTATAAATCTACAATGTCAGCAAAAGTGCATTTGAAAGGATTAAATTTCAGGATCAGACTACAACAAGTGCAATTGTCGAGAGCAGTTTTAGGACCTACCAGTTTATGTCTCAGAGAATCAAAACTTAACCCTTAATCCGAGGATAAATGAATTACAAACCGACAAATAATGCTGAAGCATAACAATTTCAATGTTCTTTTCTAAAGAAAAATCTCGCTTTATCAGGAGGTGTTGTTCCAATATGCTGTTGAATCTAATAAGGGTACATGCTTTATGTGCAGTCTGATACTGATATTCAAGAGCCACACTGGCTGTACCAGACAAAGGTTTAGGTTAAATCAGAAAAAAAATGCCAGGACAGATATATCTTCTACGCAAGGATTGTGAATTTGAAGCAGGCCACTGTTACGTAATGTTACGTTTCTCTTATCTTTTATCGCTGCAGGCTATTGAATATCGATTACTTGTATACACGATGTAAGTTCGCCAAACTCCGGAAACTCCCGGACCTTTACGTATGATATCGATTATTTTTATAGATTTGTTGATATGCGAGACTGCTGATAAGGCATGTCTGTGAAAGTTGGCTATGTTTGTAATGAAACTGCATATTGTAAATTTGAGTGTAGGACAAAACCCCCCCCAGGACAAAACACCCATGGACAAATTACCCCTAGGACAAAACCCTCATAGAATAAAAGCCCCCTTGGACAAAACCCCCATTATATTTAAAAAGCATATAAATTTGAGAAAACACACATAATTTGCAAACAGTTTTAAAGTGTTCAAAACAAGTCTCTTTGATTTAAGGGAAAAAAATCGAACATGAAAGGCAAAAAATGATTTAGATATTATCTTATTTTAATTTGTAACTCAAGTTTGTTGATAGTTTCTATTGAAATATTAACACCTATACAGACTTGGGCAAGACAGGTGTTGAGAAGGGATTAAGACACCTGATTTGCAAGTTTACACCTGTCATATTCACTAATGTTTAGTAGTAGATTTGAACATATAAAAGCACCAAACAAGAAAAAAATATATATAAAAAAATTAAATGAATTTATCGTGAATGTATACAGAAAACAACACATTTTTGGTCATAAAGCACAATTTAAAAAAAAATAATTTGACCATAAAGCACAATTTTAAGAAAAAATATTCTTATCAAATCAATTTAACTTGTACAAAAACATTATTTTTTTCAACCCCCAGAAGTATTTAAAGCAGTAAATTTTATTCAACTTCAACATGATTGTACAAAAAGAATCATTTTAAAACCATGGGGGTTTTGTCCACTTTTCAGTTAAGGGTAGGGGGGTTTTGTCCATGGGGGTTTTGTCCATGGGAGTTTTGTCCTGGGGGGTTTTGTCCGTACCCCGTAAATTTTGTTTATATCCATTCTTGGCCGCTTTCTGCCTCAATCTTAAGTAATAAAGCTCATTAACTTTATACCAAAAGACAAAATTTTAGACTGGACCAAATTGAAAGCATTAGCTGAGGTCATAATAAAAGTGACTGAAAATTCGAAATTTGTATCGAAGAGGAGAGAAAACATTGTCCAAAAAGGAGAAAATGCTGGTTACCAGCATATTCTCCTTTTCCCACAATGTTTTCAAAGGGCTTCTTTCTCAGGATCGTCAAAAGTCTCCACTGTGTGGTAAAGGGTTCATACAAATTTATAAAGGTAATTAATCTATGCACTAAGGTCGTCTATTTACTTCAACTTAGCAGACTAAAAGTTTTTTACCTATATTCTAGTAAAAATACAAAACCTTATGACGAATTTTGAAAAAAAAGAAAGCAATTAGCATACTATGGAAATGAACTAACTATGTTAAACAAGAGGGCCAAGATGGCCCTGGTTCGCTCACCTGAATTTTTGAGAGGACCATAGCCAATTTTTTCACAATCTAAACAACCATTTCAGAGAAGAAGAATTTTTAAGAATTTCTTCATGTCTGTATGGTGTAAATAGCCATCAGAGCCATGTTTCTTGATAGATCAAAATATTTCGAGCAATCTTTGAAAAGGGTCAACTAAGATACATTTCTGTTAAATTATTTCAGAACCTGATCAGCCAATTCAGAGAAGAATTCTAAAAAATTCCTTCATGGCCATATAGTGCAAGTAGCCCCCATTCACCAGAGCCATGTTTATTGACGAATCAAACTTTCATGAACACCTTTTGAAAAGGGTCACCCAAGGAACATCTCCGTGAAATAATTTCAAAATCTGACTAGCGGTTTCAGAGAAGAAGAGTTTTTAAGAATTTCTTCATTTCCCTATAGTGCAAGTAGCCCCCATTCACCAGAGCCACATTTTTTGACGAATCAAAATTTCGCGAACAATTTTTGAAAAGGGTCATCCAAGGAACATCTCTGTGAAATTATTTCAAATTCTGACAAGCGGTTTCAGAGAAGAAGAATTTTAAAGAATTTCTGTATAGTGCAAGTAGCCCCCATTCACCAGGGCCATGATTCTTGACGGATCAAAATTTCGCGAACAATTTTTGAAAAGGGTCATATAAGGAACATCTCTGTGAAATTATTTCAAAATCTGACCAGCCGTTTCAGAGAAGAAGAATTTTTAAGAATTCCTTCATTTCTGTATAGCGCAAGAAGCCCCCATTCACCAGAGCCATGTTTCTTGACATATCAAAATTTCACGAACAAGTTTTGAAAAGGGTCTCTCAAGGAACATCTCTGTGAAATTATTTTAAAATCTGACCTGCGGTTTCAGAGGAGAAGATTTTTAAAGAATTTCCTAGAAAATTCCATTTGGTTGCCATGGCAACCAGAGTTTTCGATTGAATCTAATTCTGTGAACAATTTTTAAAGAGGACCTCCCAAGAAACATTCCAGCCAAGTTTGGTCCAAATTGGCCCAGTGGTTTAGGAGGAGTTGATGTTTAAAGAATTGTTGACGACGGACGACGGACCCTCGAAGCTCCCCTTGAGCAAGTTGTGCTCAGGTGAGCTAAAAAGAATCTGAAAATAGACATGCATGTTTAAATTTTCTGTTGACTGTTAGTAATTCAAAATCATTTCATCAACTACTGTATTTCTGTATTAATATAATGGTCTCAAAAGTCAAAATACTTTTTTTATGTTTCAAGACAAGATTTACAAGTAATACAATCCATAAACAGTAAATTAATATGTAAATTTTCTTTTTGAAAATAGGGGTCTAAGTGTCTCACTAAAATAGGGGTCTATGTGTCTCAGGGGTCTAATTGTCACCCAAATTTTAAGGGGTCTAAATGGTCAGGGGTCTAAGTGTCTGACATATCGACCACAAAATTAAGCCACTCGACCTACATAAACCCATTAACACACAATCCCTACTTTTGACGACCCTGAAAAAGTAGCCTTTAGAAAACATTATGGGAAAGGGAGAAAATGCTGGTAACCAGTATTTTCTCCTTTTCCCATAATGTTTTCTACCCTTCACAAAACAAATTTCAAATTTTCAGTCACTTTTATGTTGTCATCTGCAAATGCTTTCGATTTGGACAAACCTAAAATTTTGTTGTTTGGTAATGAGTTAAGACATAGAAGGATAATCCACTCGCCCCCACCAAATTTTTACATATAGTAAGGACGATTGGATTTTTTGGGCCTTGAAATATTAATTATTTTCTACTAAACACCATTGTATGGGTACTCATTAGCATTGTCTCATGGAGACGATTCCAATGAGAACCCACAACATAGGGTTAAGAAGAAAAATACTGGATTTAGAATTCCAGCATTCCCTCTTATCTGGAGCTCTGAATCCATAACATCCATTACTCTATAAACCCGCTAAATCAATTGGTAGAATTGTCTTTTGACCAATAGTAAAAGGTTTCAACTCAGGTCTGCTAAGGATGACCCATGTTGATACTTTTTGCAGATGTATAAACTCTGTTTTCACAAAATTCGACTCATTTACTTCTTTTTTATGCCAAAATCTTCTTTGCACTTCACAAAAGGATCCCATGTTTCAACGATCTTTTGTGATAAAGTTTTTGAAAACTGAGAAACATAGATGCTGACATCTGCAATGTTTTTACCTTTTCAAGGTCAAATCCAGTCATTTTAGTTTTCATATTCAATTTGTTATCTACAAAAGAGATGTAAAACAAGAGCTTCACAAAGTGGCACATATATACCCGAAGGGGCTTGTAGGTGAAATGGCTAAAAAATCTAGAATGCCTGCAAATATCCAAATTTTAAACATCATATGTACAACTACACATCACAGATTCATTGTTAAAAGTTGTAACTTACCGGCATTCAGATAAAAATTAGGAGCAGTTGCACGTACAAGAAATTATTGCTAACAAATGGACACATGACTGGGGCCATAACATAATACGAATCTTCGGGCATATAAAAAAGTTGTCATCTGGTGAAGATTTTACCCTCTATCAGACAGTCCTGGGTTTTTATGATTGACAGAAAAAGACTTTTGAAAACCTTACTAACAGACAGAGAATTGGGGCCATAACATGACATGATTCTTCAGGCGGATAAAAAATTGTCATCTGGTGAGGATTTTACCCTCTATCGGACAGTCCTGGATTTTTATGATTGACAGAAAAAGACTCTTGAAAACTTTACAGGAAATTGAGAAAACACTGATAACCATTTTCTCAGTTTCCCATATTTTCTACCGTTTTACAAATCTATCTTGCCATTTGAGCCAGGATTTAATCCATCATTTTTCCCATTTCATTACGCTTTATATCCTTAAACCTTTTGAATAAAAAGTTTCAGATTTTGGGTCGCATTTACAATGTTACCTGTTGCCTGCAAAGGCTTTTAATATGGATAAGAATAAGCTTTAGTCGTTTGGTAAAGGCCTACAGCACTAATTAACTCTTTACCACACAATCCCAGCTTTTAACGACCATGAGAAAGAAGCCTATAGAAAACATTGCGAATAAAGGAGAAAATGCTGCTAAGCAGCATTTTCTACTTTTCCCACAATATTTTCTACCATATCAAAGTCAGAAATCATCATACTTGAAAAGGTAAAATATTACAAAGATTTAATTTGGCCTGGTCCAAAAATTTGTTGTTAATATAGTGTTAAAAGTTGTTTCAATCAGGAAAAGTGGTTCAATACTTTCACTGGAGAGAGTATCTGAACATAATAAGCAATATTTATCCAAGATCAGATTGCAAATTTTGTGTAGTCTGATCTTGATTCACACTGTAGACAAATTTCACAACGCAGCACTTGGAGCATGAAGCACAACCTATGTTGCTTTTACAGGCAGACCAAGATCAGACTGCAGCTTTTATTCACTGTAAACAAGATCAGGTGGCACAAAATGTGCAGTCTGATCTCAGATCTGCACTGTCCACTTCTTGGCCAAATCAACTTTGAAATTGCAATAGTTTGCATGTTTTTCCCCTATGAAAAAGGTCCAGTACATTAAGAATAGGGCATCCTAATGTCCATTACTGTAACATTGCAAAACAACGTGAATATTCCACTAAGAGTCTGGTAATCCGTAATCAACTGACCAAATGATGCTGGTTTTTCGCATTGACTACGGATTACTCAAGTCTTAACCCTTTACCACACAATCCCGACTTTTAACGACCCTGACAAAGAAAGCTTTTGAAAAAATTGTGGGAAAAAGAGAAAATGCTGGTAACCAGCATTTTCTCCTTTTCCCACAATGTTTTCCACCATTCCCAGCACAAATATCAAATTTTGAGTCACGTTTATTTTGTCGTCTGCATACACTTTAAAATTGGACCAGTCTAAGACTTTGTCGATTGGTAAAGAGTTAAACGAATCCATACAATGAAAGGCAATATTACATGAATCCTACTACTAGGGTGACCTATCCTTAATTCTTATTCAGCCTTCTATGAGTTGCTACTGATTAAGTTTACTTCCTTACAACACAATCATAATTTATAATTATAGCTTCTCTGATGCAAAAGGCTTTTCAAAACATAACTAGTAGTTATCAGCTTTTTCTCCTTTTCCAGCAATGTTCTTTACATCTAAAAAACAAAATCACAAAATTAGAATTATTCATTCATAGTTAGCAAATTCTTTTAATGTCAAAAAGTCTAAACTTTGAATAGTAATGACTTTAGTGTTTACTTTTTCTCCTCTTTTTTGGGGGTTTTTCAATCCTGTTCCTTTGGATTATCACATTCTGGAGGTCTGCAGCCTGGACATTTCAACTTCAGTTCCAATACCTGCAATTTAGAAAGTTTTTGTCTTCATTGTCTGCATTTTGCATGATATGTACATTTATATGAGTGTACCAATAAGCAAGGACACACTAAATTTGTCACAAGATTTTCAAAATTTTCTGTAGCAGTGGCATCATTACATTCATACAAATGGTTTACTTGGAGTCTTTCTGTGCTTTCAAACATTTTTTGGTCTCACCTAGGAAACAGTGCTCATCTTTACCACTTTCCTGTTTAACCACTGCCAGGATTTGGCCCTGCCATTGCCATGGAACATGCCCACCATTTGGATATTCTGGATATTCAAAGGTGGTTTTCTTCTAGACACAGACAGCCTAAATACAGATACAGCACACAACAAGAGAATAATTTTATTATTTTCTGCCTACATCTTCACAAGTTCTTGTATTTCATAAGTCATCTCTAATATGACACTAACTTGAGCTTTAGAGTTCAAATTGTGTGCAAGATAGTACCTACCAATCTTTTAACTCTTTACCAAAAGCCATAATATTAGACTGGTCCAGATTGGAAGCATTAGCAGGTGACAAAATTAATGTGAATAAAAAGTCCAAATATGTTTTGGGGAAGGGTAGAAAATATTGTGGGAAAAGGAGAAAATGCTGGTTACCAGCATTTTCACCTTTTCCCACTGTGTTTTCTAAAGGCTTCTTTCTCAGGGTCGTCAAAAGTAGGGATTGTATGGTAATTGCTTAATAATCATTCCTTGTGGGTTACACCGAACTTTCGTTCTTTTAGAGAACTGATCAAGATATGACTAGGACGAACATGCTGCAAGAAATTCAATGGACACCACTGAACTTTTTGGAGCAATACCAAAACACCATTAAACCACTTACCAAATGTTTTAACAACCAGAAAGAAATAAACCTTTGAAACATGTTCGGTAAGGACAAAAATGCTGGTTACAAAATGATGGAATTTATCTTTGAAAGAATAGAAAACAATGTGGGAATAGGAGAGAATGCTGGCTACCAGCATGTTCTACTTTTCCCCTTCCAAAGGGTCGTTAAAACTCTGGATTTTGTGGTAAAGATTTAACCCTCTATCACACAGCAAAATCTTAGACCAATCCAAATTGAAAGCATTTGCAGACAACAATTTCAAAGTGACTCAAATGGTGCAATTTTACTTTGATAGGGTAGAAAACATTGTGGAGAAAGGAGAAAATGCTGGTTACTAGCATTTTCTCCCTTTCCCACATTGTTTTCCAAAAGCTTATTTTTCAGGGTGGTCGTTAAAAGTCAGGATTGTGTGGTAAAGAGTTAAATTACATATGTGCCAGAATGCACGAAGATTCCCGGTTCCCTTCCATGAATATATCAGCAGAGCTCCAGATAAGTGGGAGCAGAGTTATGCCTAGGCTGAATATACTGCAGGACACCAGCGTCCCCATGGGTAAAATCTTAGGGATAACCCTTTACCACATGACAAGATTTTAGTCCTGTACAAATTGAAAGCATTTGCTGATGACAGTTTAATGTGGCTCATATAAAAAGATTTTTCTTTGATAGGGTAGAAAACATCGTGGGAAAAGAAAAAAAATGCTGGTAACCAGCATTTTCTCCTTTTCCTACGATGTTTTTTTAAAAGCCTTCTCTTTCAGGGATGTTAAAAGTCGTCATTGTGTGGTAAAGGGTTAAACAGAGAGACAAAGACCGTGTCAAATAAATTTGACTTCATGCATTTATAAGTATACTTGTAAAGTTGTATGCAAATAACTACACCCTTTGATGAAAACAAATGGGTTGAACACTCAAAGCAGACTCACATCAAACCTGACAGATACCCATTAGAATCATTTAATGGTAACTATGTGTATTTGGCAGGCTAGTCCAAAAATTTCCTATTTTTCTGTTTAAAATTAATCCCTTACCAAACAATCCCTGGTTTTTACGGCTCTGAGATAGAAGCCTTTTGAAAACATTGTGGGGAAATGAGAAAATGCTGGTAACCAGCATTTTCTCCTTTTCCCACAATGTTTTCATCCATGCAATTGCTGAAAACAAATTTCATTTTTTTGGTTACGTTTATTTTCTTGTCTGCAAGACCGTCAATTTGGACTGGTCCGAAATTTTGTCGTTTGGGAAAGGGTTAAAGCAAGAATTACTTTTAAGAGCTCTACTATCGTAATTATTGTTGATGTAGGTCAAATTCGCCCACTTACTCTCCTAACTTGAGAAATTTGTAGCTGACGATGTTTGCAGGCTAAAGGCTTAATTATAGACTGCTTAACAAAATATTGTTATCTGCTATGCAACAAGAATTCTGAAAGATCAAGATGCAGTCCTGTAATTTTACTTACCTCTTCAGACTGGTCACCAATATTGTATTCAACAGTGCGAGACAACTGTCGTAAAAAAGTGAGACATGGTCTACGATACATACATGCTCTCCAGTACAGAACAGAACAGAATGAAATTATGGACTACAAATTGGACAAAGCAGTGGGAAAATCAAGAACTTGAGTGCGCCCGATGTGAGATTTACGGCCCGCACTACTGTATTCTTAGGGGGACATTTTCAAAAGTATTGCCGGAATCCCTCAACGGGGCAGGGCCTAGGGCTAGGCACAACACTGTGGGAGTGATGGTATTCTAAATCCCATTTTTTTCTCTTCAAAACTTTATGCTGTGGGTACTTATAATAATCGTCTCAACATAGGCTTTGGTGGACAATTATCACTTTTTTCAATTTTGATATCAAGATCACTCCCTCTACCTGGAGCTCTGTACCAATATATCTGCAATGATACCTTCTTGGTCTTCAACTTCTCCAAGACTTTCAGCATGTCCTCAGCTGTTGGTTCCCATGTTCCCTTACTTAAACTTACAAGAGTTTCATCATCAGAGCATTCACACCACACTTCCTCCTCCTCTGCACTGTTCATAGTGATACCCTAGGAGATATAGAAATTGTGACATAGAGATCTATGTTTATCTTGTTACCAAACCCTACCTGTGTTCTAAAAGCCCTAGAGGTCAAGCTTTGAGGAAACAAGACAATTCCCATACGAGACAGTTCCCCAACACAGATTTGGAGACAGTTTTGAAGACCTTTCAGGGAACTGTCTCGAAACAAAGCTTTGAAAATGAGGTGGAAAAGGGAGAAAAAGGTGCATAATATTCTGAAAGCTGTGTACACTTCATAGACTATCAGCAAGAAGTCATGCGTTGTCTGCGCATGTCATATTCTTCAAAGATTCGACTGTCTTATATGACGCATCACTACTAGCCCCGAAAGCGGGCTGACTGTAAATATTACGCTCTATAAAGTAGCAATGTTGAAAATAGCCTTTACGTATCAATTTACGTTTGAGGAGAAATAAGACCTGCTTTAGCAAGAGATTAATATTTCTTTAAACTGGTGTTCATAGTTGAGAGAATTGCACGAGGTAGCGTTTTATTGGGTAAACCTTTTTTTGTTTCAAATTCAAAGTAACGATTGTCGCGTAGGAAAGTGGTTCGGTTCTGTACCCGGGATGCCCATATCAGATAGATGAGTATTTATAGAATGCCATCTAGCGGGAGATAATGAGAAGTCATGTGCAGTTAAAAAGCCTTGCACAAATAATCGTAGCACTCTACAAAAGAATTCTTACATTTTTTAAAGATCCTGAGGAAAAAAGACCTTTGAGTATAAAACAAGATTTAAAAAGGAGAAACTGCTATTAGCCCATTACTACACAAACCCTACTTTTGACAACCCTGAGAAAGAAGGCTTTAGAAAACATTGTGGGAAAAGGAGAAAATGCTGGTAACCAGCATTTTCTCCTTTTCCCACAATGTTTTCTATGCATATGCTTCACAAAGCAAATTTCGAATTTTCAGTCATTTTTATTCTGTTGTCTGCAAATCCTTTCAATTTGGACAAGCCTAAAATTTTGTTGTTTGGTAATCAGTTAAATAATTATACGTTTTTTGTTCATGGGTAATGTTTTCAACCATTTCAAAGACAAAATTAGATCATTTGATGTGTAATCTTCAATACTAGTAGGCCTACTTTCAATTTGGAAAATCTGCAGGGCTTGGACACTTTTTCAGGATCCACTCATCCTGCAGGACAAGTAAAAGAAAAAATTCATTCGTCCTCAAAAGCTTTTTACTTGTCCTGCAGGATATATATAAAATCAATAATCCAGACATGTAACTTTTCATTTAATTCTTACACAAGACTGCATCTTCTCATCGTCTTTCTTTCCAAAGAAGCTATTGATGTCCATCATTTCATCGAACTTTCTTAGATGCCTGAAACCAAGTCATTAGTTTTCTTTTTATAGCAACAAATGGACATGACTGAAATGCAAACGGAATGTACCGGAAAAATGGAAAAGAATAATAACATTTAATTACCAGTTTGAAATAACATATTTCTGATCAATTTATCAGTGGAATTAATGTAATCTAATTCGCATCTTATGATCTTTCAATTTGGTTCCAGTCATTTTAAACATATTTTTTAAACATGCATATGGTTCTGAATAAAAGGGATATTTTATGTTGGCAACGGCGATATTGATCAACACTTTCTGGGTGTTTGACTGGCATGAATTGAACATTTATCGATGCCCAGCTAATCTCAAGATGATTACGAGACAAATATGTTCCTTTTTTTCTGTCACACTAAATTCAGGCTTGTTTTTAATCTTCATTGTTTATGTCATTTGCAGAGTTTTTCATATTTATTACTCGTCCTATAGGACAACCATTTGCAAATTTCTGCCCATTTTATTGGCTATAATTGACAAATTTGTCTCACAGAGCCCTTTGAAAAGATGTGGATAAAAATTGATTAATCCCATATTAATTACAGATATTATTATTAGAATTATTTACTCAAGATATTTTTATAAAAGAGGTCTGCTGTGAAGATTTGCAGAGACCAAATAACAAAAATAGCATCGAAGCAAGCCTTCAGACTGAAGGTAGGGCGACTTGACCCGAGGCCGACTTGACCTGGATTCTGACACATGGGTAAAGCCTACCTTCAATTCGAAGGGGATCTCCGATGTTATTTTTTCAATTGTTTCTCCTTGCGGAGACCAAATAAAAAAAAATAACGTCGGTGAAAGGCTTCAGAGTGAAGGTTTCGTAGATCAAGCTACTCGGTCTGACAATCCGCGGAAACATCCGCGGAAACACATGATCTTTTCGGTTAAAATAAAAGCTTGGCAATATTTCTCCTCTGAACAACAAATATATCTGAATTTGAACAGAAAAAGATTCATAAATAAATCTCATATGATTTCAAATTACCTAGCAACGACTTTTACTACTGATAATAAAGCTCTTATTATCACTGTGGATCTATCCCGGGTGGAAAAAGTCACCATCCGATTCCATTTTGATTTTTTATGGTCAAAGGGAGAAAACTCGTACAAACTGTTTATCCATAAGCTATACAGAGTACTCTCCCTTATTATCCCCCCCCCTTCAATGGGAAGGTCTTTTTTCCAACTATTACAAACACTCACACCAAAACTTTCAGAAACGGTGCAAGGTTAATTAGTACCCATATGGATTCAGTCTATCGAAAAACCTGGACTCTGTCTTAACACGTATCTTGCTAAATAAGTAAACTGAAACTTTGAAGCCGATTTTAAAAGAAAACCCAATCTTTGCTAGATCTATTTCAAAGGAGATTTCTTT
Source organism: Tridacna crocea (assembly GCA_943736015.1). Taxonomy (NCBI): domain Eukaryota; kingdom Metazoa; phylum Mollusca; class Bivalvia; order Cardiida; family Cardiidae; genus Tridacna; species Tridacna crocea. The sequence goes on from OX031070.1 coordinate 23,549,705, forward strand.
TGGGAAATGTTTTGGTTGGACCGTACTGTACAGGTTCAAAATCTGACAGCACGTTTGTAAACTTGTAGAGCTAGATCTAGTTTAGTTTGTGCTGATTCTTAGAGTCAAGATTTGACCGCTGGTACTTTTCTGTAACGGGCAGGATGCTGGTGAGTGTTGAATTATTTCAAATCAATTTACCGTCAATGGGGTAAAGTGTTCAAATTAATAGAGAGTGACCTCCTGCTTTAAATCCCCCCTCCCTTTCCTCTAAAATCTAAAAAAAAAAAAGTGGATCTAAACTGGAATCAACTTCAATAACATCGAGAAAAAAAAAAAACATGCAGCTTTCATCTCCATATATCATCTTAGAAGATTCAGGTTTGCTTTCACTCTCTGTTCCCGGGTCCTTACGGTTAATGATCAAAGATATGATTGAAATCTAACAACTCAGTCTACATTAACGATATTTGTTGATAATCTCGAAAACCTAAAAGAAAGCGTATTCATTGTATTATGTATACCTTCATAAATTGATAAATTTTATTATAAAAAATATTTTTATATTCTGCGTGAGCTCTTACTTTCATCACAGAATTGTTACTTCCAAGTTTAAATTTTGGCGGTCGCTTTGTTTACAAATAACAGGAAATACAAGGGAGACAACTACTAATTTAGTAACCACATCTTTAATTGTTTTTTTCTACTGTCATGATATTTTCTGAAGGAGCAGCATCTACAATCCTGTCTTTAACTACACCTGAAAGAATGACAGCTCTACGAACTTTTTTTTTTCTGTTTTCGATACAGATCGTCTTCACAAATTGCTATGATGTTTATTCGTCTGTGGTTTTATGCTATCCACAAATATAAGGGACGTAACTCTGCTAGTCTTAAGTGAACTAGTATGTACGAGTTTTCTCCCTTTGACCAATAAACGGCGTTCGACAGTTTCCATTTTTACGCGCCGTGTAACTATCACGCTCACCGTTTACTTAAAAAACGGTGACCACCTAGCACAATTAATCCTAGCACACTTGTCAATATCTGCAAAAATGGATAAACCAAGAACTTAAAATGGGTCGTTTCATATCATCAATATGAAGAAAAAAATAGTTTACTCTCGCCAAATGATTATATCGTGGCAGGAATGCAAAATTATGCTGCCAAAAGATTGGACTGAAATTCACCTAACAACGGAATTTGGATTCTGTCCCATAAGATTCTGGTGAAGCTGAATCTACTGTATCTGGGTTAACTCTTTGAGAGATGACACATTTTTAGTTGAAAGTTTAACAGGATAAATTAACCGTGTCCTAAACCATTGACATAATTTTTCTTGACGGGGTAGGCATAGATCTAACTCGGCGAGTCCTTTTCCAAAAAGTTTTCAAAAAATTCATTTCTTGGGGTCGTTGCAACTTGATTTATGTGAAAATGAAATATTGTCGTTTTGTAAAGAATTAAGAGTTATCTGCCTACTGCTAAGGGTTCCAATTTCAATAAATTATATGAAAATGGTGTTAATTCAACCAATCAATTACGCATTGATTGTTAAGCAGGTTCTTGCAATACACATTTATTTCAGTCACTCAGAGTGATTGCTTCATAGATATCTAATACTCATTCTATGATGTACAGAGTTACAAAATACTCACCACCTCATCATGGGATTTCAACCACCTACGGATATTTGAAAATGGAATTTATAATTTGGCAAGAGCCATTACTAAGCCCTTTACCACAAAATTTGAGTTTTAACAACCCTGATACAGGAGCCTTTTGAAAACATTCCAGGAGAAGAAGAAAATGCTAGTAACCAGCATTTTCTCCTTTTCAGACGTTGTCATTTTACCTTGATTTTATTTGTTATCCATTTTATTTTATTTGTGAGCCATGATGGCCCTGTATCGCTCTGGACAGTGGCTAAGTACACCCTGACCAGTTAACACCAACCATTACAATTCAAGGCCAAATGTTTTGAAAAAGAAGACTTATGAAATTTTCTCTATAAATATCCATGTGAAATTTGTGACCCTCAGGGCATGTCCATTTTTTACCTAAATCTCATGATTTCGAGCTATAATTATTAGCTTTAACAGTAAAGTGCTCGAGTCCTGGTAGAGATCAACAAGAAAGAGCCATATACCAAATAGATCTAATACAAGCCTAGCCTGTATGGGTTATAAACAAGAAGATTTTCAGTTTCCTCAATAAAACATGCAAGGCGGGTCTTATTTCCATTTAAAGGCTACATGTGAACAATTCATTAGAAGAGATCCACAAGATGAAGCCATGTGCCAAATTTAGTAGCCCTAGGTTGTAGTTAGGAATGAAAAGTTTTTAAAGTTTTCCTATAAAAGCCCATGTATTAATTTGAAGAATACCCCCACCCCCAGCTAATTTACAGCCAAATTTAGGTCTAGTATATGAAGCTATGTGATAAACCAAGGCCTTCATTACTTAACCCATTACCACAAAATCCCTACTTTTGAAGCCCCTGAGAAAGAGGCCTTTTGAAAACACTGAAGGGAAAGGAGAAAATGCTGGTAACCACCATTTTCTCCTTTTCCCACAGTGTTTTCTACCCTTCCCAGAACAAATGTCAGTTTTTCAGTCACCTTTATTTTGTTCTCTGCAAATGCTTTCAATTTGAACCAGTCTAAAATTTTGTCATGTTGTAAAGAGTTAAGAAAAGAAGATGTTTTAAACAAAACTTAATGCACAGACATAGGGACACATAACAGATACAAGGGCATGACATAAATTCATAGGCCTTCAGCCAAACAAGCTGAAAATGAATACTAAACAATTCTTTATTCTTGTTTTTTTTTTAATACTAGTTGTTCAGTTTAAGAACAATATTTATACATATATTCAATAAATAGCTATACAGTGAATATCTATAACAGTCAGCTGGCAGAGTCTCGTAGCTCAACTGATAATGGACTGCAAGAAGACCACCAATTTGAATCCTGGTTTGGCCAAACTCCTCTTGATTCTTTACAACAAAACTAGGGTTTTTACCAATATCAGAAAGAAAGCTATTGAAAACATTGTGGGAAGAGGAGAAAAGCGCTTGTAATGAGCCATTTCTCTTTTGACATGTTTTCATACCTTTCAGACTTATCACCAAAATTTGAGCCATGTTTAATCTTTCATTTAAAATGCTTAACTCATTACCAAACGACAAAATTTTAGGTTTGTCCAAACTGAAAGGATTTGTAGACAACAAAATAAAAGTGACTGAAACTTTGAAATTTGTTTTGTGAAGAGTAGAAAACATTGTGGGAAAAGGAGAAAATGCTGGTTACCAGCATTTTCTCCTTTTCCCACAATGTTTTCTAAAGTCTTCTTTCCCTGGGGTCATCAAAAGTAGGGATTGTGTGGTAGTGGGTTAACATCTGGTCAAGTCTCGAACTTTCTGATAAAGAGTTAAATGTTGATGAAGTCATTGATACGGGGTTCATTCTTCTCATGGCTTAACTTTCTACCACACAATCCAGACTTTTGACGACCCCCAAAAAGAAAACCTTTGAAAACATTATGAGAAAAGGAGAAAATGCTGGCAACCAGCATTTTCTCCTTTTCCCACAATGTTTTCTACCCCTTCCAAATAAAATTTTAATTTTTGAGTCGCATTTATTTTGTTGTCTGCTAATGCTTTCAATTTGGACTAGTCCAAAATTTTGACGTCTGGTAAAGAGTTAAAAACATTCTGACAATGATTATGGGAGACAGGAGCCAAGTGCTTAGAAAGAGTGTTGTCCAGATTAACTCATTACCAAATATTCAAGGTTTGTCCAAATTGAAAGCATTTGCAGACGACAAAATAAAAGTGACTGAAAATTTGATATTGGTTTTGTGAAGGGTTGAAACACATCACTGGAGAGAGTATCTGAACATTACAAGCAATATTTATCCAAGATTGCATATATAATGATTATGTAGTCTGATCTTGATTCACACTAGACAAATTGATGACGCAGCACTTGGAGCATGAAGCACAACCTATGTTGCTTTTACAGGCAGATGTGCAGTCAAATCTCAGATCTGCACTGTCTACTTCCTGGCCAAATCAACTTTGAAATTGCAATAGTTTGCTTGTTTTTCCCGTCATGAAAAAGGTTCAGTACATTAAGTAGGGCACCCTAATGTCCATTACTGTAACATTGCATAACAATGTGATGATTCTGTTAAGTCTTTGGTTATCCGTAATCAATTGTCCAAATGATGCTGGTTTTCCGCATCTATTACGGATTACTCAAGTCTTAGCTCAAGTCTTAGCCGAATCCATACAATGAAAGGTGACAATACATGAATTCTACTAGGGTGACCTATCCTTAATTCTTATTCAGCCCTCTATGAGTTACTACTGATTAAGTTTACGTCTTTACCACACAATCATAATTTATATTAAAGCTTCTCTGATGACAAAGGCTTTTGAAAACATAACTTGTAGTTATCAGCTTTTTCTCCTTTTCCAGCAATGTTCTATACATCTAAAAAATAAAATCACAGAATTAGAATTATTCATTCATAGTTAGCAAATTCTTTTAATGTCAAAAACTCTAAAACTTTGAATAGTAATGACTTTAATAATTAATTTTTCTTCTCTTGTTTTTGGGGTTTTTCAGTGGCTTCCTCTCTGACTTCCTGTTCCTTTGGATTATCAGATTCTGGAGGTCTGTGGCCTAGACATTTCAACTTAAGTTCCAATACCTGCAAATAAGAAAGCTTTTGTCATCATTGTCTGCATTTTGCATAATATGTATACAAGTGTATCAATAAGCAAGGACACACTCGATTGGTTACGAGATTTTCAAAATTGTCTGTAGTGGCATCATTACATTCATACATCTGCCAAACGGTTTACTTGGAGTCTCTCTGTACTTTCAAAAATTTTTGGTCTCATCTAGGAAACGGTGCTCTTCTCTATCACTTTCCTGTTTAACCAATGTCAGGTTTTAGCTCTGCCACTGCCATGGAACATGCCAACCATTTGGATATTCTGGATATTCAAAGGTGTTTTTCTTCAAGACACGGACAGCCTAAATACAGATACAGCATGCACTGTACAACAAAGAGAATATATTCTGTCTACATCTTTACAAGTACTGGTTTTTCATAAGTCATCTCTAATGTGAAAATTGGGCTTTAGAGTTCAAATTGTTTGCAAGATAGTACCACCAATCTTTTAACTCTTTACCAAACGCCATACATGTAATTTTAGACTGGTCCAAATTGGAAGCATTAGCAGGGGACAAAATTAATGTGAATAAAAAGTTGAAATTTGTTTTGGGGAAGAGTAGAGTACATTGTGGGAATAGGAGAAAATGCTGGTTACCAGCATTTTCACCTTTTCCCACTGTGTTTTCTAAAGGCTTCTTTCTCAGGTTTGTCAAAAGTAGGGATTGTATGGTAATTGGTTAATAATCATTCCTTGTGGGTTACACCATACTTTTGTTCTTTTAGAGAACTAATCAAGATATGACTAGGACGAACATGCTGCAAGAAATTCAATGGACACCACTGAACTTTTTGCTGCATGAAAACACCATTAAACCACTTACCAAATGTTTTAACAACCAGAAAGAAATAAACCTTTGAAACATGTTAGGTAAGTACAAAATGCTGGTTAGAAAATGATGGAATTTGTCTTTGAAAGAATAGGAAACATTGTGGGAATAGGAGAGAATGCTGGTAACCAACATGTTCTACTTTTCCGTTCAAAGAGTAGTTAAACCTTAGGATTTTGTGGTAAAGACTTAACCCTTTACCACACAGCAAAATTTTAGACCTATCTAAATTCAAAGCATTAATTTGCAGAAGACAATTTCAAAATGACTCAAATGGTACAATTTTACTTTGACAGGGTACAAAACATTGTGGAAAAAGGAGAAAATGCAGGTAACCAGCATTTTTTATTTCATGCTTCCCGGTACGATATCGAGAAATAGCAGTGAAAATATTTTTCCATCTTACACTGGTAGGACCAGTGAAAATACAGATTTTCATGTTCTTGTTGCTAGGTAAATTGCGCGTGCCTAACAACCAGGTGGGAAATATGATGTCATATACCTTACATTTCTCGCACTTGACGTAATATTGTAATACGTTGCTATGCGGGAGTGGTACGCCACAGGGAAAAAGGGAAAAGAACCGTACTGGATTTTGATAAAGCTCCTCCCAGAAAGGGTTAAAAGCATGAAATAAATAGAATATATGTATTTGTTTTTTTTAAGTGAAAGATCGAAATTTATTTTATCTCGTGAACACCATCTGTAATATTTTCACAAGTGGCTGCGCCACTTGTGAAAACACATGTATTACCAATGGTGTTCACTCCATGAAATAAATTTCGATCTTTCACCAAAAAAAAAACCAAATATCCTCTATCTCCTTTTCCCACATTGTTTTCCAAAGGCTTCTTTGTCAGGTTCGTTAAAAGTTGGGATTGTGTGGTAAAGAATTAAATTACACATGTGCCAGCATGCACAAAGATGCCTGGTTCCCTTCCATGAATATATCACCAGAGCTCGACATAAGTGGGAAAAGAGTTATGCCTAGACCGAAAATATTGTGGGACACAAGTGTCCCCAGTGGTAAAGCCTTAGGGATAACCCTTTACCACATGACAAGATTTCAGTCCTGTACAAATTGAAAGCATTTGCTGATGACAGTTTCAATGTGGCTCATATAAAAAGAGTTTTCTTTGATAGGGTAGAAAACATTGTGGGAAAAGGAGAAAATGCTGGTAACCAGTATTTTCTCTTTTTCCTACAATGTTTTTGTTACCAGCATTTTCTTCTTTTCCCTAAATGTTTTCAAAAGCCTTCTCTTTCAGGGATGTTAAAAGTCGTCATTGTGTGGTAAAGAGTTAAACGGACAGACAAAGATCATGTCAAATAAATTTGACTTCCTGCATTTCAAAGCAGACACACAACAAACCTGACAGATAACCATTAGAATCATTTACAGTAAACTATGTGTAAATCTGGCAGGCTAGTCCAAAAATTTCCTTTTTTTCTGTTTGGAATTAAAGCAAGAATTATTTTTGAGAGCTTTACTATCGTAATTATTGTTGATGTAGGTCAAATTTGCCCACTTACTTTCCTAACTCGGGAAATTTGTAGCTGAAGATGTTTACATGCTAAAGACATATTGACTGCTTAAAAAAATATTGTTATCTGCTATGCAACAAGAATTTGGAAAGATCAAGATGCAGTCCTGTAATTTTACTTACCTCTTCAGACCGATATTGTACTCAACAGTACGAGACAACTGGCGTAAAAAATGAGACATAGTGTACAATATGTACATGCTCTCCAGTATAGAACAGGACAGAATGAAATTATGGACTACATATTGGACAAAACGGAGAGAAAATCAAGAACTTGAGGGCGCCCGATGTGAGATTTACGGCCCGCACTACTGTATTCTTTGCAGGACATTTTCAAAAAAAAATTGCGGGAATCCCGCAATGGCAGGGCCTAGGCACAACACTGTGGGAGTGATGGTATTCTAAATCCATTTTTTTCTCTTCACAACTCTATGTTGTGGGTATTTATTATAATCTTCTTGACATAGGCTTTGGTGGTTAATTATTACTATTTTCAATTTTGATGTCGAAATCACTCCCTCTATCTGGAGCTCTGTAGCAGTATGTTTGCAATGATACCTTCTTGGCCTTCAACTCCTCCAAGACTTTCAGCATGTCCTCCGCTGTTGGTTCCCATTTTCCCTTCTTCAACTTACAAGAGTTTCATCGTCACTGCATTCACACCACACTTCCCCCTCCTCTGCGCTGTTCATAGTGATAGCCCAGGAGATAAAGAAAATTGTGACATATAGATCTATGTTTATCTTGTTACCAAACCAAACCTGTGTTCTAAAAACCCTACAGGTCAAGCTTTGAAAAATGAGGTGGAAAAGGGAGAAAAAGGTGCATAATATTCCAAAAGCTGTGTATACTTCATAGACTATCAGCAAGAAGTCATGTGCAGTTAAAAAGCCTTGCACAAATAATTTAAACACTCTACAAAAGAATTCTTACATGTTTTAAAAATCCTGTGGAAAAAAAAAGTTTAACAAGAGCGGCAAATTGTCGCAAGATACGCCCGTCTTACCCCAAGTTGTAAAGCTGGGGCATGCACCAGACTAAATTCAAGTATGAAAAACGACAAAGGGCAGTAACTCAAAAATTAAGCAAGCAAGAGTTATGATTCCTGTGCACTGCACTCCCCTTTGATGAGATCTATCCACCCATGAAATTTCATAACCCTAGCTAATATAGTTTTGGAGATATTCACCAGACAAAAATCAAGTATGAAAAACAACAAAGGGCAATAACTCAAAAATTAAGCAAGCAAGAGTTATGATTCCTGTGCACTGCACTCCCCCTTGATGAGATCTATCCACCCATGAAATTTCATAACTCTAGCTAGTATAGTTTTGGAGATATGCTCTGGACAACATTCAAGTATGAAAAACGACAAAGGTCAATAACTAAAAAATTAAGCAAGCAAGAGTTATGGTTCCTATGCACTGCTCTCCCCCTTGATGAGATCTATCCACCCATGAAATTTCATAACCCTAGCTAGCATAGTTTTGGAGATATTCACCAGACTAAATTCAAGTATGAAAAATGACAAAGAGCAATAACTCAAAAATTAAGCAAGCAAGAGTTATGATTCCTGTGCACTGCACTCCCCCTTGAAGAGATCTATCCACCCATGAAATTTCATAACCCTAGCTAGTATAGTTTTGGACATATGCTCCAGACAAAATTCAAGTATGAAAAACAACAAAGGGCAATAACTCAAAAATTAAGCAAGCAAGAGTTATGGTTCATGTGCACTGCACTCCCACTTGGTGAGATTTATCCACCCATGAAATTTCATAACCCTAGCTAGTATAGTTTTGGAGATATTCACCGGACAAAATTCAAGTATGAAAAAAGACAAAGGCCAGTAAGTCAAAAATTAAGCAAGCAAGAGTTATGGTTCCTGTGCACTGCACTCCCCCTTGGTGAGATCTATCCACCCATGAAATTTCATAACCCTAGCTAGTATAGTTCTGGAGATATTCACCCTATAAGGGCAATAACTCAAAAATTAAGCAAGCAAGAGTTATAGTTTCTGTGCACTGCACTCTCCCTTGATGAGATCTATCCACCCATGAAATTTCATAACCCTAGCTAGAATAGTTTTGGAGATAGGCTCCGGACAAAGAACTGGATGCCGCCCGCCCACCCGCCACGGGTGATCCCATAATACGTCCCGTCTTCGACGAGCGTATAAAAATGAAAAAAATGCTATTAGCCCTAGCATTACTACACAATCCCTACTTTCGACAACCCTGAGAAAGCAGGCTTTAGAAAACGTGCTTGTCTCGTACTTGTAACCAGCATTTTCTCCTTTTCCCACAATGTTTTCTACGCTTCACAAAACAAATTTCATATTTTCAGTTGTTTGTCTTCTGTTGCAGGCCTGTCGGAAGGAAATTTCATTTCGTCTGGCTAGTATGGCTTCGCGACTTTGTCGCGAAGCCATGCTAGGGGGGTCCCGGGACATGCTTCCCCAAAAAATTATTCCGCATTTAATTAAGCTATGCTAGGGGGGTCCGGAAAAATTTTGAAAATAAGACGCTTTCAGGTGCATTCTGGCACATTTTTTGAGGTTTATATTGCACATCTTTTTTTTTTTTTCGAAAATTGGTCTGGCCATTTTTCATTTTCTGCCGAAAATTTGGTCCGGCCATGGCCAGACTGCTTCCGACGGCCTTGTGTTGTCTGCAAATCCTTTCCATTTGGACAAGCATAAAATTTTGTTGTTTGGTAATCAGTTAAATAATTATAAGTTTTTTGTTCAACCATTTCAAAGACAAAATCAAATCATTTGATGTGTAATCTTCAAAACCAGTACTTTCAATTTGGAAAAATCTGCAGGGCTTGGAAACTTTTTCAGGGCTTGGAAACTTTGGAAACTTTTTCAGTTCCACTCCTCACGCAGGACAAGTAAAAGAAAAAATTCACTTGTCCTTCATAGCTTTTAACTCTCCTGCAGGAAATATATAAAATCAATTATCCAAACATGTAACCTTTCATTTAATTCTTACCAAATATGCAGCTTCTTATTGTCTTTCTTTCCAAAGAAGCTATCGATGTCCATCATTTCATCAAACTTTCGTAGACGCCTGAAACCATGGCAAGTCATTAGTTTTCTGTTTATAGCAACAAATGGACATGAATGAAATGCCAACAGAATGTACCAGAAAAAAGGAAAATTTAATTAATGGTTTAAAATAAAACATTTCTGATCAATTTACCAGTGTAAATCATATAATCTAATTCGCATCTTATGATCTTTCAATGTGGTTCCAGTCATTTTAAACATATTTTTTAAACATGCATATGGTTCTGAATAAAATGGATATTTTATGTTGGCAATGGCGATATTGATCAACACTTTCTGGCTGTTTGACAGCCATGAATTGAACATTTATCGATACCCAGCTAACCTCAAGATGATTACGAGACAAAAATGTTCCTTTTTTTCTGTCACACTTAATTCAGGCTTGTTTTTAATCTTCATTGTTTATGTCATTTGCAGAGTTTTTCACATCTATTATTCGTCCTATAGGACAACCATTTGCAAATTTCTGCCCATTTTATTGGCTATAATTGACAAATTTGTCTCACAGAGCCCTTTGAAAAGATGTGGGTAAAAATTGATTAATCCCAAATTAATTACAGATATTATTATTAAAATTATTTACTCATGATATGTTTATAGAAGAGAGCTGCTGTGAAGGTTTGCGGAGACCAAATAACAAAAGTAGCATCGAAGCAAGCCTTGAGGCCGACTTGACCCGAGGCCGACTTGACCTGGATTCTGACACATGGGTAAAGCCTACCTTCAATTCGAAGGGGAGCTCCGATGTTATTTTCAATTGTTTCTCCTTGCGGAGACCAAATAACAAAAGTAGCATCGAAGCAAGCCTTGAGGCCGACTTGACCCGAGGCCGACTTGACCTGGATTCTGACACATGGGTAAAGCCTACAGGTCTTCAATTCGAAGGGGAGCTCCGATGTTATTTTCAATTGTTTCTCCTTGCGGAGACCCAATCAATAAAATAACGTCGGTGAAAGGCTTCAGAGTGAAGGTTTCGTAGATCAAGCTACTCCGTACTCGGTCTGAAAATCCGCGGAAACACCCGCGGAAACACATTATCTTTTCGGTTTAAATAAAAGCTTGGCAATATTTCTCCTCTGAACAACAAACATATCTGAATTTGAACAGAAAAAGATTTATAAATAAATCTCATATGATTTCAAATTACCTGCAACTGGCATAGCAATGACTTATACTTCAGTCACTGTGGATCTGTCCCGGGTGGAAAAAGTCACTTTTCGATTCCGTTTTGATTGTTATGGTCAAAGGGAGAAAACTCGTACAAACGGTTTATCCATAAGCTATACAGAGTACTCTCCCTTGATATCCCACCCTTCACTCGGAAGGTCTTTTTTCCAACTATTACTCGCCAAAATTTTCAGAAACGGTGCAAGGTTAATTTGTACCCATATGGATACAGTCTTTCGAAAAACTGGACTCTCTTTTAACACTTTTCTTGTAAACTGAAACTTTGAAGCCGATTTAAAAAGAAAACCCAATCTTTGCTTTTGGGGTTTTCTTTTGGGAAATGTTTTGGTGGACCGTACAGGTTCAAAATCTGACAGCACGTTCGTAAACTTGTAGTTGTAGATCTAGTTTAGTTTGTGCTGATTCTTAGAGTCAAGATTTGACCGCTGGTACTTTTCTGTAAAGGGCAGGATCCTAATGCTGTTGAGTTATTTCAAATCAATTTACTGTCAATGGGTTAAAGTGTTCAAATTGATAGCGAGTGACCCCCTCCTTTATAAACCCCCCTTCCTCTAAAATCTGAAAAAAAGGTGGTTCTAAACTGGAATCAACTTCAATAATATCGTGAAAAAAACACAGCTTTCATCTCCATATATATCATCTTAGAAGATTCAGTTTTGCTTTCAGTCTCTGTCCCCGGGTCCTTACTGTCAATGATCAAAGATATGATTGAAATCTGACAATTCAGTCCACACTTATGATATTTGTTGATAATCTCGAAAACCTAAAAGAGCGAGAACATATTGTTGGTTTGATAAATATTTATAAATTGTAACATAAGAAAGCGTATTCATCGTATTATGTATATACCTTCATAAATTGATAAATTTTAGTATGAAAAATATTTTTATATTCTGTTTGAGCTCTTACTTTCATCACCGAATTGCTACTTCTAAGTTTAAATGTTGGCGGTCGCTTTGTTTACAAATAGGAGGAAATGCAAGGGAGACAACTACTAATTTACAAACTAGTAACCACGTCTTTAATTGTTTTTCTTTTTTTCTACTGTCATGATATTTTCTGAAGTAGCAGCATCTACAATCCTGTCTTAAACTACTCCTGAAATAATGACAGCTCTACGAACATTTTTTTCTTTTTTCGATACAGATCATCTTCACACATTTCTATGATGTTTATTCGTCAGTGGTTTTATGCTGTCTACCAATATAAGGGACGTAACTCTGCTAGTCTTAAGTGGTTCAATATGTACGAGTTTTCTCCCTTTGACCAATAAACGCGTTCGACAGATTCCATTTTTACGCGTCGTGTAACTATTACGCTCACCGTTTACTTGAAAAACGGTGACTACCTAGCACAATTAATCCTAGCACACTTGTCAATGCCTACAAAATGGATAAACCAAGAACTAAATTGGGTCGTTTCATATTATCAATATGAAGAAAAAAGTAGTTTACTTTCGCCAAATGATTATATCGAGGCAGGAATGCAAAATTATGCTGCCAAAAGATCAGACTGAAATTCACCTGACAACGGAATAGGGATCTACTGTCCTATAACTTCTGGTGAAGCTGATTCTACTGTATCTGGGTTAACTCTTTGAGAGATGACAAATTTTTAGACCCATCAAAGTTAAAAGTTTCAAAAGGTAAAATTAACCGTCTCCTAAATCATGGACATATTTTTCGAGTAGGGTAGGCGTAACTCGGCGAGTCCTTTTCCAGAAAGTTTTCAAAAATTTCATTTCTTAGGGTCGTTGCAACTTGATTTATATGAAAATGAAATATAATCGTTTTGTAAAGAGTTAAGAGTTATCTGCCTACTGCTAAGGGTTCCAATTTCTATAAATTATAATGAAAATGGTGTTCATTCAACCAATCAATTACGCATTGACTGTTAAGCAGGTTCTTATAATACATTTATTTCAGTCACTCAGAGTGATTGCTTCCTAGATACCTGATACTCATTCTATGATGTACAGGGTTACAAAATACTACCTCATCATGGGATTTAAACCACTTACTGATATTTGAAAATGGAATTTATAAGTTGGCAAGAGCCATAACTAAACGCTTTACCACAAAATCCTGAGTTTTAACAACCCTGATACAGGAGCCTTTTGAAAACATTCCAGGAGAAGAAGAAAATGCTGGTAACCAGCATTTTCTCCTTTTCAGAAATTGTCATCTTAGCTGGATTCTATTTGTTATCCATTTTATTTGTGAGCCATGATGGCCCTGTATCGCTCTGGACAGTGGCTAAGTACACCCTGACCAGTTAACACCAACCATTACAATTCAAGGCCAAATGTTTTGAAAAAGAAGACTTATGAAGTTTTCTCTATAAATATCCATGTGAAATTTGTGACCCTCAGAGCATGTCTATTTTTAACCTAAATCTCATGATTTCGACCTATAATTATTAGCTTTAACAGTAAAGTGCTCGAGTCCTGGTAGAGATCAACAAGAAAGAGCCATATACCAAATAGATCTAATACAAGCCTAGCCTGTATGGGTTATAAACAAGAAGATTTTCAGTTTCCTCAATAAAACATGCAAGGCGGGTCTTATTTCCATTTAAAGGCTACATATGAACAATTCATTAGAAGAGATCCACAAGATGAAGCCATGTGCCAAATTCTGGTTAGGAATGATAAGTTTTTAAAGTTTTCCCTATAAAAGCCCAAGTAATATGAAGAATACCTACCCCCACCCTGGCTAATTTACAGCCAAATTTAGGTCTATTATATGAAGCTATGTGGTAAACCAAGGCCTTATGGCTTTGAACTAGAAGATTTTCGACAACACTTTTCAGTTTTGTTGCAATGGCAACCACGATTTTTACAGAAACCAGGTTCTCTCAACGATATGGAACATGAAGTTTGGTCAAAATTGAATGGATGATTTAAGAAAAGATGTTTGAAACAAAACTTAATGCACAGACATAGGGACACATGACAGATGCACAGCCATGACATAAATTCATCAGCCTTCAGCCAAACAAGCTGAAAATGAATACTAAACAATTTTTTATTCTTGAAGTTTTTTTAATACTAGTTGTTCAGATTAAGAACAATCTTCACACATATATTCAATAAATAGCTATACAGTGAATATCTATAACAGTCAGCAGGTAGAGTCTCGGAGCTCAAGTGATAATGGACTGCAACAAGACCACCAATTTGAATCCTAGTTTGACCAAACCCCTCTTGATTCTTTACAATAAAACTGGGGTTTTTACCAATATCAGAAAGAAAGCTTTTGAAAACACTGTGGGAAGAGGAGAAAAGCACTTGTAATGAGCAATTTATCTTTTGACATGATGTTTTCATACCTTTCAGACTTATCCCAAAATTTGAGCCATGTTTAATCTTTCATTTAAAATGCTTAACTCATTACCAAACGACAAAATTTTAGGTTTGTCCAAATTGAAAGGATTTGTAGACAACAAAATAAAAGTGACTGAAACTTTGAAATTTGTTTTGTGAAGGTAGAAAACATTGTGGGAAAAGGAGAAAATGCTGGTAACCAGCATTTTCTCCTTTGCCCACAATGTTTTCGAAAGTCTTCTTTCTCTGGGACGTCAAAAGTAGGGATTGTGCGGTAGTGGGTTAATATCTGGTCAAGTCTCGAACTTTCTGATAGAGAATTAAAGGTTAATGAAGTCATCGAGATGGGATTCACTCTTCTCATTGCTTAACTCTCTACCACACAATCTTGACTTTTGATGACCCCGAGAAAGAAAACCTTTGAAAACATTATGAACAAGCAATTTCGTTGAAATGATATCCCCCGCCGAAAAAGACCTTTTTTGATACAAACGTATAAGAGGTATTGTGTTTTGCATGTATATGTGGCCTTTTTGTTACTGGTCCATGATGAAATTATACATTAAGCTCCCTTGTTCCATGGCACAGGATTTCATTACATAAAAAAATATAAAAGAGGTCCATAACAGGATCATACATTAAGTACCCACTTCAGGATTTCATACATGTGAGGAAAAAAAAATGTATCAACGGACTATCCAATGGAAAACATGCATGAAGTTTCATAAATTTTTGTCAAGGACTTTAGAAGATATCCTTCTCACAATAGAAGCTGCCACACTGCTGCCATTTCAAGCAGGTAGCTAGAGACTAGTGTTGAAATTTGTAGCACCTGCCTGGGTAGCTGAATGGATATGTGGTATTACTTGTGATCCAAAAGGTTTATGAACAGACTGATGCATGGAGAGACGAATGCTCAATTTACTTATTGGTCACTGGCTTTGATCAAGCAATGAAAATATGAAGTTCTATGAAAATATGTGCAAAATTTGGAGATACACTGATACAAAATTAAATTTGACATGAAGTCCCCTTTTTCCATGATACAGTGATAAATCGCAAAACCCTGACAACATGTACTAAGTCTCATGATGTGTGAAAATCTCATCCAAATCTGTTGAGATATGTCCAGTAATTGAAGAGATTCTGGTGAAAAATGAAATTATAACATGAAGCCCCCTTATTCCATGATGCAGCTACAAATCCCAAAACCTTGACAATATGCCGTAGGTCACATGATCATGTGAAAATTCCATTCAAATCTGCCAAGATATGTGGGAGGCTTTGTATTAGGTTAAATGATAATGTAAAAATTCCATTCAAATCTGTCGAGAAATATGGGACGAGTTGCATTCACAAGAAATAAAATGAAAAAAGTAATTTCGTTGAAATCCCCTGCCGAAAAAGACCTTTCTTGATACAAACGTATAGGACGTATTCTGTTTTGCATGCACATGTGGCCTTTTTGTTATTGGTCCATGATAAAATTATACATTAAGCTCCCTTGTTCCATGGCACAGGATTTCATTACATAAAAAAATATAAAAGAGGTCCATAACAGGATTATACATTAAGTATCCTTTTGGCATAACTTGGCATTTCATAAAAGTTGGAGATACACTGACAAAAAATTAAATTTGACATGAAGTCCCCTTTTTCCATGATACAGTGATAAATTGCAAAAACCTGACATGTGCTAGGTCGCATAATCTGTGAAAATCTCATCCAAATCTGTTGAGATATGTCCCGTAATTAAAGAGATACAGGTGAAAAATGAAATTATAACATGAAGCCCCCTTATTCCATGATGCAGCTACAAATCCCAAAACCTTGACAATATGGAGTAGGTCACATGATCATGTGAAAATTCCATCAAAATCTGCCAAGAAATGTGGGAGGTGTTATGTTAGGTTACATGGTAATGTAAAAATTCCATTCAAATCTACTAAGAAATGTGGGAGGAGTTGCCTTCACAAGAAATAGAATAAAATAAAACATGAAGCCCCCTTTTTTCATGACACAGCCACAAATTGCAAAACCTTGAGAATATGCGATAGCTCAGATGATAAGAAACATTCTGTAAAAATTCCATTGAATTCTGTCAAGAAATATGGGACGAGTTGCATTCACAAGAAATAAAATGAAATAAAACATGAAGCCCCCTTTTTTCATGACGCAGCTACAAATCGTAAAACCTTGAGAATATGCGATAAGTCAAATGATGAGAAACATTCTGTGAAATTCATTTCAATTCTGTCAAGAAATATGGGACTAGTTGCATTCACAAGAAATAAAATGAAATAAAACATGAAGCCTGCATTTCCTAATGGAGATTGGCAGTTGTGACAAGTTCCATGTATAAACTTTGTATAGTTTTGAAGAGAAGACTCTAAACATTAAAAGTGTACTTAAGTGTAACTTAAGTGAAACTTAAAATCGCTCTCAGTCGGCAATTTTGCATCAAATAAAAAAAAAACAAAAAAAGCGTCTCGGGAGAATGGGTCATTGTACATGTGTATAAAGTTTCACGAAATTCCGTCCAACGGTATTGGAGATATTTGCCAGGACGGACGGAAGGACAACACTAAAACTAAATCCCTCCGCCTACGACGTGGGATAATAAAACATGAAGTTCCCTTTTTTTCATGACGCAGCTACAAATCGCAAAATGTTGACAATATGCAATAGGCCAGATGACAAGAAATATTCTGGAATGAAATATAAAATGAAACCCCCTTTTTCCACGACACCTTATTACAAAAACAAGGGCAAGAAACTAGCACTTGTCCCAGAACAGGATAAATTCATCAAAGGGTAATCAGTCAAAAAAAGCCTGTGAATCTAAATGAAAATGTGCGAACAAAAATCCAAAGTAAAAATTTACAAAGGTCAATAACTCCAAAAATACTGAAGATAGAGTTATGGTTCTTGTGCACTGCACTTCTCCTCAATTAGTTCTATATGTGTGTGAAGTTTCAAGTTCCTAGCTTTTATACTTTTGGAGATATATGCCAGACAGAAATCCAAAATAAAAATTAACAAAGGGCAATAACTCAAAACTTACTGAAGACAGAGTTTTGTTTTTTGTGAAGTGCACTTCTCCTTAATGAATTCTATAAGTGTATACAGTTTGAAGTTCCTAGCCTTTGTACATTTGGAGATATGCTCCTGCCAAAATTCCAAAGTGAAAATTTACAAAGACCAATAACTCAACAATTACTGAAGACAGAGTTATGATTCTTTAGCACTGCACTTCTCCTTGATTAGTTCTATATGCGTGTGATGTTTCAAGTTCCTAGCTTTTATACTTTTGGAGATATGCTCCAGACAAAAATCCAAAGTTAAAATTTACAAAGGTCAATAACTCCAAAAATACTGAAGACAGAGTTATGGTTGTTGTGCACTGCACTTCTTCTCAATGGGTTCTATATATGTGTGAAATTTCAAGTTCCTAGCTTTTATACTTTTGGAGATATAATCCCGACAAAAATTCAAAGTAAAAATGTGCAAAGGGCAATAACTCCAAAAATTACTGAAGACAGAGTTTTGGTTTTTGCGAAGTGCACTTCTCCTTAATGAATTCTTTAAATGTATACAGTTTGAAGTTCCTAGCCTCCTTAATGAGATCTATCCACTTGTGAAGTTTGAAGTTGATATCTCAAATACTTTTGGAGATATGCTCCAGACAAAAATCCAAAGTTAAAATTTACAAAGGGCAATAACTCCAAAATTACTGAAGACAGAGTAATGGATCTTTCACACTGCACTTCTCCTCAGTGAGTTATATATATGTATTAAGTTTCAAGTTCCTAGCTTTTATACTTTTGAAGATATGCTCCGGACAAAAATTCAAAATAAAAATTACAAATGGCAATAACTCCAAAAGTACTGAAGACAGAGTAATGAATCTTTCGCACTGCATGCCTCTTCAATGAGTTCTATATGTGTGTGAAGTTTCAAGTTCCTACCTTTCACACTTTTGGAGATATGCTCCGGACAAAAATTACAGAAAAAAATGTACAAAGGGCCAAAAATACTGAAAATAGAGTAATTGTTCTTGTACACTGCACGCCTCTTTAATGAGATCTATCCACTTGTAAAGTTTGAAGTTGATATCTCAAATACTTTTGGAGATATGCTCCGGACAAAAAGCGGAAGGACGGAATGACAGAAGGACGGACGGAGACTATTACCATATCCCCCGCCGCCTTTCGGCGGGGGATAAAAAAGGGGAAAATGCTGGCAACCAGCATTTTCTCCATTTCCCACCATGTTTTCTACCCCTTCCAAATCAAATTTCAATTTTTGAGTCAAATTTATTTTGTCGTCTGCAAATGCTTTTCAATTTGGACTAGTCCAAAATACTGTCGTCTGGTAAAGAGTTTACACCATTCTGACAATGATTATGGAAGACAGGAGCCAAGTGCTTAGAAAGAGTGTTGTCCAGATTAACTCATTATTAAACGACAATATTTCAGGTTTGTCCAAATTGAAAGCATTTGCAAACGACAAAATAAAAGTGACTGAGACTTTGAAATTTGTTTTGTGAAGGGTAGAAAACATTGTGGGAAAAGGGGAAAATGCTGGTTACCAGCATTTTCTCCTTTTCCCACAATGTTTCCTCAAGTTTTCTGTCTCAGGATCGTCAATTGCAGGGATTGTGTGGTTAATGGGTTAATAGGAATGCATTGATAGGTGCACTGTCCACAGTGTCTTCACTCTCAAAATCATGTGGTAAATAATGTTAATCCTTAACCCTTTACTACACAATGCCGACTTTTAATGACCCTGAAAAAGAAGCCTTTTGAAAACATTGTGGGAAAAGGAGATAATGCTGGTTAACAGCATTTTCTCCTTTTTCCTTAATGTTTTCTACTCTTCTTAAGTCAAGTTTCAATATTTGAGTCATTTTTAATTTGTTGTCAGCAAATGCTTTCATTTTGAACCAGTCGAAAATTTTGTCATTTGGTAAAGAGTTGAGCAAACAATCCTGAATTTAACAAACCTTGAGAAAGAAGGCTTTTGAAAGCAATGTGGGAAAAGGAAAAAATACAAGCACCCAGTATTTTCTCCTTTTTGCACCTTTTCTACCCTGTTAAAGACAATTCTAATTACTAGAGCAGCATCCATCTTAATTTTCTTACATGATGGACAGGTCTAAAGTCCTGTTTTAACTCTTTACCAAACAACAAAATTTTAGATCTGTCCAAATTAAAGCATTTGTAGACAACAAAATAAGTGTGACTAAAGAATTGAAGTTTCTCCTAGGACAGGAAGAAAACATTGTGGAAAAAGGAGAAAATGCTGGTTACCAGCTCTTTTACCTTTTTGAACAATGTTTTCATAAGGCTTCGTTCAGAGGTGTCGGGATTGTGTGGTAACGGGTGAAAGGGTTACTAAACAAAGCAAACAAAATTGGATTCGACCAAACTGAAAGCACTTGCAGGTGAAGAAATAAATGTAGCTGAATTGATGATTTCCACCTTTCACAGGATAGAAAACAATGTGAGAAAAAGGAGAAAACGCTGGTTACGGAGCATTCTTTTCCTTCAATGTTTTAAAAACCCGTTTTCATCAGAATCATTTAACTCTTTACCAAACAACAAAATTTTAGGTTTGTCCAAATCAAAAGCACTTGCAGACGAAAAAATAAAAGTGACTGAAAATTTGAAGTTTGTTTTGTGAGGGGTAGAAAACAGTGGGAAAAAGAGAAAATGTTGGTTACCAACATTTTCTCCTTTTCCCACAATGTTTACCAAAGGCAGGGTCATCAAAAGTAGGGATTGTGTGGTAATGGGTTAACATCTGTATTGTGTGGCAAAGTATTAAAGACCACCAGGCCTTGCATTGGATAAGCATCAAAACCTTGTGATTATGCATCATTCACATAAATTGAGGTTTAATTCATGAATATACAAGTATATGTATATATATATACACATCTACACACGAAAAAAGAATGATTGATCCAATCATCCATTATTCCTTGAGTCACACTGTAGTGAAAACTGTCATTTTTAGGAGGTACTGAGTTATAGCACATTTCTTTCCGACTGTCACGTTTCATCCTCCTTGTAAATTCTTCTGTAAATTTTCTCTGGATGACCCTCCTTGTGTGCAGCATATCTGGCCAGTGTAAACAATAAATCACTCAATCTGTGATATAAATGGAAATAAACGATTAACTTGAGCTATCACTAAACGTGATCATCATGAATAACTGTAGGAGAAACGCTCCAGACAAAACTGTGTCTATAGACAGACGGACAGAAGGACGGACGGACATGGCGTTTCCAGTATACCCCCTCCACTTCGTTGTGGGGGGTATAAAAACATTTTTCAACAGAACCATGTTTCTTGACCAATCAAAATTTTGCGAACAATTTTTGAAAAGGGTCACCCAAGGAACAAGTCTGTGAAATTATTTCAAAATCTAACCAGCTGTTTCAGAGAAGAAGAATTTTTAAGAATGTCTTCATTTCAGTATAGTGCAAGTAGCCCCCATTCACCAGAGCCATGTTTCTTGACCAATCTAAATTTCGCGAACACTTTTTGGAAAGTGTCACCCAAGGAGCAACTCTGTGAAATTATTCCAAAATCTGACCAGCGGTTTCAGAGAAGAAGATTTTTTAAGAATTCCTTCATTTCTGTATAGTGCATGTAGCCCCCATTCACCAGAGCCACATTTTTAGACGGATCAAAATTTCACGAAATTTTTTTGAAAAGGATCACCAAAGGAACATATCTGTGAAATTATTTCAAAATCTGACCACCGGTTTCAGAGGAGAAGATTTTTAAAGAATTCCTTTATTTCTGTATAGTGCAAGAAGCCCCCATTCACCAGAGCCACATTTTTTGACGAATCAAAATTTCACGAACAATTTTTGAAAAGGGTCACCCAAGGAACATATCTGTGAAATTATTTCAAAATCCGACCAGCGGTTTCAGAGGAGAAGATTTTTAAAGAATTTGCTAAAAAATTCCATTTGGTTGCCATGGCAACCTGAGTTTTTGATGGAATCAAATTTCGTGAACAATTTTTAAAGAGGACCTCCCAAGGAACATTCCTGCCAAGTTTGGTCCAAATCCAAGCAGGGGTTTAGGAGGAGTTGATGTTTAAAGAATTGTTGACGACAGACACCGGGTGATCCTAAAAGCTCCCCTTGAGCATGTTGTGCTCAGGTGAGCTAAAAATGATAAGAACCTACTAAAAAGACCATTAGTTTTAAGTTCTCTCTTTGAATTTACTGTGGGATGGTTTTTTTAAGATTCAGAGAAAAAATTAACATTTGAAATTCATACACAATGTACACTTAGAACGAAAAACATTACGAAATCTGGCATACATGTTTGCTATTGGTTTGATAGTAAAAGTAGTTCCAGTACCACAAGTTTTGTTTTTTTTTTTTTAGGGAACTATGAATTTTTTTTTTTTCAGCATATCAAAATTTTCCAATAATTGATGAAAACAACTAATAATGAATTAACAATTTTGAAGATTTCTGAAGTACATCTGTAGTTTTAAATTGTATATATTTAGTTTTGAAAATTCTGCCAATTATAAGCAGATTATCTTTTTATAAGGACAAATGGGAATACTTGCCTATTTAGGTATTTTAAAGGTTCTGTGTCTGCTTCCCCAGCCAAGACAAGGGGTGTAACTCTATAATGAAGAAATATGATTACATGTATTTATCAATAGCAATTTGAACACTTACTCTAGTATTGTATAATGGGCTGGTGGCCTATATTAACTGATAAGTATTGCCTTAACTCTTTCCCAAACAACAAAATTATAGAGTGGTCCAAATTCAGAACATTTGCAATCAACAAAATAAATGTGACTGAAAAATGCAAATTTGTTTTGGGAAGGGTAGAAAACATTGTGGGAAAAGGAGAAAATACTGGTTACCAGCATTTTCTCCTTTTCCCACACTGTTTTCGAAAGGCTTCTTTCTCAGGGTCGTTAAAAGTCAGGATTGTGCGGAAAAGAGTTAATACAAAAGACTGTAAAGGAACCGCTCCATAATACAGGTACACATCCATGAAATTCATGAAAGACCAGTTTTCTGAATGACACATGTGAGCACCAAACGCAGTTGCAAATGTTCCATTGCAGTACTATTTTCTATTTGATTTTCTATATGGAAAAGAATGGAATTTTCTTGACCCTTTCATAAGAGACAAATTTTGGACACTTCCAAATTGCAAGCACCTGCAAATGATAAATTGGAAGTTGGTTAAAATGAGTTGAAGTTCTCAGAAAAAGAAGTTTCCTTCATCAGGGCCGTTAAAACATGGGAATGTTTTGGTGCAAGGGTGAACACTTACCAAATGACAAAATTTAGACCTGTTCAAATTGAAAATACTTCCATGCAACAAATTCAATGTGATTAAAAGTTTTGGAGGAGTAGAAATCATTTGTCGCAATGTGGGAAAAGGATAAAATGCTGGTTACCTACATTTTCTCCTTTTTCCAAAACATGTTAGCATGTTTCTTCTTTTCTGTTGTTACAACTTGTGATTGTTTGGGAAGTGTTACACAAAAAAAAGTACTCTTTTCCCCAACATGTTTATACCTTCTTTCTGCCCTCCTGCAAATAGAGCGAGCCATATGTAAAGATGCTGCGGATTTCCCTCCAGACTGAAAAGATACACAAAGCAAAGATGAGAGCAGAGAGCAGAGAGCAACAGAGTTTTTTCATGTGTACAGAACTGATCACAATAAGACTGTTAGGGATATGCATGCTGATCTTGATCACTTTTGTTTTCAAAATGTTTTCAAAAGCCTTCTCAACAAGTTTTCTAAAACATGGGATCATCTGGTAGGTTTCAATCTTGAGACAGAAAATGTTTTTAAAGCTTTTTAATCTTTAAACCTGTTAGTTTGAAATGAATCTAATGGACAGCATTCTGACCTATGACCAATTTTACGGGAGAACATGTATTAATTCTTTACCACACAATCCTGACTTTTAACGACCCTGAGGAAGCAAGCCTTTGAAAACATTGTTGGAAAAGGAGAAAATGCTAGTAACCAGCATTTTCTCCTTTTCTCACAATGTTTTCTACCCTTCACAAAACAAATTTCAAATTTTCAGTCACCTTTGTCTTCTACAAATGCTTTCGATTTGGACACACCTAAAATTTTGTTGTTTGGTAATGAGTTAAACCATAACTGTACAAGCAAAATTTTCTCATGACGGTAATTTTTTCATTTTGCCACAATGCACCAAAACAGCATTTGAGTCAGTACCTTGCTTCTGAATGCAGAAAGGATTTCCAATAAGACCATGATTATTTTCAAGGAATCATCTTCAATGCTTTAAATTCTACAAAGAATTCATCAACAGGGTACTTATTCCCCAACCATTCAAAAGGGCTTCCTTGGTCTGATTCTAAAGTTTGTTCCTAATTTGATAGTACAGGAGTTCTGGAAGTAAGGTAACACTTATGCATGTGTGAAATATAGCTTTTAATTTCAGATAAGGTGATAAAAATTTATATACATATTTATAAGTTTTGTAAGTTTTTTTCTGACATTTTTTCATTCAATTTTCAGCGCATTTGGCACTTTTATACAGATTTCAGATAAGTACTACCTTTATACCATTGGCGTCATTTTAGTCATTGATGACATTTTCATTGTGACAGTTTGTTTTGCCCCTTCCACACTGAACCCACAAGATGAAATTGGTAATCACTTAGGCACTCATTCCAGTATTTATCTCCTTGACTCACTTTTCATGTGCTTTAGCAACATGTCAGTACTGCCTAGCTATGGAATTGTATAGGATGACTTCAAAGAGTCCTTAAGGAAGCAATCTGAAAAGCAACTTTCTTCCTAGGCTTGAAACACATTGAGAAACACATGGTTTATGTTGGATGTTGCTATGGCAAACTAATCTGATACTGTGATGGACCTTTTATAATATATGATCCCTAATAAGCTAATATCAGGACAATATTTGGTGGTCAAAGATTGAAGAATATTGTGGCCTGCGCACAGCTGGAACCTCAATCGATGCAACATCTATTTTGGGGTAACTTAAAGTCAAAGGTCTGCATTCCCAAGCTAGACAACACAGACATGTTGCTACAGAATATCAAACATGAATGAATGAATGAATGTTGTTTTATGGCGCATCGACAACTTTGGTCATTTAGCGCGCATATCTATGTTAAAAGATAATAAACGTGGAGTTGTTTAAACTGAATAAAGTTTGAATGACAATAAAAGAATTGAATTAAGAAAATTTAATGTATAAAGGGCATCATCGAGTTACAGGGCAATCCCCACATACTCAAATATTTTAAATGATAAGAACTGAATTAAGAAGAATGCATAAAGGGCATTATAGAGTTACAAGGCAATCCCTATATACTCAAAAGTTTTAAATGATAAGATTTAAGAATGTGATAAAAAGGTTTAAACTCAATGCTGGTTTGATAAAAAGAAGTTTTTTAAATGAAAAAGAAATATGTGTCATTTATAATGTGCATAAAATATGATATTGAGTGGCTGGGCATTCCCTGCCTACTCAACAGTTTTAGATTAAAAGGTAAGACTGATAATATTGTTTTTCCTTGGAAATGAGGTTAAAACTGATAAAGATTGGAGCCTCCAATGGGATCAGATACTCCCATTAAAGAGGTCCTGTCTCCAATGAGATAAGATGTCTCCAAGAGAGCCAATCCTCCCATTAAGGAGATGCAAAATGAATATTAATGAAGTAAAGAATGTTGTAAAAAGATGGGTAAGAAAGTCAAGAGTAAATATCACAGTTTATTGTAAATGCCAATCTCCTTTATGAAAGTGATAATAGATTCAACGCTGACAGAATCAAAAAGATTTTTCAAACTATCGACGTTGAAATATTTCGAACGCACTGGCTGATAGTCAACGCAATCTAATAGGATATGTTTTACAGAATAGAGTGCATTGCATGGAATACATTCAGGAGCATCATTCGAAGTCGTGCAATTATCACTTCTTCTCGACGAACGGATCTGTAAACGGGATACCATTCACCAAGGGATGGTTTAACTGAATGCAGTTTATTGAAAGTATCAGCATCCCACTGGGATTGCCAAGAAGATTGGATATGTGATAAAACCGAGTATTTAAAATCAGTGTGTGGAACTTTAAAATCTGAAATGGGAAGGTTAAGTGCATATTTGGCAGACCTATCGGCATTTTCATTGCCTTTGATGCCTACATGACTTGGAAGCCAGCAGAACACCAATCTATTCTTAGAAGAAATTTGTGAGATCCTTTCAAGTAAACTGCAGATTAAAGGATTCTCAAGTCGTTGATTTGAAAGGGCCTGTAATGTTGACAAAGAGTCTGAAAAGATAATAAAACGGTTGGAATTAGAACTTTCAACTAGATTAAGGGCCAGATCTACTGCTTTAATTTCAGCAGAGAAGATAGAGGAGTTGTTTGGAAGGCGGCATTTTAAGCTCCTTTGTCCATAAACAGCGGCAGCTGCTACAGAATTGCCTTCTTTAGATCCATCTGTATAGATGGGTTTGAAGGAAAAATAATGCTCCTTTATCTCGTTGTATCTAGCATGAAATACAGTTCTATCCGTGACAGACTTTTTGTCAGATGCAAGGTCAAATTTGAATTCTGCACTGTTTAGTGTCCATGGAGGGATTTCAGAGATTTTAAAGTCCGCAATAGACTCAGCGTCTATGCCAAGGTTATCCACAATAGGCTCCATGCGGATACCAAATGGAGAAATAACATTTGGTTTCCTTTCAAAAAGACGTTTATACTCAGGTTTAAAGACAACGTTATGAGTTGGATTAAAACGATTCGATTTAAGTTTTAAAATATATTGAAGTGAGAGTTTTTCTCTCCTGTAAGAAAGAGAAGGTTCATTAGCCTCAACATAAAGACTATTGACGGGAGAAGTTCTGAAAGCTCCAAGTACAAGACGTAGACCTTCGTGATGTATAAAATCGAGAATTTTCAGATAGGATTTACGGGCCGATCCGTATACAACAGATCCATAGTCCAACTTGGAGCGAACTAAAGACCGATAAAGCCGCAAGAGGACTTTACGGTCTGCTCCCCATTCAGAATGAGCCACAACCTTAAGAAGATTAAGAGCCTTCTTGCACTTCTTTTTAAGTGCAGTGATGTGAGGAAGGAAAGAAAGCTTTCTGTCAAAGATGACTCCAAGAAATTTAAACTCTGAAACGACTTCAATTTTAGTTTTGTCCAGATAAAGTTCAGGATCTGGATGAACACCTCGTAGATTACAGAGGTGCATGCACTTAGTTTTGGACTTTGAAAATTTGAAGCCATTTTCATCAGACCATGTTTGCAATTTGTTGAGACATTGCTGAAGTTGTCTCTCAATAATGTTCATATTTCGAGATCTGAAGCATATGACGAAGTCATCAACATAGAGGGAACAGTCTACACCAGGACAGATAGCTTTGACTATACTGTTTATTTTCACACTGAAAAGTGTAACAGAGAGAATACATCCTTGGGGTACACCCATCTCCTGTTCACGGGCTCCCGAGACAGTATTACCAACTCAGACGCGGAAAAGACGTTCATCCAAGAAGGCTGAAATAAAAAGAGGAAGACGGCCTTGAAGACCAAAGTCATGCAAGTCTTTCAGAATTCCGTATTTCCAAGTTGTATCGTAAGCGCTTTCAAGGTCGAAAAAGACAGATACTACATGCTGTCTATTAATAAAAGCTTCTCTGACAAAGGTTTCAAAGCGGACAAGATGATCTATGGTGCCGCGCTGGCGACGAAATCCACTCTGTACATCAACGATGAGGTTGTTCTTCTCTAAAAACCAGAAGAGCCTGTCGTTGACCATACGTTCTAGGGTCTTGCAGAGACAACTAGTAAGAGCTATTGGCCGATAGTTAGCCGGGTCACTAGCATCTTTGCCAGGTTTTGGGATAGGAATGACAAGTGCCTCCCGCCAGGATGCAGGAAAATTACCTGACTGCCAGATATCATTAAAAATATCAAGTAAAACTGAGAGGGAAGTAAAAGGTAAGTGTTTTAAAAACTGGTAATGAACTTTATCCGGGCCAGGAGAAGAATCATGAGCTTTATTCAGAGCAGATTTTAATTCTTTAAAAGTGAAGAGTTTATTATAACGCTCTGAATTCGAAGACTTGAAATTAAGCTTTTTCTTTTCTTCTCTAGCTTTATTCCTCTGAAACTTTTCTGAATAGTTTGCAGAGGAAGACTTTTTGCAAAAGGTGTCAGCAAGAGCATCAGCAATATCCTGGGGAGATTCCAATGAAGTATTGTTAACTTCAAGGTGTGTAAGAGGGGACTGGCCTTTGCCATTGATCTTTCTGATCATATCCCAGGTTTTTTTAGTAGTAGTTCTACTATTCAACTTAGAGACATATTGTCTCCAGGCCTTGCGCTTACTTTCTTTAATGGTACGACGGGCTTTTGCCCTGGAAATACGGAATAAGTTAAGATTGTCTTTGGTAGGCCTGAGATTAAATTTTCTAAGGGCCTGTTTTCTGTCTCTGACAGCCTGTTTACAATCATCATTGTACCAAGGCTTGTCAGGTCGTTTTGGGTTTGTCGAGGTCTGAGGGACGGACTGTTTAGCTGCATCAATTAATAGGGAAGTGAAAAGTTTTGCAGGATCATCGCAATTTCCAAATTTATCATGTGTAATGGTCTGTTCACATAGGGTTTCAAATTTATTCCAATTGGCTTTGGAAAGCTTCCATTTCTGCGGTCGTACACTGCTGGACGGTTGTGTAGATGAAAAGATAATGGGGAAGTGATCACTTCCACACAAATCCTCAGTCACTTTCCAAGTGAAATTGGGAAGTAAGACTGGGCTGCATAATGTTAAATCAATGGAAGAGTAAGATCCAGTTGCTGGATGCAAGTAGGTTTTGGATTTGTTATCATTCATGAAAGACAGAGAGTTGTTGGAAATGAAGTTCTCCAACTGTAGACCTCTCTGGTTGGTGTCATTGCAACCCCACATAACATTGTGACCATTAAAGTCCCCAGCTAGAATATAGGGGGATGGCAATTGGGAAATGAGATCATTCAGATTGGTCTCATTGATAGGTGTGCTTGGGGGGAGGTATACAGAACACAGTGTAACAGCACTGTGTAAAGATAACCTGACGGCAACAGCTTGCAAGTTTGTATTTAAAGAGATAACTTTGTGAGGAATGTTGTTGTTAACAACAATAGAAACACCACCTCTGGCTTTTTCGCCTTCGGTAAAGATCTTGTTGTAAATAGAATGATATTTTATAGTGATATCATCTTCCCGTTTAAGGAAGGTTTCTTGCAAACAAACAGCAACTGGTTTGTTATCATTGATTAAAAGTGAAAGTTCGTCAAAGTTTGACTTCAGACCTCGACAATTCCACTGGATTATGGTATCCATAGTGCATGAGGAAAGTATAAAGACTAAGGTAAAAAATGAGGCCGTAAACCAATGCATTTTAAAATAGACTGGTTAAGATTTAATTACAGATGTCTCGGCTTTGGATGATTGCCAAGCGTCAAAATCCTTGTTCCAAAGATCTTTGGAAGTGGACCAGATAGAGGCTTCTGAATCTGAAGCCTCACCTTCCAGATTTTCAGTATCTGCATCTATGTCCTCTAGCTCCGAAAATCAGTTGGAGGTAGGGACAGGATCATTTACTTTGATTGTGATCTCACAAGATCCTTGGTTATCTTTAGATTGTGGTTTAGACTTGGAAGAAGACCTTTTAGGAGGTCGGGGTGTATGATTGGGATTGTTATCTTTGGATGAGACGTTAGATTTTGTTGTAGACTGTGAAGATGGAGGTTGTGGTTTCTTAGGAGGTGGTTGTGAAGAGGTAGATGGCTTTGGAGTTTTCCGTGAAGAATTTTGTGAAGGTGTAGATGGCTTTGAAGTTTTTTGAGACAAACTATTTTGAGAGTTTGTGGGTTTTGAGGATGCCAAAGAGGATGTGTTTGTTTTAGATACAGATGGAGAGTCAGGAATTAGTTTGGACAAGGTGGATGGAGGAAGAAGTTCTTTCAGTTCAGAAGCTACATCAGAAAATTTTTGAAGTAGAACTTTTGCAAGAATTTTACAAGTGCTGCAGTCGTCCTTTTCAGTTGACGAGCAAACAACACCTGCATAACTAGGACCAGAAGAAGTTTTCTTGCGTTGTTCAAATATTTTCCTTGCCTCTGGAAAGCTAACATTATTGTTACATTTAATTGAAAGAATTTCTTTTTCTTCCTTCCATACTGGACACTCTCTTGAAAAAGTAGAGTGTGCAGATTTGCAATTAATGCAGAGAGGAGGATTAGAACAAGTAGTACTGTCATGGTCAGGTCCTTGATGAGCACATTTTGAGCACGTTTCTTGGTTCGGACATTTACTGATGTGATGGCCGTACCTCTGGCATTTAAAACATCGCAAGGGGTTTGGCACATACACATCTACTTTGACTACTTGGAAGCCTATCTTGATAGATGTTGGAAGAACAGGTGAAGAAAAAGTTAAAATGTACGTATTTGTAAGTCTCTGTTCTCCATCTCTGCGTACAGAAATCTGCTGAACATCAGATACACCTTGTTGTTTTAAGTTATCTTTAATTTCTTGTAAGGAGCTGCAGTAAGTAAGCTCTTTGCATCTTATTACTCCTTTGCAAGAATTGAGGGAAGGATGTGGGAAAATTTTAACGTCCATGTCAAAGAATTTTGTGTTTTTCAAGAGATTTAGTGCTTGCTGATTAGTAAAACATTCAACTAAGAGAGTCTGATCTTTCAGTTTTTTGACAGATTTTGGAGTTCCAAGGATGCAAGATATTTGTTTTTCAATATTAAAAGGAGATAGTTTTGTGATAGGTTTTGAAGGATCTTTGGACTGAATGACAATAAAACGTGGAGAGTTAAAAGAAGAACTAGAAATAGGTTCCGTTTCAGATTCACTATCGGAAAGGGGGCGCTTGCTTTCGTTGAGCTTGGCCTTTTTTTGGGATGCCATGTTTGTGTGTTTAGTTTCACCACCGATGCTCCCCACCCACCATGGAGCCCAACGAGGGGACATGGTCCGGGGAAAACCCATTCGCAGACCATGACAGGGATACATCAATGGTATACTCGGTATGAAAGGGCTAGACTGGACAGATGCTTTCTCGCAGAAAGTCCTACCAAGCTTAGACGATCATTGAGAAGTTACAAATGTCAGCCAAATACCAATAACTTTCACCCGATTGACCCATGAGCCACCGCCTTCTAGGGCTAAATAAGAAATATAACATCTGAAAGAGTGATGTAATTATGTGGAGAAGATGGTAAATTTAATCGAAAAAAAGATGTAAAAGAAAGAGTATATCAGATGTCCTAAGGCAAGGCATGACCAGCCGATTGATCAGGACGGGCCTTCCTGACCTCCCGTTTAGCCCAACTTAAGGCCAAAGTGGTGTGTTGCAAGTACAGGGCCTAGCCAATCCCTGATGTCGCTCAACCACCAGGATCCCGTCATCAGGCGACATGGGTCGCAGCCCACGGCAAACGGGCAGGTCCTTTTCGGTGGGGTTTTACCACTCTGCAGGACTACAACCGGGATTTTTTCTATTCCCCCTACCCGGCTGGGGGGATCAAACATGAAATCAAGAAGATTGATGTTAGAATGTGTTATCAAACCGATATACAACTTTATCATGAATATTTGGCATGGAAAGAGCTTAAAAAGCCATTTCAACAAAAATGTCAGTTAACTACTAAAAATGTTGTCACAGACCAAAAGGTACTTCTGATATGAAATATATAAAATTTCTTCATGTAATTGAAATTGAGTAAAAGTATCAAACAAACAATTTACACATTTTATACACATGTATAATAAATCTTCATCTCTTAAAATGAAATGAATAGCCATATCACGAATGTACAAAAGCGTTACCTTACTTTCCGGATACCCTGTAACAAAACTTCCGATTGGTTAAACCATCAGGTTTAGCCAAGAATGGTTTAGCCAACAAGACATTGTTTTATTTTCAAATCAAGAAAATCTTTGAAAATAAGTTTATGCATGTTCTTAAGAATAACTAGTATATATGGACTCAGGAGATACTTTCTAACCAGTAGATATGGACTCAGGAGATATAGAGGATATTTGTTCTTTTCGGTGAAAGATCGAAATTTATTTCATCGAGTGGACACCATTGTTAATATTTTCACGAGTGGCTGTGCCACTCGTGAAAATATTACCGATGGTGTTCACGAGATGAAATACATTTCGATCTTTCACCGAAAAAAAAAACCCAAATATTCTTTTTATTTCATGTTTTTAACCCTTTCTGGGAGGAGCTTCATCAAAATCCAGTTCCAATACAATATTATGTCAAGTGTGAGAAATGTAAGTTAAATGACGTCACATTTCCCATCTGGTTGTCAGGCACGTGCAATTAACCTAGGTAACAAGAAGATGAAAATCGATATTTTCACTAGTGGTACCAGTGTAAGATCGAAAAATATTTTCACTGCTCTTTCTCGATATCCTTCCAGAAAGCATGAAATAAAAAGTATAACAACATACGGGAAGGATGAAGTTTTTCAAAGGAGGTAGATCTTCTGTGTACTGATCAATCAAGCTCTCTAGATCTTTTACATGTTTATCACTAAAAACCGTCAAAGCTGTAAGAAAAAATTCATAAGTTCCTCATTTCTGCTGATCTTCCATGTGATCAAAAAGAAAAAGAATGCTCAAGATGATCAACTTCTCCTTTATACACAATGTTTTACATTCATACATAGATTAACCCTCTGACTCTTTACAAGACAATCCCAACTTTAAATGACCCTGAGAAAGAAGCCTATAGAAAACATTGTGGGAAAAGGAGAAAATGCAAGTAACCATTATTTTCTGTTTCCCACAATATTTTCTACCCTATAAAAGTCCAAAATCATCAGATTAATATGTTGTTCTGCAGATGCTTTGAATTTGGTCCAATCCAAAAATTTGTTGTTTGGTAAAGAGTTAACCCATTACCACACAATCCCTACTTTTGACGCCCCCAAGAAAGAAGCCTTTTGAAAACACTGTGGGAAAAGGAGAAAATGCTGGAAACCAGCATTTTCTCCTTTTCCCACAGTGTTTTCTACCCTTCCCATAACAAATTTCAATTTTTCAGTCACCTTTATTTTGTCGTCTGCAAATGCTTTCAATTTGAACCAGTCTAAAATTTTCTCATGTGGTAATGAGTTCACACAGTGTCCTGTGTTACCACAACCTTAAGTTTGAAAAACAGAATTTTTAGCAGATGACAACATTTTATACTTGTTTGTTTTTCAAATCATTTGCAAACAACAAACTTAAATGTGACTTAAAACTGATGGAATCTTTCTCTTCAGGGATAGATAACTTTGCAGGTATATGAGAAACTGCTACCAGCATTGTTTCTTATTCCCACGTTTTCCAAAGCAATCTTCTTCAACATTTTTTTAACACAGAAATGTTTGGAAAGGAATAATGCTATCTTGCTAATACATATTTTAAAATAATATTTCCAGACTCAATTGCTGCAAAATTGGGTATATGTTAGAATTCATTATTAAATTTAACTCTTTACAAAATGACAAAATTCTAGAAAGGTCCAACTAAAAGCCTTTGCAGCTGAAAAATTCAGTGCAGTTCAAATGTTGAGATTTAGTCCTTGATAATATCGACAATATTTTGAAAAAAAGGAGAAAATGCTTGTTAAAGCATATTTTTTTCCTTTTCCCAAAATGCTTTCAAAAGCTGGATTTCCCTAGGTCTGTTAAAAGTTGGCGTTGTGAGATACAGGATACTAGAAATGTCCTATCTGTTCTTTTAAAAGGAGTTTTGATACAAAAAATTGCAATAACTATTTACTGGTTTTTGTTTCTTATTCCATTTTAGCATTTCTTGATTCCTTCTGCGGACAGAAACAAAAAAATAACGATACTGAAAATAATTGTGTGAAAAGGAGCAATTGCCTGATACAATCAATTAGTCTTTTTCTCACAATGTATCTAATAAATCGCCTGGCAGGGGCATAAAATGCTGTACAGGGTGACAAAAAAAAAACTAAATAAAAACCTAAATTACTCCTCAAAAAGTTAAATTTACACTGTTTTTGTCCAATACAAGTAAAAATTCTGTAAGCATACTTATGTGTTTTTCTCTGGCAGAAGACTTTGGTGTTGCTATGTTGGAACTGACATCTTGCAGTACACATTGTATCTACAACAGATCATGATCATTGTTAAGAAAGTGGATCATTTGGTACCAGTATGTGTTTTTTTAGTGCATGGTGTTTTTTGCAGCTTTCAGCTTCAGTCATATCACAGCAACAGCTCACTTATCTTCACTGGGTCTTTGGAGCACTGGGCCAGGCCATAGAGGTATCTTGCCAAAGGGTACTCTCATAAAATGGTGTATTATACCACTTTTAACATAATATGAGTATTATCATGGTGAACACTAACATATACATGAATGCATTTTCTCTTTCAACTATGTTTCCATCAGCTTTCATTCTTAGAATTGTGACTTAACCCATTACCAAATGACAAAATTTTAGGTTTGTCAAAATTGAAAGGAATTGTAAATGACAAAATAAAAGTGACTGAAAATTTGAAATTTGTTTTGTGAAGGGTAGAAACCATTGTGGGAAAAGGAAAAATGCTGGTTACCAGCATTTTCTCCTTTTCCCACAATGTTTTTTTAAAGGCTTCTTTTTCAGGGGCGTCAAAAGTACGGATTGTGTGGTAATGGGATAATGGGCTAGGTTAGGACATACAGATTAATTCCAAAGCACTTAACTCATTACCAAACGACCATATTTTAGGCGTGTCCAAATTGAATGCATTTGCAAACTACAAAATAAATGTGACTCAAAAATTGAAATTTGATTGTGAAGGGTAGAAAACATTGTGGGAAAAGGGGAAAATGCATTTTCTCTTTTTCCCACAATGTTTTCTAAAGGCTTCTATCTCAGGGACGTCAAAAGCAGGGATTGTGTGGTAAAGGGTTGAAAATAAAGGTAAAACATACCTCTTCAAGCTTATCAGTAAAAGGAAGTTTACTCTCATCACAGAACTCTCTAGCCAACCTGAAATATGAAACAAGAGGGCCAAGATGGCCCTGGACTGCTCACCTGAATTTTTGAGAGGACCATAGCCATTTTTTTTTTTTAGGTATTAAAACACTGGAAACAAAATCATTATTTTGCCAAGCAATTTTTGAAAGGTCACCTGTAAAAGTCCTTTCAAAATCTGACCAGCAGTTTCAGAAAAGAAGAATTTTTAGGAGTTACTTAACTTCTGTACAGTGCAAGCGGCCCCCATTCACCAGAGCCATGTTCCTTGATGGATCAAAATTTCACAAACAAATTTTGAAAAGGGTAACCCAAAGAACATCTCTGTGAAATTATTTTAAAATCTGAAAACAGGTTTCAGAGAAGAAGAATTTTCAATAATTTCTTCATTTCCATATAGTGCAAGTAGCCCCCCTTCACCAGAGCCATGTTTCTTGACGAATCAAAATTTCACTAACAGGTTTTTAAAAGGGTACCCAAGGAACATCTCTGTGAAACTATTTTAAAATCTGACCAGTCGTTTGAGGGAAGAAGAATTTTTAAGAATTTCTTCATCTCCCTATAGTGCAAGTAGCCCCTATTCACCAGAGCCATGTTTCTTGACGAATCAAAATTTCATGAACGTTTTTTTAAAAGGGTCACCCAAGGAACATCACTGTGAAATTATTTCAAATTCTGACCAATAGTTTCAGAGAAGAAGAATTTTTAAGAATTCCTTCATTTCTGTATAGTGCAAGTAGCCCCAATTCAACAGAGACACATTTTTTGAAGGATCATAATTTCACGAACAATTTTTGAAAAGGGTCACCCAAGGAACATATCTGTGAAATTATTTCAAAATCCAACGGGCGGTTTCAGAGAAGATTATCAAAGAATTTGCTTAAAAATTCCATTTGGTTGCCATGGCAACCAGAGTTTTTGATGGAATCAAATTCTGTGAATAGTTTTTAAAGAGGACCGCCCAAGGAACATTCCAGCCAAGTTTGGTCCAAATTGGCCCAGCGGTTAAGGAGGAGTTGCTGTTTAAAGAATTGTTGACGAGGCACTGACGCACAACGGACACCAGATGATCCTAAAAGCTCCCTTTGAGCATGTTGTGCTCAGGTGAGCTAAAAACCGATGTTCTAAATTACAGTTTATACTCATTTACTGTGAAGAAATTTACATCCACCTTCAGCCTTTTTATCATACAACCTATTTTCATTTATAATTCTATCGAGTTCAAGTGACACAGTGAACTACATGTACATATTATGTCCTCTTTCTTTCCTTACATAGAAAACATGCAGGTAAAGGGAACTATATGTAAATCAATTTTAAAGAATAACAACTTTTTTCAAACATGTTTATTAATGATCTTCCACAAGGACATGAAAAATTGCCTAAGTATCACAATGGATACTTTATCATCGAGACTAAAAGTTACATTTTTTTCTGTGAAAGAGAAAAACAGGATCCATATTCACCAACCATTCTTAGGAACATTCTTTGCCTTATTCTTCAGAATTTTGTCAATGCAAAAGTAACAGAACTTCTGGTTTAGCCAATCAGAAGTTCTGTTACTTTCACAGTTGGAAAATCTTGAAGAACAAGACAAAGAACGCTCTTAAAAATGGTGGGTGAATACGGACCCTGTTAACCTACCCAAGAGCTGATGTTAATTCATCTGTTGATCCTAGTGCTTCAAATATGACGTCATCTTTTCTACGTCTTTCACCTGTGAAGGTAGCAGATGTACCTGTAAAAATCAATAAATTATCCACTTTATATCAGCCCTATCATCATATTAAACATTCATCTCACAATCCCAAGTTTTAGAGACCCTGAGGAAGAAATGTTTACAAAACATTGGTAACCAGCATTTTCTACCCATTAAAAACAGATTTCATCAACTGAGCAACATTTCATTAGTTGTTTGCAGATGCTTTCAAGTAAAAAAAAACCCACTGTTCAATAAAATGTTAAGAAAAATCTGGATCAAATTTTATATGTATCTAAACTAAAAAGATAAAAAAATAATTATAATATGTACATGTACTTCCACCACAAGGAGTGACTAGCAGTGACTTTTGTCAAATCTCCACATTCAGGAGAAATCCTACATAAAAACACATCAGTATATCATTTTTGTTTTGCTCACTGTTGCACATGGCATACTAGATTATTTAACACAAATAACGAAAGTTAATGTGTAGTTTTCAAAGAATACAAATTTAGTAAGTCAAGAAAGTAACACTTTACCAAATACCAATGACAAATTTTTTGCTTTGTCTAAACTGAAAGCAGTTGCAGATGAAAATTTCTATGTGACTCAACTGATACAATTTTTTCTTTAATCGGGTAGTAAACTTTGTTGGAAAAGGAAGAAATGCTAGTTACCAGCATTTTCTCCTTCTCCCACAATGTTTACAAAAGGCTTCTTTTCTAAGGTCATTAAAAGTCGCCATTCTGTGGTTAAGGGTAAAAAAATTCAAATTGTATCCATACCTTTGTCTCCTGTTTTAGTGTATATCTTGATATGTTTCCTACAAACTTTAACTGGTTCTTTCCAAAATGTCCTGTAATAAAACAAAACAAGAAAA
The DNA here is from genome assembly GCA_943736015.1 of Tridacna crocea. Taxonomy (NCBI): domain Eukaryota; kingdom Metazoa; phylum Mollusca; class Bivalvia; order Cardiida; family Cardiidae; genus Tridacna; species Tridacna crocea. The sequence goes on from OX031070.1 coordinate 23,587,051, forward strand.
TAAAAAGTCATTTTAGATCAAGAACAAGGATTAACCCTTTACCACATAATGTCAACTTTTGACACTCATGGAAAAGATGCCTTTTGGAAACATTGTGGGAAAACAAGAAAATGCTGAAAAACTAGCATTTTCTCCTTTTCCCACAATGTTTTATACTCTATCAAAGAAAAATTACACCATTTGAGCCACACTGAAATTGTCATCTGCAAATAGGTTCAATTTGGACAAGGCTAAAATTTTGTCGTCTGGTAAATGGTGTACCTGTTGATTTTTCACCGAAACATATCTGTTGACCCAACGCTGAAAAACACTTCTAATCTTGCTTTGACCTTAACTTTTGACCTACAGATAATTTGTGCATAAAACATCATTACATGTGATTGACAATTCTGTCAAGTTATATGGTAATTAATTCAATATTATACCAGTTACATGCCAAGCACAAACACAACCACCAAAATGGATATATGACTTTGTTGTGACCTTGACCTTTAACCTATGGACATGGCCCAACACAAAAGTGGAAATTTGACCTTGACATGAGCTTGACACTTGATCTATGGACATTGTTCTTGCATACAAGGTCAAATATTGTGATCGGTATGTGGTAATTTAATCATTCTGCACACTTGTATCTTAATTCATTCACAGTTACAAAAGGAATAGGCAAGACACATACAAACCCCTCAAATATTTCTTCTTAATAGTATTTGACCTTGCCATGACCTTTGCCTTTATGCAAGACACAACTGCTATATAAGCAATTAACAATGAACAAAGATACACTTGACCACATCCACAACTAAAAAAAAAAAAAGCTACATGCAGGGCACATACACACCCAAAACACATTTAAAATGGTGTGACGTTGATCTGTAATCTACAGAGATGATTTCTGTACATGACACATTTATTGGTTAGCATTTATGCAAAAGCATTGACAAAGTTAGACACATGGGCAAAGGTTAAGGCCCAGACACAAAATAGACATTTGACCTTTCCTTGACCTTTGACCTATGAACATATTTCTTGAAGGCATAAGATTGTCTTTCTGTGTTTGTAAATTCTACCCATTTATTTTGAATTTCATTCATATTAGAGAGTTATCCAAAAAGATTTTTCTAACAAAACATACTTGGCATTGGTGTGATTTTGACTTTTGACTTATTGGGATGTTTCTTTTGCCAACAAATTGTCTTTAAGTGCTTAATGATTCTGCAAAATTTCACTTAAATTCATTCATAATCAAAAAAGTTAGGACAGACAGGAATACCACCATCCAAAACCTATTTGACCTTGCTGTGACCTTGACCTTTAACCTATGGACATGATTCTTGTGCATGACACATCATCTTGATGTGGTTAATATTTGTGCAAAGCCATTTTGAAATTGAATTGTAAGGAAAAAAAGTTTCAGGCTGAACGCAAATTCAAGCCCTAAACCATATTTGACCTTGCTGTAACCTTGACCTTTAACCTACAGATATGACTTTTGCGCATGACACATTGTCTTATTGTGTTTAGCTGATGTGCAAAGTTATTTTGGAGTCAGATAAAAAAAAAAGTCCTGGCCCAGACACAAAGTCTGATGGACAGACAGATGGACTAGCAAACAGGGGGCAAAGAAACGAACATACTGGGATGGACAGCAAACAGAGGACAAAGGAACAGACTAAACAAAAACTTTATGCCTACACATAGATAAAAACGAAACCCTTGATTAGTTAAACACCCTTTTGACAAACGAAGTTAGATCTGCTTGATCTTTAAATTTGAGCTATAATTAACGTTTTCTTTTCAGTATATTGTGCAGGGGCCCTGCTGTGGGACGAACAAGCCCAGGGTCGAACTGGTTTCGGGACGAGCAAGTCTGGAACCACTTAGCTAATGATTAAAGTCACCGATGCTCACTTGTTGGATTCAGGAAATTCTGCACCACTCTGTATCCTCGATTCGGTGGCTTGCTCTAATGTAATTATTTTTACTGTGTCAGCCTTTCTTCAAAAAAAAACGTTTTCACATGATTTTTTGGTCCTACGTCATATCCGGCCAATTCGGAAATTCAACGATTCTACTTCCGCTTAGTATAAATGCGCGTAGCACCTTGGTGGACGCTACTGTGTATCTGGGCTTTCTTCTATATTGGAAAAGAAGTTGCATTTGGCAGCGATTGTTATTTGCGTGTCAAAAATGTATTTCAACACGACGAAAGTTCATCTAAGCGAATTTACCTCGTTGCTGGAAAATGCTCTCTATATAGGGCCTACACAAATTAAATATATCATCATTCGCTTTTAAGGGTTTATTTGATAAGAGTGTGTTTATAAGCCGGATGCAAGCACATTTCGCCTCTCCGATCGCTCACCCCGTGGTGCGATACCGATAACAACTTTACATCGAGTGAACCCTTTACCTATTTTCATTTACATTGCTTCTTTTTTTTTTTAACTAAAAAGGATTATGGAATATGAATATTTCGTGAAGGGAGAATGGAAGGTTTAGAACAGATCTGAAGCTATTTTTATTATGTTCATGATCCGGCTAGGATCCAACATAATACTAAAATATTCGAAACATAACTAAAAAGTGACAAGAATAGTCCATTTACTGACACCCGAGAGACCAAATAGGACTAGATCTATCAGCAGATCTGGTGGTATCAAGACAAATTTGGAGACTGTTCCCTGACACTTTTGGGGAAAGTTCACCTACACTTTCCTATATCATGCTAAATAACCTTTTTTTTATGTTATAATTGCAAAACACGAGATACTAGTACTAGACAGAACTGCAGATTTTCCATCATGTGATGAGAATTTTTGCACCTTGTGAGGACGAATCTGTGCACATTGACGGTACTTACTCCCCATTGCTTGAATTCAAAATGATTTATGATTGTGATGAAAAAAAAAAAAAAACTCTTACCCTGCGTAAAAGTTGATTAAGGTAAGACCTGTGTAATGGAACAACAGCTATTTCAAGTAAAATATCATCCTACAAAATTATCTATAATTAAAAATGAGTATTATTGAACTACTTTCACCGATTTTTTTTTTTTTCTCATTTTTTCCTTCTTTGAATTATCATTTATAACTCTAAAACCACTATATTCTGAATTTAAAAAGAGATAATACTTACCTCCCTTTTCAGAAAACTAACAAAAGTATCAAAAGATAATTTCAAGATAGACATAAACGGAATTTCTGGTCCGCTAGAAATGAGCAAAAATATTATTTCTCCATAAATCCTTATTTATCTTTATTTATCAACCAATTAGAATTTTCACCGGAAGTGCATTGGACAGGTCTTAGAAAGGTTTCGAGATAATTTAGAGTTAATTCTCGAAATTCCTTCGATAGTTTGCAATTTAGTTATGTGTATTCCTTGATATAATAGAAGTAGACTACACTAGTTAGCGAGTGAGAGAGATGAAGAGCGCGGAGATCTACTAGTGTGAAATTTATTTTTCTGATTTACTGGTACAATCCGTCTATAATCCTTATTTCAAGTACATGTATACAGTGTTAACAATGTGGGAAAATCTGTACCGAAAAGGCCGTCAAACTGTTCCCTCAAAGCTGAATATAGAAAATTATAGACGTTTCACGAGACCATGATACAATGTAGAAAATTAAATGCAATCTCACGTAGACTACATGTACTCGGCGTATCACAGATACAATCACTTCAGTCAGTCACAAAAAGACCATTTATCCATAAAATTCGTCATCAACCATTTTTTTAATCATGATAATTATCGTTGATATCCAACAAAGGTGCCGGGGAATGGTCTTCAATAGTGTTTGGGGAATTGTCTCCAAACCTGTCGGGGTGCTATTATCGAAAACTTGTGACGGGGGACTGTCTTGTTCCCGATCTGATTTGATTTATACAGAAAAATCTCGACCAAAAAGAGCATACAATAGAAGGGTATCATAACAACGGATGTCATGCCAGATTTCAAACCTATTATTCTTCCTACAAAAATAGGTAAGATCCCCATTGAGTGCTTTCGTTGTAAAAACAGTTAAAAGGAATACTAGGCGCAGATGATCACAGACCTGCCATAGGGTCCATCCTTATTTTGATCATTTATAAAAATGTATAGAATATAGAATAATTAAAATCTGTTACAAAGGGTAAGCCCTTTGTTAATTCGCCGCCAAATGATACATTTAGTCTGCCTGAACACATCTTGTTTTCAAATGCAATATTGCAGGTCTCTGTTTATTACCCCTATTTCTAACCCGGGGCTCCGTTGAGTATTGAACAAATCTAATGGCCCCATTCCACTAGGCCGCGATCCACGGCGCTCTCACAGAGCGCCGTAGATCGCCATGCAGAGCGCCAAAAACGCAAACAGATCTTTTGCGGATCCCAAGATTGCCAAGATCGCCACCAGTCTACTCCCTTGCGCAAAGATCCGTGGCGCTCTCCTCAGAACGCCGTCACATCGCTACTTAATCGCTTAAATCGCTATCGAAACGAAACTTGAACGTAAATATCGTAAATGGAGCGCTTCCGAGTGCAAATGTTCCTCCAGTATGCCGGTCATTGCGCTTCTATGTGATCTGATAGCGACCATTAGAGATGCAGTAGCCCTCCGTTGCGATCAATTGGCGATATGATGGCGCCACGATCGCGTTTTCGGAGGACTATATAAAAAAAGTGTCTGTCTCTCAGTCCGGTATTGCTGAGGCCTGAGGTTCGATACCCCACATAACCAGGACCTTTCTGAGACACGTTGTGTTTCCCACTCAACCAGAGGCGACCTGGTATGGAACCCAGACGTAGGTTTGCGTGTGTCTGTGCTTCATGCCGGGCAAGTTAAGGAACCAAGTCGGTATATTCGAAGAACTCGGGGCTTGTACCCGGATTTCCTTGTAGCCGATTCTTTTTCTCTATGGTCCATACGATACATACCTTGAGCACAGAGGGACCTTAATCCTACAAAGTCATCATATCATCATTTTGCATTTGGAGACCACCTGGTGTTGGCACAAGAACTTCTTTAGTCAACTACAGTATGCCACCCAGGGGAAGGAGCTAACGGAGCGAAAACAGTTCGTATAAGGTCGTAAATCCTAGCGAGGCTACGATAGTGACTATGTACAGTTCAATCGCTATCGAACCTCAATGGTCGTTACTTGATCGCCAGTGGAGCGTCGTCTGGTTGTTATCTGAGCGGGAAGTGTCCTCATAATCACAAATTCGGCAGAGATACGAGGCGATCCACGGCGCTCTGTATGAGCGCCCAGAGCACTGTAGATCGCGGCCTAGTGGAATGGGGGTATAACGTTGGCAAATAGTGTCAATGATAAAGAATAGGTAAGATGTCAACCTATTGACACCACGTAGTTTTTATTTAGGAGCAAGACCATTATCTTCTGTTAGATGGCATTCTACAAATGCATGTACACATATATCTAATTTGGGCATTCTGTGTAGAGAACAGGACTACTTTTCGAAACTACAACCGTGGCTTTGAATTTCAAAATAAGATAAAAATGCTATCTGGTACGATTCATGTAGTTATGATCAGCTAGCATGTAACATATGCACCGGCCATTTATTAAACAGCCCTTGCAGGTTTGGGTAATAGCTCCGGATGAGCTTAGTTCTTGTTGATATTTCAATGGAAAAACCTTTCACAAATCCTGGTCTCTATATTTGGAAACTGTATTCGAAGATGTGCAATAAAACAAGACTATTTGTGAAAAATATTTTCCAATTTGAAATAATTGAATTTTCAAGATATTTGGAGCTAAAAACAAGCAAGATTTTTCCACAGGCGTATCGTTTATAGCCATTTTCTCTATTGCTACATTAGTAGCAGCGTATTAATTTTCTCCTGTACAAGAGATTGTGATGCGTCATAGGAGACGGGTCGAAGAATGTGACATACGCAGACAACGCTGTACTGACAGTAAACCACTCTATTGAGGATTGCACAGAAAGATCTGTACGAACCAAATGCACTAGAAAACACGATAGGGCCTATATCACTCTTGTAGCAATGCTTCGTTTATTTTGATTTCATTTGTTAAAAGTAAGAACATAAACGTACTCGTATAAGCGGAATGAGAGAACTACGAGACCTTAGGCTGCAGGGAATTTGCCCTCATCCTCAAGCAAAATTAGTAAATATCGGCCTTTGGAAACATCGGATAAGAAACGAACCTTATTGAAAAAGTCTAAAAATACAGTAAAATCCTTTAACGGATAAAAAAAGAGACTCAGTGAGAGATGGACGGCACTCAATGTTCTTAAAGGCACTGAATCCATAGGGTTCGGTGAACAACAAGAGGGTCATGATGGCCCGGTAACGCTCCACTGGCTTTTTAACCCTTTACCACACAATTCGAAGCGTTAATGACCCTGAACGAGAAGGCTTTCAAACACATCGTAAGAAAAGGACAGCATGTTGTCTGCCAGTATTTTCTCCTTTTCCCACAACGTTTCCTAACCTATCAAAGACAGAAATAATAATTCAAGCTACATGTACATTCAATTTGTCTTTTTGCAAAGGCTTTAAACTTGGTACAATAAAAAATCATTTCTTAAGGGGTAATAACAAAGGTATCATGCTCTTAATTGGCATTGACAGAAACCTACATCATAAAAAGTCTGTATGGTAATAAACTTACTTTGAAAACATAACCTACGCCCCACCCACCAAACAAAAACAGTCATGTCTTTTAAATGCAAAGGTAATGTCAGTGAATACAAGCAGGTTTGCTCATTAATATAAAAGGTAAGATTCTGAAAACATTTGAGTGATAGAAACCTTAAATTAAATATTCCATTCACTTGAGCATAACCATTAGCATCAAAATAAACCACTCTTCCTTAAAACAGAGCACTTCCTTTTCAAAAAACTTGAATACAAAACCCCAACAATGTATAAGTGCAGCTTGATAATCAATGGAGGAAAATAGTAACAACCTTTATCTTGCATAACAGAAGTTATTTCCCTTGCTTACTATTTTAAATTACAACAGTCTACACATAAACCCATGTTAAACTTGTGATCTCCGTAGCAGAGTCAAATTTGACCCCAGGGCTACAATATGGAGGAATTTGATAGAGGTCCATTAGATGAAGCTCCATGCCAAATCTGGTAGCCCTGTGCCTTATGGTTTCAGACAAGAAGATTTTCAAAGATGTCCAATATTTTTCATTTTTGTTGCCACTGCAACTTCAATTTTTGAAATAATCAAATTCTTCCATGAAATTCTAAAGAGGACCATTGCAGAAATATTTCTGTGAAGTTTCCTAAAATTGGGATGGTAAGTTTCAGAGAAGAAGTTTGAAAAAAAGGTTGACGGACAGACGCACACACAGACAGACGCATGGACGGATGACGAACACCGGGCTTTGACATAGGCCCGCTGGCCTTTGGCCAGTGGAGCTGAAAATTTGCTAGTGCGCAGATCTTTCTTTATCGTAATATCTATGCAAATGTGCAAATCTTCCAGCTATGGAGTTTTGTTCTAATTTGCAGAATGCTTTCCTGTCGCTAATAAAATTTTGCTAAATAAAAAGCTAACACTTTCCTGCACTAGAATTTCTTCGCGATACTTGCGGTTATGTGCAGATTTTTCTGCGTCGAGTCTTTGCGGCAATGCACAGATTTAGTCCTCGTTACTCCAATTATATGGCTTTCCCATACATGTATTTTGTAAAGTAAAATATAGTCACCTATTGATGATAACAACCTTAGATAATTGATTTTTAGCTCACCTGAGCACAAAGTGCTAAGGTGAGGTATTGTGATGGGTCATTGTCCATCTGTCCATTTGACCACAATTCCTTTAAACATCTTCTTCTCCTTAACCAGTGCGCCAATCATCTTGAAACTTGGCAAGTATGTTCCATGGGTGAAGCTCTACCAAAGTTGTTAAACTATTTGAATAAACCCATTAACTCTGGTTGCCATGGCAACAAAAAAGGGAATTTTTACAACATCTTTAAAAATCTTCTTGTCTGAAACTAGAAAGCCCAGAGCATTGATATTTGGTATGTAGCATGTCCTGGTAGTCCTCAAATGATGCCCCTGGGGTCAAAAATGGCCCCGCCCTGGGGGTCACAAGTTCGATCATAAGAACAAAGAAGGAAAACTTTAAATTCTTCTTCTCTGAAACTGGAAGGCATGGAGTTTTGTTATTAGGCATCTAGCATCTTGTAGTGGACCTCTACCAAGTTGTTCATATGATGCCCCTGGGGTCAAACCTGGTCCCGCCCCGGGGGTCACAAGTTTGAACATAGGAACAAAGAAGGAAAACTTTAAAACTGTTCTTCTCTGAAACTGAAAGGCATTGAGCTTTGATATTTGCTATGTGGCATCTCCTCGTGAACCTTTACCAAGTTCATATGATGCCCGTGGGGTCAATAATGGCCCTGCCCCGAGGTCACAAGTTCGAACATAGGAACATAGAAGGAAAACTTCAATTTTTTTCTTCTCTGAAAATGAAAGGCATAGAACTTTGGAATTTGGTATGTAGCATCTCCTAGTGGACCTCTACCAATACCAAGTATGTTCATATGATGCCCCTGGGGTCAAAACTGCCTCCTTCCACCCCCATTTCCCGTCACAAGTTGGGACAAAGGAACAGAAGAAGGAAAACTTTAAAATTCTACTTTTCTAAAACTGGAAGATATAGAGTTTTATTATTTGGTATGTAGTGAACCTGTTCTAAGTTTGTTAGCCCACCTGAGCACATGTTAAGTCAGTTCAAAATTGGGTCACCTGGGGTCATAAACTAGGTCTCTATTAAAGTAATACCTTGTGAGCACTTTAGAGGCCACATTTATCGCTCAAATGACTTAAAAATTGGTCAGAGTAACTGTCATGATAAATCATATGCAATTTTGGATTTTGGTCACATGGGATCATAAATTAGGTCACTAGGTGAAATTAATGTAATACCTTGTGGGCACTCTCAGAGCACACATTTTTTGCTAAATAGACTTGAAAATGGGTCAGAATGTTTGTCTTGATAAAATCTCACATGAGTCTGAATTTGGGTCATGTTTCATCTTAAACTAGGTCACTAGGTAAATTTAAAGAAATACCTTGTGGGTACTCTAGACACCAGATTTATTGTTCAGCTGATTTGAAAACTGGTTTAAATGATTTTCTTGATGAAATCTAGGATGGGTTCAAAATTGAGACCCCTGGGGTCATAATATAGGTCACTAGGTCACATTACAGAAATACCTTGTGGGCACTCTAAGGGTTACATTTCTTGTTCAATTGACATGAAAATTGGTCAGAATGTGTTTTGATGAAATATAGGATGGGTTAGAAATTGGATAACTTTGGGTCATAAACTAGATCACTTGGTCAAATTTAAGAAATACCTTGTGGGCACTCTACAGGCCACATTTATTGCTCAATTAACTTGTAAACTATTCAGAATAATTGCCTTGCTAAACTTTTTGATGAGTTGTAAATTGGTTCATATCAGGAGATAAATTAGGTCAGTAGGTCAGCTTATGGAAATTCCTTGTGGGTTCTCCAGAGGCCAAATTTTAAACTCCGTTAACCTTACAATTTGTCCAAAATTGAATAATGTATGTGGAGTGAAGTTCATCTACTGACTCAGGTGAGCAATCCAGGGCCATCATGGCCCTCTTGTTTACTAGATTTTGGACCATTTTCGGTTTTCCCATTGTTTTCATAGTCCATATAAGTTCACACATCATTGTCCTTCAGCCCCCTTCCCATTTTTCCATAGTCCCATATCAAATCTTTTCAATTCATGTTCATTCTGATGATTCCAATGTCTTATATTTGATGTTTCTGATAAGGTTTTGGACCTTTCCTGTGTTTGCTATTGTTTTACAGTTGATGTGTTTGCTTTATAGGATACATTCAAGTCTGTTCCAGTATTTCCATACCTGATTGACGTTTTTAGATCAGTTCCTTTTTCTTCCTGATGTCATCTACAACCCATACTGCATGTTTCTGAGAAAGTTTATGGCTGTTTTGTTTTTCCATTGTTTTTCAAGTCACTAGGAATGCTTTATAGGGTCCCTTCGGGTCCGTTCTGGTATTTCCATGCTCCAGTGTCGGATCCTTTCAACTCATGTTCATTCTGATGAATCATGTTTCTGAAGGTTTTATATTTCTAATAAGATTAAGATACACTGCATCTTGTTTTTTTTTTTTATGTCCATAGCCTGGGTTTGCTCTTTCAGGAAAGAAAGTTTTGCCTCAACCGTGTATCAAACTCACAACCATCAGGATACACTAACCAAAGAGCGTTGAGGTTTTTCCTTACTCCAATTTCAGATATATTCAATGAAAATCTTATTTGCTTTCAGGTTCCTTAACCATAAAAATTTGTTTCTGATAATGTTAATGTCCGATCCGTGTTTTCCATGATTTTGAAGGTCAATAGGCTCACATTTTTGGGTCAATAAGGTTGGTTCCTGTAACAAATGTATTTCTCCTATATCAGATTTTTTCAGTTCAGTTCCTGTTCTTTTTTATGTTTCCTATATCCGACTTAGATGGTTTTAATTCGGTTCAGGTCCTTTCAGGTATCCCCATAATTTATCAAGTAGATAAGTTTATTTATCATAGTAGTAGTGGAGTGGTGGCCCAGTAGTAACACATTGGGCTACAATCCGAAGATCTAGGGTTCAAATCAAGATCTGTTTTTCCCAAACAACAAGTAGTGAACAAGTTAGAAACCAAGAGGTAGTCTTGCACCCGTCTGTGCTTTACACTGTCCATGTAGAAGAACCAAGGGAATCTACTTGAAAAGGAGCAAGGGTGTGGAACATATATTGAAGATTAATCATTTATCTAATGATCCATGCCCATTTTATTTGCTGTAATTGGAAACTTTGTTGCATAGAACCATTTGAAAAGATGACGGTAAAATTTTATTAATTCCAGACATGTTTAAAGAAGGACTGCTGTGCAGGTTTGCGGAGATCAAATAACAAAAGCAGCATCAGTGTAAGCCTTCAGACTGAAGATAAGTATTTCCATATTCCCATAATTATGTATTCTTTTCTATTCAGTTCATGTTAACTCTGGTGCTTCCTACACCTGATATTTGATACGTCAGATACAGTTTAGGTCTCTTAACCATTTTCACATTGCTTTAAAGAAAAACATTGGTCTACTTATGCCTTCAGTCTGACAGTGTGCTCTGATACCATTTTACGGCATCTTTTCGAATGGCTCTTTGCAACAAAATTTCCAATGACACCTAATAAAATGGGCATGGATTGCTAGATAAACTATTAATCTTTAACATCACACAAACTGTGCTACAAAATACAAATTAATTCACTGGAAATTTACCTTTTTTCCCAACGTAAATAAATCCAGTGTAATTTGTAAACAACTAATATGGTGACCTCCGTTAAGCAGGCATGTGCACTAAACGGAATTCGAATTTTGTACAGTCTGGTTCTCTAACACAAACAACCATTTTCACACAAGGTGCCTTTGTTAACAACAAAATTCAGAACTTAACTGTCCTGTAGGATGTCAGAGATACTGTGATTTCTACCGGGACATGTGCATCCATGATATCATCATGTTTTGATTTCTGGTGAAGAAGGTCAACGGTTTTTCACGTTGAAAACTACAGATATGCACAAAGGTATGATTTAGATATTAACTAATAACAGTTATTTTGTAAAGATTAATCATTCACCTAACGATCTATGCCCATTTGATTTGCTGTCATTGGAAATTTTGTCGCACAGTGCCATTTGAAAAGATGCCGGTAAAATGATATTTACTCCAGACGTATTTAATGAATGTTTCTCTGAAGGTATTGCAAAGACCAGAAACAAAAATAGCATCGGAGCAGACCTTCACATTGAAGGTAGTCTACTTATTATCCTTCATTCAGGTCCATTCTGGTTTATCCATACTCCATTTACTCCATTTTTTCATTTTTATTATAGTTCATATCTCATCCAATGTCATGTTCCACAGTATGATATCAAACACTCTTGTTTCAAGATTGCTTATGGTCAATATCTTGTAGCCAAAAGTCGGGCAAGTCCCTCCTTCAGGGCCTTTGTTGCTGATACGAGTAAGATCAAATTTTTATATTCTTTTCCGGTTTTAAATACTATCACTATAAAAACAGATGTATTTTCAACTCCATTCCGGTGCATTTGGAGAAGTCTCAGCCAACTTCGGTGTTTCCATGCACCGCTCTGTTGAGACAACCTGATATTTTAGCAAAAGAATTCTTTGACATTCAGTAAATTTGCAGTCAAAATGTTTTGCTGGTGATACTTACACACCCTGCCACACAAGTATCCTCGGAAACAACTTTGTTTGGCAATCATTTCTCAAAAGAAGCAGAGTTCTAATCATTTTCCTAGTCACAATGATTTCTGCATTAGAATCTCCACCGTGAAGAGTTGAAAATTTTGATCGGTACCAAAACATTTACCTTCGTTTCCACACTTTTTGAAGTAAATTATAGAACCGACCTAATTATCTCACAGGATAGTGTTGTATTTCAAAGGATAGTTTTCATTACCTGTCAAACCACATGCATACAGTTATGAAAAGTGTTTCAAGATGTCAAACGCCGAGATCATCGTTTCTGCCCCTGGAAAGGTTATATTACATGGTGAACATGCTGTAGTTTATGGAAAGGTAGATAAGTAGTTAGCATTCAACCTCTTTGTAAAAAGAAATTTGCTGATAAGCCAAGATAATGTGGCAATACTGAAGACGGACAGATTGACCTTTGAGGCACGGAATTTATGATAATTTAGACTTTTTTTTTGAAAAAAAATGCTCGAAATTTATCAAGTATGTAAAGTTTATTTCTGTCAGAGTATGTAAATCTTACATAGAGGACAGTGTAGATCTTAGATCAGACTGCACATTTTGTGAAGTCTGATCTTGATCTGTACTGTCTGCAAACAACTCAAGTCGGTTCCAGGGCTTTGGGGTTTATTGGGCAAGAATCAATGATATTATCAGCATGTCAAAGACTTACCAATAGACATCTTGTTAAACTTTATTGTAGAAGAACAATCTATCATAGTCTATGGTTCTTTTTCTTAAAACTGCTCCATTCCCTGAGATATTTTTTGTTCAGTTTAATTTTAGGTTTTTTTTTTTTTCTTACTCAATTCTATTAATTCTTCTTGCTTTCCTGTCAATATTCTATTAATTCTACTCACTCTCCTGTCAGATATGTTCTCATTTTTTGTTGGTGTTCAAATATTGGAAATAAAATCTTGGATGATATCAGAGACATACAATACTCTTATCTACATGTATGTCTCTGATGGAATTGAGAAAAGGGAAAAAGGTTTTTTGATTAGTGAAATAGATGTATTTGGGGATAAGAATAGGAAAATAACTGTATTATTACTTTATCAAGTGAAAAAATTCTAGAATGATCCAAACTGAAAGCATTTGTGGAGGACAGGACTCAGATCTAGCCAGAATTGTAATATTTGTCTTTGAAAGGGTAGAAAATATGGTGTAAAGAAGAGAAAATGCTGGTTACCAGTTTAGTCTCCTTTAACCACAGTGTTCTCAAAAAGCCCTCTTTTTCTGGATTGTTTAAATTCAAAATTATGTGTTAAAGGGTTAAGTGTTATAGAAAACACTGAGAGAAAAGAAGCGATTGTAGCAGGTTATTGCTTAGATGTACTGTAGGTAAAAGAAAACTTATTTTATCAAAAGCTGTCTTCTACTAGGTCAGAGCCCCAGATAGAGGGAGTAATTTTGATTTCAAAATTGATAGTATTAATTATTCTCCACTGAACACTGTGTTGTGGGTATTCATTAGAATTGTCTCAATTGAATTATTCGAATGATTACCCACAACATAGGGTTTTCATGAGGAAAAAAATGACTTTGGAATACCATCGCTCTCTCTTATCTGGAGCTTTGTAGATTGTTTAGAAAAAAGTAAGTGTGTTATTAGGAATTTGTGTAAATATTTATTGGACAACAAGCTTTAGCCTTGCCCAGCTTGAAAGCATTTGCAGACTTAAACTACATAATCGAATGTTGCTATAAAGATATTAAGATTTATTTTGGGCATGCTAACAAAAAAAAAATATGAGAAAAGGAAAAGAAACTGGTATTTCCTCCTTTTCCCAAAATGTTTTCAAGCATATTTGGGATCATAATACAGTGGATTGTTTTTGTTCTGGGTGAAGAGGATGGAAAACTTTGATATCTAATTTTAGTCTGCTATAGCTGCCAGCTTAAACTTGAGGAGTTACCTTTTGCTCACATCAACACAGGATGGCAACATACATATCAGTTTACCTGCGGTTAATTTAAATCACACTTGGGATGTTCACAAACTTTTTCACTTGACTGGATTAGATAAAGGTAAGATTTCATTGTTAAGTGTTCTTTATTCGTAACCGAACAATCCCAAGTTTTAACAGCCTCAAGAATAAAGCTTTTGAAAATATTTTGGGAAAAGGACAAAATGCTGATAACCCAGTAGATGCTCTAAATGTTCTTGCTGAAGTCAGGTGCTTCCCAAATGCAGGTACATTTCAGTGCATTCACCTGGGACTAAATATCTGATCACTGAAAACAAATGGTTTGATTGAAACATGTGGCCACAAAGAAAGATTATGTTGTGAATTTAAAGGTGGGTATTTAGATTTTTCACATGTCACCAAATTAAAACATATATATATCACTGAAATTTACATGAAAAAAAATTACAAATTATCAGTAATTTAGAATTGTTAAATTACAAAAAAAAAACAATTTTTGATGGTGTGCCTTTAAAACGCTATGTAGCCTCTTAACCCTTTACCAGACAATTCCTGGTTTTTACGACCCTGAGATGGAAACCTTTTGAAAACACTGTGTTTTTCCAACAATGTTTTCAGAAGCCCTCTTCCTTTGGGTCCAAAAATTTTTGTGATGAAAGGTTACCCTTTACCAGATGACAAAATTATAGCATAGACCAAATTGAGAGCATTTTCAGACGACAGTTTCATTGTGGCTCAAATTGGGAAGTCTTTCTTGATAGGATAGGAAACACTGTGGGAAAAGGAGAAAATGCTGGTTACCAGCATTTTCTTCTTTTCCTACAATGTTTTCAAAAGGTTTCCTTTCCAAGGTACATGTAGTTAAAAGTCGGCATCATACGGTAGGATTAAGCTATGGCTGTGAGTCTTATATCACATGTCTAATATGAGCCGTGTGCTGTGAAAAAGGGTCTTAAGGATTCTGCGTAAATTAGTGACCCAGGTCAGTCTCTGCAATCCATGCAGAGTGACCTGGACTGAAACCTTTTGCTATTGGTCAGTTTTCTGCATATCCAAGGACCAGTTTACTGCATGATTCATTCAATTGTTAGACAAAACAAACCTAATAAACCCACAATCATGTTATAATTTGCTTTTAATCATGCATCATGGAGATGCATTAAACCTTTACCACACAATTCCGTCTTTTCACAACCCTGAGAAAGAAGCCTTTTGAAAATATTGTGGGAAAATTGAAATTTGAAAATATTGCCTTTTGGAAATATTGTTGAAAAAGGAGAAAACACTGGTAAACAGCATTTTCTCCTTTGCCCACAATTTTTTCTGTCCTTTCCAAAACAAATTTTAAATTTTCAGTCACTTTTATTTTGTTGTCTGCAAATACTTTGAATTGGGTCCAGTCTAAATTTTTTTTTTTTCGTTTGGTAAAGAGTTAAGCGCCTTTTTACAGGGCATTGCTCTCATGTCTTTACTTTACAGTGGATATTCAGGATCCGAGGAGGCCCTCAGAAGACACCATACAGGCTATCAATCAATTTTTGCAGAAGGATCAAGACTCTACAAGCCCTGTTGATCTCGCTACAGTGGCTTTTCTGTATCTATATTCTTCACTTTGTCAGAAAAACAGGTAGCTTTTAAGTCTGTCATCAAAAAAGATGTACATTTCAGGCACATAGGAAGCATTTCAAGATTGTGGGGGGGCTAACTTTGAAATACTGAGATTTTTTGCGTGGTTGTTCCATTCCACTAAAAACTCATATTTTAGTTACTATGATTTTCAAAATTATTGAGGGGGCTCAGGCCCCCCTCCCCCCCTTCCCCGTTCCTACGGGCCTACATCTTGTTGAGCTTACTGCCACACAATGCTATAATACATGGATCCGTGGCGATAAGATAAACCGTCTACCTTAGTTACTGTTGCCAAGGACTCACAAACAAACGCTGTCAATACATATACAGTATAGCAGATAGGTTACATAAATCATGCTGTCATGAGTGTTTCTCTCAATAAAATTTCGGAAAATTTATTTTAATCGTATATTTCTGTCGATGATAAATTCTCGGTAAGTAATTTAAAAACGCTTGAACAAATTTACACACGGATATGTATTAAAAGGGAGAATTATCTGGTCAACGGACAATGTAACAGATATACATGTTTAAACAAAATTTCAAACTCCCATGCGAAAGGGAAAAAAATCTCCGTTCTGCCACAGAATTATAGAATTACAGATACTGATTGCTTTCTTTTGGCTAGTAAAGTCATTTCAGCACCATACCAAATTAAATAACACTGAATTACAAACCTTTCGAAAACTTTATAGATTGTCTGATTCAACAGAGAGGTTTAAGTTAATGAAAAATTTCAATATCAGGTTAAGGGAAAAGGATGGTCTGATGATTATAAAATGTGTTAAGTGTGTTGTCAATTATAAAGATTGTTAATATCATTGACGGTAGTTTGTTTTATCTTATGATATACTGATGACAACGGGTGGTCAAGTTAATTAGAGCGGCAAATTGCTTTGCAATCAAACACGCTTCCTATCAATTGACAGTTTACTAAAACACCCTTAGCAGATGTGCTAATCCAATCAAACTCTTCACCAAATGACAATTTTTTTAGAACAATCCAACCTCAAAAATTTGTAGTCAAGAAAAGAAATGATCCAAATATTGATTTTTTTTTTTGACAGAACACAAAACACTGTCAAAAAAGGAGAAAATGGATGTTACAAGCATTTTCTCCTTTTTCCACGATGCTTTTAACAGCTTTCTAAGGGTCGTTAAAACTCGAGTTTATGTGATCAACGGTTGAAAAAGCCGAGTCTAGAGAAAAATTAACATGTTGCCCATTGAGCCAAACTTCCACCAGTACAAAAGATAAACTTTTTTGAAATTGAAATTTACTCTTAGTGAGGAAGTACACGTCATTTGAAGTGCTTATTATATATATATAGCAATAGCTAAAATCCAAGACTAAACATCATGTAACTTTTTGGATGTGCATAGGTTATTGAACAAGGTTAGATATTCAAGTAAACGTATTTTCTTTTTATTAGTATTTCATATAGGTCTATTTTTACCTTTGTTTTCATTTTTTCTCTTTCAGAGGGGTAAACATTATTTATATTAATCCATTTTCCAGAGCTCATCAGAACTCTTTATATTAGTCCAAATTTTCAGTCATTATCATAATTCAAACTTGTCTATAGCCTCTGTGTGATCTCACGTCAGCAGTACACGCTCGCAAAGCACATATTTTAAGGTTTTTCTTAAATTCAAACGTTAAAAACACAAAATAAATAAATAGTATCGCATCCCTCCAACGTTAATCAGTCGTTTATTTGTGAGCCGAAATAGCAGAACACAATGATGCACATCGGGTAGAATAAAATGCGATAACCTGATTGGTCAAATATCGATTTCCACGGATCCATGTATTAAAAAACCTTGAGGTGTAAAGCTTTTGAAAACATTGGGTGTAATAGAGTAAATGTGGTAAAACAGCATTTTCTACTTTTATTTCTTTCTTCATGTACATCACCCTTCTTAACCCTTTACCACACAATCCTGACTTTTAACGACCCTGTGAATAAAGCCTTTTGAAAACACTTTGGGAAAAAGAGAAAATACTGGTAATCAGCATTTTCTCCTTTTCTCACAATGTTTTTTCTACTCTTTTCAGGGGGAATGCAACAAAAAAATCATTCATATTGTGCTCAACCTTGTTCCTAGCTAACTATCTCAGCCAACACACTGCCGCATGTTTGACTCGCATTGTGTAGTTTTCCTGTTTTTCTTATTTTATTCATCTATGCAAATAGATTGAATCCAAGCCATGAATATTAATCATTTATAGCACACCTCTGACGTTCAGCATCAAGTTGATATCTGACCTACCTGTCGGAGCAGGACTGGGATCATCAGCAAGTTTCTCAGTTTGTCTTGCAGCAGCACTTCTGCTTCATCAAAAATATATCACAGGTAAGAAGTGAAACTTTACTCTTCACCACACATAGACAAATTTTGACGACCCTATGAAGGAAGCCTTTTGAAACCATTGTGGGAAAAGAAGAAAATGCTGGTAACCAGCATTTTCTCCTTTTCCCACAATGTTTTCTTCCCCTTTCAAAACAAATTCTAAATATTCTAATCATGTTAATTTTGTCATCTGCAAATTATTTCAATTTGGACCAGTCTAAAGTGTTGTCTTTTGGAAAAGAGTTAACTCTTTACCACACAATCCCGACTTTTAACAACCCTGAGGAAGAAGCTTTTGAAAACATTGTGGGAAAAGGAGAAAATGCTGGTAACCAGCATTTTCTCCTTTTCCCACAATGATTTCTACCCTTCCCAAAAGGAATTTCAATTTTTCAGTCACATTCATTTTGTCGTCTGCAAATTCTTTCAATTTTGATGAGCCTTTAATTTTGTTTTGTGGTAAAGAGTTAACTCTTTCTCACACATTAAAGTGTAGGCTATTAAGCCTTAACTAAACAACAAAAATTAGCCTTGTCCAAATTGAGAAAATATTGGAAGGGACCAAATTCAAAGCATCTGCAGACAACAAATTAAAATCTTGGTAATATGATGATTTCTAACTAATGAATAAGGGTACAGATACTAAGTAAAGGAAGATGTATTTATCAATAAAATGACTCTGTCAGTGTTTGGCCGAATATTGCTAGAACATCGTCGTATATAAAGAGGATGAAATAATATTTCAGAGTAGCTTACTGATAGAAAATTTCAAACAAATTAAAATAGTTCTAGACAAATGGCTGCAGACTTCTTCAAGTACATGTACTTTTGTTATCTGATAGACACCAAACAATTTCTGAGGTCACATTTCCATTTAGTGTGATTTTCTGCTTTGTTTTTTCTCCAGATCTCATAATTCACCACATTGTTGAACAAATCTCCTTCTATTTTGGTCCCTAGTAGTAGTAGGTGGATTTTTTCTCACCCCATAACCGAATGCAATATATGTCAAATGGGGGCAACAAGGCGATTCTGAAAACTTTGGCCGCCCACCTACCATCATCCAAAATTGCTTCCTACGAGCCTGATTAAAGGCAGCTGTAAAATTATGATATACAGTATATGATATACAGTATTATGCATATTCAGTACTAAATATGTATATGTCATTTCTGATATGACTAGGGTTTATTACTAAACATTTCCAGCAGAAAGGGTACTCATTGTTGAAGATTTGAAATAAAATATCTATGAAGTTATTTCCCTTTATGTTATTGGCCCAATGAAGGAATATCTTGACTGATTGTTGATAAAGTCCAGATTGTGTGGTAAATAGTTAAAACACAGAATATATTGTGCAAAATAGAGAAGCTGGAGTTTTTCTTTTTCTTGCACAATGTTTAACTCATTACCACACAACAAAATTTTAGACTGGTTCAAATTGAAAGAATTTGCAGACGACAAAATAAAGGTGACTGAAAAATTGAAATTTGTTCTGGGAAGGGAAGAAAACACTGTGGGAAAAGGAGAAAATGCTGGTTACCAGCATTTTCTCCTTTTCCTACAGTGTTTTCAAAAGTCTTCTTTCTCAGGGGCGTCAAAAGTAGGGATTGTGTGGTAATGGGTTAAAAAGAAAAATCTTGACAGAAAACTGTACTGCATAATTATTTACTGCCTGAAAATGGCAGGCTTTTACTTACTTTACACTTAAAAATCTTTGCCAAGTAATCATACATTTCAGCAGCCCTAAAAAGACTTTGAAAGGCATATGTGGAAAAAAGTCAAAAATGGTGGGCATCCAGCATTTTCAACAAAGTTGTCTTCCCTTTTAAAATCAAATCTTATTTTACAAGCCAAATTTTAGTTTTTCTTGAAATGCTTTAAAGTTGGCAAAGTTTAAGATTTTGTTGTTTGGAACAGAGTTAAATCCAAAGTTTAACTCATTACCAAACGACAATATTTTAGACAGGTCCAAATTGAAAGCATTTGCAGACGACAAAATAAAAGTGACTGAAAACTTGAATTTTGTTTTGTGAAGGGTAGAAAACATTGTGGGAAGAGGAGAAAATGCTGGTTACCAGCATTTTTTCCTTTTCCCACAATGTTTTCTAAAGGCTTATTTCTCAGGGGCGTCAAAAGTAGGGATTATGTGGTAATGGGTTAACCCTATACCACACAAGAATATTGTAGACTTGTCCAAATTGAAAGACAATTTAGATGTGGCAAGAAAGATGATTGCTGTCATTGAATTGGAAGAAAACATTGTGGGAAAAGGAGAGGGTTATTAGTATTGTTACGGGGGAGAGTGCAGATACAGGACAAAACTCATCCTAAGTTAAGCCTGGTTCTTTAATGTGCTCGGTGTACTGCACCGTCACATGGGACCTCCGTTTAATATCTCATCCGAAAGACTGTCAGTAATTTTAGATTGCCAGCTGTAGGAATTGAACCCACAACCTCATGATCACGAGTCCTAATAGTATGCTCTACCAACTGAGCTATGCAGGCTGGTCATGCCTTCATTATGGACAAGGCTGAAATTTTGTTGTCTGGTGAAGAATTAAGTGGTAAAAATCCAAGTTTTGGAATAGAACAATTGTTTAATAGGTCATTTTCTCTGTCATGGCTGTCGAATAAATTTGCATGTAAATGCATAACAGAATAAAGATATATATGTGTGCATGCATAATTGGCTCACTATTTCACATCTGATACCTATTTGTAGCCAAAATGGATCTGCATGGCATAGTAGTTTAACTCTTCACCAAATGACAAAATTAGACTGGTCCAAGTTGAAAGCATTTGCAGACCACTAAATAAATGTGACTGAAAAAATGAAATTTGGTTTGGGAAGGGTAGTTAACATTGTGAAACAAGAGGGCCATTGGCCCTGGAACGCTCACCTTAGACTATAGCTTATGAGTGAAATTCAATTCTTTGAGCAACTTTGGTAAAGCTTCATCCAAGGAAAATCCCTGCCAAGTTGCATCAAGATTGGCCCAGTGGGTTAGGAGAAGAAGATGTTTAAAGAAATTGTTGACGGGCGAGAGACGCCAGACATAGGGCAATCAAATATCATAAAGCTCTACACCTTCCAGTTTCAAAGAAGAATTTTACATTTTCCTTTTTTGTCCTATGTTTGAACTTGTGGTCCCCGGGGCTGGGTCAGTTTTAACCAAAGCAGCATCCTTGGAACAAACTTGGTAGAGGTCCACTCAAAGATGCTACATACCAAGTATCAAGGCTCTACACCTTCCCGTTTAAGTGAAAAAGAAATTTAAAATTTTCCTTCTTTGTTCCTATGTTCCAACCTGTGACCTCCGGGGCAGGGCCAGTTTAAACGCCAAGGACATCATATGACCAAACTTGGTAGAGGTCCACTAGAAGATTCTGCATACCAAATATCAAAGCTCTGCACCTTCAAGTTTCAGAGAAGATTTCTAAAGTTTTCCTTCTTTGTTGCTTTGTTCGAACCTGTGACCTCCCGAGGCAGGGCCAATTTTGACCCCAAGGGCACAATATGAACAAACTTGGTAGAGATCCACTAGGAAATGCTACATGCCAAATATCATAGCTCTATGCCTTGTAGTTATAGAGAAGAAGAATCTTACAATTTTCTTTCATTGTTCCTATGTTTGAACTTGTGACCCCCGGGGCAGGGCCAGTTTTGACCCCACGGGCATGATTTGAACAAACTTGGTAGAGGTCCACTAGGAGATGCCACATACCAAATATCAAAGCTCTATGCCATCTAGTTTCAGAGAAGAAGAAATTTAAAGTTTTCCTTCTTTGTTCCTATGCTCAAACTAGTGACCCCCGGGGTGGGGCCAGATTTGACCCCTGGGACATTATTTGAACAAACTTGGTAGAGGTCCACTAGGAGATGCCACATACCAAATATCAAAGCTCTATGCCATCTAGTTTCAGAGAAGAAGAAATTTAAAGTTTTCCTTCTTTGTTCCTATGCTCAAACTAGTGACCCCCGGGGTGGGGCCAGATTTGACCCCTCGGACATTATTTGAACAAACTTGGTAGAGGTCCACTAGGAGATACAACAGACCAAATATCCAAGCTCTATGCTTTCTAGTTTTTGAGGAAAAGAATTTTAAAGTTTTCCTTCTTTGTTCCTATCCTTAAATTTGTGATCCCCGGGGTGGGGCCAGTTTTGACCCCAGGGACATAATTTGAACAAACTTGGTATAGGTCCACTAGGAGATGTCACATACTAAATATCAAAGCTCTACGCCTTCAAGTTTCTTCAGAGAAGATTTCTAAAGTTTTCCTTCTTTGTTCCTATGCTCAAACGCTCTAAAACGCATTATCCCCCGGGGCGGGCCCAGTTTTGACCCTAGGGGCATAATTTGAACAAAGTTGGTAGAGGTCCATTGGGAGATGCTACATACCAAATATCAAAGCTCTACCCCTTCTAGTTCCAGAGGAGAAGATTTTCAAAGATTTCAGGTGGTTTTTTTTGGTTTTTTTGCCATGGCAGCCAGAGTTATGGGTGGAATTAAATTCTTTGAACAATTTTGGTAGAACTTCACCCAAGGAACATTCCTGCCAAGTTTCATGAAGATTGGCCCAGTGGTTTAGGAGGAGAAGATGTTTAAAGAAATTGTTGATGGACGACGGACGCCGGACATTGGGCGATCACAATAGCTCACCTTTAGCACTTTGTGCTAAGGTGAGCTAAAAAGGAGAAAATGCTGGTTACCAGCATTTTCTCCTTTTCCCACTTTGTTTTCAAAAGGTTTCTTTCATAGGGTGGTTAAAAGTCGGGATTGTGTGGTAAAGAGTTAAGGTGTTGGATTTATGATCTAGAGGTCCTTGGTTTGAACTTCTCCCAATGTTTTTTTCTGTGGTATGGGATTGTCCTTGAACAAAATACATGTATTTTTAGAATCCCTTTCTAGTTCCTATAAAAAACCCTTGGAAGTCGTAAATAACTGAGCTGTTGGCATGACATGATTGAAGTAATATTCATTGGCTAAAGTGCCATTTAACAAACCAAAATAGAGTTTATTGCGGCTGTTCAACAACTCCTTACCAAAAGATAAAATTTTAGACTTTTATCGTATTGAAAGCATTTTGGAGTCAACAAATTATATGTGGCTGAAATTATTGTAAATGTCTGTCAATGTGTGCAAAACATTGTGGAAAAAGGAGGAAAATCTTGTTAGCAGCATTTTCTCCTTTCCCAACAAGATTTATATTCACACATATATTTTTTGTTCCCATTTGAAGCACCCATAGATGGAGAGTGGAACCAGCATGACCTTGATCTTGTGAACAAATGGGCATTTCAAGGGGAGAGAATTATCCATGGGAACCCGTCTGGGATAGATAATTCTGTAGCAACATTTGGTAAGATGTTTCTTTAACCCTTCACCAACCAATTTTTATGACCCCAAGATACAGGACTCTAGAAAAAAACATTGTGGGAAAAGGAGAAAATGCTGGTAAACAGCATTTTCTCCTTCTTCCACAATGTTTTTTTCTCTTCTAGAAACAAATTTCAATTTTTAAGTTTTGGTTATTTTGTCATCTGCAAGTGCTTTTAATTTGGACCAGTCTAAAATTATGTTGTTTAGTAAAGGGTTAGAATAATCCTATACCAAACTATCCGGAGTTTCAACAACCCTGTGGAAGAAGGTCATTGCAAACAATGTAGGAAAAGGAGAAAACATGCTGATAAGCAGTATTTTAATGCATTCACTGATGAAACAATCGGTTTAGATCAAAAGTTTATATCTGTATTTGAAAGGGTAGAAAACATTGTGCAAAAAGGTTACCAGAATTAAGACGATGTTTTTCATAGCCTTCTGGCTCACGGTCGTTGAAAGAAAGAAATATTTGGTGAAAGGTTAAGTCTTTAATGTACAACAAAATTTTAGAATTGTCCAAAATGAAAGCATTAGCAGTCAAAAAATTAGATATATCTTAACTCTTTTCCAAACAACAAAATTTTGGACTGGTCAAAATTCAAAGCATTTGCAGACGATAAAGTAAATGTGACTAGAGATTTGAAATGTGTTTTAGGAAGGGAAGAAAACATTGTGGGAAAAGGAGAAAATGCTGGTTACTATCATTTTCTCCTTTTCCCATAATGTTTTCAAAAGGTTTGTTTCACAGGGAAGTCAAAAGTTGGGATTGTGTGGTGAAGGGTTAAAAGATGGGTTTGTCTTTGAAAGTAAAGAAATCTTTTTTGGAAAAGGAGAAAATGATGGTAACCAGCATTTTCTCTTTATCGTAAGATGTTGTCAGAAGCTATCTTCCTTGGGACCTTTAAAATGCTTGATGACTTGGCTTACCCTTAACCACACAATTCTGACTTTAAATAACCCTTAAGATGATAGCCTTTGAAAACAATGTGGGAAAAGGAGAAAATACTGGAAACCAGCATTTTCTCCTATTTCCACAATGTTTTCAGTACTATCAGACAGAAAAAAATACATTTTTCAGCAAAATTCAATTCATCATCCACAAATGCTGTGAATTTGGTCCAGTCCAAGATTCAGTAGTTTGGTAAAGAATTAACCCATTACCACACAATCACTACTTTTGACGACCCTGAGAAAGAAACTTTTAGAAAACATTGTGGGAAAAGGAGAAAATGCTGGTTACCAGCATTTTCTCCTTTTCCCACAGTGTTTTCTACCCTTCCCAGCACAAATTTCAATTTTTCAGTCCCTTTAATTTTGTCATCTGCTAATGCTTTCAATTTGGACCAGTCTAAAATTTTTTTATGTGGTAAAGAGTTAAGGGATAAACTCCTTTGCATTGCATGATGCCATATTTTTGCTGATACATATACTGCATTATCTTGTTAAGATGTCTCCCAGGTGGGTACGCATTTGGCATTGTACAATACAATAGAATTCAACTCTTATCTTGCTAGATAAATCATATGAAAACTTCAAGCTGTTTGTAAAAACCCAATTAATGCTTTTTCAGTTCCATTTTTAGGGAAAAATTATTGCCTCATCAGACAGTGTATATCCAAGATCAGACTGCATGTTCTGTGCAGTCTGATCTTGGATCTACACTGTCAGCCAAAGGTCACACTTACCTAGCTGCCAAAGGGTTAAGACTTGTCCAAAATGAAAGCATTTTCAGACGACAGAATATTATGACTTAGCCCATTACCACACAATACCTACTTTTGACGCCCCTGAGAAAGAAGCCTTTAGAAAATATCGTGGGAAAAGGAGAAAATGCTGGTAACCAGCATTTTCTCCTTTTCCCACAATGTTTTCTACCCTTCCAAAATCAAAATTCAATTTTTGAGTTACTTTTATTTTGTCATCTGCAAGTACTTTCAGTTTGGACCAGTCACATATTTTGTCATTTGGTTAAGCGTTAAATGATGAAATTTGTTTTTCAGTGTGTAGAAATCATTGTAGAAAAAGGAATAAATGCTAGTTAGCTTCAATAATTACGAAGGCATTTGTAGCCAGAGTGATAAACCCCTGTGAATATTTGTAACCTCTCTTATTTCTAGGAGGTGCTATCAAGTTTCAAGGTGGCCATATCACAAAATTAGATAGGTAAGTTTAGATTGACTTGTTTTTTTTTTCCACTCTATCCCATTTTTTTTAAAACCCTGAACTCTTTCATTGCTGAACACATAAATTGTATTTTGTCAGTTCTACAACTACAGTTCCACTGCAAGATTAAGAGACAGCTCTGTGATAATCTATAATAAAACAATGGACATGGTAGTTCAAAGACACCACTGCTAATTCAAAGTTATTAATTTTGGAAAAATATCTCCTTAACCCTATACCAAATGGCAATATTTTGGACTAGTCCAAACTGAAAGCATTTGCAGACGACAAAACAAATGTGAATGGAAAATTGAAATTTAATTTGAAAAGGTTTGAAAACATTGTGGGAAAAGGAGAAAATGCCAAACATATGCCTTTACTAAACGATCCCTGTTTTTATGACCCTGAGATAGATGACTTTTGAAAACAGTGTTTTCTACCTTGCTGAAAACAAATTTCAATTTTTGAGATACACACATTTTGTTGCCTGCAAGTGCTTTCAATTTGGACCAGTCAAAAGTTTTGTCATTTGGTAAAGGGTTAATTCTAAGACATTAACCCTTTCCCAAACAAGCCCTTGTTTTTACGTGTCTGCACTAGAATTCTTTTGAAAACACTGTGGGAAAAGGAGAAATTGCTCGTAATGAGCAATTTCTCCTTTTCCCACAAGGTTTTCTACCTTTTTAAGAACTTTCTGCCATTTTCTCCGAATCAGAAAATTGTCGTCTTCAAACTCTTTCTGTTTGGAAGAGTCCAAAATTTGTTGTTTGGGAAAGGATTTACAGACTGGTCTAAATTGAAAGCATTTGCAGACGACAAAATAAATGTGACTGAAAAATCATAATTTGATTTGGTAAGGGTAGAAAACATTGTGGGAAAAAGGAGAAA
The DNA here is from genome assembly GCA_943736015.1 of Tridacna crocea. Lineage (NCBI taxonomy): Eukaryota > Metazoa > Mollusca > Bivalvia > Cardiida > Cardiidae > Tridacna > Tridacna crocea. The sequence continues at coordinate 23,613,723 of OX031070.1, forward strand.
ATGCTGGTTACCAGCATTTTTTTCCTTTTTCCCACAATGTTTTCAAAAGCCTTTTACCCCTGGGTCATTGAAAGTCGTCATTGTGTGTTGAAGTGTTATGTTTTTTTGTTTCATGGTAAAAAGAGTTCACAGAAAAAAGAAACCAAGAAAGTTTTACAAATTAAGTTGAATATATTTGAACAACTGACAAAGTAGGCTATTCACTATGGATATGTTCTTCAGCGTTTACTCCAAACCTAATTGGCTTTTATATTTCATACAACTTGCAACTAAGAACCCTTTTTCATTATATACTACAGAATACCTACTATGAAAATATTACTTACAAGTACAGATGTGCCCAGGAGTACAAAGGTCCTTGTATCAAAGGTGAAAGATAGGTATGAGAAAGTGAGTATATGTCTCTACTTATATATGTATGAATTTTGGATACATAATTTAGCTTCTAATCCATGCAAACATGCCAAGTGAAAAATACTGTTGTTTGGTAAAGTGCACAAGAACATATCATTATAATTAGTTGAATATCCCTCAGATATAGGCCTTTTTTTTTTTTCGTAATCCAGTGAGAAGGCAGTTGATGAAGATAATTGTTTGCCTGTTTAAGTCTACATGTATGTTTTGCCATCTACATATATGTTTTGTCATTTTTGCATGCTTCTATGTTGGAGACAATACCAGTGATTCTTTTTCAACAGACGGGCTGCATTATTTTAATATTATAATGTTTATTAGTTCATAAAAGGTATTGTTTTGACAGCCATCAGTAAATACACTATAAAAACATTCTGGGAAAAGGAGAAAAATGCTGGTTACCCGCATTTTCTCCTTTTTGCATGATGTTTTTACAAGCTATCTTATCCAGGCTCATTGTGAAACACAGGATAGTTTGGTAAAGGGTTCATATTTCAGATCTGATAACTTCACATGGTTTTGTTAGCATGAGCTGGGAGCTTTAAAGGTTGCCCTTCAGATTTTGTAAATAAAATTTTACAAAAGTACAAAAAAATCCCAAAGCCTTTCAATTTGCATTCATAAAACCACAGTAGTTGAAAACCATCCAACAACATGAGAAATTAGAGATTTACTATGGCCCAGGTAGACACCAACGTGAAACACATTCTATTTTTATATGAGCAACTCGCTCATTTACATACCGGAAATACACCGACTAAGCTTTAAACATGATGTCCGTAGAAGACATTATGCATTATAATTACATGTCTGTTATGTTATGGAATTTAAGCTTCATTAGTCACATGCCATTATTCCCACAAAGCTTTTTTATTTTTGGCACGAAATCTTAAAATAGCTTAAGAGGCTACGTATCCTTTTATACTTTTTTGTAATTTTATGATTCTTAATTATTGATGATTTGTATCGTTTTTTCATATAAGTTTCAATGATATATATATATTTTATTTTTAATTTGGTGTGATGTGAAAATTCTAAATACTGTACCCACCTTTAACCCTTTCCCAAAGGATAAATTTTGGACCCTTCCAAACCGAAAGAGTTTGCAGATGACAGTTTTAGACTTGGAGAAAATGACAGAAAGTTCTCAAAAAGAGTAGAAAGCACTGTGGGAAATGAAGAAATTGCTTGTTACAAGCAATTTCTCCTTTTCCCACATTGTTTTCAAAAGATTTTTCCTGCAGACACGTAAAAACCAGGGCTTGTTTGGGAAATGGTTAAAGGTCAAGTTCTTGTTCAGTTTAATCCATAAATCTGCCAATTTATGCAAAGACTTTTTTTTTTTTTGGAACTGCTCTCACCTACTCCTATATTTTTTTTTTATTTTTCTCTAACTCTTCTATTATCTTTTGTATAATTATCCAACGTTCTAGTATCCTGATGTTTTCAAACCAGTAATGGATGCCATTGAAGGAGTGTCGGAGAAATCTCAAGAAATATACAAGGAAATGACCATGGAGGACACAGACCTGGTTCCATGTTACACTGCTTTAGAGGTATATACAATCAGCTAAACATTCTGAACCCCTTTAGCACCCTCTCTGCCTGTGTAAATCAAGATCAGACAGCAAAAAACATGTTGTCTTATCTTTAATCTGCTGTGTCTGCTTTCCGGAAACTCTATATTCTTTCTAGGCTAAAGTGCCCTTTGGCCCTCTTACTTTTTTCTACACAATTACCATCCTCTAAAAGAAAGTTTTTGATAGCATTCTAAGGAAAACAAAAAATACTAGTAATCAGTCAAGACGGTATGTGGCCTGTATTTTAACATTTTACCAAACAAAGATGACTTTTGACAATCCTTGGAAACAAGCCTTTTGAAAACATTGTGGGAAAAGGAGAAAATGCTGGTAACCAGCATTTTCTCCTTTTCCCACAATGTTTTCTATCCCATCAATAAATAGTTGCACCATTTGAGCCATATTGAAATTGCCGTCTGCTAATGCTTTTAACTTGAAAAGGCCTAAAGTTTGTCCTCTGGTAAAGTGTTAAAAACAGAAATTACTTTAAGAATTTTTTTTTCCTTATTTTTTCACCATTACAGGAGCTGATAGATATCAATCAACACCTTCTTCAAGTGCTTGGTGTCAGTCATGAGACATTAGACAAAGTTTGTCATGTGACATCTAAATATAGATTGCATTCAAAACTAACAGGAGCTGGGGGTGGTGGTTGTGCTTTTACTCTGCTGATTCCCAGTACAGACTGTAAAACTATTGAAACTATAAAAAGGGAACTGGAACCAGATGGCTTTACTTGCTGGGAAACAGACATTGGGGGTACTGGTGTCACCGTTCATAGTGAAATTCCTCAGTGTTTGTTATGACCTTTATATGTAGTAGAGTACATTGCATTTTAACTCTTTATCAGATGACAAAACTAGTGACTTGTTCAAATTGAAAGCATGTACAGATGATAAATTAAGCATGACTCAGATTTTCTCATTTATTATTTAGAGGGTAGAACGCATTTTTAGAAAAGAAGAAAATGTTGGGTTACCAGCATTTTCTCCTTTTCCAAAAAATGTTTTCTACAGCCTCCTTCCCCAGGGTTGTTAAAATTTGGTATTTTATGGCAAAGGGTTTAACTCATTTCCAAATAACAATATTTTAGGCTTGTTCAAATCGAAAGCATAAATTATGCAGTTGACAAAATAAAAGTGACTGAAATTTCTACAGCCTCCCTCCCCAGGGTTGTTAAAATTTGGCAATTTTATGGCAAAGGGTTTAACTCATTACCAAACAACAATATTTTAGGCTTGTCCAAATCAAAAGCATTTGCAAACGACAAAATAAAAGTGACTGAAATTTTGATTTATTTTTTGTGAAGGGTAGAAAACATTGTGGGAAAAGGAGAAAATGCTGGTTACCAGCATTTTCTCCTTTTCCCACAATGTTTTCTAAAGGCTCCTGCCCCAGGGTTGTTAAAATTTGGCATTTTATGGCAAATGGTTTAAACATAATTCCATTTCTCTTGAAAGATGACTCATGTTTATACATAGAGCACTTTCTCCTTTAGCAACTGTATGTTTGCATGTTTATATAAATGTATTGGACCCTAACCATTAGCCTACCAAGTGCAAAGTCAATAAAAGTCATAAGTTGACTAAAGCAAAACATTTTTTTTTCTCAGTCATTGAACCCAAAACACGATACTTTTGAAAGTCTCAGAAAACCAGTGGTCTCTACGAAACAAAATTTACCAAGAGGTAGAATATAAGAAAAGATTCATGTCGTGGTTTTCATGCCATATATAATTTATATGTCTTGTTCCTTGCTAACAATAAATCGGCATAAAACATGATTTTGACACAAAAAATCTTTAGGTGGAAGTTGATATTTAGTTAGAAAATGCTACTAGGATATGGCTGAGCTATCTGTGCAATATTAACAATCTAGTGTGTTTAACCCATTACTACACAATCCCTACTTTTGACGCCCTGAGAAAGAAGCCTTTTGAAAACATTGTGGGGAAAAGGAGAAAATGATGGTAAACCAGCATTTTCTCCTTTTCCCTCAATGTTTTCTACCATTCCTAAACCAAATTTCATTTTTTTTTGGTCACATTTATTTTGTCGTCTGCAAATGCTTTCAATTTGGACCAGCCTAAAATGTTCTCATGTGGTAAAGAGTTAAGGTAAGACCTGTGTAATGGAAAACAGGTATTTCCACTAAAATAGAATCCTGCAAAATTAGCTATAATTAAAAATGAGTATTATTTAACAACTTTCACCTTTCAATTTTTTCCATTTTTTCCTTCTTTGAATTATCATTTATAAATCTAAAACCATTATATTCTCAGTTCAAAAAGAGATAATAATTACCTCCCTTTTCAGAAAACGGACAAAAGTATCAAAAAATAATTTCAAGATAGACATAAACGGAATTTCTGATCCGTTAGAAATGTGCAAAAATATTATTTCTGCATAAATCCTTATTTATCCTTATTTATCAACAAATTAGAATTTTCACCGGAAGTGCATTACACAGGTCTTACATTAAGACGTACGTATTTACCCCGTCCGTGCCCCCTTTCCCCCCTTCATTTCCTATGTCATCTCTTTACCAGACGATAAAACATTGGACTTGACCTAAATATTTGTTTTAAAGTGTCGGCAGAAAGCATCTTATGCTGCCCCTTAGTGTGCAAGGATGCGAAAGTGCTACTGAACAGGCTTCAAATATGTAACTAGATGGGTTTTGGAGGACAAAGTCGAGAGATGAAGAACAATCAATCTATATGTAGTCAGCCTAAAAATAGTAAAAGATACGTCAACTGTTTGTAAAGTATCAATAAATGTCCTCATATATCAAACTGTTGTGCACTGGTTTTAACATCAAATCTGTTTCACCCAACATTTGACCTACATGTAGCCTACATACATGGTTATAAAGTTGTACCCGTTTTAGATCACCACTGAGTGTCGGATACACCTAAATAACAAGGTGATTTTGGAGGACAAAGTCGAGAGAGGAACAGCAGTAAATCAAAAGTCGTCAACCTAAAAATGATAAGATGTATGGTAAACGATTGTAAAGTATCAACGAGTGTCTTAATATATTATACTTTTGCGATTTTTACACCAAATCTGTCTCGCCCAAGTTTTGACCTACACAGATGACCATAAAATACTTGTAGTACCCGTTTTATGTCCCAGTAACCGTCGGATAAACCACAGGAATTTGACATTCTATAACCAAAATAAATGATCAAATATGAAAAAAATATGTGAGTATGTGAGCTGTTGTCGTAGTTTAAGTGACATAAATTAGTTAAAGCGGCGATAAACACATGTCATTAATAAATAATTTTCAATATTCATTTCCGAATACCTCTTTCGCCGACTACCATTATTTCGAAGACCTCTCCTGTTTGAAAAATCGACAAATTTCGATCTTGGGTTTCCAGTCAGAAACTCGGTTAGTTGTTATTAGTAGTTATGTTGTGGTCACATGATGAACCGCGGGACATTTGGCAAAATGCAGATCAATGTTGTTTCATCCGACATCGAAATGCAGACCCAAGCTGTGATAGCATGTTTAATTACAGCTGCATGCAGGCGCGTTTCCTTTTTTTTTTTTAAATAATGTGACGATAAAACGTGCAAAAAGAAAACATGTCCACAGCAGGTAGCTTCCGCTCCCCCCACCCACACAAACACATGTTCAACTTATTGGCTGAAAAACATTTGTGACCAATCACGAAAAAGGGAATTGCGAAATGTATCATCCCCTGTAAGACTGCGCGAAAGGCGCAGGCTGACCAGGGATGACACTTTTCGTTTTAATGACATTTTCTGTATGAACTTGAAGTGGTCATTGTACCTTGTTATTCAATCATTTTTGAATTATCAACTTTAACTGACCTGCACGATCGTTGATCTGTTTTCATCTAATTGGTGTACAGAATTCCCAGATGGTCCCTTTTTGCTTGATGGGTCACAATTTTTTTAGCAATATAAATGCCAACACGGCTCATAATGGCCACTTGGGAATTCTTCTGAGTCAGCACCTACTTTTCAAGTACAGGCCTAACCATAAAATGTACATATTTAGAAATGCCATTAATCTTTCAACTCTTAACCAAATGACAAAATTTCAGAGATATCCAAATTGTAAGCATGTGCAGACAACAAATTAAATGCTCCTCAAACCATAAGATCTGTCATCAGTGAACGAAGACATAGCGGAAATAGAAGAAAACTATGGTTACCAGCACTTTCTCCTTTACCAACCGTGTTTCCGAAAAGCATTCTTCTTGAAGGTTGTTAATGTTTCTGATTTTGACACAGGATAAAAGTCTTCTTGGTAACTCTCCCCCTATCTGTATCACCATTGGGTCTTTAACCAGTTCTCTATATTTGGTGGGTGGGAAACACTGGGCGAATATACTCAATGCCAAAAACGTGCTATTTTTGTTCTTTTTCAATTTTTATCTCGGCTTCCTGATGCAGTCTTGGTGCCTTTATAGATTAATCCATGGCCATGTGCATTAGCACGTGACACACTCAGGTAGTTGAAGATAACATTGGCGGTAGATGTAGATAATCATCCTTTTCTGTTTAACTCTTTACCAAACGACAAAATTCTAGATTGGTCCAAATGGAAGCATTTGCAGACGACAAAATAAATGTGATTCAAAAATCAAAATTTGTTTTGGTGAGGGAAGAAACATTGTGGAAAAAGGAGAGAATGCTGGTTACCAGTATTTTCTCCTTTTCCTACAATGTTTTCAAAGGGCTTCTTTCACAGGGTGTCTCAAAAGTCGGGACTGTGTAGTAAAGGGTTAATCGAGGCGTTTTAGCATGCTTTTACCCGACTTGTGCTTGTATTGATTGCTCCTCACTAAACCACAACATTTTGGACGAGTTTGAATTAGGGTCATGTGGCTTATTAGCCTAGATAGGGTCATTATCTCCCGCTAGATGGCATTCTACAAATACTCATCTATCTAATTTGGGCATCCTGGGTACACTGGACCGGACCACGCGACAACTTTTACTTTGAATTTCAAACTAAAATATACGTATACTCAATAAAACGCTACTCGGTGCGATTCACTCATCTATGATCAGCATTTAGAGAAATCTGGATCTAAATGAGGCCTGATTTTTCCTCATACGTATTGATAAAAGCCATTTTCTCCATTGCTACTTTATAGCGCGTAATACTACAGTCTCTCCGATAGCGGGGAGAGTGATGCGTCATATAAGACAGGTCGAATCTTCGAAGAATATGACATGCGCGGACAACGAGATAGGGTTTGTCTTTGAGGGGATAAAAATATGGCGGAACCTAAGGTGAAATTTGCTGGTTACCAGTATTTTTTTCTCTTCCCCCCCCCCTCCCCCACGGCAGAAGCTCACACATACACGTAGTAGTGGTCTAGAAGTTTGCAATTTAAAAGAGAAAAGTTTGACCAACCCCTCGAATGTTGTTTGTAATTGAAATTTGAATTTGTCTGTATGGCCCAAAGTTTTGAAAACGTCGATAGTTAAATATCTGCAAAAGTATCTAAATGAGACTGGACATTATAATGGTGCATACATATTTCTCTTTAACCCTTTCCCAAACAATCCGTGGTTTTTACGGGTCTGGAATGGTAGCCTTTTGAAAACATTGTGGGAAAAGGAGAAAATGCTGGTAACCAGCATTTTCTCCTTTTCCCACAAAGTTTTCTACCCTATCATAGACAGAAATCATCTTTTCAGCAAGAGTTGAACTGTCGTCTTCAAATGCTTTCAATTTGGTCTAGTCAAAAAGTTTGTCGTTTGGGAAAGGGTTAAACTTAAAACCATCTTGGTTAATTTATTCAAGCTATATTTGTCGAAAGTAGAGACGTACTTTCTCACATTTCTTCTTTTTTATGTAACTGCTTTATCAAACAGTCCTCTGTATTACCAATCCCTAGTTTTAAGGGCCAGGAGAAAGGAGCCTTTTTGAAAACATTGTAGGTAAACGAAAAGGTAACAACAATGATTTGTGTCCTATCAAAGATAAATTTTATCCTTTGAGCCATATTTAACTTGCCGTCTGTAAATGCTTTCAGTGTGGACCCGCCTTTGTTGTTGTGTGGTAAAAGGGTAACCCTTTACCAGACGACAAAGTTTTAGCCTGGTCTAAATTCAAAGTTCTTGCAGACGACAAATTAAACGTAAATCAAAAATTGAAATTTGTTTTGTGAAGAGTAGAAAACATTGTGGGAAAAGGAGAAAATGCTGGTTACCAGCATTTTCTTCTTTACCCACTATGTTTTCAAAAGGTTTCTGTCTCGGGGTCGTAAAAACCAGGGATTGTTTGGGAAAGGGTTAAGGAGCCTACGAAAAGAAGGCGTTTGAAACAAAATTTACATGAAAGGAGATGTGGTAATTGTCTGCAACCCAGGTCAGGCTGTCCGAACTGCGCCATGCAATTGAATTAGAGATTTTTTTTTTTTAAAAAGAAGTAAAGTCCGAAGTTTTAATGTCATTGGAAGAACTTGAAAACACTAAGTGACACTAATCACTGGTTATTCTTAGTGTGTTCATTTATATAGCCTATGTATCGTTCAATTCCTCATTTTCAAGAATGTATATGCCCTTCATTTAATTATACATCAAAAAAAAATTTTTTTCATTTATCTGATTCGCTGAGGCATGTCGGCGAATCGGCCAGTCAGGGTCCGTATTCACCAACCATTCTTAAGAACAGTCTTGGTCTTATTCTCCAGATTTTTTTGCATTTGTAAGTAACGCAACTTCTGATTGGCTAAACCATTCGGTTTAGCCAATCAGAAGTTGTGTTACTTACAAATTTGGAAAACCTTGGAGAATAAGACTAAGAATATTCTCAAGAATGGTTGGTGAATACGGGCCCAGATCATTCCGGTTTGATCCTATAATTTTGAATTAGGAATCTTTATTTCATGCTTTCCGGTGGGATATCGAGAAATAGCAGTGAAAATATTTTTCGATCTTACACCAGTGAAAATACCGATTTTCACGTTCTTGTTGCCTAGGTAAATTGCGCGTGCCTAACAACCAGATGGGAAATATGACGTCATATACCTTACATTTCTCGCGCTTGACGTCACGTTGCTATGCGGGAGGGGTACGCCACGGGGAATGAGGGAAAAAAATTGTACTGAATTTTGATAAAGCTCCTCCCAGAAAGGGTTAAAAGCATAAAATAAATAGAATATTTGTTTTTTTTTCGGTGAAAGATTGAAATTTATTTCATCTCGTGAACACCATCGGTAATATTTTCACTCGTGGCTGCGCCACTCGTGAAAATATTACCGATGGTGTCCACTCGATGAAATAAATTTCAATCTTACACCGAAAAAAACAAATATCCTCTATATATTTAGTGAAGTTGGCAAAAATGGCAACAGTATCCCCATACCCTGTTCGCGCGGCCGAACTCAATTCAAATCCTTTACCTGCTAAAAATATTGTGCTATTTCATTGCCTTTTGAAAGGCAGAACATCAAAAAGATGGTGAAATATCAGTTCCTAGAAGAAAATAATGAATAAGAGGGAAACATGTCACCTAAAAAAAGAGGGTCAATGGAAGACTGGTACTTACTTTTTCTTTAAAGACGTATATGACAAATGTTTGCGTGCATCCTACTGCACATGTATTTTTGTTGCGGATATTGAATCAAAAGTGCACCTGTGCATTTATTTTTTGGATATGATCGTGATAGAATTTGTGCAAATTTCTCAGAAACGAGCACGGGTATCCACATCTTTTTTACTGTAATATTCCAGAGACATGATGAGCTTTGCATGCAAACTTTTAAAAAGAAATTTGTCCGCTAGAAAATTTTGTCATGTACATTTTAAAAAAATCTATAATTATCAGGTAAGTGAATGAAAAAAATGAAAGAAAAATGCACTAGTTACCAGCATTTTCTCCTTCCACCGACGTTTTCTAATCTTTCAAAAACCAGCCGTATTTAATTTTTTGTGTGCAAATGCTTCAATTTTGACATACCTGACATGCGGTCGTGTGGTAAGGATTAAGTTAAAACAACAAAAACAACATTGAATAAAGAGTGACAAAACATGCAAAAAACAGAAGATTACGAAACCAAGTTTTTCCGGTTCAAAAGATATGGTATACCTATGCTGACGTGACCTAACTTACTCTTTTAACTAAACAACGTGGAAGAAAATTGTCTTTACAGTATCCCTGTCTAAATTAATGCTTAGGCTGCTAAATGCAGTTCAATGACTTTTGGCGGACAATGTAGATGAAGATCAGACTGCAGTCTGACCTTTGATCCATACTCATCGATAAGGGCATATTTATCAAAAAAAGTACCTTTGAAAAAGCGAAGTTTTGGGTTTTTAAATACCGATAAAAATGTAACTGTTTGTTCTCATGTTTTTAAACAGATAAGGGTTAATGCGAGCAGAAAAACCGCAAACGAACCACAATAAACCTGAAAGAAGGTCAAACACGCGGATGATTGCCTTGAACCCGATTTTTTTAGTGCAACAGTCAGCCCCTTTTTCCAAATCTTCGTACCAAAAAGGCAATATATGGAGCTATATATGGTGGAAGGTGTAGATCAATCTTGAGCGGACTACACGGAATGAATCGATATATTTTCTTTATACATTGTGACTTTGAGGCTGCCAAGTGTAACGTAGGGTTACTGTATGTACCAATAACTGTATGTACCAATAAATAAATAAACTGAAACTGGTTTTACATAATTATATGGGCTGTGCTCAGTTAAAGCGAGCTTCTGCAAAAAATTTCGATTCATATCATCCTGCAAAGTTCGCACAGGCACACCTGAGCCGAGCCATTTTGCTATTCGTAAATTTTCAGTACATGAAAGCACCACTTTACATCTTTCTAAGCTGTGGTCAGGTAATTTGTAGGTAAGAAGACTTTCTAAACCAGACGACAAAAATTTAGCATTGTACAAATTCAAAGCATTTTCAGACGACAATTTCCGTGTGGCACAATGTGGTACATTAATTTATTATTCAAGGTACCATTGGTCTTATATTAGTTTACCAGGTGAATGCACTAAAACTGTAGGCATCAGGTTCCGAAGGGATGAGTTTAAGGCCTAAAGCACACAATATCTATTGTGGCTAATTATGCATTTCTTATGCAGGATGCAATAAACCGGTAAATACTGGTTTATATTATTTCTGAACTCATTGTGTCCCGAATTAATTATGCAGCAGACAATCATTCTTGTAAATGCTGACTAGTCAACATTAACTCTTTACCAAACGACAAACTTTTAGACCTATCGAAATTGAAAGCATTTGCAGACGACTGAAAACTTAACTAAAAAATTGAAATTTGTTCCCAGCAGGGTAGAAAACATTGTGGGAAAAGGAGAAAATGCTGGTTACCAGTATTTTCTCCTTTTCCCTTAAATGTTTTCAAAAGGCTTCTATCCTAGCGTCGTAACACAACAGTTTTATTGACCCTGGCTAAGAAGGCCTTTGATAACGTGGGAATAGGACATGCTAGTAACCAGCTTTCTTTTCCTTTTCCCACAATATTTGAAAAATTCTTCCAAGGACAGAATCCGATCATTCAAGCCCCTTTTCCTGCAACCTCTTTCAGATTAGACGGGTCTAAAATATTTGTCTGGTATAGTTAGTTAAGAGTTGCCTACTAAATAAAGCGAAAACTTTGGGACCTCTTGGTTAATAGAAATTTCTCCTTTTGCCACGATGTTAACAGAAGTAAGGCATCCCCAACTTTCAGCTGCAGGTCGAGCAAGAGTTACTCTCCTTGGAACTTATCGATTATCTGGTCCGAAAGGATTTCCGATAACGGCCTGTCATATAGGATTCAGAAGGGAAAATTCTTTGATCGACTAAAACACATTTTTCTTCTAAAATGATTAAAATCTATAACGTATTGAAGTATTCTGTAATATCTGTACTTTACTTCAATATAATGTTAATTCCTGTAGCAAAATGGGAAGTTGCGTCCATTTTGAATTAAAGTTACTGACCCATTCTCCTTCTTATTTCTATAGAAAGGTTTAAGAAATTTGCTCTTGCGCTGTTTTTGAAGCTAAATAACATAAAAATGAATTGCAAGAAAAAAATCTATAACGTCTTGAAGTATTCTATGTTTTGTCGTGATTATGATCAAAGTATTCGCTTACATTTGTTAAATTGAGATCTTGCGTCCATTTTAGTTTAAAAACGACACTATCGTTGATTTTTGTATAAAAATGCTGTATCGAGCTAAGTGAGATTTTAAGACTGGGTGAAAAGATTTAGACAACGGATAAAGGGAAGATAAGAACTGATGACATTGTCTATATTGTTTTGTTAAACCTGGATCCTGTTTTTACACATTGTTCAAATATATAATGACTGTATTTATCATTTTTATGCATGTACGTGTATATTATTTGCATCAGTGAAAACTTTTAAGAAATTTTTTAAAAAAACATTATCTTCCCAGTATCGTCTTTTTTAATTCTTTCTCGGAAAATAATTTCAATTTAGTTAGCATAAATTTCTTTAAATTACATTTTTTTTTTTTTTTTTTTTGAGTCTTTATTTCTAAAGAAGATTGAATTTGTTGTACTATTGGATCATTATAATAATCATGCATTCAATAGACCAGTAACAAACTGTACAAAACAAGCAGTCTGATCCTGGGCCGAATCGGTTTTATCTTATGTGTCGAAATTCTTTTGGCTTAAAAAAATTGACGTTGCAATATCAATATTCGACTGAAATCAGCAGAAAACAATTTGCGTTTTGGGAGTATTGATGTGACCCGTACAGCACACTCCCGAATTTTAACGGTCCTGCATAAAACCTTTTGTAAACATTGTGAGAAAAGGAGAAATACTAATATCCAGAATTGTTTCCTTTTCCTACAATGTTTTCTACTCTTTTAAAGTGAAGAATATCAATTTAGCTACATTTGATTTATTTTTTGAAATTGCTTTTTTCAAAAGTTGGTGAAGTCAAAAAGTTCTCCATATGGGAAAAGGTTTTAAGTTATTGACTTTTGAAAACACATGAGAGGGAGAAGATACATGTGATCAGATTGAAAATAGCGAGGAAATTTGAATATGTGAGCTGTCGCCATAAAATACTTTTGAAAATGCATTAATCATCACACATTTGCAAGTAAAGAACTAAAGAGAGAAGGCGGCAAATTGGACTTCCTTATACAAAATCTTGTTAAACTTGACTTTAAATCCTTATAAATAATCTGATAAAAAAAGTCTGATCTTAGTTTAAACATTTAATTTTAATTTATTCAATATACTAACATCATTCATTTACAACAACATGTATTGCGAAAAGGATTGAAACGAAAGCATCAAAGCTTATGTAGTTCCTCTCCCTAAAGAAGTGTGATTTTTTTGTTGATACTTTCTTTCCGATTACTCCATATCAATGTATCAATGTATACCATTACGTAACACCAATCAAGATACCCGATAGGCGTCTTATCGAACAGTGAGACTCGGTCATCATCGGAGAACTCCGGCACAACGCAAACGATCAGGAAAAAAGAAAGAAAATACGATAGTTGCTTTAAAAAGGTGTAAAAAGGGCTAAAATTGTATTTTCTAAATGACTGAAAACTACGCCATACTAAAGGACAATAAATAAGCTTTCTGACTTCCCTGAAGATAATTTTGATTTTCCAACAATATTGTGCAGGCTGATTTATGTTTACCGTGTGCTCACAAAACCACTGACTTCTTCTAAAAAATGACGAAATTATTCTATACAGAACTGACCTTTTGAACATAAAGGTTAAAAAGTACAATTTGTATACAGTTGGTTTGTTTATGATAGATCAGACGATACCAGTGTGGTCTGATCTACCAACACACTTTCCCCAGCCTAATATACATGTACGTACATGTATTTGTGACGATGCTATGCAAAACAATTACAATAAAATGCCGTCTGCTGACTATGTAATACTCTATGCTACAGGTTGGAAATTAATGTTTTCAAAAACATTGTAACAAGAGAAGCCTCTTCACAATCTCCTTAACTTTGTGGGTAGCTATTCAGAAATATATCCAACCGAATTATTTTTACTATTGTACTATTTCTGTTGATAAATCAATAAAAATATCGGAGATTGAATTCAAAATTATGATGAAAAAATCAGAGATAAAATTCCAAAGATGCAGTAAACATTTGTGCTGTTACATTTCGAGCGTTCGTGTCGCGCTCCTCCCCCGGCTAGTCTCATCATATGAAACTTGTACTGCGGATATTTCTCTCTTTTTTTTTAACTCTTCAGGAACTGGCAATATATGACTGCCCCAATATTTAAAGCAGTTGTAGACAACACAATAAATATGGCTCAAATTATTCAATTTGTATCAATTAAGGCATGACAACATTGCTTGAAAAAGAGCAAATGCTGGTCAAAAGCATTTCTATAGCTGACCATAATTTTGCAAACGCGTGCTTTCGGCAAAATTTGAGGTAGATCAAATTGTAAGACCTGAAAGGAAAAATCCTACAAGTTTTGGTACCCCAGTAATTTACAACCCCAGATATCCCGCAGAGTTGTTTTCCAATAAATTGAAACCCTCTACACTCGAAGCGCGAAATTCGGGTTATAAGTGCAAAGGGTTTGCAGAGATCGTCAGTCAATATATAATTCCGTATGTGATCGATTTCACGGCCAAAAGGGATCAAACTCTCATAATTTAATTGGCTTACATAGCGGTCAAATAACAGTTACCGGGTTTGATTTGCATGATAAAGTTGGCCATGGTCGTCTGAAGAAAGATGGAGAGCTGGGGCTAAATTTTATGATGATATAACTACGTAATAAATAAATCATATATAATCGGTGTCTATATATAGTCGTGTGTTTTCCGTTTTGACAGCATGCATTATTTTTTGTAAGCACTCAGTTCTATTTATAAATAATTCATAAGGCGAGAACAAGGCCATGAAGAGAGATGCAAATAAACAAGAACATGCAGACGCTTATATACATGTCGTCGGTTTACTTCAAAAACCTAGTAACTACAGCTTGTTTCAAGATGTAGTTACAAGGTTTTTGAAGTAAAGTGACGATGTATATCTTCACATAATATTGAAGGTGAACTCCACTGAATTGTCTACATGGACACCCTAGAGGCATTCTCGTACTGACAGAGTATACAAACACTGGCATTTAAAATACCATAAGTATATCACGAAACACTGAAATTTAATAAATAGATCTAGAGGATTTTTGTAGTTTAAAACGTGAGAAACAGGTTCTTAGTATAAATACTAATCTCTCTGGATTCTGATTCCTTGGAACTACACCAGCATTAGTGCCGAATTCGTGACCCGATTAAAAATCCAAAGGTTCACACTTACTGTAGGGTATCGAACTCGGGACCTCATGGTTATGAGGCCGAAGCTCTACCTTAAAGCCACCGACACCACACACCTCACACCTCACACGCTACGCGCCACTCGTGAAAATATTACCGATGATGTTCACTCGATGACAAGTTTCGATCCTTCACCTAAAAATATTCAATTTATTTCACACTTCTACCCCCTTCCGTTTGTGTGTGTGTGTGTGTGGGGGGGGGGGGGCTTACATAAAAGCATAATTGTTTTCAGTAATTTCCCGTGGCCTACTTCTATGCAGAACACCGCATTGCTGCGCAAGAAATGTGGGGCAAATTACGTCATATTTCTATTTGGTTGAATGGCACGCGCTGTATACGAGTTGAAGAGTTAAAAGATTAAATCGGTATTTTTCATTGGTCGTGACCATGAATAACGAACCATATTCCACCTTTATTTCTCGATAAACTACCGAAAATCCTGAGATAATATGCACATCCGTGCTATTTTTAGTAACGGTGTCCGAGATCGAGCGTGACAATTTCAATGTTTCGTGCGGATAGACAAATGAAACTCCTTGACCTGTAATACAAGGTAGACCTATAGCTCATTGACAGGCAAGTCGAGTTCCTAAAGGTTAAGTGGGCCTCAAATGTTTATTCTCTTATGAAAAAAAAACCTCTTGAAATATTTTTTAGGTTTTCTACGTAAACTGATAACCAAATGACAATATGTTTCTTTAATAAAATATTTAGGCCTCTGGATCTTACATAATACGCATTTTTTTTAATAGGTGCATTATTTGAAATAGATAAAATTGGAGTTTAGTTTAAGTTTTCCTTTTTCTTTGCCATAGTTCTCTGTTTTCAAAATGTCATTTGAGCACGTGTCTATAACTTAATTGACGGTTCTAACAGATCTAGAACAAAACACACGGATATGCAGTCTTATCAAGCTCAATCAAAACTATATTTCATGAAAGATCACAATCAAATATTAATATAAGTTCTATGGTTTACAATATCCATACTCAAACATAGAAAATTCTACTATCTTTCTTAATCCTTTACTTCGTAAGGCATTTCTATTGTATCTCTAATTGACCCTAGACAACAGCAAGGATGAAGTTTTTTCTTATGTGAATTAGACGCCTTTTGAAAGCAAAGAAAACATTGTGACAAAAGGTGAAATTGCTCGTCACGAGCAATTTCACCTTTTGCCACAATGTTTTCCAAAGGTTCCTACAAGCAATACGTAGAAATGAGTATCTATGGAGTTAAGAGCTGTTCATTCTGAACTAAAAAGATAAGTTTTTAAAACAACGGCCCAAGATCTGTGCTGAGGGGGCTTGATACATCTGCAAAAATATCAAGGATTTGTGACGAGCGCATCAGCATCGGTTTCGTGTATCAATTCGTTTGCCTAACTGGAGCACTTTGTCGTATATCATTGTCCAGTAGGCTTTTTTCAGCGGAATGAATAATCCTTGTCTGAAATTAGCAGATCCACCTCATGGTAGACGGGCGAGACATGCAAACTAGTCAACGGAAATGATCTGATTGAAAGAAAGACGCCTCTCAAACTTCCTCAAGAATTATTCGGAAATGGCCCAATCAATATTAACTTGAACTCCTCTGTTTTTTTTTTTTTTCGCAAATGAAGATCCACTGAGACTACGAAGTTTAAAACTTTTTTTGGAAGGAAACGGAGCCTGTCCATCAAAGAGTGTGTCCAGGGACATCATGATACACGAAGACAAACGGATTGAACATTTCATTCCCTGACGAACTTCCGGTTTCAGTTTTCGGAAATCACGTGATAGCTGCATACATATTTGAGCCATGCTCTGGTAAAAAGGGCTTAAGGCATTTCCGGAGTGCGTGAAACCAGGTAGGCTATATCATCAGGTGGATATGGATACATAAAGTACATTTTATCCTGCAACCAACTGAATCATGAGATAGACTTTCGGCGCTTTGATACGCAGTTCCTGACTAGCAGCACAAAGTTTCGACCTACGTCAGCATACCCGGACTGTGCAGAATGTGACTTGGGTCGCTACGTTCTGCAGATGCTTCAAGGCCCCTTTTGCCGGAGCATTTCTAGAAAGACCTGGCTTGGCAAGACGCACATCCACTTAGTGAGAGACGGATTAGAAATGAATTTCGTACCCATTCAAACTTCCGGTATGATTTTTCGGAAACGAGATGACAGCTCCATCAGCACCTATTACTGCACTTCAACCTCAACAACTGTTCTCTGCACTTCAGCCTCAACAACTGTTGTTTTAAACTCTTTGGCACATACTTTAGGCAAGCTATATTTCCCTTTTCCTCAATGTATTTAAACGCTTCTTCCTAAAAACTGTTCAATCACGTGGTCGTTTTTTAAAAAGTCAAGAAGAACTGTTATTACCTTTACAACTGTTATTACTTGTACAATCATAATTTTCCCTTTGTCAAAATTTACTATCACTCTTTATCATATAAAAAATCGTAGGTCTAGGCTTGTCCAAATTGAAAGCATTTGTAAGAAGACAGATTAAATATAGTTTAAGTGATAGAATTAATCATTGAATGGGTCATAAACACCGCACATGGGATAAAAAAAAATGTGGTTACCAGCATTTTCTCCTTTTCCACAAAGTTATCAAAAAGCTTCTTTTCTACGGTCGTTCACAATCGGAATTGTGTGATGAAGGGTTAAAGCGCCTTTCATTCTACATAAAGTGCAACAACTGTGTTCATACTTAGAAATGTCAAAATTTACTTTAATACGCCTTTTATGTGACACAAAGCACAACAATTTTAGCCATATTTAGAATTTCAACTTAATTAATTCAGAATTTCATGACAACAAGGTCTCATTATTAATCCCTTGCCAGACGGCAAAATTGTAAACTGGTCCAAATCCAAAGCAGCTGCAGATAACAAATTGAGTGTGGACCAGATAAAAAGAACCGTTCTTGAAAGAGTAGAAAACATTGTGGGAAAAGGAGAAAATGCTGGTTACGATTTTTTTCCTTTTTTCCATAATGTTTCCAAAAGCTTTCTCTGTGAGTATCGATAAAACCCAGGATTGCGTGGTAAAGGGTTAATCACGAAAAAGCCATTTGCGCTTTACCAGAAAGGAAAATCTGAGTTTTCCAAACTGGAAGTATTAAACAGACGTTAAATTAACCCTTTACCAAACAATCCCTGATTTTACTACCATGAGGAAGAAGCCGTCTGAAAACATTGTGAGAAAATGCTGGAAACCAGCATTTTGTCTTGTTCTCACAATGTGGTCTACTCTTCTAAAGTCAAGTTTCCATTTTTGAGTCAAGTTTATTCTGTCGTCTGCAAATGCTTTCAATTTGGATTAGTCTAAAATCGTTTTGTTAAAAGTTAAATTTGCCTGAAATGATTGTGTTTTAATAGAAAAGCTTAAAAAGAGCTATGAGATGTAGAATTTTCTCCCTTTTCCATTTTGTTCTTAAAACCCCTGTTTTTTTTTTCAGATAGTAAATGATCTAATTGATTCTTAATTCATTACCAACTTTTGTTCTGAATTAGAGATCACCAGTACTAGTTTTCAAATTTCAAAGTTTATAGCAAAAACAATATTCAGCTTCTATATACACTTAAGCATGTTTATCATCTGGGACTGTCTTTACCTTTCGTATATGATCAACGTTGTACTTGGATTTCAAATGGCTTGTAACAAGAGAAAAGGGACATTCGGACATTTTACGTCGTCTCGGATCAGCCGGTACAGTCTGCAGAGGCTAATCCGAGACTGCATTTTACCACTGCATTTGTGATACAGTAGACATGCGCAAAACAAGAAATCACATAAAAAACGGAAAGTGTCTTTTCGGATTAGCCTGCGCGAACTGCCTTATCTATTACAGGGTGTTTTATGCTTCTTTTAACATTATTTCAGTCATATTACAGCGACAGCTCGCTTATTCACGTGTATCTTGGGTTCACTATAGTGCAGGCTAGGACTCCCACGGACACTCCAACGAAAGCCCCAATGCCTCCAGCGAGGCTCTGATCCAGAGCCTCCAAGTGCTTTATGCTTCTTTCAACATTTTTTTTCAGTCATATTACGGCGACAACTCGCTTATGCAGGTGTATCTTGGGTTTACTAGTGCTAGGCTAGGAGCCAGAAGTGTTTTTCCCCGGACACTCCCACGAAAGCATCCAGCGAGGCTCTAATCCGGGGCCTCTAGGTGACGAGTCCTATGCTGTATCAACGAGCCACGCAAGACCCCTCCGACTGTGTGAGGAATCACAAGAAACCTCAGCCATCGTTCACTTGACAAAAATTTAGCCTTGTCCAAATTGAAAGTATTCGCAGACGACAAATTAAATGTTCCTTAGAACATAAAATTTGCCATTTACAGAGTGTAGAAAACATTGTGGGAAACGTAGAAAATGCTGGTAACTAGCATTTTCTCCATTTCCCAGGATGTTTTCCAAACGTTTCTCCCTCAGCCTCATTATAATAAGTCGAGAAAACGCTGATAACAAGTATTTTCTCCATTTCCCAAGATATGTTCGAAAGATTTCTTTGTCAGAGTTGCTAAAAGTCGAGCTTATGTGGTAAACAGTCATCCCTTTTCCAGACGACAGTATGCTTGATTATACTCGTTCACATTGAAGGCGTTTACAGGCGACAGTTGACTGAAAAGATTGGACCTGTGTTTGACAGGATAGGAAATATTGAGGAATAAGGAAAAGATGCTGGTTACCAGCGTTTTCTCCTTCCCTGCAATGTTTTAAAGCCTTTGTTCTCTTTGTTCTCTGTATTTGAGACAGAGAGAGAGAGAGAGTTGCCATATCTACTACTACTATTGCTTAAAGTAATAATAACCATCATCATCACCATTATCATCATAATATAAATTTTGTAATTTAGTGTTAATTCTCTAAATATAATCTTCAAACTCTATTTCAGTTTCCAAGAAAACAGTACGGCAACAGCTCTCAATTCTCACACGACGCAACTGCCAGTATAATAGGCTTGAACTTTTAACTGCACGTTATCTTAGACTGTATTTGCTCAACCCTTTACCAAGAAATCCTAAATTTTAGGCATCATGGGGCTGAAACCTTTTGAAAACATTGTGGGAAAAGGAGGAAATGCTGGTAACCAGCATTTTCTCCTTTTTCCACATTGTTTTCTACCCATTTAAAAAGAAAATTCCATCCTTTCAGCCACATCAAGTTTATCGTCTGCAAATGCTTTCAATATGGACCAGTCTAAAATTCTACCGCCTGTTAAGGAGTTAACTTGATAACATTTGGAAAAATGGGCTTTGCGTCATCTCTATTATCTAAGGCCGAGCATTCGGGAATTTTTTATCAGACTGATAATGTAGAAATGGGCTTGTCGTCAGGTCAGGAATGCGGTAACGTTTACCCCGAAAAACTAATGAAGCATTGCTCTGACAAACAGGGGTTTACAGTTAAAACATGTTTATAGTAAACTCTGATACTGCGAAGTTCGGGTTTGTACGAATTGAAATCAATTCGCCGACCAAGTGCTTCTTTAGCCTATATGAAAAAGTATTGTTACAGCGAATTTCGATATAACGATGTTTTGTATTCAAAACCAGTGATGCACTATAATAAGGAAATCATCACGTGACTATGGATTTCTAAAATCTATTTTGTCTGACATATAACTGAAGTATGTGGTAGAGTGGTCGTTGGGCATGTAGAAAATTGACCAATTTAGCAAAAAGTTTCAATCCAAGTCAGTCTGCGCGAACTGCGCAAACTGACATGAATCGATACTTTTTTGCAGATACATAACACCCCCTTCTCACGTACCGTGGCTCAAAAGTAATTTGTTAAATACCAACTTCCGTGTCAGTACCCGGCTGTTTCTTCAGAGGTTATTGGGTTCTTGATGTGTCTCTGCTGACCAGCGTAAACAAGTGGGTACCCAGAAATACTGCCATGCCTTATAGATTACAAACTATTTCACTGGCTCTCTGGCAAGAGAGAGATTTATGCACCTCTATGATGCATGATACTAATCAAATCATCTTATAATTACTTTCTATCCATGAAATCCATTTCATGCTACGACTGACAAAATCTTGAGGTAGACTGATTCTTTGACATGCAGAAAATTGACCAATATCGAAACCTTCCTAACAAGGTAAGTCTGTTCTGACTATGCAGGCTGACATGGCAGAAGTATTGAGACTCCTTTTAACAGACCGAATCTTGTTTTTTATTCTAAATTAATATATAGAGCACAGAATTTTAAGTCACTGAAAAAAAAGGGGAAAAAGACCGTCTTTTAAGTCTTTTCAAATTTAATTTAGTCCATAGATATACAAAAAAAAACTCCTTTTTTAATATACTAAGTTGATATAAAAAGTATTTTCCTAATAAACAATATCCACATTAAAAAGTCTTTTCCTAATAAACAGAATTAATATATAATGTCTTTTTTTCTGATAAACTAAGCCCATAAAAAATCATTTTCCTGATAAAGTAAGTCGATATAGAAAAAAAAAGAGTCTTTTCCTGATAAACTTAGCCCATAAAAAAGTTCTTTCCCGATAAACGAAGTCCATATAGAAAAACGTTTTTTTTTTCTATAAACTAAGTCCATGTAGAAAAAAAGTATTTTGCTGATAAACAAAGCCCATAAAAAAGCCCTTTCCTGATAAGCTAAGCGCGTAAAAGGTCTTTTCCTGATAAACTAAGTCTATATACTAAAATAAGTTTTTTCATGATAAACTAAGTCCATATAGAAAAATAAGTCTTTTCATTATCAACTAAGCTATATCTAAAAGTCTTTTCCGTGATAAATTGAATCAATATAAAGTATTTTCCTAAAAAAAAACTAAGCCCATAAATCGAACAGTCTTTCTGATAAACTAAGTTAGTTCTTTTTAAAAGTCCTGATATTAAGAAAAATCAAATCTTTTCACGATAAACTAAGCAAAGCATACATAAAAGCGTCTTTTCCTGATAAACTAAGCCCATATAGGATTCAGTCTGTTTTCGCAAATGTCCATGACAGGGCATACCCTTTACCATACAAGATCGTTTTGTAACGACCTATAGTATAGGATGTCTTTTGGAAATATTGCAGGAATCGTTATAGGGACTACTCTTACCATATGGGCTACATTCAACTTATATGTCTGCTTTCATTTTGGACAAAAATAAAACTTTATCGTGTTTTACAAACTTACAGGGATTTTTTTAATCACTGTGGAAAGTAGGGCAATGGCTCTCTAATCTGACTGTGTATTAATAATCGAATGATATGCATGATTTAGTTTCTAGACAAAGTTTAACACGGTATGTAATAAAATTCAGGCATCTAAGTTTCTCCGCCATATCATCATCCGTGGCATCGTAGGTATTGCTGTCTTCATTTTTTTTTTTGCTTTGACGAACTCTATCGTCTGTGCAGTTTGCAAGATACGGTTAGCCATGAATAGTTGCGAGTTTAAATCCCAGTTCGGCGGTTTTTGGCCTGATGCAATTAGGTGCACTTTCCTGGAGAAAATTATTAGTGCAGTAGAGAAATATTCATGTGAATTTGTTGTTGTAACGAGAAGGACAGGACGATTACGAAATTTCTAGAATGGAAACATGGGGTTTTCTGAAATCACCGATTGTCAATTCTGGAAATACCCTAGTGATACCCAGAAGCTCAACCGTCTCACAGATAAGATAAAGCAGCACTCCCATCATCTGTTATCATAATTATCATTGTCTTTGGGCTCGGTGCTGATAATTATGTCGGTTTAACCAACTATGTACCAATAAACAAAATTTCAGACGACATTCTAATCAAGGCTTATATGATGAATTTGTGCTAAACCATCAGTTTGCTCAGTGCGAATCAAAGTCATTTTTGTGGATAGTGTAGATCAAGATCAGACTGAACAGAACCTGCAGTCTGATCTTAGATCTGCGTTGTCCGATAAGGATAAACAAAACTTGGAGTTTTAGCCTAAAATTTTCATTTCACCTTTTTAGCAGATTGAGGGTGAAAAAGATAAAATAAGTACACAGAGCTCCAGATAGAGGGAGGGATTTTGGTTTTAAAATTGAAAAATATCAATTATTCTCGACTTAACTTTATGTTATGGGTACACATTAGAATCGTCTAATCGAGACGATTCTAATGAGTACCCTCAACATAGGGTTTGGAAGAGAAATGATAAATTAAGAATACCATCACTCTCTCTTATCTGGAGCTCCGATAAATAGTGGTGGGAAAGGAGAATGAATAATACTGTCAACCAGCATTTTCTTCTTTTCTCAAACAGTTTTCAGAAGTCCTTTCCATTAGGTCCTTAACTTTCGTGACTCCAACTTGTCTTGTAATTGTACAGGGATACATAAGTACTTAAGTACAAAATTATTTGTTGCTCAAATGCTAGGATTTCGCCTCTGATTCGCCAGAAAACGTGGATACAAAAAGAGAAAATTAATGAGTGATACCAGCATTTCTTTTCCCCACCATGGTTTTCTCGAATTACTGTGTGGTATTTGTCGAAGACAATACCACTATGAGTTTAGTATTGAATTTTGAAGGCCATGTATCGTCATTCTGTGCAAGTCGAAGGAAATAATCCAAATTTGTAGATAACTGAACTTTTCTCAGACAAATGAGTTTTTCGGTAGCAATCCGATATGTAATTAAAAATGCATGTTAAAATACACTGGGTGAGGCCATCGTTCGTGGAAAAACTAAATTTTGATTTAAAATAGCTTCAGCCTCTCATAGCCTTCTATTTGCGCAATGATACACACGGAATTCATCTACTGATCGCTTGGTCCCGGGCTTTTCTGTTCCCAAACTAGTTCATACCTTGGGTTGTTTGTCCCATGATTGCGCGGTAACCCTTTTTGATTGTGCACGAATATTTATAGATCGAAATAATCAACTGTTATGTTGGAAATGAAATCTTTACGGCTTAAGATATCTCAACATTATAGTTTTATTAGTTTTAGACGTAACTTTATTCGATATATTTACATGCTTTTTCCTTTAATTCATAATGCATTCTACTGTCACGGGACGTTGCTCCTGACTCCTCCTAATGATCAAAGGAAGACCACCGATGCACAAATAATCCTAACTTTGTCATGAGTACTCTTCCTTAAACCAGGATTGCATTTCAAGCAAATACTGGTAATTGAATAATATTTGTCTTTTTCTCTCAGATTATGAATTCCACACGGTGACTTCTGTGACAAATACCACTCCAGCGTTTTGAACGCTTTGATTTTCTCCAAAGTCAGAAAAACATGGGACTCTTTGATTCAGGACGTCGTCTGCGCATGTCATATTCTTTGAAGATTCGAATGTGTGTTTGTAGAATGCCATCTAGCGGAAGATAATGTGATGAAGGACTAAAGCTGTGGCGGGAAGCGTAGTAAAATTCGTATATGGGAAGTATAGATCTCTAAACCGTAGTATTCAAAACAACAGGTGATGGTACAACAGTTGTCATGTAGAGATCAGACCTATTTCCCGAGGGATTGTTATATTGCAACATTCTTTTTTGGATGTTCATCTCGATGATACGATGCTTAATAGTCTATGTATACACTCATGATGTAATAGAGGTTTGTACTATTTTAGTGCCAAGTATTTTAGCTCTTATCCTGCCAAACAAATGACATAAAACTTTCCAATAGCAGAAACACAAACTTTGCCATTTCAAATGTAGAGGGAGGATGATATCTCCTTTTTCAGACAGTGTAGATCTAGGATAAGGCTGCACGTTCTGTGCAGTCTGATCTTGGCCTAAACTCCCCCGCAAAAAGGTCGTGCTAGCAGCCAAATGGTGAACTTGGCCTCTCGCAAAGGCTGAAATTAATATCAACAGTAACTCAGAAACATCTTTATCTCAAAAGCTTAACCAAACATGCTGATGGCGTAGATTCAAGTTAAGACTGCTAGTCTTGTGCAGTGTGAGCTTGACCTATGCCGTCCACAACACAACCTTTTATTCCGGTTATAGTATCAGTTGTGAGGCTTGTCAGCTGGCAGGCCTGGCTAATTCAGAGGGAGGGACTCTGGTTGATTGGCCGGGCTGACTGTCCTGGACTGTTTAGCTGGATAACTACATGTATTTTGCTGGTCGACTAATTTTCCTACAGACACGCTGTTGACAGACTTGAAGGTTGACTGCCGACTGATCGACTTACGGCATGGATTATTAACTTTTCACTAACCTACGTACGGTGGTTTGTAGGCTGACTGGGTTGAAGGTTGTCAGGGTTTAAGTGGAAATGTTGACTAATTGACTGATAATATGAACTTTGGACTGACTAAGTGCCTAGTTGGTTGGCGTACAAGTAGACCAGCTTGCAGGTCGACTGACTTGTCGATCGACTGATGATGTCAAAGGTATTCGTTTTATGACTATCTCACTATCTATATGATGTAACACATGTATATAAGACGTATTACATTATATAGATGGCAAGGTTAGTCACAAAACGAACGCCTGTAAGGATATGCAATATAAATAAACAGCTTTAAAACTACCTTACAGCCTGATTGACTTGCATGTTAAATCACTGACTGATCTACTATTATTGATAATTATTGATATGAATTGTAGACCTGGTGACTTGTAGATTGATAAGCGGGTAGAATGGCTTGCTATTTTACCGGCTTGTAGATCGATGTCTAACGGATCGACTGCTCCTATGTACTGTGGACTGTCTGACTGTTAGACACAAATGGATTGTGTGCTGTCCGATTGAAAGACAGGCTTATTGGTTGACTGGTGGACTGCTATAGATTGTGGACTGACTGACTGGTAGGCTCACTGACAGGTTGACTGACAAGCAAGTTTAATTGCTGACTAATTGGTTAGTAATATTGACTCGGGAGTAACTGGCTCCTACACTGGCTTACAGCAGGGCTGTCTCGTAGATTAACTTGTTCGTATATTGAATTACTTACTGATCGACTGATTATATGGATTTTAAGCGACTTTCAGGTTGAGTTGCTGGGGAAATTGACGGACTGATTGACCAATGATGTCGATTGTACAATTACTAACCATTACATAAACCTGCCGGTAGGTTGGCCAGTACGTTGAGCGGCTGACCGATCAACAGATCATCTATTAATTTCACCGTTGAAAAAGACTAAAAAGCTCATTATCAGCGCAAGTTAATGTGCTTGCTTGCTAACCTTCCAAGCGACCAATAATGACATAGTTGGTCTGAAGTAACTGAATAGCTGACCTGCTCGCGTTCCTAGTTACCTATCGTCAGGCTGATACCTTTCATGTGTGTGTGTAGCACTGGCTAGCACTGGCTAACAGACTAGGGTCCGTATTCTTGAAAGCATTCTTGGTCTCAGTCTCCGGAATGTTCTAAATTTGAAAATAACACAACTTCTTATTGGCTAAACCATTTGGTTTAGCCAATCAGAAGTTGTGTAACATTCAAATTTAGAAAATCTTGGAGAATAAGACCAAGAATATTCTCAAGAAAAGTTGGTGAATACGGGCCCAGGTTCTTCTGAATGAAAGTTCATCTGATTAAGTTTTTTCATATAAATGAGCCATATTCTGTGAAAAGCGGACTTAATGTATCCGTAAAAAGTATCGACCCGGGTCCTAACAGGGTGACCTGGGCCGAAACTTTTCTCTAATGTCAATTTCTGTATGTCCAAGGACCAGTCTACCTCATGATTAGGCCACTTGAAAAGAAGTGGCCATTATAGATCTATAAATAAGTGATGGCTTGCTTGGTATGATGGATTACGAAGATGCAGTAAGGCCCCTTTTTGTCAGAGCGTTGCTTAAATACTGTTTACTTGTGTTAAGAATCGGACATGGCTTTCATTATTTCTGGTCACGACCAGCTGTGTATTTGATGGATCCTCAGGTCCCATTTCACCCTTTACCCAACAATCAAGTAATTGACACTTATGGTCTACGGTCCCTCACTCTCATATTAACCCTTTACTAAACGACAACATTTAGACTGGTCCAAATTGAAAGTACTTGCAGACGACAAAATAGACGTAACTCAAATATTTAAATTTTGTTTCCAGCAGGTAGAAAACATTGTGGGAAAAAGAGAAAATGCTGGTTACCAGCATTTTCTCCTTTTCCCACCATGTTGACGAAAGGCTTCTATCTCGGGGTCGTAAAAACCAGGGATTGTTTGGTAAATGGTTAAACGACGGAAGATGCCAAACTGGTTCAATAGCCTTTACGAAAGCGTCGATGTTACACGATATTTTCCGATGAGTTAGTGAGCCCGGCCCCTAACTCTCATCTTAAAAGACGGAAACTGCCGAGATTAGCCGAATAGTTTTACGAAAACATCGATGTTACACGATCTTTATCCGTGAGTCTGCATGGTGGTCGTACACTTAAAGATGCTAAATAATTAAAACTAAAGACGTTCGGCCATTATGAAAACTCATAGTTTACGATTTAAAGATTTTGCTTGCCTTTGAAATCTCACAGTATAGGACAGTGTGGATGGATCCAAGACCAGACTGCACGTTCTGCGCAATCTGATCTTAATCTATATAATCCGAAATACCCAATAACGTCGCGCTTAGGAGCCTGAGTGTAAAACAACCCAAAATGATAGAAGCTTTTGAAACATTAATGAAAAAAGATAAAAGCTCATCATCAGCATTTCCTCCTTTTCCCACAAGGTTTTATATCGCATCAAAGACAATTCCCATCATTTTATCCACATTAGAATTGCTGTCGCGAATTCCGAAAGTGTGGATGGGTCTAAAACACGGTCGTCTTGTTTAGGAACAAACAATATATACTTGTGTTCTATTTATTGTTCCGCCTTTGAATTCTTCGCTGCAAAACAAAATAGTTTGTCCTGTTTCTATATCTGAAAATTACAATTTCAGTTTAGTTAAGGAGCTTTTCCCACAGTTAGGCGTAGTTAGGAAAGAAGGAGCTGGGGTGTAGATCCAAAATCAGACAGCACGTACTGAGCAGTATGATCTTGGTCAGCGGTGTTCTTTAACCCATTACCAAACGACAACATTTTAGACTGGTCCAAATTGAAAGCAATTGCAGATGACAAAATAAAAGTGACTGACTGAAAATTTGAAATTTGTTTTGTGAAGGGTAGAAAATATTGTGGGAAAAGGAGAAAATGCTGGTTACCAGCATTTTCTCCTTTTCCCACAATGTTTTCTAGTGGCTTCTTTCTCCGGGGCGTCAAAAGTAGGGATTGTGTGGTAATGGGTTAAATGCTACTCCTTCGGTCATGACGGTAAAACTAAGCTTCCCTCTCACTTCCTTTCTGTCTCTATCTCTAGCTGACATTGCAAAGATCTTCACTAAGTATCACTCTATATTACTCGCTAAAAATGTAGGGTACTGTGATTGGCTTAAAACTCTTTACCAAGCGACAATATTTTAGACTGGTCCAAATTGAACGCATTTGGAGACAATAAAATAAATGCGACTCAAAAATTGAAACCTAACTTTAGTAGAGTAGAAAATATTGTGGGAAAAGGAGAAAATGCTGGTTACCAGCATTTTCACCTTTTCCCACTATGTTTCAAAAGGATTCTTCCTTTGGGTCGTTAAAAGTCGCGATTGTGTGGTAAAGAGTTAATAAGGAGGTTGATGAAATTATGGATTGGCTAAATGAGGGATTGGCTTAATGAGGGGATTGGCTTAATGAGGGGATTGGTGAAATTAGGGGATTGGCTAAATGAGGGATTGGCTAAATGAAGCGAATGGCTTAATGAGGGGATTGGTTAAAAGAGGGATTGGCTAAATGAGGGAAATGGCTTAATGAGGGATTGGCTAAATGAGGGGATTGGCTAAATGAGGGGAAGGCTCAATGAGAGGGTTGGTTAGATGAGGGATTGGCTAAATGAGGGATTGGTTAAATGAAGGATTGGCTAAATGAGGGATTGGCTAAATCAGGGATTAGCCAATTGAAAGATTGGCTTAATGAAGGGAATGGCTTAATGAGGGGATTTGGCTAAATGGGGGATTGGCTAAATGAAGGGAAAGGCTCAATGAGGGGGTTGGTTAAATGAGGGATTGGCTAAATAAAGGGAATGGCTTAATGAGGAGATTGGTTAAATGAGGGGATTGACTAGATGAGGGATTGACTAAATGAAGGGAATGGCTTAACAAGGGGGGTGGTTAAATGAGGGGATTGGCTAAATGAGACATTGGCTAAATGAAGGGAATGGCTTAATCAGGGAGGTGGTTAAATGATGCTAAATGAAGGGAATGGCTTAATGAGGGGGTTGGTTAAATGACGGGAATGGCTTAATGAGGGGATTGGTTAAATGGGGGTACTGGCTGATTGACTGAATCATGTACATTGATTTAAATAGGTACATTGTTGAATGAGGGAAAATTGCTGAATATGGGGGTTGAATGAACGATAGGGTATATTGGGTAAAAAGGATTGACTAAATAAAGCGAATATCTTTACTCCTAGAGGACTGATTGACTAAATGTATCTGCAGAATCAACCACTCTGAGTCCTGGTTTTATCAAATAGACTCACCCACTTTGATTTGTAAACCTTGACGATACGTCTTTTTTGGTAAAATAATTTTTGTATTTCTGTTATTTTTAACCATGGAAAATAGAGTCCCAAATTGTAACCTTCTACATGATATCTTGTGGCGAATGTAGTAAGACGACTTAATATTTCATATGGTTGGGTCTGAGCTACTTGTACCAAAAATAGCTTTATCTGTTTCTCACTGTGATGTAGACATCCCTGAACTAACTGTCGTAAGATTTAAAACCATTTACCAAACAATCTCTGATTTTTACGATCCTGGGATAGAGGCCTTATAAAAACATTGTGGGAAAAGGAGAAAATGCTGATAACCAGCATTTTCTCCTTTTCCCGCAACGTTTTATATCCTGCGGGAAACCAATTTCAATTGTTGAGTTTCGTTTGTTTTGTCATCTGCAAGTGCTTTCAATTTGGATCAGTCTAAATAAAATTTTGTCGTTTGGTAAAGAGTTAAACCTTTTCACCACATTCACCCCGGTTTTAACGAGTCTTAAGAAAATGCTTTTTAAAACATTGTAGGAAAAGGAGAAAACGCTGGTAAAACAGAATATTTTCCCTTTCTCACACGTTTTCTGCCCTTTCTAAGACAAAAGCATAATGTGTGAACTGCTAGGAAAAAGATACATGCTCCAGGAAAACACGGATAGATGCACTAACCGTCGTGATATGACTGAAATGATGTTGAAAATTACATTAAACACAATACAGTCTATCAACCAAGAAGCAAAAAATGTCGTATGTGTGAAAAT
Organism: Tridacna crocea; assembly: GCA_943736015.1. Taxonomy (NCBI): domain Eukaryota; kingdom Metazoa; phylum Mollusca; class Bivalvia; order Cardiida; family Cardiidae; genus Tridacna; species Tridacna crocea. The sequence goes on from OX031070.1 coordinate 23,644,310, forward strand.
AGTGATAACTTACTTACAAAACTGAACGCTTTAGACCGGAAGTAAAAACCAAGTTCTTAACCTTTTACTTGATATGCCAACTTGAGGCGCTTCCATTTCAGCAGCAAATAAAGATATGATGTAAAAAATATGGACAAATGAAGATACAAATATCTGATTGAGTGGAAAACATTGTGGAAAAGGGAGGAATTGCTCGTTCCGAGCAATTTCGTTTATTTTAAAAGCTATCTGTTGGTGATACGTCAAAATGAGTATCTATGGAGTAAAGGGTTAACTCATTACAGTTTCAAGACTGTTTTGCAAGGGTACCCCAATGTGGGCATTCTATGAAGTCTGATCTTGATCTATGCTGTTGGCAGATGTCTGTTACATGCTCTATGTTTGGTCACAACCTGCTTGAAAACAAGGCCTGCAAACCTTCTCTGTTGTTTGTTAAACATTTTACAAACAAGTTATGTATACTTGAAATTTTGACCAGGATTTTCTCCTTCTCCTACAATGTTTTTTTTTTAATACCATGCCATAAGCTAACACCATCGTTTGAGCCACATTCAACCTTTGCCTGCCAAGTGCGACTATCTGACCTTTTGCGGACAGTGTATATCAAGATCAGACTGCACAGAACGTGCAGTCTGATCTTTGATCTACACTGTCAGATAAGAAGATATCATTCCCCAAAATTTAAGTTTGAAACAGCAATATTTGGGTTATTAATATCGAATTAAGTATTGAACTAACCCTCTGCCTGCCAAGTGCGACTAGCTGACCTCTTGCGGACAGTTTAGATCAAGATCAGACTGCACAGAACGTGCAGTCTGATCTTTGATCTATACTATCCGATAAGGAGATATCATTCCCCAAAATCTAAGTTTGAAACAACAATATTTGGATTATTAATATCGAATTAAGAATTGAATTTTAGTTATATAGCAGGATAGGGTTATAATCGTTGTCTGCAAATGCTCTCAGTTTTCGAAAGGTCTAAGACTTTGTCGTCTGCTTAGCGCCGATATAATGCAGAGAAATGACCCCCATTACAAAATGACCCACGGGTCATTTCTTGACGTAGAGGAATGACCCATGGGTCATTTCTCGATGTAGAAAAATGACCCGGGTCATTATTCTACGTCGAGAAATGACCGTGGGTCATTTCTCGACGTAGAGAAATGACCCATGGGTCATTCCTTTACGTCGAGAAATGACCGTGGGTCATTTTGTCATGAGGGTCATTTCTCTGCATTACGCCGGTCGTCCTTTCCACTGTCCCCTAATAATAAAAAAAAGGGACAGATCATTTATTTTCGCCGTTATCTCGTTGGAGTTATATTGAAAGCGACGTAAAATACCATTTTATGTTAACTAAATAATTATGATTTAAGACTTGTCCATATCGTAGACATTTGCAATCGGCAAAGTGATACTGGTCAGATTGTGAGACTTGTCTTTAAAAAGGTAGAAAACATTGTGGGAAAAGGAGAAAATGCTGTTTCCAGCATTTTCTCCTTTTCCCACAGTGTTTTCAAAAGTACTCTCTTACAAGGTATTAAAACACCGGAGACAATCTTATAAAGGACTGCTCTTTCCCAAAATAATCCTTTACCAAACGACATTACTTTAGACTAGTCCAAATTCGAAGCATTTGCAGACGACAAAATTAATGTGACTCAAAAATTGAAATTTATTTTTGGAAGGGTAGAAAATATTGTGGGAAAAGGAGAAAATGCTGGTCACCAGCATTTTCTCCTTTTCCCACAATGTTTTCAGAAGGCTTCTTTCTCAGGGTCGTGAAAACCAGGGATTTTGGGAAAAGGTAAATTAAATCACAACCGGTGTGTGGAAGGGAAGTACAGTCTAGCGCGGGAAAGGCGAAGGGTTCATGGACGTTATCAAAATTGATAAATGTCTCGTCACAGCTTTAAATAACACTGTCTATCCACTCAGGCTTTTAAAACTGATGATACCGTCTTCAGCATTACAGTGACGTGCTTTTTTAAAAAAAGATTTTTACAAGTATTTTATTTCAAAAGTTTGAAATATATCTATCGGTAGTTGTATAAGTTAAAAACCAAGATACATTTTAATATTCAGCGAAATATTTTATTTATACATAGATCTACCTTTACATAGACACTGGTTGACATTTATTAAATGTGACGCTGTGTAAATATCCTCTACTGTTTGTTAATACATCAATCAAATCTCGTGAAAAAATACAGAGTGATAAAAGAAAGAATTTAAACGGTTCATTCTATAAACAGAGTTCATTGGTACTGTTTATTTAAACAAAGTACTGATAGTCTAAGGTTTTGAGTAACTGCATTTTTATACAATCATTCAAACATTGACTTCGTTTGTGAATTGTAGACGTTTGCTTAAAAACTTTGGCGATTTTTTTTCGCAATTCCAACAAGGAAGAGAAAAAATTGAAGCAAGACGGCCTGGTATGCGGATCGGCTTTTCCAGAAATTTTTGGAGAATTAACTTTAGTGTAAACGTCAGACTATCTAACAGACGGACCTTACATTTGCATCTGCACAATACCATCACTAACTACCTCTCGAAGTTATTGCGAGCAGGCCAAATCAAGCAACCGTGATTCTTCGACGGACTTTTCTGAAGTTATAATACAGCTAAAAAGAGCTACGAAGATAAACTGAAAATAATGAGTTACCTTGGACGAAGAAAAAGAGCTGCAAGAATGAATTCGGAGAGTTCAAACTCTGACAGTGATTTAAGCCAGGTTTCCATCGAGAGTCCAGAGCCGTTTAGAGCAAGTACTAGCAGAAGAATTACTTCAGGTAGGGAAACCATTACATTATCTCGTTGGCTGCTAAGCGTGACTAGCTGACCTTTTGCGGACAGTGTAGATCAAAATCAAACTGCACAGATCGTGTAGTCTGATCTTGATCTATATTGTCTGATAAGGGTATACTTAACCCTTTACCCCATAAGGCATTTCTATGGTATCTCTAATTGACCCTAAATAACAGCAAGGATGAAGACGTTTCTTATGTGTATATGACACCTTTTGGTAGCATAGAAAACATTGTGGCAAAAGGTGAAATTGCTCGTCACGAGCAATTTCACCTTTTGCCACAATATTTTCCAAAGGATCCTACAAGCAATGCGTAGAAATGAGTATAGATCTATGGAGTAATGGGTTAAAACGGGCAGTGTGGTTTATGATCTACATGTAAGAAAAGGGAATATTTTCTCCAAAAAAAAAAGTTGAATCAACAAAATTTGGGGTTTTTTTTATGCTAGCGGTTTAAAATTTTCATTTCACTAATTAACCCATTACCAAACGACAGTAATTTAGACTGGTCTAAATTGAAAGCATTTGCAGACAACAAAATAGAAGTGACTGAAAATTTGAAATTTGTTTAGTGAAGGGTAGAAAACATTGTGGGAAAAGGAGGAAATGCTGGTTACCGGCATTTTCTCCTTTTCCCACAATGTTTTCTAAAGGCGTCTTCCTCAGGGGCGTCAAAAGTAGGGATTGTGTGGTAATGGGTTAAGAAGGATTAAGGCTAACTCTGTACCAGACGACAAAGTTTTAGACTGATCCATATTGAAAGTGTTTGCAGACGACAAATCATATGGGACTAAAATAATTACGATATAGATCTAGACATATTGTTCTTTTTCTAGAATCATCGTGATCCGTGAAAATACAATTTTACCTTGCATAACTCTTTCCTTAGCGAATAAATAAATATTATTTTCTTAACCCTCTCCCAAATGACAAATTTTAGACTGTCTCAAACTCTAAGTGTTTGCAGATGACAATTTCGAATTTGATGAGAATGGCAGAAATTTTTGTCCGAGAGGCTAGAAAACACTTTGGGAAAAGGAGAAATTGCTCGTTACAAACAATTTCGCCTTTTCCCACAGTGTCCTCTAAATACTTGTACAGCAGACACATAAAAACCAGGGTTTGTTTGGGAAAGAGTTAATGGCTATACAGATAGAGTTCCACTACAAGATCAAAAGACGGTTTTGTTCATAATCTAAAATACAGCTGTGGATAGTGTAGATCAGAGATCAGACTGCACGTTCTGTGCAGTCTGATCTTGATCTACACTGTTCACAAAAGCTTCTTGTGTCGTCGATGATATGGAAAGAGTTAATGCAACAGTATACGCACGAAATCTATGTAATCTCACGCTCCCCATCCCTTTTTCCCAACAATCTTCGCCCTTTACAACCCTCATCTGTTTTAGCCATACTCTGGGTAAACGAGGCAGACCTCCATATAGCCTGCGACACGCGGAAAGAAGGATTCGGACATTTTCGTAAAGTGTCATCTCGGATCAGCCTGTGCAGTCCTCGCAGGCTAATCTGAGACGACATTTTCCGTTTAACTCTTTACCAAATGACAAAATTTTGGACTGGTCCAAATTGAAAGCACTTGCAGACGACAAAATAAACATAACTCAAAAATCGATTTATTTGTTTCCAGCAGTGTAGAAAACATTGTGGGGGAAAAAGGAGAAAATGCTGGTTACCACCATTTTCTCCTTTTCCCACCATGTTTTCAAAAGGCTTCTTTTTCAGGGTCGTGAAAAACCAGGGATTGTGTGGGAAAGGGTTAAAGTAATTTTGCTGTTTTGTGGTCCTTTGCTGTTCACAAAATATAACGTACAGATTGCAAAAAATTTCTTACTGCTCAGACTGACATGGGACGACGATGGCAAAAAGCCAAATGCATTAAGCTCTCTTTTCATAGAGCACGAGACATCGCCATGGGACATGCTTTTTAATTGTTGTAATTTTCCACTGTCGAATGTAACCTTGAACGTCAATTTTAACCTTTTTACCAGCCGGTAAAATTTTAGACAAACTTTAAAATCTTTACAGTCGACATCTGAAATAAGTCTTGATCTTTTGTCACACAATCCCGACTTTTAACACTCATGTGAAAGAAGCCTTATGAAAACATCGTGGGAAAAGGAGAAAATGCTGGTAACCAGCATTTTCTCCTTTTCCCACAATGTTTTCTATCCTTCACAAAATAAATTTAAAATTTTCAGTCACTTTTATTTTGTCGTCTGCAAATGCTTTCGATTGGAAAAGCCTAAAATATTGTTGTTTGGTAAAGAATTAAAAGAAGTGATTTAAAGTCCTCTATAAAGCATTATGGGAAAAAGGAAAAGTTGTTTTTACCAGCATTTCCTCCTTTTCTTACAATAGTTTTCAAAAGCTTCTTTTCTCGGATTTTGCGTTTGTTGTAATCATTAAATGCTTTTTTCCCTTTACTTCTGCAGAAACAAACTTTTATTATCAGCATTTTCTCTTTTTCTCAGAATGTTTTCGTAAGTCCTTTCGCGCGGTCGTTTAAACTTGGGATTTTTCGGTGGAAATTTAATTCGCTTATTTCATAACTCCTTAAAAGGCAAAAAACCGCCTACAAACGATCGCGATTTTAAAGTAATCATTATGCAATTATGAAAATAACCCGATATCAGGAGTGCTCATCCGTGGCTCACGTGCATTTTTTTTCCGGTAAATTTCACACTAAACAATAAAATAGAACTCATTCAAAATATTTACAGACGACAAATTAAATATAGCTCAGAATTTTTTATTTTAGAAAGACAGACAAAATTTATGGGACAGCATTTGTGGCACTAGCTGTATACCAGCATTTTCTTTTTTTCCGTTTTAAAAATCCATCATCATGAAGGTCTATATAAGTCCGGGTTGTTTGGTAAAAGGTTTAACCACTTGCTAGTTTATTTTTGACGCCTTTTTCACTCCTCTAATCGTAATTAGTAAAAAAGTTAAGCTACGATCTAACCCTGACTTTGATTTTCCATTAGCGAACTGCGCAGTCACCTTATTGTGGTATTTGTTGAAGACAACTACGAGTTCAATATTGAATTTAGAAGAACATGTATCGTATTTTGTGCAAAGCCAAAGGAAATAAACCCAATTAAACTCAATTTCTCTCAGGCAAATAAGTTTTTCGGTAGGTTTCAGATATGTAATTGGAAATGGCAACTTAAATACACTGTGTAAGGCCATTGATCGTGGAAATACTAATTTTTTATCGAAAATAGCTTCACTCGCTCACAGCCTTCAATTGGCGCCATGATACAAAATATCTTCTACCGATCGCTTGGTCCTTGGATTTCTCGTTCCAAAACCAGTTCGTCCCATAGCTTATTCATGCCATGATTGAGGGCTTACTCCATTTGATTAGGCATTTGATAAGGCATGAATATTTATAGACCGAAAAAAAAAAATAATTGTAATGTTGGGAACTAAATGTTAGCGACCAAAAATGTTTCAAAACCAGTTTTCAGGTACAAAATTAATTTTATCCGATATATTCACATGATTTCTCTCTATATCCATAATGCATTCTACTATGAAAGGACGGTACTCCTGACATGTCCCAATGACCAAGGGGAGAACCACCAATACACAAATAATCCTAACTTTGTCCCTGCAACCAAAACAGCATTCATTTGCTTAGTAGGTTGATTTTCAAGCCAATATTTGAATAAAATTTCTCTGTTTGTTTCAAACTATTAATTCCAAACAATGGCTTCTTTGACAAATACCACTTCAGCGTTCTCAACGATTTGATTGCTAATGTATGAAGACCCTTTGCACACAGCATGGGTCATAATGTATATATAAATAAGAAAAAATATTACCACCTGGACCCAGGCTATATGCGTGCATTTTTTATCCAGAAAACCATTCGATACTCCTTAAAGGATAACTGAAGGTTAAGACACACCCAACATTTGTATCCAGCGTGACGTCATCGCTTCAGTTTGACATTCAAGTTGTTGCATAAAATAAACTACACTTCTTTTGGCCATGTGCAATTTCAGGGCGTTGAACATCTTTGATCCTAAAGGTCATTCGATCCTCGATAAAACGTCATTTTATGTTGAGAGGCACTTTGATGCTATTTTTATCTAGACTGACGTCATCACAAGTTTACGTTTAAGCACCGTGTTGCGCAATACAAACGTTTACTATGGCCACGTGCAATGTAGGTGTTGATCACGTTTGCGCTTGAAACTCACTCAATTTTGCACAGACTTTTGAAGCGAATATTATCAGTCAATAGGAGTCAATAATCTTTTCAGTATAACTGTTTCTATGATTTTGCGCCATAATTTAACACTTATACTGCTAAATAAAAGAACCGAAACTTTCAAACCCATAATAAAAAACCAAATTTTCCAATTTCAAAGGTAACGTATTTTCGCAAGAAAGATATATAGGATTTGACATGAGTTGGCTTTTGAGATGAAATTTTATTAAACGAGTCTAGAAAAAATGGTAGTAAGCGAGCCTTTGGCGAGCTTAATAACCTTTTTTTGACGAGTTGAATAAATAGAGGATATTTGTTTTTTTCGGTGAAAGATCGAAATTTATTTTGAACATCGAGTGGACACCATCGGTAATATTTTCACGAGTGGCACAGCCACGAGTGAAAATATTACCGATGGTGTTCACGAGATGAAATAAATTTCGATCTTTCACCGAAAAAAAAAATTCTATTCATTTCATACTTTTAATCCTTTCTGAGAGGAGCTTTATCAAAATCCAGTACAGTTCTTTTCCGTTATTCCCCGTGGCGTACCCCTCCCGCATAGTAACGCATTACAATATTACGTCAAGCGCTAGAAATGTAAGGTATAATCATATTTCCCATCTGGTTGTTAGGCACGCGCAATTTACCTAGGCAACAAGAACGTGAAAATTGGTATTTCCACTGGTTGTACCAGTGTAAAATCGAAAAATATTTTCACTGCTATTTCTCGGTATCCTACCGGAAAGCATGAAATAAAAGAAAATTCGTAATGGGTATATTACACTGAAAACAAGGGAGGTTACGTGATAAATCTCCTTATTAGAATGGGCAGTCTGATCTTTCAAATTACACTGTCCGCAAAAGGTCTTTGAGTCGCGCATAGCCGCCTAAAGGGGGAATAACACAGTGTCAAATGGAACTGTGAATATTGTATCACGTCATGATATACTGAAGTGATAACCCCAGCCCTTACCAGATGTTGCACCGCTGTGGGTTTTTTTTTTTGCATCATTGTAGATCGAGTGAATCATTGTCTTTGACCTTCTACTGTCGTTTCATTAGATACCTGCAGCTTTGCTATTCGTGTTATCAAATACGTATAAGCCATGCTTTGGTAAAAGGGGGCATAACCCATTTCCGTAATCCATTATACCAAGCAAACCATTACATACTTATGGATCCATTAGAGCTACGTCTTTTAACAACCGACTTAACCTGTTACCACACAAATTCCTACTTTTGACGCCCCTGAGAAAGAAGCCTTTAGAAAACATTGTGGGAAAAGGAGAAAATGCTGGAGAAGTATTACTACATGATTTGACATCAGTTAGTCACTTTAAACAGCAAGTAACTTAAGCTGCCTTTTTACACTAGATATGAGGAATAACACCTTCGTTACTCTGTCATAAATGGTTACCAGCATTTTCTCCTTTTCCCACAATGTTTTCTACCCTTCACAAAACAAATGTCAAATTTTCAGTCACTTTTATTTTGTCGTCTGCAAATGCTTTCGATTTGGACTAGCCTAAAATCTTGTCGTTTGGTAATGAGTTAATCATAAGGTAGATTTGTCCTTGGACACAAAGAAATTGACTGATAGCGAAAAGGTTTGGTTCAGGTCAGCCTGTGCAGTCTGCGCAGGCTGACCTGGAACAAAACTTTTCGCCATTGGACAGCGCATGCTGACCTGGAACAAAACTTTTCGCCATTGGACAGCGCATGCTGACCTGGAACAAAACGTTTCGCCATTGGACAGCGCATGCTGACCTGGAACAAAACTTTTCGCCATTGGACAGCGCATGCTGACCTGGAACAAAACTTTTCGCCATTGGACAGCGCATGCTGACCTGGAACAAAACGTTTCGCCATTGGACAGCGCAGGCTGACCTGGAACAAAACGTTTCGCCATTGGACAGCGCATGCTGATCTGGACCAAAACGTTTCGCCATTGGACAGCGCAGGCTGACCTGGAACAAAACGTTTCGCCATTGGACAGCGCATGCTGATCTGGAACAAAACTTTTCGCCATTGGACAGCGCATGCTGATCTGGAACAAAACGTTTCGCCATTGGACAGCGCATGCTGATCTAGACCAAAACTTTTCGCCATTGGACAGCGCATGCTGATCTGGACCAAAACTTTTCGCCATTGGACAGCGCATGCTGATCTGGACCAAAACTTTTCGCCATTGGACAGCGCATGCTGACCTGAATCGATACTTTTCGCAGATGCATGAATCCCAAATTTCATAGAGCAAGGGTTATATGTATCTGTTAATTCATTACCAAACGACAATATTTTAGACTTGTCCAAATTGAAAGCATTAGCAGACGACAAACTAAAAGTGACTGAAAATTTGAAATTTGTTTTGTGAAGGGTAGAAAACATTGTGGGAAAAGGAGAAAATGCTGGTTACCATCATTTTCTCCTTTTCCCACAATGTTTTCTAAAGGCTTCTTTCTCAAGGGCGTCAAAAGTAGGGATTGTGTGGTAATGGGTTAAGTGACTTACACAAAAAGTTTAAAAAATGACCTTTAAACCGAATGTCATTTTTTTCTCTCAAATTCCAACTTAAATACGCCCCCTTGATAATGACAGTTGAAAAAAAGACCATTCCTCGTTATACAGTTTCCGGTTTTGGCCTCAGGAACAGAACAGTCTTCCAAGAACTAACAAACTCGTACTTAGTGGTCAAAGAAATCATAAAGTCAACTCAGTTTAGACCTGTCTTTTTTTTGTCCTGAATCAAATAGCGCTGCAGAAGTGATTGCTGTCAGATTTAAAACGGCACTACATGTACTTTGGATTGCTTCGACCTGAAAGTATTTCGGAGTGATGTGTCACCATCAGCCTATCATTTCGTGCCTCTCAAAGTCAGGGTTAGATCCTAGCTTGATATCAAGTTTAGAATAGGATCTTCACCCTTGATCGTCTAGGTAATTGAAATCAAACTTTTAGTCGAAAATAAAGCCCAAATTTTGCTATTACAAAGGGGGTTTGGGCAGAAAATATGCCCTTATAAGACAGTGCAGACCAAAGATCGTTTTCTGCAGTCTGATCTTGATCTACTTTGTCCGTTAAAGGTCGGCCAACTGCGCTAAGTAGCCAATGGGTTAGGAACACATACACTCAGCATTTACACAGCACAATACATGCAGGGATACAACATGCTTTTTTTTCATGGTATTTCCTATCGTGACAAGTAAATAGCTCTGAAGAGAATATGCACGAACCTAATAACCGGATTTGACCGGGCTGAATCGGACCAGACTTAATATTCGGATTGGACCAGATCGGACTTAACAACCGGTGTAATGCGTTTTTCTTTTGGACTTTTACATAAACCATGGATTGCTACCACTTTTTTTTTTTCATTTCCCACAATGTTAGCTGACCTTTGTTGCAAGGGCTTCTTGTTTTGAGTAACATCTTATTTGTCGCCCGCAGATGCTTTGAATTTGGAAAATGCTTGAAATTTGCCACATGCTTTAAAATTATCTTCCCTTTGATCTTGTTCTACCTTTCTGCCATTCATTATCATCCAATAAATGTTACTTTTATTAGTTGTACGATCAGGTGGCAGGGGACTTGGAAACTTGATCACGGCTATGGTAAATCATGTCGCCCCTAGTCGAAGGCGAGGTGGCGACATTATTTACAACAGGCGTGAACAAGTTTCCAAGTCCCCTGCCACCTGACCGTACAACGAATTTATTATATTGCAATTTTTTACCGGCCTTTCAAAGCGCGTTGAGCGAAATTTTCCTGTTTTATAATCTCACGAATCGAGTATGCTGACGAAATAAAAATTCCCTTTTGAGTACCCCAATTCATTGAAAACTGACATCACTGGAAACTGACGTCACTAAAACATGCAGTTTGGTGCATTTGAAGTGCAGTCTAGTGATCGATCGACGCCTTCATTTTGGATCATGTCTTGCAAGTGTAGTGATGTTTACGCGGCACTCAAAAGGAAAACTGTTTTTACATGGTTTTTGCCAGGGTACATGGTATACATGGTATATAATATGTTCCCGGCATGTTAACCAATCAGATCACGAGAAATTTATTTGCAGTATAATAAGTGTGTGTGTCTGTCTCTCTCGCTTTCCTGCTCTCTCTCTCTCTCTCTCTCTATGTCTCTATGTCTCTCTCTATGTCTTTCTCTACCAATTTTTCACCCGACAGTGCACTTCAGAAGGACATGTAAATGCAAACAAATGCGTTGACGGTTTTAAGTTCTTTTAACTCGATATCATCAAATCTTTATCAACCCTGGAATGTACTTTAGGATTGTCTTCCGCCTTCCTTGGATGGGACTGGTTGACCTTCCCGAACCCTCAGGCTGTTAACTGCGACACACTGTCCGTTTTTGCGGACAGTGTAGATCAAGATCAAACTGCACAGAATGTGCAGTCTGATCTTGGATCTACACTATCCGATCAAGAAATATCATTTCCCAAAAATATAGTTTTGAAAACAGCAAAATTCGAGTTGTTAATAAAGGCTTGAAATTTTCTTTTCACTCCTTTAACAGGATTAAGGTTTAATGGTTTGTGTACATACATTCTTGATTTCCTATTAGTTAACCCATTATCACACAATCCCTGCTTTTGACGACCCTGAGAAAGAAGCCTTTTGAAAACATTGTGGGAAAAGAAGAAAATGCTGGTAACCAGCATTTTCTCCATTTTCCACAATGTTTTCTACCCTTCATATAACAAATTTTTAGATTTTCAGTCACTTTTATTTTGTCGTCTGCAAATGGTTTTGATTTGGACACGCCTAAAATATTGTCGTTTGGTAATGGGTTAAATCTTTTGCTCATCCACTCATTGAAGGCCCAATAGCGGCCAAATTTAACAAATCCATTTCAACCCTGCTCTGCGAAAAGGAGGCTTAATGTATTTTGGGAAAGTATCACAACTCCTGTGCAGTCCGATCTTGATCTGGACTAGAAACGAGCAAGTGTGTTAGCACTGTTGAGTTAAATTTTATCAGTGTATATAGGTCTTGAAGTCCTTGAAGTGTCTTCTATATCACTGTTTTAGGATTACTTAATCAGAAATTTAAATTGTTGTCAATGACCTTTGTCAGGCGTTTGAATAATTTCAATGAATATTCATAACACAGCTCTATGATAATTTTTCCATCCCTGTCTCTCTCTATAAATAAACCCTTTCCCCCTAAAAAATTAGACTGGTCCAAATTCAAAACACTTGCAGACGGCAAAATAAATGTAACTTAAAAATTGAAACTTGACTTTAGAAGACTAGAAAACATTGTGGGAAAAGGAGAAAATGCTGGTTACCAGCATTTTCTCCTTTTCCCACAATGTCTTCAGAGAGCTTCTTCCTCTGGGTGGTAAAAACCAGGGATTGTTTAGTAAAGGGTTAAAGGCAAGAAATATCTTACATGTATCTAATGGTCAGAGTACTTTCTCTTTTTGTCAAAAAAATTGAAACAGTAAATGATCCATTTAGAAAATACATAATCACACCTATTCTGTCGTCTACAGATGTTTTCGATTATGACAATTCTAAAATTATGTAGTTAGGCAAAGAATTATGATCATATCTGGGAATTAACCCGACTTCCCTTAACCCATTACCACTCAATCCCTACTTTTGACGCCCCTGAGAAAGAAGCCTTTTGAAAACACTGTGGGAAAAGGAGAAAATGCTGGTAACCAGCATTTTCTCCTTTTCCCACAGTGTTTTCTACCCTTCCCAGAACAAATTTCTATTTTTCAGTCACCTTTATTTTGTCGTCAGCAAATGCTTTCAATTTGAACCAATCCAAAATTTTCTCGTGTGGTAATGAGTTAATAGGAATAATACCGTGTTTCCGAATTCAAATTTTCCAATGACAACTATACTTGTTTAGAATGATTTAGTGCATGAAAACAGATGGCAAAAACGGACATTGATCTTCACCTGCTAGTCATCTTTTTACAACAGTGTTATCACTTGTAGGTTTCAGGACGAAAGAAGTCATCTGAAGGCGGTATTTGTGGTTACAAACCTCTTATTTTTCTAAGACAACGTTGTCTGCGCATGTCATATTCTTCGAAGATTCGACCTGTCTTATATGACGCATCACTGCCCCATGTTTTGCGGGGGGGGGGAGGTTTGTAGAATTATAAGAAATGTATAAATTAACAAAGGAAAAAAATGGCTTTTATCAAAACGTTTGAGAAGAAATCAGGCCTGTTTTAGTTCCGGATTTCTTTAAAATGCTGATCATAGCTGAATGAATCGCACCAGGTAGCGTTTTATTGAGTAAATGTTTATAATAGTTTGAAATTCAAAGTAACGCTTGTAGCGTAGAAAAGTAGTCCGATTCTGTACCCAGAATGCCCAGATTAGATAGATGTGCATTTGTAGAATGCCATCTAGCGGGAGATAATGTTTAACTAAGAGAATAATTCCGCTTTCGGCAAACCTTGGAAGATCCATATATCAAATCTGCACATAGTTAAGGCATTTACCAAAATATAACCACTATTCCCTCGTTCACAACTATCCAGGGCAAATCATAGATGGCAGGCAGTAATTCAAAACATCACGTGGTATTAACGCTCCGAAACCAGAAACCAAAAACTTATTGATAAAAAGAATGACCCATATAAGAAGAATAACAAACTTTTGCCTTGGATCTATTATCATGCTTTGAATAAGCCTATCTCAAATTTAACTGAACTCTTTAGCACAGAATCCAGGGTTCTAACGATTAAGAAAAACCTTTTCAAACCCTTGGGAGAAAAGAAAAAAAAAAATGCTGGGAACAAGCATTTTTCTCCTTTTCCGACATGGTTTCCTACCCTATTACAGAAAAGTTGCACCATTTGAGCCACAGTGAAGTTGTCGTCTGCAAATGCTTTCATTTTGAACAAGGCTAAATTTTTTTCGTCTGGTAAAGGATTTAAGGGTTTTAATTCATTACTTCAAGTAGTGAACAGTTTGACGGAAACTAAGATGGCCCACATTTTTACTCGGTGTCACATTCTTAGCTCTATGTCTGTCTAGACGGCAATGTTTTGTTGGCGAAGGATTTTGTCTTTCCCCCCCCCCACCCCATTAATTTTGTTGCGAATGAGACCTCATGCAGACATTTTTTTTTTTTCAGAAGACAAATTTGAAAAAGATTTTTCAAAATATGAAATTACTAAAAACGGACTCTTTATCCTAATGCCGCATTGTTTTTTATTTGTATTTATACTCAGGCGATGCTCTGTGAAAGTGTGTGTGTGTTTGAAGGGGGGGGGGGGGGGGAGGGGGCAGGGTTTAACGCCTATGATGCTTATGCTTAATAAACAACACAAACCTTTTAAAATAATTATTACTGTAAATGCTCGTTACCAGCATTAGACGGGTCCAAATTGAAAGCACTTGCAGACTACAAAATAAACGTAAGTCAAAAATTGAAATTTGTTTCCAGCATGCAGGGTAGAAAACATTGCGGGAAGAGGAGAAAATGCTGGTTACCAGCATTTTCTGCTCTTCCCACAATGTTTTCAAAAGCTTTCTCTTCAAGGGGTGTTAATAGTCGTCATTGTGAGGAAAAGAGTTAATTCCTTTCCGAAAGAATTGCATTCAACCGTCGGCCAATGAAAAAAAAAAAACATTTTTGCTGAAATATCGCATCCTGTGATCCCGGGTCACAGAAAAACTGGGTTCAGGTCACCAAATAGGTTAATCATCGGTTGATAAAAGTATTGGGGAGGTAACTACAACCAGTTGATTATTCATTGATAGAAGCCTTTGGGGAGGGTAGCTTTAACAAGATGGGGGCATGCTTTGGAGGCCACCGGTTACCTCTTTACCGAACGACAAAAATTTAGACTGGTACAAATTGAAAGCATTTGCAGACGACATAATAAACGGAATTCAAAATTTGGAATTTGCTTTGGGAAGGGAAGAAAACACTGTGGGAAAATGAGAAAATGCTGGGTTACCAGCATTTTCTCCTTTTCCCACAACGTTTTCAAAAGTCCTCTATCTCAGGGTCGTAAAAACCAGGGATTGTTTGGTAAAGGGTTAACTCTATATCAATCGATCTCAAGGTTTTACGACCCTGTAAGAGAAAGCTTTTGAAGAAAAAAAAGTGGGAAAAAGAAGAAAATACTGTTAAACACCATTTTCTCCTTTTCCCACAATGTTTTCTCTCTTTTCAGAGACTTTACATTGGTTTGTACCAATTCTGTGTTAGTCGTCTAAAGATGTATGAATTTGAAGTTTAATATCTGTCATGTGGGGAGGAGTAAATCTAATTAGGGTAATAGAACGGCATATTTTTGGTGGTTCAGCCATGTGCACCAGAGAAGCATAAATCGTTTATCAAGAAATAAAGAGAAAAAAACATAGAGTCTTCGAACATGACGAAGATCAGACTACGTGGATGCTAAAAAAAAAGCCACAGAGACTTCGAACATGTTAAAGATCAGACTGCGCGGATGCTAAAAGTCATCGTGTCTTGATTTTTATGTGAAGATCACCAGAGGCTGCTGTACCCACAATATCCATTGACTCATTATCAGAAGTAACAAAATGAAAAGATTTTGGGCCCGTCCATATTGAAAGCATCTGGCTCAAATAAAGGGTATAAAAAAAAAGTTGTGGGTGAGGAAACTTACCAGCATTTTCTCCTGTTCGTACTAAATGTCATTTAACCTTTTCCCAAACAATCCCTGGTTTTTACGACCCTGAGACAGAAACCTTTGGAAAACATTATGGGAAGAGGAGAAAATGCTGGTAACCAGCATTTTCTTCTTTTCCCACAATGTTTTCTACCCTTCTGGAAACAAAATTCAATTTCTGAGTAGCGTATATTTTGTCGTCTGCAAGTGCTTTCAAATTGGACCAGTCTAAAATTTTGTCATTTGATAAAAGAGTTAACTAGCAGGAGATGCTTATTGACGAGAGATGATGCATTTTATCAAACAAGTTGTCGCTTGATTATAGATACATAAAATATACAGATTGAAACCTTACGTCTTTGGGCATACAGAACATTTTTCAAATGGCAAAAAGTATCGGGTCAGGTCAACCTGCGCAGACTGCGCAGGCTGACCTGACCCGATGCGTTTTGCGAATGCATCAAATTCCCATTTCAAAGAGCACGACTGGCTATAATTTGATTGTATTTTGTTCAAACTCTTCTTTCTGCCGCTTCGACAATACTGGTGCTCAAAGGGCAGTGATTTCATATTTCATCACGCCTTGCCTATAGGTAACATGTAACTGTGTTATTGGGTTTGAGCCTGCTTTTCCCAAGGTTACTCTGACACGTGACAAGCTGGGCAAGCAGGGGTGTCTCTCAGGATGGAGACTGATTATCTAAAGTGCACTCGAGAAACACGCCATGTGTGTCTCAAAGCGGGGGGTATCCTTTATGAGTTCGAAAACGTGTGGCCTGATTTTTTGTTCACCTTAAGAGAGCTCAATGTTTTTATGAAGCAGATTGATCTGACTACTGACAAAAGGTTGCTCGAACAAACACGAGCCGTGTTCTGTGAAAAGGGGAGATTAATGCATAGAAAAGTATTGACCAAGGCCAGCCTGCGCGGACTGCGCAGGCTTACCTGGTTCGATACCTTTTGCAGTCTACATGTCAAAGGCCTAGTCTACCTCATGGTTCAACTGGACTGTATGGATCAATGATCACGTTATCACTTTTTTGGCATCATCGGGGCTACGGAGATGCATTAAGCCTATTATCGCCAGAGCATGGCTTACATTTTTTCAAAAGCATCACAGCGTAAGCTTATTTAGCTCAATTCTACATCGGTAATATGCAATTTATACTCGTACATATGGAATTGTATACAATCAATCCGAAGTTGCAAGCTGTATGCATGTATGTACATTTCTTGTTCTCCTTACACTCGTTCCAAGGGATCAAAATGTCACGTTATTGATACATGTATTTTTTTATAGGTGGACATTGATTTATTTTTTTTATTTTGATGGGTCACGTGTCAAGCAGTTCCTGTTTGAGGAAGTAGTACCAAGTCGCTGATACAGCTATTGTCCCCAACAAGTAGATGATTAGACTCATAAGCTATATACCTTTGACTACTTCCAAAGATAATTGTTTTTGTTTAACACTGCTAGCAACATTATTTTATAGATATCGCGTCGACCAGTGCACCTATCCTATAGCTTTCCTAAAGTTTCTCTTACCAGTTTTTTGCATAATATTTTTTCCAAGCCAATGGCTGCTTTCTCTCATGACCATCGTGGAAACATGAACTGACAGAGCTACCGTTCTGGGCTAAAAAACATGAACGATCCTAGTTCCGCGTGTAGTCTAATTTTGATCAACAGTGTCCGCAAAATGCGTTGTCTGCGCATATCATATTCTTCGGAAATTCGACCTGCCTGCTATGATGCATCACTTTCCCCAGTTTTGGGGGGATTTTAGTAATACTCGCTATAAAGTAGCAATGGAAAATATGGCTTTTATCAACGCGTTTAAGAAGAAATTAGACCTATTGTAGCTACAGATTTCTCTAAACTGCGGATCATAATTTAATGAATCGCTCCAGCTGGCGTTTAATTTAGCAAAGGTTTATTTTAGTTTAAAATTCAAAGTAACGATTGTCGCATAGAAAAGTAGTTCAGTTCTGTACCAAGAATGCCCAAATTAGATAGATGTGTGTTTGTAGAATGCCATCTAGTGGGAGATAATGCCGCAGAAGGTCCTTGTAGAGCGCTTAGAAGCCAAAGATTTATGACCGTAAATACTAGTATATATCGGACAAAGTACAGTGTGACACAAAAGCAGATGTTAAATTTAGAACCTCGGTATCTGACCAACCTGCCAAATCAAACATCTTTATCATTCTTAGGTATTTATTATCCTGAATACCTAAAACTTTGACCGGTTATTTTTAACGTTCAAAAATGAAAATGTGATAAACTATTATTGGAATTTCGTGCTGATTTTAAATGAGACTAAAAAACATAAAAAGACTAACGGAGCGTGTTTGCGAACTTCAATCTCATCCTGCTCTTAAGTTAACCCATTACCACACAATCCTTACGCCCCCTGAGAAAGAAGACTTTAGAAAAAATTGTGGGAAAAGGAGAAAATGCTGGTAAGCAGCATTTTCTCCTTTTCCCACAATGTTTTCTACCCGTCACAAAACAATTTTCAAATTTTCAATCACTTTTATTTTGTCGTCTGCAAATGCTTTCGATTTGGACAAACCTAAATTTTTGTCGTCTGGTAAATGAGTTAAACGTTTCAACCGATAGTAAACATCCGAATGATGCTACTTCAAACTTATACATATTAGAAGAAATATTTTCAGATCAGAGTCATCGGACAGTGTAGATCCAAGATCAGACTGCACGTTCTGTGCAGTCTGATCTTGATCTGCACAGTCCGCAAAGGGTCCTAGACTCGCGCTCGGCAGCCTAAGGATTAAGTAAGTGGAGCTTAGCTTTGTCCTCCGCTCTTAATAAAATACATCAATGGTGACATACGGCAGGAACAGGGATAACCGAATACTTGGTGTTTGATATCTTGATAAATAATCTACAGATCTATCTGAGGTCATGGCCTCCTTTTAAATCGTAAATATTTAGGTGAAGTCTTAAAATAGGTTGTTGCTCTTCGTGAAAAACTGGTTTAGATCTTATTAATTTGCAAAAACAATCGATTCGGACCAGCCTGCGCAGGCCGCGCAGGCTGATCCGAGTTGATATTTTTTGTAATTGGTAATTTTTCTATGTGTTAATATGCATGATATCATAATATGCATAATATCGATACTAATTGAGGTTTAGATCTAGTACGTGCATTTCAAAGTATTTAGGGAAAGGAAAAATTGTCACAATGTAATTTTTCAAAATGATGAGCGTTTTAAAAACGCAAATCGTGGAAGGCAAGTAGGTCTAGTTAAGGTACAAGGCCCATAACTCATATTGAAATACGGAAGCTTACGAGAATGGCCGAAAAGCCTGTACGAAAACGTCCATGTTGCACGATATTTACCTAAGAGTTGGGGAGTCTACTGCCCCTAAGTCTCATATTAAAAAACAGAGGCTGCCGAGTGTCACCGAATAGCCTGTACGAAAACTACGATGAGTTAGGGACCGTAGAATAAAAGATGAAGCCGTTGTCTGCGCATGTCATATTCTTCGAAGATTCGACTGTCTTATATGACGCATCACTACCAGCCCCGAAAGCGGGCTGACTGTAATATTACGCTCTATAAAGTAGCAATGTTGAAAATAGCTTTTACATAATATCAATACGTTTGAGGAGAAATGAGACCTGCTTTAGCAACAGATTTCTCTAAACTGGTGATCATAGTTGAGTGTATTGCACGAGGTAGCGTTTTATTGGGTACACCTTTTTTTTGTTTTAAATTCAAAGTAACGGTTGTCGCGTATGAAAGTGGTTCGGTTCTGTACCCAGGATGCCCATATCAGATAGATGAGTATTTATAGAATGCCATCTAGCGGGAGATAATGAAGATGAAGCTACTTGTAAGAATGTATGCAAGCAGAAGATATATAGGTCATATTGCGCCGAGCGATTTCGTTCAATGATGTACAGAAAGATGTGCATTCGTTAGTAGTCAAATTGCCTTTTATCTTTTATTTTAGTGTCCACAAATCCAGAGGAGGATGCCTACGTAATGGTGTTGCAGAATAAAAGTGGTCTTTACGAAAGCCTGAAGTCTGTTGCGTCACTTAGAGATATGTATGACGTCACGTTCCTCGTTGGCAACGAAAAAACACCAGTGAAGGGTGTGAGAGCGCTTATTGCATCGAGAACCCTGTAAGTCTGACAATTCCGTATTTCGTAAGGCTCTATACCTACATGTATCTATATACAGCTTGCAAAATTTATGCTGTTACAGAGAGAAAATGAAATAAGTCATGCTCCATGAAAAAGAAGCTCAAGGTATCTTTGAAATGTGGTACAGTCTACAAAGCAAGTTTTCGCAATTTTAGAAGATTGAATTTAGCTACAAATCGGATGATGCATCCTCGGATACCCCGGGGTCTCCCTATTTGCTACGCTACATCGACGTAGCGTAGCAAATAGGGAGACCCCGGGGTATCCGAGGATGCGGGTGATGTAAAATGGTCCTGTCACACGATAAGATATGTACCAATACTAGCAAAACGTTCGACCCAGGTCAGCCTGTGCAGACTGCGAAGGATGGCAAGGGTTGATAATAATGCAAAACTGCAATAATGTTGAAAACGGCGTTAAATACCACAAAATCAGTCAATAGGTCTAATTCAAATCCTTTAACCCATTACCACGCAATCCCTACTTTTGACGACCCTGAGAAAGACGTCTTTCGAAAACATGGCGGGAAAAGGAGAAAATGCTGGTAACTAGCATTTTCTCCTTTTCCCACAATGTTTTCTACCATCAACAAAATAAATTTAAAATTTTCAGTAACTTTCATCTTTTCGTTTGCAAATGCTTTTGATTTGGACAAACCTGAAAATTTATCGTTGGGTATTGAGTTAAACCACTTTTTCACAGCGCATATAGGACAAATGAATCGAATGCTAGGTATCCACGGAGGAGCGTTATCCCGTCAATGATTGACGAAATATGGAGATAGAATCCAGGTCAAACGAAACGTATTAGAAATTCTATACGCCAATGACTCAGTTGCAGATAGTCTTGAGTAAACCTTTTCAGATCTGGAGCACAATATGAGCAGTGCTCTGGCAAAAAGGGGGCTTCTTGCATGAGCGTGACGCATTTCGTCAAGCAAGTCAGGGTTCAAGTCTTTACCACACAATGTCGACTTTTAACACCCCTGAAAGAGGAGGGTTTTGAAAACATTGTGGGAAAAGGAGAAAATGCTGGTAACCATGGATCTATGCTTTTTGTAGTTGCATTATGCCCCCTTTTCATTGAATATGGCTCTGATATGATTTTAAGGTTTTTCTTCTATACAAAAACTGGGCAAACATTCATCATATCATTCTAAATTGCATTCCAAGTATTCTTCTACATCCAGACACTTACACAATGTCTAATTGGCTGAACCAATCTGATGGTTCAGCCAATCAAAGCACGTGTATCTTAAAATTTCTGAAGAAATACTGTTCAAGGGAAGAATGTTCTTAAGAATCGCTTAAAGGGACTTAGATTGCACTTTGATAACCATCTCATTTGTTTCGGGCATTGAAAAGGTAAATGCGTGTATTATATGGGGTAGGTTACTCTGACGTCTTTGATGTCGTTTCAAAAACGAGGTTAGATAACAAACACGTACAGTAATCTAACTTTGGTTAAAGGCCAAATAGCGACCAAAAGTAAACAATTCGGGTGTTAAAATGCATTTTTATTTCAAATATACCTTTCATTAGTATGGAAATTAACATCCTCGTTGACCTAGTTTCGATTCAGTTGTAATTGACCCAGGGTTATTTGGCTGGCGTTTCCTCCTTCTCATGGATTATTCATAAGGCATTTTGATTGGTAATCTCAGTTTTTCTCAAGTTGAGAAAATTTAAACTATTTTTATCACCAATAATATTCCGTCGTTTCTATTTTTAGTAACTGACGAAATGAAATTGCTCTCCCTACAAGAGAGAATGAATATGTCATTGATCTTTCGATCGGCTATTAGGGTACTTTCTGACCATTTGAATATTCATAGGAAACGAAGAATTGCTAGTCAATTTTCCCAGGTGTAATGCATGGAGAGTACGTCGTAACGTAATGCTTAAAACTGGGTTCCGAGGATGGGAAATTAATGAGAAGATGACAATCTAAAAGTGTTCATTAGGCCCAAGAGTTATTTGCTGGCAGAAAAATAAATTTAAACCAAACAGAAAAAAAGATAGGGCGACCTGGTAACTTTTTTACCACGGTTTTAACTTCATTCTTCTACAAGCGCCAAACACTTGGACTGACAGTAAAATCACAGATTGTCATCGTTACAGTAATTTTCATACTTTGAAATGGCATTATTTAGATTTAAATGCATTTGAACACCCAAAGTGCATGTTTGCTTTTGTCCCTTGTAGGGCCTTTAACCCTTTCCCAAACAAGTCCTTGTTTTAACGTGTCTGCAGTACAAGTCTTTTGAAAACACTGTGGGAAAAGGAGAAATTGCTCGTAACGAGCAATTTTTCCTTTTCCCACCGTGAGTGTTTTCTACCCATTTGGAGAACTTGCTGCCATTTTTATAAAATTTCAAATTGTCGTCTGCAAACTCTTTGAGTTTAGAAGAGTCTAAAATTTGTCGTTCGGGAAAGGGTTAAAGAAATGAGAATGACCACTTAGGCTGGACTAAAAACAGGATAATGCATGTCGAGCAGATCGTAGATTTGTAGGTCACGTGTTTAACCCTTTACCACACAATGACGACCCTGAGGTAGAAGCCTTTTGAAAACATTGTGGGAAAAGGAGAAAATGCTGGTAACCAGCATTTTCTCCTTTTCCCATAAAGTTTTCTAGCCTTCCCATGGCAATTATCAACTTTTTAGTCACACTTATTTTTTCGTCTGCAAATGCTTTCAATTTGCACCAGTCGTTTGGTAAAGAGTTTACCCAAAGTGTTTTGGTTTTGAGCTAGACCCATCGGAATTTTGTTTATTTGTTTTCCTGCCCATCCGGTATGATAAAAAAAATGATCAGATAATCACTTTGATATGATAAATCTGTATTTGTTTAACCCTTTCCCAAACGACAAACTTTTGGACTAGACCTAACTGAAAGCATTTGCAGACGACAATTCAACTCTTGCTGAAAAGATGATTTCTGTCTATGAAAGGGTAGAAAACATTGTGGGAAAAGGAGAAAATGCTGGTTACCAGCATTTTCTCCTTTTCCCACAATGTTTTCAAAAGGCTACCATTCCAGACCCGTAAAAACAAGGGATTGTTTGGAAAAGGAGAAAATGCTGGTTACCAGCATTTTCTCCTTTTCCCACAATGTTTTCAAAAGGCTACCATTTCAGACCCGTAAAAACAAGGGATTGTTTGGAAAAGGGTTAATCCATGAGACAAAAACATTCCGGGTCTGCAGTGATAAAAATATCTATAGTTCTTCAGTGCAGCTTTACTATTGAGTATAGTTGAAACAATTTTCTTTACGAGAAAAGTCCAGAAACTTAACTATCCCGCCAGCCTTATATCACTAGCGTTACTCCTCTTTTTTAAAAATGCAACTAATGTATTTCTCTAACTAGACACTATGTTCGGGATCGTTAAAACTGGGTATTGGTTTAATAAAGCTTTGAAAAGAATGGTTTTTACAATAGAAACTAAAACATGTGACTATCAGTGTGAAAGATATCAAATAAACATGACAGTTCCTCCCTCAATTGAAGTACCATTTCGAAAAATGTGAAAACTGTCCATAAACTGTTGGAGGAACAAAGATGAAGTGAAAGTTCCCATTTATTTTTAAGTAAGTTGTGCACAAATAAATCAATTTTTAGATTTTTTTTCTTCATTTTTTGCAGCGTTTTTCACAATCTAATCACAACACAGCAAGAAAAACTTGCCGCCTCCAAAAGGGCAAAATCGAACTTCAAGAAAGCCTTCACAAAAATTGGAAAGTTTGCATGTGTACGCAACGGCACCGGAAATACAGGATTGACCATTCCCATGGCAACGTTTGACCCATTAACCTTTCAAAGACTTATGACCTATATTCACACCGGGATATTAACGGTGGATTCAAGCACAGTCGTTGGTAAGAACATTTATAGTTGTATTTGATCCATTGATACTGTATTGTCTTTTACTTGTGTGAAATTGAGAGGATTTGGTTGTTTCCTGATTGAGATTTTTAGCGCATTTTGTTTATTTGACGCTTTGGTAGTTAATGTTGATGCCAGGACCCGTAAACACTAACCATTCTTGAGAAAATTCCTAGTCTTATTCCCCATGGTTTTCTAAATTTGTAAGTAACACAACTTCTGATTGGCAAAACCATTCAGTTTAGCCAATCAGAAGTTGTGTTACTTACAAATGTAGAAGATTCCGGAGAATAAGACAAAGAACGTTTTTAAGAATAGTTGGTGAGTATGGGCCCTGTGCTTTCTCGCTTCTTGTTGTCCTCCGCCTGGCTACGCATCTGGTTATAAACTGAACTCTTCTAGTTCAGAAATACGTAAACAAAGATAACGTTGAGGTTTATAGTACTAGATATATACCAATGGCCTTGAAGGCACGTAAAATGACATCACTGAACCCTTACGTAGATAGGAGCATCTCACATTGTTCAGCTGTACACATGTGTCAATGAACCAAAATTTGGTCCCTGATGCGGACAACACACTCCAGATAGAGATCACACTGCACAGAACATGCATGCTGTTCTTGGCTGTACACTGTCCACTTTTCTGCCAAAAATATATAGATAAAAATATCTTGAAATTACGAACATTACATGCGTTGAAATGATTTGGGAATGTTCGTTTGTAACAATTTATTTCCGGTCATTTCCCATCATATCGGCCATATTGAAAGCCGTTGTCTGCAAATGCGTTCACCTCAAAGAAGTTCAAATGTTCCCATTTGGTTAACCCTTTACCACACAATCCATGGTTTTCATGACCCCAACGTAGAAGCCTTTTGAAAACATTGTCGGAAAAGGGAGAAAATGCTGGTAACCAGCATTCTCTCCTTTTCCCACAATGTTTTCTACCCTGCTGGAAATAAATTTCAATTTGTTAGTTTCGTTCGTTTTTTCGTCTGCAAGCGCTTTCAATCTGGACTAGTCGTTCAGTTACGGGTTAAGAGTTTACAAACAGTGACAAGGTTATATGCCATACTTGAAAACAAGAATGATAAATGATTACTAATATTAGCATTTATATTGTCGTGACCGTACTTGTATGTGGTATCAATGTTTGTTGGGTAAAGCGTTGGCCTCGTAGCCATAGGGTCCCGAGTTCGATGCCCTTGAGCGGGTGTCAACTTTTGGATTTTTCATTGGCCTACTAATTCAGCGCGAAAACTGGTGTAGCCGCCAGGAAGCTGAATCTAGAGAGATTCATATAAGTTGTTAAAACTTGTTTCATGCTGTAGTTACGAGGTTTTTGACGTAAACCGACGAATTGCTTTCATCTTGGACAAGTGTACGAAGTTTGGTATGGAGTCTTCAGTCCTTGAGTATATGCATCGTTGGTCCCAAAATGAAAGCAACGTGTATATCTAACAAGTTCCGTAAAACGAACTTTTCTTTTCGTTTAGGTTTACTGAACGCTGGTTATGAGTTCGAGTTACCCGAGGTGCTGCAAGCTTGCTGGAACTTTGCACTCGGCTGTACCGTCCGCGAGGATAACTTGCAAGACCTGTTCGAGTCAGCCAAACGTTACAAAGGGAGAAAAATGACAGCCACATTGATGGACTCTGTAAGTACATAACAAATGAGCTATTCTATGTAAAAACAAAAGGGAGGGTTTAATGTATATGTCGTAGTCCAAACTGGAATCTATGCTGATCCGGAATCTGTCTGGGCCAAACTGGAATTCTGTCTAGACCAAAACAGGATTCCAGTATGGCTAGGCAGCTCCACAGTTTGCCAAGACCAAATTGGAGTAGTTTCTCATTGAAGATAGGGTGACTGCATGTTAACCATTTTATTTAACTTACACCCCAAAATAAAAGAAGTTTTCATCAGAAATTCGGAATTTAAATGTTTTGAACTTTTGTGCTTTGGCGAAAAAAAAGGGAAAGGACGCAACTGTGAAAAAAAAAAAATTGCTTTATATCAAAATACTTCTCAGCTATAAACATTTGTATTAATACGATTAAAAGAATTTAGAAAACAATCTGTTTTGGTGTTGACAAACGTATAATTCTAATTTGGTCTAGGCAGATTCCGGATCTGCCTAGATTCCAATCTGGCCCAAAACATATACATGTGCAAAAGTATCAACCCATATCAGCATGCGCAGTCCGCGCAGGCTGACGTGGATCGAAACGGTTTGCCGTTTTTGTAATTTTTTTGCATGCCAAAGAATCGTTCTACCTCACGACTTAGCCGCTTGTTTGACAAAATGGGTTTTATGGATCCCTAATCATGTGATGACCTGTTTGATATAATACATCACAGAGTTGCATCACTGTTGCCATCCCTTGCACGATAACTCTATCACAAAATCCCTACTTTTGACGCCCCTGAGAAAGAAGTCTTTAGAAAACATTGTGGGAAAAGAAGAAAATGCTGGTAACCAGCATTTTCTCCTTTTCCCACAATGTTTTCTAATATTCACAAAACAAATTACAAATTTTAAGTCACTTTTATTTTGTCGTATTTTGTCGTCTGCAAATGCTTTCGATTTGGACAAGCCTAAAATGTTGTCGTTTTGTAATGAGTTAATAGTTTAGGTTTCCATTTTCTATGAACTGTAATTCTGCTATTTTTGTTTATAGTGCTGATATTCTATTTCCTTCAAGTCTTTGGTCTTGCTGCATTGTCAGTCTTGTACATCTTTGTTTCCCACAGCTTTAGTCAACAAAGTAGATCCTCAAAGATGTTTTTTTTAATTTTCCTTTCCATTTATAATCAAACTGCAAGTTTGTTTCAGTCAAAGTAATTGAATAATGTGAGTAAAATAGTTTAACACTTTTACCAACTGTAAATGAAAAATCTGTCATATAGATCACGAACACAGTCTATAGCCATTGGTACCGATTTAGACGGATCTAATTTCTTACGGATAACTACCAAGCGAAAGGGTCTTTTAGTCGGAATGTCCCATTGAAAAGGTGGAAGAAATCGGGAAAAAGAAGACAATTCCTGGTTTCCAGTATTTTCATCTTTCTCAGCATTGCTTTAAAAAATAATCAGTAATTTTGATTATGAATGTTACCAGTTCGTATAGCTCTTTACCACACAATCACGACTTTTAACGACCCTGAGGAAGAAGCCTTTTGAAAACATTGTGGGAAAAAGAGAAAATGCTGGTAACCAGCATTTTCTCCTTTTCCCACAGAGTTTTCTAACCTATCAAAGCAAAATTGCATCATTTGAGCCACTTTGAAATTGTCGTCTGCAAATGCTTTCAATTTGGATAGGTCTAAATTTTGCCACGTGGTAAAAAGTTTAACGTAGATGGGACTATTCTATTACAGATAAGATCACAGAACACACATGAGTTCCCTGGTTTGTTGTCACATTCCGCAACGATGGCCGAGTTCGAATCATCACTAAAATACGAGGAAGAGAATGAAAGTACTGACAGTATTGAAGAGACAGACTCATCCACCTCCTCGTTGACGCCATGAACCAATCAATTTCTCACTATTGATTGTAACTGAATGAATCTCATACATACATACAAAGCTTTAGCAAACGACAATGGTCCACCAAGTCTACGTCATGGGACACGGATGGTGTTTGTTTCTTACAGAGCTGTTGCGGGAAATGGTGTATGAGAAACTGGATGAAGTTCACTGAAAACTGTTTGGGATTTAAGTGTTTCCGTCAACACGTAAAAGAGAAATCCGACTGATATTACACTTTTTTACACATATCAAGGGGAAGTGGCAGTGAAAAACAGATAGGCATTGAAGAGCTAAACGATCCTGGAAGGGAACATTGACGAGTGCGGTCTTTAATTGATCGTTTAACATCATTAAGAACCCCCAGCACCAATATGTAATGTGATTTTTTAAGCCATAATTGACAGAGTTGCAGGAAGTTTGGTCCCAAAAATCACATAATGATAAATAATTTATTTAATTATAAAGGCACTTCTTTAAAAACAGGAAAATTGAAAAAGCCTACGGAGGAGCCCTTTACATTCAAATATAGATAAAAGTGTTCTAACGTTTTGTAATTTTCTCTTTTTCACTTCTTGATACGGTATGACATGAAGCGTTTGGTACCCTTCGTGAGATAGAATTTGCACAGCAGATTTTATATTTCTTCCGTTTTTATTTTCAGAAGACTTTGAAAAAGGGAACCAGTACAGCATTCTCTGCTTGTCACCCTTCAATCATTTTTCCATGAAGATCAAAGTGCTTTCATATTGTATACTTGCTTTAAAACTATTATTTTAAACTTACATGTTGTATTATATGTGATATGCTTTTTTAAAGATAATTTTAAACTAGGTAAGAAGTCGCCATATTGCTCTATTATTTGTTTTAAACTTCTATGCATTTTTCTCCGAACGACTAACACTTGGACCGAACGAATAATAACAGATTTAATATTCACAGTCATTTCTATACTTTTCAAATTGTAAGAGTTAAATTTAACCCACATCTTGTTTACTTTTGGCCACAACTAGGCCTCAAAGGTAAAATTCTACATTCAAAAACAATGTGGCTAAAAGGAGAAATTGCTCTTTGCGAGCAATCTCTCCTTTTCACCACAATATTTTCAGAAGTCGTCTTGTTCAAGATGAGTGAAAATAGTCGTCTGCCACAGATTAAGTGCTAGCTTTTTGCCAATTTGTATCACTGTTCTACATCATCTCATCCAAGGATTCCATTGTTGGCAAAACTTGCTTTATTTATCATGAACTGAGATGCATAAACATTAATGATATTTATATTACTTGACGCCAAACCTGGTCAAAATGACAAACATATCATATACCTTTTTGTGCCAAGTTATTCGTCTCTTCACCAAACGACAAAAAATATTGCCTTGTCCAAATTCAAAGCATTTGCAGACAACAAAATAAGTGTGACTGAAATGATATTCTTGTCTTTTATAGAATAGAAAACATTGTGGGAAAAGGAGAAAATGCTGGTTACCAGCATTTTCTCCTTTTCCCACAATGATTTCAAAACGCATCTTCTTCACGGTCGTTAAAAATCGGTATTTTATGGTAAAGTGTTAAAACTTTATTTTACTGTATTAATCTTAATTTTATGTCTGTAGTAATTTTCTATCTACCTTTTTTCCTTGTACCAAAAGATGCCCCAGGGGACAAAGCCATTTAAGAACAAATTGGGAAAAAGAAAAAAACTGGTTACCAAAGTTTTCTATTCCGTGAAGGACATGTCCTGTCATTTAGGCATATTCAATTTGTCGTCTGCAGTTGCATTCAATTTGTGCAGTATGAACGACCCAGGGGGGGATTAAAAGGAATTGAAAAAACATCATAGTAAGAAGGAGGTGATAGCTGGTTTCCATGGTTACCAGTATTCTTACCTTTTCGAACAATATTGTCGAACTGATAAAGACCCATTATTTTAGCCACATTTAATTTGTCGTTTGTCAGTGCTTCCAATTGAAACAGTTCCACTAAATTTGTTGTGTGGTAATGAGTTTTTTTTTTTTAAAGCACCGAATGACAGCCATTTCGATCTTGCTTTTCCGATGTTTCATATAATTTCAGACTGCACGTGTCATGCAATTACGTGTGAAGCCTGCATTTGACCTTCGCTGTCCGCCAAATCACATGTTGTCATCTCTTGTAACTCTTTACCAAACGACAAAGTATAAATCTTGTCGAAATTCAAAGCATGTGCAGACGACAAATTAAATACCACTCAAACAATGGAATTTGTCTGTAAAAGAGTAGAAAACAAAGTGGAAAAAGGAGAAAATGCTGGTTACCAGCATTTTCTCATTTTTCCACTATGTTTTCTAAAGTATTCAGCCACAGGGTCGTTAAAACTCAGGATTGTTGGGTAAAGGATTCGGCTTTAAAAGAATGGTGTTTAAAAGTTTGAAACAAGACGTATTTTAATGTCAATCTCATGTTACATGTTTTTTTTTTCTTTTTCCTTTATAAACAGAGTACATTTCGTAGTTCGTGGTTTTATTCATGATTTTTAATGTTAAAAAATCTGATACCTATTTCCTGTCTTTTATGTTTTGTTCCAGGTGAAGTGATACGTTAAAGTTGTACATTTACCTTTCCTATACTCAGTATTAGGGCTGCTATCTCTCCTTCTCCCGTCTCTCTGCTTCTCCCTCTCTCTCTCTCTCTCTCTCTCTCTCTCTCTGCCTCGCTCTCTCTCTCTTAAATCTTTGCTTATTAATCTCTCAAACTAATCTCTCGTACTTTGAATCTATGCCTGTTATCTCTCTCTCTCTCTCTCTCTCTCTCTCTGTCTCTCTCTCTCTCTCTCTCTCTCTATTGCTTTTCCTCCCTCTTCCTTCTCTCCCTCACCCTGTAACCCTGTGCCCAACGACAAAATATTGGCCTGGTCCTATTGAAAGCAATTTGAGTGTGGGTCAAATGATCGGATTTGTCTTTGAAGGAGTAGAAAGCATTGTTGGAAAAAAAAGAGAAAAAAGAGGTAGTTAAGAGTATTTTCTCCTTTTCCCACATTAGTTTCAAAGTTTCTACCTGTAGGTTAGTTAGATTCGAGGTATTGACATTAAGGACTAACCGTATACCAACGATGTCATGTTTTAACGAACCTGCCTCTGCTGCACCCTGAAATCATAATCAAAGTACAAAAAGTACTGACAGACTCACGAATGTGGAATAAAAGGCACTGATAACGACAAAACTTCAAGGTCCATACAAGATGGAAAGAAAATGGTTGAATCAAATTATTAAGTCTGTAAGTCTGGCCCCGTGCGTACCGGTGATTATCCAGTCCAACTGGCACAGACAAATCCTATCATTACGTCCGATCCGGAGACATTTACCACCGCTCATAAATAGCGATTCACTTATCACGATAAAAAAACCGAAATATTCTGTCCGTTAACTCATTACCAAATGACAATATTTTAGGCTTGTCCAAATCGAAAGCATTTGCAGATGACAAAATAGAAATGACTGAAAATTTGAAATTTGATTTGTGAAGGGTAGAAAACATTGCGGGAAAAGGAGAAAATGCTGGTTACCAGCATTTTCTCCTTTTCCCGCAATGTTTTCTAAAGGCTTCTTTCTAAAAGGTGTCAAAAGTAGGGATTGAGTGGTAATGGGTTAAGTTGCACAAAACAGAAAATTACAAAAAAAAAACGGAAAATTCCGTTTCGGATTAACCTGTATGGACTGCCCAGGCTGGTCCGGGACGAAACTTTACGCAAATGTCAGAATGTCCATTTTTGCGTGTTGCAGGTCATATATGTCTTACATGCAAAAATAAGTAGTCTGCTAGTGAGTTCCACCTGTTCAAAGTGTTGGAGTATTGTGGTGCTGTAGCCAGCGTTTTCTCTTCATGTAACTAGTTATCAAAAACGAATTCTATCCATTAAGTAGTCTTAAATTGCTAGCGTCTGTCTTTTATCAAGTTGGACAAGTCTAAAATTCCGTCACCTGGGCCCGTATTCACCTACCATTCTAAAGAACGTCCTTTTGTCTTTTTTCTCCAGGAATTTTCTACATTTGTAAGTAACACAACTTCTGATTGGCTAAACCATTCGGTTTAGCCAATCAGAAGTTATGTTACTTACACATTTAGAAAACCTTGGACAATAAGACTGAGAATATTCTCAAGAATGATTGGTAAATACCGGCCCTGGTACCCCCAGATGGCATTCTACAAATACACATCTATAATTTGGGCATTCTTGGTACAGAACCGGACTACTTTTCATAACAACCGTTACTTTGAATGTCAAAATCAAATTACCGTTTACTCAATTATATGCTATCTGATGCGATTCATTCATTCATGATCGGCTAGCATGTAACATATGCATCGGCCAGTCATTAAAACAGCACCTATATCTTTGGGTATTAGGCTTATAGCTTCGGTGTAAGCTCTATTTTTCCCAAGAATAGGGGATGCCTCATAGCAGACAGTTCGAATCTTCGAAGAATATGACATGCGCAGACAACGGTTGCCTGGTAAAGTGTTTAACTCTATACCCCTCAAGGCATTTCTATGGTATCTCTAATCCTAAATAACAGCAAGGATGAAGCCGTTTCTTATATGTATATGGCTCCTTTTGATAGCATGGAAAACATTCTGACAAAAGGTGAAATTGCTCGTGACGAGCAATTTCACCTTTTGCAGCAATGCTTTCCAAAGGTTCCTACAAGCAAGGCGTAGAAATCAGTATCTATGGAGTAAAGGGTAAAGGCAATGTCAGCGTATTTTTCAGTTATACAAAATTTAGCTAAGCGCTTGCAAAAGGGGATTAAATATCTCTCCTTGATGCACAATAATAAGCACAATAATAATGCTGGTTACCAGCATTTTCTCCTTTTCCCACAATGTTTTCTAAAGGCTTCTTTCTCAGGGTCGTAAAATGTAGGGATTGTGTGGTAATGGGTTAAAAACCCCTTTTCACAGAGCAATGCTTATTTGTTCCTACGGTTGAAAAAAAAACTGGTTAGTTATGCATTATAATCTGTATTCTCGGGATAAATATGTGCAAAATGTGCATAACATGTCAAAAGAAGAGGAAGCAATTTATCAAAGTCAGACATTTAAAGTTATACATCCGAGAACGTGCGCTGTGCTGTATTCTAATTTTTACACTGCTACAGAAATAAGAATTGGTGGTATTGTACATAAATAAATAAATAAATAAATAAATAAATAAATAAATAGCGTTTTAAGGCCCGTTGACAACTTAGGTCATATTGGGCGCACTTACTTAGTAAACAATAATGCGAGGTGAAAATAACATACGTGTGCAAGAACATAAGACAAACATGATAAATGAGGAATGGACAAACACAAAATGACGCCCCTTTTGTCGCCTTTTACGACATGCATGCTGTCACGTTTGTTGGTATTGTACAAAGGCACGAATTTCGTCCCCTGTAACCCAATGCAGCATTCGGCAAACCTCGGGTGATACGTTGATCAACTCCATCGACTGTATCCGGTAGCTTGATATGCACCAACGTGGTACATTTCTACACCGGAAGTGCATCGGTTTACTGTTCTTTAAATCGTAACACTCCACTAAGAAGAAGTAAACACCGTTAACATCTATCAGATTCTTTCTGGATACTTTGCCGTTGACCAACAGCTTATACATTTATTTCTTTACTTGATGTATCAATTCTGTACACTTATCGTCAGCAACAGGTACGTGTTTGTAACCGTGCTGATGTTGTCATTGCTAATTGATTTACCTGGGTTCCGCCATATTTAAAGTCACGTGACTTGTAGGTTTGTTTTTTTTCCCTATCTGGACATTTATTGTGCACCGTACCGTCTCAAGTTCATTGTAATTTTTCCGGTAGCAAAGATAGAACGCTACACTGTTTTTGTGTGTTTCGTCAGATTGATCAGTATTACAGCGAAATGCAATTAACATTTAGTAACAAACATGGCCGAATACAAATTATTAAACATACAATTATAAAGACCTTGTAAAGGTTGCTTATAACATGTAAATCTCGGAGGGAAAAAAACTGATGTTTGCCATGTGTAGCGGCTGTTTGGCGTGTTTTCGGGAACGTAAACAACCGTCGAGAAAAAAATGATGAAACGAACGGTATTTTGTTGTGCTCGGCATTTAAATTGAAACTATTTGTATTTCAGACGAAGCATTATTGAATATGCAAACAACCGGCTTATTCAATTCCTAGTTTTGTACTCCGTTTGTGAAAGTACGAGAGTTCAAACTTGCGAACAAGATCTATGTGGAAATTTCAACTGATTTTTAATCGTTCGTCTACACCCAGAGGCGACCAGCCAAAAAGTAACATTGCTTTTTTTTCGCAAAACGTTTTCTACCCTTTGTTATTTCTCTATTTTGTCGCCTACAGCTTTAAAAACTCATTACCAAACGACAATACCTGGGACTTGTCCAAATCGAAAGCATACGCAGACATTTGCAGACGACGAAATAAAACTGTCTGAAAATTTAAAATTTGATTCGTGAAGGGTAGTAAAGCATTGTGGGAAAAGGAGAAATGCTGGTTGCCAGCATTTTCTCCTGTTCCCATAATGTTTTCTAACGTAAGTAAACATTTACATAACGTATAAAACACATACAAACAACATGTAAAACGTTTTCTAAGCCTTTTGCCACAATGTCATGGTCATTAAAATACAGTAGTGTTTGTTAATGGATTGAAATAAGAAAATTGAAATTTGTATGGCAAATAGTGGAACATAAATCATAGTTACAATTCAAAATGAGAGGGAAATGTGAATTGCATAAATGGTGTCTGATGGCCAAGCAGTCGGACGTATATGCCAATATCAGACTGCGTAAATGTGCAACCTACTTCTTTCATTCGCTCTGCAAAAAACAATAACTAGACACAGCTTAATGCTATGTAATGAAATTAAATTTTTGCTTCAAAAATCTGAGCAATTAAACAGGAAGGGAAGTAACCATTAAATTCCCCAAAGACAACTTAATTATCTCCCCTGCTTAAAGTGGAACACTACTTCAATTTTATCATTATTTAACACAAACCTCCGTTTAGAAGTTGCTTCCACCATTACTTTATGTCATCTCTATCAATTCTCAGCTAACTCTACAATACCGCAAATCAGACTGAGTCCACGGTTTCAAAAACAGAAAGAATACATGTACATTTTCAACGGTCCTGTGGATGTGTTAAAGGCGTCAAAGAGTAAAGTATAATTCTAAACGGGGTTATACTACAACTCTCTCAATGTAAACTGAATGTACTGTTTATCTAACCCTTTCCCAAACAAGCGCTTGTTTTTACGGGTCAGGAATAGAAGCCTTTTGAAAACATTATGGGAAAAGAAGAAAATGCTGGTAACCAGCATTTTCTCCTTTTTCCCACAATGTTTTCTACCCTGTCATATAGAAAAATCATCTTTTTAGCTACTATGAATTAATTTGTCACCTGCAAAATGCTTCGAATTTGGTCTGGTGCAAAATTTGCCGTTTCGGAAAGGGTTAAAAAGAAAAAAGA
The DNA here is from genome assembly GCA_943736015.1 of Tridacna crocea. Classification (NCBI taxonomy): domain Eukaryota; kingdom Metazoa; phylum Mollusca; class Bivalvia; order Cardiida; family Cardiidae; genus Tridacna; species Tridacna crocea. Next base: position 23,679,109 of record OX031070.1, read on the forward strand.
AATTATCAATCAAACCTTAAGACGAATGTCATCGGCAATTTTTCATTACATTATCGAATACGAGACAGACGATTTTTAGGCCAGGGAATCCCTCTCAAGGGATTCCCTTGTTAATAAATCTCGGTGATCGAAAGATCTTATTGTATTTCATCGAGTCAACATCACCGGTAATATTTTCACGAGTGGCACAGTCTGAACAGTTTATCAACACTGTCAAATATGAAATAATTATATGGATTTTTTTTTTTTAATCTGGTGAAAAATCGTTAACATCTTTGGTAATTTGATAATATGAGAATACTTCTTTGGTATCATACATCATAAAGATGTATAAACCTTTGTGCCAGAGCACGGCTAAAATAGTTTTAATCCTTTCCTAAACGGCAAATTTTAGACTCTTCCAAACTTAGAGAGTTTGCAGACGATAATTTCAAATTTGATAAAAAATGGCAGAAAGTTCTCCAAACGGGTAGAAAACACTGTGGGAAAAGGAGAAATTGCTCGTTACGAGCAACTTTTTCCTTTTCCTACAGTGTTTTCAAAAGTACTGCAGACACGTAAAAACAAGGGCTTGTTTGGAAAAGGGTTAATCCTTTACCAATTGGCAAAATTTTACACCTACCCAAATTGAAAGCGTTTGCAGACGACAATTTCATTGTGGCTAAAATGATGTATTTTTTCTTTGATAGGATAGAAAACTATGCGGGAAAAGGAGAAAATGCTGGTTACCAGCATTTTCTCCTTTTCCCACAATGTTTTGAAAAGGATTCTTTCCCCAGGGTCGTTAAAAGTCGTCATTGTGTGGTAAAGAGTTAAATCTTTGCCAAACGACAAAATTGTAGACTTCTCCTACTGAAAGTATGTTAAGACGATTTAATTGTGACTCAATTGATGAAATTTGTCTTAGAAGGGGTAAAAACATGAAAGGAAAAGGAAGAATTGTTGACTACCAGAATTTTCTCCTTTTCTCACAATCTTTCTTACAATCTTCTCTTACCTCTTTACAAAAAGACAAAATTTTAGACTGGTCCAAATTGAAAGCATTTGCAGTAGACAAAATACAAGGGGATGAAACTTTTAAATTTCTTTTGGGAAGGGAAGAAAATATTGTGGGAAAATGAGAAAATGCTGGTTACCAGCATTTTCTCCTTTCCCATAATGTTTTCAGAAGGCTTCTTTCTCAGGATCGTTACTAAAACTCGTGATTGTGTGGTAAAGGGTTAAAGGCTTTTCCTGGTCGTTAAAACTCAGGGAAGTGTGGTAGAAGGATGAACCGAAATCTTTGTGCAACAAGAGCCGTCAGAGACGGGTTATGCTCCCCGAATAAGTGCTTGTCATAAAATATAAGAAATTGATATAAATTCACTTCTTTTATCCTAGAAGAACCTGTTCATGCCCCCCAAAATTTGAAGTGAAAAGGCAATTACTATCTTAGAGATAGCCAACACAAACTTGTAGAGGACAATAAGCCCAATAAGCCCCCTTTAAGCTCCCTTTTCCCATCAGACAATATTGCATCATTGAAATAAATACAACGGGTGTGTGGTTTGAGGCATTTTTTAATAATAATTAAAAATTTGAAATTTCATAAAATTTTGAGCAGTCATGTATTAAATATTACACAAAACAATTTTTTACATGAAGCCCCCTTTTTCCGAGACGCAGCCTGAAATTGAGAAAAAGGAAGAGAGGTACCTGGGCAACATTCCAACAAGTTCAGATTTGAAATTTCACAAAGGTTTGAGCACTGATAAAGGGGAACCTAGAGAAAAACAACTTTTTCCATGAAGTCCCCTTTTTCCGTGATGCAGCCTTAATTTGAGAAACCAGGAAAGACGTATTTGCGCATTAATCATTCATAGATTGCAAAAACAAAGGGCACATGTTGAAACTTGTAAAACAAAATATAACCATGAAATGTTGACAAAAAGTGAACAAGATATTAGTAAAAATTGCAATTTTGCATTAGGGCCCCTTTTTCATTTTACAAGAAACCCCCTTTTTCCATGACAGAGGGTCAAATTGAAAAACACATAGATAAAGAAACAAGAGCACATGGTGAAACTCTTAAAAAACAATATAACCATGAAGTTTAATGAAATTTTGACCAAAACTGAATGAAATATTAGTAAAAATTGGAATCTTGCAAGAAGCCCCCTTTTTCCATGACAGAACGTCAACTTAAAAATTGCCCAGATTAAAAATAGCAAGGGCACATGCTAAGACTTTCCATAAACAATATAACCATGAAGTTTCATGATATTCTGACAAAAACTGAATGAGATATTGGTAAAAATTGCAATTTTGCATTAAGCCCCTTTTTTCCATGACACGGGGTCAAATTGAAAATCCGGGAAAAGTATATCGGCGCATTACCCCAAGGACTTCATATATGAAGTTTCATCCAATTTAGTCCAAGGGTTGTGGAGAAATCGCTTCGGACGGACGGACGGACAGACGGACGGAAGGACGGACGGACGGACGGACGGACGGACGGACGGACAGACGGACGGACAGACGAAGCGGCGACTATATGCTCGCCCTTCGGGGAGCATAAAAATAATTGTACGAATTCAAATATCACCCATTTCAATACTGTCATTCACAATTTCTTGTGTAATAGTCATACTTCTCACTGACTGCAAGAAGTCCTTGTTTCGTCAAGGCTGTTATATTCGCTGTATGACAAACGGAAGTCAGCACTTTATATTCTATCGATAAACAGTTAGTTGCTATACACAGCTGTTTGCATTCCTTGAGAGTCAAGCCCTTGATGTTTATATCGTTAGCTCCCACCACTCGTCGTTCCGGGTATTTTTGAAAGGAGCTTCCGTATTTAAAGCAACCTGCGACAAAAGAAGTATACCTCGTCTAATTTGTCATAACTGGTAATGTACATAGCAGCAAATAGTAAAATACTTGTATAAAAATGAATTTAGATTTAACCCATTACCTCACAATCCCTACTTTTGACACCCCTAAAACAGAAGCCTCTGGAAAACATTGTGGGGAAAGGAGAAAATGCTGGTAACCAGCATTTTCTCCTTTTCCCACAATGTTTTCTACCTTTCACAAGACAAATTTCAAATTTTCAGTCACTTTTATTTTGTCGTCTGCATATGCTTTCGATTTGGAAAATCCTAAAATTTTGTTATTTGGTAATGAGTTAAATCATACCATTTAATCCTTTACCAAACAATCCTTGGTTTTTACCACCCTGAGATAGAAGCCTTTTGAAAACATTGTATCAAAAGGAGAAAATGCTGGTCACCAGCATTTTCTCCTTTTCCCAAAATGTTTTCTACCCTTCTCGATACAAATTTCAATTTTTGAGTTACATTTATTTTGTCGTCTGCAACTGCTTTCAATTTGGATCTGTCTAAAATTTTGTTGTTTGGTAAAGATTCAAAAATGTAAAAATTATTGTTAAGATGGCAATCTGTTATTGCACAGTTGGTCCAAGTGTTAGTTCCTGGCAGAAAACTGAATTCTAAAATTAGGTCAAAAGTTGCCAGGCCGCCCTGTTTTGTTTTCCTTTTTGTATGTTTTTTACTTCCTCTTTTCTCTGTCCACGACTGATACTTGTACTGCCGGTCCAATAACAAATTGTCGTCTACAAATCTTTTCAGTTGGTAGAGGCCTAAAAATTGGCCGTTTGATGAAAAGTAAAACGAGACGAGCTAGACAAGTAAGGCGAAGGTGCCTGGTTCGGGCACTCATTGTAGACAAATTTATATATCTTGAATGAGCATCGCCGACGTTTTTACTTTTAAGTTTATTACTAAAATTAACCCTTTCACAAACAAGCCCTGGTTTTTACGTGTCTGCAGTAAAAGTCTTTTGAAAACACTATGGGAAAGGAGAAATTGCTCGTAACGAGCAATTTCTCCTTTTCCCAAAGTGTTTTCTACCCTTTTTGAGAACTTTCTGCCATTTTCTCCAAATCTAAAATTGTTGTCTGCAAACTCTTTCGGTTTGAAAGGGTCCAAAATTTATCGTATGGGAAGGGGTTAACTTGATTCCAGTTTTGCCCAGATCTGCTTAGACGACATTGGGATTCTTGTTTGCACGAACCCATAGTATAATTTCAACCTGGCTAAAAGCAGATTCAGAATCTGCCTTGATTCCAGTCACTGTGGCCTACAACATATACTGGTATGGTCATACTCTAGGCCTGTTTCCATACACAAGGAGAAAAAGAGGCTCAGCAACGAAAATCTTACGTTCAACACACGTCTTGGTAGTCTTGTCATAGCTGTATCCAATCTGACATATACATCTGCCATCCCAGCACACCTGATTTGGGTTTTTACATATGTCGTCACTTTCACATATCTGTCCATAGAGTCCTAAAATTCAGATGACGATATAATCTTTAAATTCAAATAAGGAGGTTTACAATATACTTATTCTGGAAATGTTAGCAAGAAATGCAAAAAAAGATATATAGGATCTAACATGAGTTAGTGTTTGAGATAAGATTTAATTAAACGAGTTTACAAAAAAAAAATGTTTTTAAGCAAACCTTTGGCAATCTTAACAACATTTCTTGTAGACGAGTTAATAATATCTACCTCACAAGCCAACGAATATCAGATTCTTTCTATCACATAACTGTACAACAAGAAATAGTCCATGCGTTAAACATAGGCATACATATACGAATGGGCGAAAACTAAAAAAGCTATAATGTTCAGGAGTTACTCGATAACGTTCATCAAATTGAGTTTATAAAAATTAATGAAATTTCAAAAAACTGAAAAAGTCTTATAAACATTTATACTGCAGGTTTTGTCCTATTTAGTCTTTACACATGGCCTACCAGATGGACATGCATATTTGGTATAGCTGAGACATTCAAATTTTGTTTTACAAGTCACTCTCATTTACAACAACTATTAAAGTCAATTTTTACCAGACAAATATAAAACATGTAATGATACTTGTTGTTGTAGTTTGTACTTACTAGACTGAAGAACATAATATCTACTTCCGGTTTTATCAATCAAATCAACGTGCTGCCGGCAAGCCTTATTACATCCAATGCAAATCCCGTTATTCTCGTCCCAAAGCACGCTAGTACACCCAGAGTTCTCAAGACATCGGAATAAACACCGAGCTCGGCTTTTTCCAACAATTTTATACACAAAAACAATGTCTGTCTTGTTACATATGTTGTTGTCCAGGGAATTGTTGTCCAAAAACATATTGAATTTGCTTGTATTTCCAAACTTTTCATGGCACAAGAGTACAAGAAAAATCTGTAGAATGAAATCTAGCTTTATTTTCATACCACAAACATCCATGTCAATTTTTTATAAAAAGTCACTTTTCTCCACTATTAAGACGTGTATTTAAGTGTTTTTCAATTCTTTCAGAAGTCTGGTATGCACCTATCTTATTTTGTAAATTGTTTAAAAAGGATAAATCCTCCAATAACACAAAAGAAATCCAGCAAAGAATGTAAGCTTATAGATTTTAAAATATCGACAGATAAAATTTCCTCGTTTCCCACAATAAGTTCTGAGATCTTTTCGCCTGTAGCACTCCAAAGCGGACAAACTTCTTTAAATTGAAAAAAAAAAAGAAATGGCGGTACGTGTATAGCTTTAAGTCTACCCGTCCGTCCATGTTAGTGTCCAGACCATAACTTTTTTCCCTTTTACTTAAATCTAAAATAAATGTATACGTGTCGAGATGATGTCCCATACACAAGTTAGATCTATGTCAGTCGCTTAAATGTCAAGGTCACAGCAAAGTAAAAAGATTTTTTAGGAGTAGTGGTGGTAGGGTTCGTGACCGGCCTGTAACTTTCGTTAATTATGCATGATTTTCAGTGTAACTTTGCAGAATTGTCAACAACATACAAACAATGGTCATGTGCAAAAACCATGTCATGAGGTCAAAAGCCAAAGTCACAGAAAGGTGACATATTTTTAAAAAGAGAAACGCGAGGGTTATACTTATATTCATGTCAGGCCGGTAACATTTGTTAGCTTATGAATTGCTTTCAGTGTAATTGTGAAGAATATAAAGACATTTTATCGCGCACACGAACCATGTCCGTTAGTCGACGGTCGAGGGCACAGCAAGATCAACTGTCCATTTTTTTTTTGTCTCAAGGTCATAACATTTTTTCCTTCTTTCTTATTTTTATCGTTAGGACACCGTGTCATTTGCAAGGTTCGTGTATGTAGATAAAAGGTCAAGGTTACTGCACGGTTTGGGGTGTTACGATCGTGTCCTATCCATTATTTTTTTTATCATGAACTGGTTTCAATAAAACTGTGCAGAATCATCAACCACAGAAAGACAATAAGCGGTGAACCATTTGGATAGATCAAAGTCAAGGTCACAATAAGGTCAATTTTTCGTGTTTGTGTCCACGTCATATTCGTGTCCGTCCAGTAACTTTTTCAATTATTAATGAACTTTGATATAACTGCAGAATTGTTAACAAATCAGCAAGATGTGTCGAGCACAAGACCATGTCCGTGGGTCAATGATCAAGTTATACGGTGAAGTCAAGAAGTGTTTGTAAGAACTGTGTCAATAGTCTATGTTCCTGTTCACAGCTTACAGTTAAAGGTTATGTTATTTTCAGGGCACCAGTCACTTCTCAGTGAGATATCTTGTTCAGCATTACAAGTTTTATGGCTAGGTTCGGCCAAGGGCGACATGATTCGCCACAGTCGCAAACAAGTTTCCTTGTCCACTACCACCTTACCGTACAGGGAATTTAGTATACTGCCAAGTTTATTATGCCAACCTGTATACAGCAAAATTCCCTGTTTAATGGTTTCAAGAACTGAAAACGCTGACGAAATAGAATTTCTTTCCTTCGTGCCCCAATTCAATGAAAGCTGACGTTACTGAGAACAGACGTCACTGAAACCTTGGTGAAACGTGCAGTTCAGTATTATGAACTTAATGATGTCGGTACGGTAGACATTCGAGGTATTTTTAGTTAAACATGGATTTATAGAACGCCTAAGTATGTAAATATGCATTTTAATGATTTGTTGACAAATGCAAGGGATCAATAGTTGCCTCCAACCAGTAGGTTGTCCTTAACGTTCCAATGTATGGGTTTCAACTCTTCTGAAGGGATGGCTCATTTTAATCCTGTGCATTTCTTTTAAAATGACATCAGATAATGATATCTGTAACTGTGTTCACTAATTTTTACCAAAGCAGTGAAAGCGCTGAAGTGGTATTTGTCAAAGAAGCCATTATGTGGAATTAATGATTTGAGAGAAAAAGAGAAAAATTATTCAAAGGTTGCCTTTAAAGTCAACCTACAAAGCAAATGGATACCTTTTGGTTGAAGGTAGAGTTCTCATGACAAAGTCAGGATTATTTGTGTATTGGTGGTCTCCTTCGATCATTAGGAGGAATCAGGAATAACATCCCTTGACAGTAGGATGCATGATGGATGTAGAGAGAGAAATCATGTGAATATATCGAATAAAATTACGTTTGCACCTGAAAACTATCATTTTGAAATATCTTTGGCCGTTAACATTTAATTCCCAGCATTACAATCAATTATTTCGATCTATAAATATTTATGCCCAATCAAATGGAGTAGCACGCAATCATTTGATGAAATAGCCATGGGACGAACTGGTTCTGGAACGAAAAAGCCAAGCAGCAAGCGATCAGTCATTATCTCCAGCTAGATGGCATTCTACAAATACACATCTATCTAATTCGGGCATCCTGGGCACAGAATTGGACTAATTACCTATGCGAGAACCGTTAGAATTTCAAACTGAAATAAATGTTCTTCATAAAACGCTACCTGGTGCGATTCATTCAGCTATGATCAGCAGTTTAGAGAAATCTGGATCTAAAACTGGCCTGATTTTTCCATAAACGTATTGATGAAAGCCCATTTTCTCCATTGCTACTTTTTAGCGTGTATTACTACAATCTCCCCATGGGACGAACTGGTTCTGGAACGAAAAAGCCAAGCAGCAAGCGATCGGTCATTATCTCCAGCTAGATGGCATTCTACAAATACACATCTATCTAATTCGGGCATCCTGGGCACAGAATTGGACTAATTACCTATGCGAGAACCGTTAGAATTTCAAACTGAAATAAATGTTCTTCATAAAACGCTACCTGGTGCGATTCATTCAGCTATGATCAGCAGTTTAGAGAAATCTGGATCTAAAACTGGCCTGATTTTTCCATAAACGTATTGATGAAAGCCCATTTTCTCCATTGCTACTTTTTAGCGTGTATTACTACAATCTCCCCAATATTGGGGAGAGTGATGCTTCATATAAGACAGATCGAATCTTCGAAGAATATGACATGCGCAGACGACGGTGATCGGTAGAAAAAAAAAAATGTATCATTGTGCCAAAGAAAAGATATTAGCGAGTGAAGCTATTTTCAATCAAAATTTAGTATTTCCATTATCGATGGCCTCACCCATTGCATTTTAACATGCCATTTCGAATTACATATCCGCACTCATTTGCCTGAGAAGAAATGAGTTTAATTGTCTTCAACCAACAGCACAAAAATTATCAAGTCTTTTTGCTTAAATGACATCCATCAAGGGAAACTAGTGGTAATACGGTGCAGGCTACTGAGTATGTTCGGATGTGTGGGCGGCTCGTATCGATTGACGTCGCCATTTTTAATGCTGTGTTGCTTATGTATACGGGAGCTGAAAACTTTAATCTATAATTTAGTATTTGCCGTTTTCCATGAATACATATTTTTGTAACATGCTACGAATGTTATAACTTAATAAAATGTTGTTTCACATGCTGACGAATGACAATCTGCTAACAGACAGCATGTCTTTTTAGAACGATGGGAAACACATCGGTTGTGCACGCGTCGTGTCTACGAGCCAAATCAGGTCAAAAAGAGAAGCTTTTAAAAGTACTGCAATTTTTTCAGTGATAAGAGGCAAACATATAATCCGAGAAAACGAGTATGAAGTTTCAAAAATTCGATTGTTCGATTTTCGTTGTTGAGTGAATGGATGTTAAGTAAGCTCCTTTGACGAGAACAAGTCAATAAATTATTTTCACACTTGGGTTGAGGAATGCTTTTACACTGATAAATCACTCTGCAAAAGGTTAAACCAAATGAAGCATCGTTTTTTTTTTTGGAAAGTGATGAAAACAAGAAGAGATTTGCGGGAAATACAAAAAAACATATATTGTAGTGGTTTATCAGTTTTGCTGAGTGTATATACTGACAACATAAAGTGCGATTTGTCAATGCAACGAATATGGGTTAATTAAATTAAAGAAAACCATTAGCGATTACTAATTGCCATGAATTAGCAGTTTTAGTGAAAAGAATATCCAATAAGTATAACAGGTTTTACTTTAACTACTCATTGATATGTACATTAACCCTTTACAAAATAATCCCGTGTTTTACCATCATGAAAATAACTTTAAAAAAAAACAAACGTTTTGTATTTAGGTGAAAAAGCTGGCAAAGTGCAATTTCTACTTTTTCGACAACGTTTTTTTGATCGTTCAACACCAAATCCTGCTGTTCGAGTAATATTCTATTTTATATATGCACACGCTTCGATTCTGGACCTGTCTTGAATTTTGTCGCCTTGCAAGGAGTGAAAAGAAATATCAGTAAAACTTTGCGTGCTTAATGATATAATAGAACTCGTTCAATATTTGCGCCATGCTCCGTGAAAAGGAGATTTAATGCATTTGCAAAAAGTATCGACTCAGGTGAGCCTGCGCAGTCCGCGCAGGCTCACCTGGGCCGAAACTTTTTGCTATAGATATATTCATTGCATTTTCAACAACCATTCTACCTCAGGATTCGGCAGGTTGTAAGATCTGTAATGATGTTATCTCTTGTTTGTTATAATGCATCAAGGCGATGTATCAAATCCCCTTTTTTTCCCAGACACAGCCTATTTCTATGTTCAAATGAGGTAAAGAAAAAATGCACCTAAACAAACGAACATTGATTGTACCAAATCAATTCGAATTAAGTGGTAGTATAGTGGGGGTTTATAAAGGCCTATTCTTTCACAAAGAGTTAGCTAATTCTGTTGTTTTTCATTTTACTGTTTTTTGTCCATGCATGAGATCAGTTTGCAGTGCATCTTTGTCTCGTTCCAAAGATGCAAAAAAAGAGATTCTAGAAAAGATCTGAATCGATATATTTTTTTTTATCTCAAACAAATAAGTGGGCGTATTACGTATCACTCTATAGGCCTACAATTTATTTGGTTTGTCCAGAGTTTGAAGATAATTACAGTTGAGCTTATGACAATCAAGGACAAGAGCGAAATAAACATTGTCCTTATGCTACACCGGAAATGTTGGTATTGGTCGGAAATACATTTCCGCTGTAAATAGTTTCAAAAATGGTCCTTTCTGTAACGTACTTTACTGGGTATATACAATACCCATCAGAGACTGATAAAATGTTTTTGAGATTTCACGGCCCTTCCCCTTTCATTGCGCTATAAAATCACTCATAGTCCATTTACAACATATTCCTTCCAACATGCAAGTCGTTTTGAAAATCAACAGATGAAAAAAATAAATAGGTAATATCACTCTGCAACGTACTCCAGACTGCAACAGCGGTAGAACGGTTTTGACGTCAGCAGTGATCAGTTCAAGAAATCATTGATCATTTGCCGAGGCGGCAGTAACACCTGGGACCGTATTCACCAACCATTCTTGAGAATATTCTTAGTCTTATTCTCCAAGGTTTTCTGAATTTGTAAGTAACGTAACTTCTGATTGGCTAAACCGAATGGTTTAGCCAATAAGAAGTTGTGTTACTTACAAATGTAGAAAATTCTGGAGAATAAGACAAAGAACGTTCTTGAGAATGGATGGTGAATACGGGCCCAGTCCACCTCAACATGTAGATGGTTGCATTAACACTTTCCAATCTGAAACCAGTCTGTGCATATCTAAGAATTTATTTCTTTTTCTTTTTAATATGGATCAATAGGCTCTAAATAAGGTCTAATTGTTAAACTCGTATGAAAAACATTTGACACGAGAAATTGCTCTTTACGACCCTTTTCTCTCTGTGTCACACGTTTCAAGAGTGGTCTCCTGTAAATTGAAATAAGTCATATGTAGGTAGTATATTCAGTTATATTGACTGTTTGTTGCCTGTTATCACGCTTCCTTAACCTTGACTGCAGTCCGATCATGTTTTCCTTTCTCTGTATTTGGACTTTGCCATAAAGTTCGAATGTGTTAAATAGGAACAAGAGGACCATGATGGTCCTATATCGCTCACCTGAGTACTAAGCCGTAAAATCAAACTTGTGACCCCTGGGCAGGGCCAGTTTTGACCCAAGTGGGCATCCTAAGAAAAAACTTGGTAAAGGTTACTAGGAGATGCTACTTACAAAAATATCAAAGCTCTACACCTTCTAGTTTCAGAGAGGTAGAAGTTTTGAACTTGTGACCCCCGGGGCAGGGCAATTTTTGACCCCAGGGGCATCGTATAAAGTAACTTTGTAGAAGTCCATTAAGAGATGCTACATATCAAATATCAAAGCTCAACACCTAGTTTCAGAGAAGAAGAATTTTAAAGTTTTTCTTCTTTGTTCCTATGTTTCGAACATGTGGCCCACGGGGCAGGGCAAGTTTTGACCCCAGGGACATCATATGAACAAACATTGTAGAAATCTACTAGGAGATCCTTCTTACCAAATATCAAAGCTCTACATCTTCTAGTTTCAGAGAAGAAGAATTTTAAAGTTTTCCTTCTTTATTTCTATGTTTTAAACTTCTGACCCCCTGGGCGAGGCCAGTTCTGACCCCAGGGACATCATATGGACATTCTTAGTAGAGGTCCACTAGGAGATGCTACATACCAAATATCAAAGCTCTACACCTTCTAGTTTCAGAGAAGAAGAAATTTAAAGTTTTCCTTCTCTGTTCCAATATTTCAAACTTGTGACCGCCGTGGCGGGACCACTTTTCACCCAAGGTGCATCATATGAACAATCTTGGTAGAGGTTTACTAGAAGATGCTACATACCCAATATGAAAGCTCTGCACCACACAGTTTCAGAGAAGAAGAATTTAAAATTTTTCCTTCTTTATTTCTATGTTTCAAACTTGTGACCCCAGGGACATCATATGAACAATCTTGGTAGAGGTCTACTAGGAGATGCTACATACCAAATATCAAAGCTCTGCACCACATAGTTTCAGAGAAGAAGAATTTTAAAGTTTTTCTTCTTTGTTCCTATGTTTCGAACATGTGGCCCACGGGGCAGGGCAAGTTTTGACCCCAGGGACATCATATGAACAAATATTGTAGAAATCTACTAGGAGATCCTTCTTACCAAATATCAAAGCTCTACATCTTCTAGTTTCAGAGAAGAAGAATTTTAAAGTTTTCCTTCTTTATTTCTATGTTTTAAACTTCTGACCCCCTGGGCGAGGCCAGTTCTGACCCCAAGGACATCATATGGACATTCTTGGTAGAGGTCCACTAGGAGATGCTACATACCAAATATCAAAGCTCAGCACCTTCTAGTTTCAGAGAAGAAGAATTTTAAAGTTTTCCTTCTCTGTTCCAATGTTTCAAACTTGTGACCCCCGTGGCGGGACCACTTTTCACCCAAGGTGCATCATATGAACAATCTTGGTAGAGGTTAACTAGAAGATGCTACATACCCAATATGAAAGCTCTGCACCACATAGTTTCAGAGAAGAAGAATTTTAAATTTTTCCTTCTTTATTTCTATGTTTCAAACTTGTGACCTCAGGGACATCATATGAACAATCTTGGTAGAGGTCTACCAGGAGATGCTACATACCAAATACCAAAGCTCTGCACGACATAGTTTCAGAGAAGAAGAATTTGAAAGTTTTCTTTTTTTGTTCCTATGTTTCAAACTTGTGACCCCAGGGGCGGGCAAGTTTTGACCCCAGGGACATCATATGAACAATCTTGGTTGAGGTTCACTAGGAGATGCTACATACCAAATATCAAAGCTCTGCACCTTCCAGTTTCAGAGAAGAAGAATTTTAAAGTTTTCTTTTTTTGTTCCTATGTTTCAAACTTGTGACCCCAGGGGCGGGACCAGTTTTAACCCCAGGGACATCATATGAACATTCTTGGTAGAGGTCCACTAGGAGATGCTACATACCAAATTATCAAAGCTCTGCACCTTCTAGTTTCAGAGAAGAATAATTTTAAAGTTTTCTTTTTTGTTCCTATGTTTCAAACTTATGACCCCCAGTGCGGGGCCTGTTTTGACCCCAGGGGCATCATATGAACAATCTTTGTAGAGATACCAAATTTCACAGCTGTACGCCTACTAGTTACAGAGAAGAAGATTTTCAAAGAATTTGCTCTTTTTTTTTTCCTTTTGGTTGCCTGGGCAACCACAGTATTGGCTGGAATTCAATCTCTTGAACATCTTTGGTAGAGCTTCAACCAAGGAACATCCCTGCCAGATTTCATCAAGATTAGCCAAGCGGTTTAGGAGGAAAAGATGTTTCAAGAAATTGTGGACAACGCACGACGGACGACGCACGACGGACGACGGACCTCGGACATTGGGCGATCACAAAAGCTCATCATGCGCACTTCGTGCTCAGGTGAGCTAAAAACAAAGGACCATGATGGTCCTATATCGCTCACCTGAGTACTAAGCAGTAAAGGTCTACAATGAAGATAAATACAAACAAGAGATGTTTGTAAAACATGTATGCCCCCCTAATGGCATCCAATGTGATTATAAACTCTTACGTTCAAAATGTAAAAACGAACAAAGGGTAATTACTCAAAAATTATTAATGATAAATTAACAGTTCTTGGGCACTGTACTTCCCATTTAAGTGAACTATCAACTTTTAAAGTTTCATGATTTTACCTCACATACTTTTTGAGTTATGCTCCGGAAAAAAAATAAGTATGAAAATCAACAAAGGGCAGTAATTGCAAAAATATAATGGGCAGAGTTATGGCACTTGTGCAATGCACTTCTCCTGAATAAGATCTATCCACATATATGGTTTCAAGATGATACCTGAAAAACCTTTTGAGTTTTGTTCTGGACAAAAATTAAGTATGAAAATCAACAAAGGGCAAAAGCTCCAAAAATATAATGGGCAGAGTTATGGTTCTTGTGCACTGCACTTCTCCTTAATAAGGTTAATCCACCTATAATGTTCCAAGGTGATTTCTGAAATACTTTTTGAGTTATGCTCCAGACAAAAATTAACTATGAAAATCAACAAAGGGCAATAACTCCAAAAATATGATGGGCAGAGTTATGGCACTTGTGCACTGCACTTCTCCTTAGTATAATCTATCCACCTATGAGGTTTTAGGATAATACCTGAAACACTTTTAGAGTTATGCTCCGGACAAAAATTAAGTATGAAAATCAACAAAGGGCAATAACTCCATAAATATGATGGGCAGAGTTGTTGTTCTTGTGCACTGCACTTCTCCTTAATGAGATCTATCCACCTATGTAGTTTCAAGATGATACCTGAAATACTTTTTGAGTTATGCTCTGGACAAAAATTAACTATGAAAATCAACAAAGAGCAATAACTCCAAAAATATGATAGGCAGAGTTATGGTTCTTGTGCACTGCACTTCTCCTTAATAAGATCTTTTCACATATAAGGTTTCAAGGTGATACCTGAAATACTTTTAGAGTTATGCTATGGACAAAAATTAAATATGAAAATCAACAAAGGGCAATAACTCCAAAAATATGATGGGCAGAGTTATGGTACTTGTGCACTGCACTTCTCCTTAATGAGATCTATCCACCTATGAAGTTTCAAGGTGATACCTAAAATACTTTTTGAGTTATGCTCTGGACAAAAATTAAGTATGAAAATCAACAAAGGGCAATAACTCCAAAAATATGATGGGCAGAGTTATGGTTCTTGTACACTGCACTTCTCCTTAATGCGATCTATCAACCTATGTAATTTCAAGATGATACCTGAAATAGTTTTTGAGTTATGCTCCGGACAAAAATTAAGTATGAAAATCAACAAAGGGCAATAACTCCAAAAATATGATGGGCAGAGTTGTTGTTATTGTGCACTACACTTCTCCTTAATGAGATCTATCCACCTATGTAGTTTCAAGATGATACCTTAATTAGTTTTTGAGTTATGCTCCGGACAAAAATTAAGTATGAAAATCAACAAAGGGCAATAACTCCAAAAATATGATGGGCAGAGTTATGGTTCTTGTGCACTGCACTTCTCCTTAATGAGATCTATCCACCTATGAAGTTTCAAGATGATACCTTAAATAGTTTTTGAGTTATGCTCCGGACAAACTTGGTCTACGGACCGACGGACCGACGGACCGACCGACCGACGGACCGACGTACCGACGGACCGACGGACCGACCGACAGGTGCAAAGCAATATACCCCCATTTCTTCGAAAGGGGGACATAAATATCAAAGTTCAAGGTCAAATAATTCTGACAGGGTATGTAACTGTGCAAAATGCATCTTCTACTTTTAGAGAGAGAAGGTTTTTCTTCTTTGTTCCTATGTTTCAAACTTGTGACCCCCGGGGCAGGGCCAGTTTTGACCCCAGGGGCATCATATGAACATTCTAGGTAGAGATCCACTTAGGGATGCTACATATAAAATATCAAAACTTTGCACCTTCTAGTTTCAGAGAAGAAGATTTTTAAAGTTTTCCTTCTTTGTCTCTATGTTTCAAACTTTTGACCCCCGGGACGGGGCCAGCTTTGACCCAAGGGGCATCATATGAACAATCTTGGAAAGGATCCACTAAGAGATGCTTCATACCAAATATCAAAACTCTGCATCTTCTAGTTTCAGAGAAGAAAAATTTTAAAGTTTTCCTTTTTTGTCTCTATGTTTCAAACTTGTGACCCTCGGGGCAGGGCCAGTTTTGACCCCAGGGGCATCATATGAACAATCTACTAGGAGATGCTACATACCAAATATCAAAGCTCTGCACCTTCTAGTTTCAGAGAAGATGATTTTTAAAGGTTTCCTTCTTTGTTCCTATGTTTCAAACTTGTGATCCCGGGACGGGGCCAGTTTTGACCCCAGGGCCATCATATGAACAATCTAGAGGTCCACAAGGAGATGCTACATATCAAATATCAAAGCTTTACGCCTTCTAGTTTCAGAGAAGAAGATTTCCAAAAGATTTTGCTGGTTTTTTTTCTTTCCTTTTGGTTGCAATCGCAACCAGAGTATTGGCTTGAATTCAATCTCTTCACTTCTTTGGTAGAGCTTTACCGAAGGAACATCCCTGCCAAGTTTCATCAAGATCGGCCAAGTGATTTAGGAGGAGAAGATTTTTAAAGAAATTGTGGACGACAGACGACTCACGACGGACGACGGACATTTAGCGATCACTAAATCTCACCACGAACACTTCGTGCTCAGGTGAGCTAAAAACAAAACAAATGATGAGCTTGAACTTATTCTATGTGTCCTTGGTGTCAAATCTAAACGTTATTTTCATCAACATAGATTTCAATTATTTAGCCCTTATCACGTTGAACCGGGACGTCTTGGGCACGGACGTCTGGGCCCTGTGGACATTTGGGCTTGGACGTTTGAGCCGAATGAGAGTACAAAGAAGGAGGTTTTGGCCAAATGTTTGTTTGTTTTGTCAAAAACTTAAAAAAAAGGATTATCAGAGTCAATGCCATACCCAAATATTTGTCGATCCCTCGTACCCAAGTTCACTCTGTACCAAATGACAAACCTTTTGAACTAGCCCAGATTTAAAGCATTTGCAGATAACAAAATAAATTTGAATAAAAAAAATGAAGCTTGATACTTGATAAATGTAAAGTATTTGGTACTTTATTCGCCAAAGACAAGACAAATGTGGCTCAAATGATGAAATTTGTCTCAAATTTGAAAGGATGGAAAACACTGTAGGAAAAGCGGAAAATGCTCCCACAATGTTCTCAGTAGTTCCTCTGGAACGACAGAACACAGTTTTTTGTTGTAAAGGTTTAATCAGAGGTTTTTTCAAAGTTAGAACTGCCAGTCATTTCTGTCTGTTTACCGTTATGTATTAATCCTGAGACTGCTTATCGCGGCTTGCTGACCTTATGCAGACAGAGTAGATTAAGATCAGATTGCACAGAACGTGCAGTCTCATCTTGGATCTACACTGTCCGATAGGGAGATATATTTTTTTAAAAGATAAATGCACTTAAAAATAGCATCGTTTTGGGTTTAAAATCACTATTGGCTTGAAGAGTTTCATTTAATTAATTCAACAGGAGAAGGTGTTAAATATCAGTTCTTTACCACCATCTATGCACAGTTTCTTACATAAAGATCAAACACGTTGAAGACACCTATACCATTTGGATAAAGCACTGTAACATCAGCTATATGGCAGTCCATTATGTCATTTCTATGTTCCATAGATCGACAATCGACACTAAGACAAAGAGCTCTGCATTCATCCAGACTTGTGTTGGCTTTCTCGATGAAGTTCTTTCCTAATACACGGTAGCCCTCATACATTTGAAATGTATCCCCGTAGTTTTCACAAACTGTAATTAAAAAAAAAGTTTAACCCTTTACCAAACAATCCTGTGCTTAATCCTTTACCAGACGACAAAATTTTAGCATAGTCCAAATTGAGAGCATTTGCAGCTGACTATTTCAGTGTGGGTGAAATGGTGCAATGTTTCTTAGACAGGGTGGTTACCAGTATTTTCTCATTTTCCCACAATGTTTTCAAAAGCCTTTTCTCCAGGGGTGTTTAAAGTCGGCATTGTATGGTAAAGGGTTAAACGGCCCCAAACAAGATCATTAATAAACACATTTTAAGGAGAACGTGCCATTGGCTAGTGTTTTGTCCTTTTCCAACATTAAATTTTGTGGGTTTTTTTTACATTTTAAAGACAATACTCCAACATTTGAACCGATAGAGGATATTTGGGTTTTTTTTTTTCGGTGAAAGATTGAAACTTATTTCATCGAGTGGACACCATCGCAGCCACGAGTGAAAATATTACCGATGGTGTTAACGAGATGAAATACATTTCGATCTTTCACCGAAAAAAAAATATATTCATGCTTTTAACCCTTTCTAGGAGGAGCTTTATCAAAATCCAGTACAGTTCTTTTCCGTTATTCTCCGTGGCGTACCCCTCCCGCATAGCAACGCATTACAATATTACATCAAGCGCGAGAAATGTAAGGTATATGACGTCATGAAATTTCCATCTGGTTGCAAGGCACGCGCATTTAACCTAGGCAACAAGAACATGAAAATCGGTATTTTCACTGATGGTACCAGTATAAAATCGAAAAATATTTTCACTGCCATTTCTAGATATCCTACCGGAAAGCATGAAATAACATTTGATATCTTGCCTGCACCTATTTTTGATATCGCACAAATCTCAAAAGTTGACGTCAACGTTTTACATGTAAAATAATGGCCTGCAACAAGCGAAAAGGGGCATTCGGAAATTTACGTGAAGTGTCGTCTCGGATCAGCCTGCGCCATCCGCGCACGTTTATCCAAAACGACACTCCGTTTTTATTTAATTTTCTGTTTTGCGCGTGTCTACTGAAGGACAAAATCTCACGAAGTCGTAAAGTGCCATCTCGGATTAGCCTTTACGCCTGACACTTTACGCAAATGTATGAATGCCCCTTTTCAAATGTCATGTGCAAGCCATATAAGGCCTACATTGGCAAAACGGGGCGAAATGCACTTCCCAGATGCATTGCACTAAACAAGAAACAACATGCTAGTAACTAGATTCATACAACGCATTGAGTCTAGCAATTGATTAAATCTGGAGGTAGAACGGTCTAGCCTGTGCCTTAGGAATATTGTAGATAGAACTGGTAAAAGAAACTCCAGGAAAAAATAGATAAAATTTAACCCTTTCCTTTTGATTTCATGACGTTTTAAAAGTGGCATTCGTTGACAAAATAATCAGAGGAAATATAATATATATTTTATTTCATCAGCTTGTGGTTAATATGGGGAAATATTTGCCTTAACTCTTTACCACACGAGGAGATTTTAGACTGGTCCAAATTGAAAGCATTTGCAGACGACAAAATAAAGGTGACTGAGAAATTGAAATTTGTTCTGGGAAGGGTAGAAAACACTGTGGGAAAAGGAGAAAATGCTGGTTACCAGCATTTTCTCCTTTTCCCACAGTGTTTTCAAAAGGCTTCTTTCTCAGGGGCGTCAAAAGTAGGGATTGTGTGGTAAGGGGTTAAAAGGGAAAGGTCGGCGAGATGTTTCCCCATATTACTCTATTTCTTTGCCAGAACATGGCTCATGTCGCAGTTTGTGCAGACTGACATGGGCCGAAACGTTTCAGTACCCTGAAATTTTCTGTATGTCGAAGGAAAACCGATAATTTATCATTTGGCAAAGACTTACAACGTGATACATACATTCTACACAAGTGTTGGTGCCCGGATCATAACTGTATCCAATCTGACATCTGCATGCATCTGTCCAACACACCTGGTTTGCACCTATACACATGTCATCGCTGTAGCATCTCTGTCCATAGTAACCTGTATCAAAGAAAATATGACACTGATATTTTGAAACTGTAACACTGAACCATTACATGTGCGTATATGTTGCAAGTTCCCCTAATCATGTGCTGCAGTTGAACGTAAAAAGTCTACCCGAAATTTTCTGTAACACCGCTCCCAACATGCTAAATGGAGGAAACATATAATGTAATGCATTAGGCCATGTTAATGAAAAAGCATTCACTGCATAAGCCCTTATGTCAGGAATGAAAGATACATATGTGACTGTTTTATGATTTTTAGCAGATGCAAATGAATCAATGTCACATTTTCCCATCCTAAATTCAATTTTGCTGAAAACTGTTTCATTCAGTGACCATTCCATATCGTCATTCAATTGTTTGCTAAATCTGCTCAATGCATCAACTTTTGTGTTTAGTTTTCCTGGTACTTGGTAGGCACTTAGCCATATGTTTCTTGCCTGACACCACAACCAAATGTCTCTAGCTAATTCATTTAAATTAGATTTTCTGCCGTCTATTTTTGACAAATATTTAAGTGCTACTGTATTATCTAAAATTATTTGAATATGTTTCATTTCTTGTTTCTGAATAAAATGATTTGAGGCATAGGAATGCTGCTTTAAGTTCCAGATAACCGATATGATGGCATTGTTCACTTTCATTCCAGTAACCATTTATTTCGATTCCATTTGTCATACCATATCCTCCATAACAAGATATTGAACTGTCAGTTTCAGTTTTACGTTTTGGTATGCCGATTGAAATTAGTCTACACGCTGATTTAACATTGTCTACCCACCATTGTAAACATGTGGTTAATTGTTGAGACAAAGTCATTGTTTTGTCGAAATTGCCCCTATTCTTTTTCAATTCCAAATCTCTTTGCAGGTTTATAATGCAATGGTGCATATCTAACTTCCGGTTAGCTTTCCAACTAATTTCGAGAAATCCCGTATTGACATAAATACTGTTTTAATCATGTTAATACGGTGCCATTGTATATCATTGCTTTTCTATCTCTGAGAGTTGCTGTCATTTGATTGGAGTTTAACACAAAACCTACGAATTCAATCGTTTGTGTAGGGATCATTATTGACTTGATGCAGGGTTAACCCTAAAGAGTCTTTTAACTGTATCTTCAATATTTCTATTGCATTCGTCTATATTGAGTCACTTGCTAGCAATTAATCATCTATGTATATCACATTTTTATGTCCTAATTTTCTTAGGGAAGAAAACGTAGGCTTAACAACTTTTGTGATTATGCGCAGAGCACTTGCAAGACCGTTAGGCAAACATGTATATTGGTACACTGATTCCCCCCAATATGAATCTTAGGAATTTCCTGTCGGACTCGGCAACAGCTATGCTGTAATATGCATCCTTCAGATCTATTTTTGCAAACTATACACCCTTTTTAACCATATTTAAAGCTGATTTTAATGTTTTCATTTTAAAGAGTAGTTTTTCAATATGCTGATTTAATTTCTTCAAATTTAGTATTAGCCTGTAAGTACCGTCCTGCTTGGGTCTGATGGGTATGTTTGAAATAATTTCTCCCTTTTCACCGACGATGCATAGAGAAACAATAGGTAACGTTACCCGATAACTTTGCAACGACGTTGATGACGTCGGATATTGTAGCGTTTCGTGCGCCAGTTCCTGCTACCTTGTTGCATGCATGTGTGATTGCGTGTAAAATCTACATGTATTGTTCGACTGTTGAAATATTTTGCGCTTTTGTATAATGAATACCGTTTTACGATGCGTGGATTTTTGGTGCTAAATATTTTGCGCTTTTGTACATAATGAATACCGTTTTACGATGCGTGGATTTTTGGTGCTAAATATTTTGCGCTTTTGTACATAATGAATACCGTTTTACTATGCATGGATTTTTGGTGCATTACGACGACTCGAACGACCCTCGTAAATGTATTTTTTTAATTTGGTGAGATGTGAAAAATCTAAATACCCACCTTTCAGAGCAAAATACGAAGTTCCAGCATGTTCAGCCAGCAAGCCCGTGCCAAAATAAGCTGCATTACATCCATAACACATTCCGTCATTTTTGTCGAAAAACACACTCA
Organism: Tridacna crocea; assembly: GCA_943736015.1. Lineage (NCBI taxonomy): Eukaryota > Metazoa > Mollusca > Bivalvia > Cardiida > Cardiidae > Tridacna > Tridacna crocea. The sequence continues at coordinate 23,700,732 of OX031070.1, forward strand.
TACACATATTTACCTCTGCGCATGTCAATGAACATTGTATAGGGTTCAAACTTCCGGTATTGGACTGCACAAATGTAATGTCTGTTCCCTTACAAACGTAGCCATCCAGAGAACTGTCTCCGACAAACATATTAAAGTTGTTTGAGCATCCGAATCTCAAGTGAAAAACAATGATAATATACATGATAAACGGAATAGTATTGCGTAACATTTTCTTTTCCGAAAGTTGTATACTAGTATACGTTATCGCGTCAAGGCCACATAATGTCCACATAGTCCTAATTCCTTTATTATACAAAATTGTGTGACCCCTCATGCAAAAGGAGACCATCCGGGAATTCTGTACATCAATTAAATGAAATCAGCTCAACGATAGGGCAGGTTAGTTTAAGTTGATAATTCAAAAAAGATTGTATAACAAGGTACAATGATCACTTTTCATACAGAACATGCCATTAAAGCAAAAAGTGTCAATTCGCGCAGTCTGACCAGGGTTGACACTTTTCGCAGTTCCCAGAAGGTTCCTTTTAGCGTGATGGGTCACAAATTTATTCTCTCCGTCACTTGATAAATGTGATGTGCCTGTAAGATATGTCCCATGACTTGCCTTCAAGTCGTCGACATCATTGTTCCTATCTAACGTGATGCTTCTCTCAGAAACTGTGCTGCATAAAAATACTTATCCATTCCAATACTAAATCCGTGTCTAAAACCACCACCAAAACTATCTAAATATCAACTTCGTCAGTATATGGAACCTAAGCTCAATAGACAAATCCCAATTAAAATCAAATTCACATATTGTGCAATGCACACGTGTTATGTAATCAAACTATTTATTAATGTCGGCCAGACTAACCAGACAGTCTTCTTTAACACTGGCACTAAATCAGTGTACTAACGTTAGTTTCATGTGTAATGCAACTGGACCCGTCTTCTAGCAACAGAACAGACAATATAAATCTCTGAAACTATTTGTCTTGATATTATTGTTATCCATTTGAAATCAATAAGTGACTCCGTATGCAATCTGACATTTATGATGAATGTTAAAATGCCAGTTTAAGTATACTTCTGTAGTCTGATCTTGCTTTGTACTCTCAGCTGTTTTTTTCAGTTTTTTTTTTTCAGTTATATCAGTAGCAATTCAATAATAAGTTATTTAACTAAAGCTTTTTTGGGGGTTATCATGAATTCATACTTAGCGTTAGTATAAAAGTCAATATTAAAAGCAGTCACAATTGATCGATAAACATTAAGGGTCTGGCAAACTTTCGTGAGAGAAATTTACTTGGAGGATTGGTTTGCCCTGATCTAATTGTTAAAAAACTTTCAATCTTCAGAGAAATTTTTTGGCTTTATTAGCCACGTCCTTTGGCATGTAATGGCCTTGGCCAACCTTCATCATACCTTACAATTTAATATCGAAGTGCTAAAAGTACTGACAAACTAGCGAATTTGAAATAAGTGACCGTGGTAAAGATAAAACTTGGTTGGTGGTTGGTCTCTACAAGATCGCAGGGACATAAACTATATCAGTATAACACCACGAGCCGAAGGCGTGGTGGCAGGGCGAGGCGGCGACATGATTCGCCACAGCCGTAAACAAGTTTCCAAGTCCCAAGCCACCTGGACGTACAATGAATTTATTCTACTGCAAAGTTTTTACCATTCTAATATGTATTCCGCGAAATTTCTCCGTTTTATGTACTCAAAAATCGAATGCGCTAATGAAATAGAGTTTTCCTTCTGAGCGCTCAAATTCAACATGAACGTATATACGTCACTGAAACCTTGGTAATAGGTTTTTCCTTACATTGAATTTTGGGTAAATCTGGGTGCCAGTATACTTACATACTAACAAAAATATCTGTAAGTGAAACATTTAGGCACAATGCATGTAGGAACAAAGCTTTTCGGTAAAAAGTGGAAGAGCAAAAAATAATGTATACAAAAACATTTATTTAAATGTTTTCTTACGAAATATTGTATATAGATCTACCTACCTCTTTTGGGGGTTGGGGTTGTACAAGGTATTCTAAAGCTGTCGTTTCTTTCAGTTTCAACGTTTCTGTTGATCTAAAAATGTTTAACATAAAAAGTGTGATTGTTTTTCAAGCAATTTATTTGAAAATGTTTTTTTTTGTACAGCAATGAGCAATTTTTACTGTCTGTAGATAATGTCCTATTCATAGTTATAAACCTTTTCGACACAATGCAGACTTTTAACGACCCTGGGGAAACGGCCTTTTGAAAACATTGAGGGGAAAGGAGAAAATGCTGGTAACCAGCATTTTCTCCTTTTTTCCAATGTTTTCTAGATCTACCCTTCCCAAAGCAAATTTCAAATATTAAGTCTACTTATGTTGTCGTCTGAAAATACTTTCAATATAAGCCCGTCTAAAGTTCTGTCGTTTGGTAAAGGGTTAAGATCCTAGACGCATGGTTCAATGGTAAACTTGTAATGTGTGATCAAAATTTCTGATTTTATCTATATTTTTACAGGTATTAATCTCATAGATTGCTAGGCAATTTTCTTTTACGTTATATCGTCGGTGTACTTCCAAAACCTCGTAACTACAGCTTGTAACAAGCTGTAGTTACGAGGTTTTGGAAGTACACCGACGATATTATACTCTCTTGTAAATACCGCTTGTAAACGCTTTCCTGCTGATACAGTGCTCTCATACATAAGGTCGCGGCAAGGTTTTTGTTTTCAAGGGAAGATCTTTCATTAAAAAAAAAAAGAAATTCTTAACCGCTTTCAAATCAATTCAGAATTTTGTCTTTATTCCAGAGTGTTATATACTCTATCAAAGGCAATTTTATCTTTTATGAGCAAAAGTTACTTTGTCCCATGTAACTCCTTGAATTTAAACGATTCTATATTTTTTTTTCGATTAAAAAGACATCATGTCGATTCCTTATCTTCTAATCTGATCGAAGCTTCGTAAAAGGGAACCGTTCATGTAAACTTTCCCATTTTTAACAGCTTATAGGTTGTTCGAGAATGTTTTACAGTGAGGCGGGGGTAAGTTGTCTATTTCTCACTGATATAAGAAGAGAGCAAGACCATTACATTAGAGTATACACTCAACATTGTGCCGGTGTAATGCAGAGAAATGACCCTCCCCTACAAAATGACCCATGGGTCATTTCTCTACGTAGAGAAATGACCCATGGGTCATTTTGTAGGGTATGGTAATTTCTCTGCATTACACCGACTGTATAGCTGGCGCTTGCAGTCCTGTTTGTTGATGTCTTTTTCAATTATCACATAGTGAAAGGATAAAATTACTTATTACTCTTTTTGAAAACAGATTTGCAACAGCCATATCCAAAATATTACTATCCCTATATTCATTATAATACAGTCATTACCAAACCTGTATCTTGCATACATTTGAAACAAGCAAATAGCGCCGTGAAGCTCTGTAATCATGTACGTTTTATTTCAAAAACATCCCTGGCCTAAAATTGCCTGTCTGATTAACTTTAAAACTTGAAAGATTTGACAAAGCTGCCAATTTGCCAGCGTTAAATTTAAAGCCATCATGCACAAATAACTTTGGTACTAATTTTTGTCAGCAGTGTACACATTTTTCATAGAAGTAAATTTGCTCCATGTAACTTTCAGTACGCATGTACATGTAGTCCTTTGTTTAAACACACCCGATTTCTAATTCATTAGATGCAGTTAGAAATATACAATGAAAAGAACCTGAAACTCGTGACAAAAGAAACGTTGATGAACTAGCAAAATGCTTGCTTAAAAATTTTAAGGCGGCGTCGCCTGTATGGGCAACTGGTGTCGATGATAAACGCAAATACAATCAATCAATCAGGTTTAATGGATGAATTGACCCATTACCACACAATCCCTTCTTTTGACGACCCAGAGAAAGAAGCCTGTAGAAAACATTGTGGGAAAAGGAGAAAGTGCTGGTAACCAGCATGTTCTTCTTTTTCCACAATGTTTTCTACACTTCACAAAACAAATCTAAAAAATTCAGTCACTTTTATTTTGTCGTCTGCAAATGCTTTCGATTAGACAAACCTAATTTTTTTTTTTCGTTTGGTAATGAGTTAAAGACAACAAAATTCTAGTCAACTCTGGTTTGCAAAATGACTTAAAAACATGGCGGCGACTTCTTAAGTAATCCAACGGAAAGAGATTTGATTGAAATCTGAATGAATCTGTCCATTATTCATTCAGACAGCGGCTGAATATTTGTAAATTATGTTGTTCCCAAACGTAAGCAAGTTCTTTTTCGTAACAACACCAGTTCTCGAATGTTTGCACTTGCTACATAGAACTGAATGGGGCCTATTTAAACGTTACTTGCAAAAGAAAAATATAAAGAGAAAATGTTGGATAAATAAATGCTAAAGGGTAATAAGCATGTACACTTCGAAATATAGGGACTATATGAAGACTTAATCAGCCCAGGTATTAAAACAGCAACCGGATATGCTCCGTTAAATGCTGGTTTGCGACTATGGAAGGTTGCAGAGATTATTGCGAGATAGCTATGGATCGATCTGAATAGATCTCCTTATTATTGCTCTTATATTTAACCAAACATTGTGTATTTAACCATTCATAAATAAAGTACCTATCCGCCATCAGACAAAAACAATCTATGGGCTCTGTTTAGTATTCAAATAAAGTGGATGGTACGGTTCTTCCTTATAAAAATTTGGTCATTGTTTACTCTTTACTATACGGAAAAAACACTTTACAGAAGACCAAACTGAAATAATTTGTAAACAATAATTTCATTCTGATTCAAAAAGTGGAATTTTTTTTGAAAAGGTTTGTTGTGTTTGAGTCAACGCTAACAAAATCCCGCATACATCAATGTCAGCCTATTGAAGTAGGGTAATAGAACATTGCCTGCCTTGGGCACTAATCTAATATCAAAGCGCCATTTGTTTTGTACAGTAGAAACTCGAAAGGATTTCACGAGTCTTTTTTTTTTCTAGAATTGAAAAGGTGAAAGGAGTATCTTGATAATCTTGCCAAGTTCACAGCAGAATAAAATGTACCGTTACCCCCAAAACGTTCAAAAGCATGCATACGCACCCGTGAACATCATAAAGAAACTCTATTTTCCATAGATCTGGCAATTCAAAATTAAGTGATACACGGAGAATTTGAGCGACCAAGATTTTTTCCATATAGGTGGTCCTGAACGTACTTTGATCTTTTCGAACTAAAGCATATGCGTTGTCTGCGCATGTCATATTCTTCGAAGATTTGACCTGTCTGCTGTCTGCTGTGACGTATCACTATCCTGAATAGGATAAATAGTAATAAACGATGCGTAAACAAAAATAATCTGCAACTGAAAAGTAGCAAGCGGCTAAAAATGGTTATTAATGATAATTTGTGGAAAAAACAAGCCTAAGTATTGCTGAAAATTACCTAGAAATATAACAATTTTATACGAGCAAGGCTCATGATTTATTGTTTGAATACAATTAAAAAAAAAACAAATCTCAGCTCGAGTGATTTTTCTCTTTTGGAACGTTTTCTACAGTTGTCTGTGACAAAAAAAAAGTACTGTAACCAAACATGTAAAAATTTGAAAGAATAGATAAGGATCCTTAACCCTTTACTCCATAGATACTCATTTCTATGCATTGCTTGTAGGAGCCTTTAGAAAACATTGTGGCAAAAGGTGAAATTGCTCGTGACGAGCAATTTCTCCTTTCGTCACTATGTTTTCTATGCTATGAAAAGGTGTCATATACATATAGGAAACGGCCTCATCCTTGCTGTTATTTAGGGTCAATTAGAGATACCATAGAAATGCCTTATGGGGTAAAGGGTTAATCTAATCTATTTCTATTCACAGATATCCAACATGAGCTAAATGATATGCTATAATGATATCCAAAAAAGACTCAAAAATAAATTTCATTTTTTTTTTATTATTTTCTCGAAGTATGACACTGGCACCATAAAAGAACTATCGATATCCAAAGAGACCCCTACACCGTTCTGCAGATTCTAAATATTCTACTGTTCTTTGTGGGGAGAAGTGCATGCAGAAGAGAACTTTCGCAGTGCCAACGGTGTATCAGATAACTTCTGAGGCCGATGTAGATCAAGATCAGGCTACACAGAGCTTAATGTCTTTTTGAACGTTGATCCACACCGACCGATTCATGGTGCTAAGATAAGCCCATCTTTAAGACTAAAGAGAAAGAAGTTTATGACCTAGAAGTAAAGATTTGAAAGAACAGATAATGATCCTTAACCCTTTACCAAACGGCAAAATTTAAGACTGATCCAAATTGAAAGCGCTTGCAGACGACAAAATAAATGTATCTTATAAATTGAAATTTATTTCCAGCAGAGTAGAAAACATTGTGGGTAAAGGAGAAAATGCTGGTTACCAGCATTTTCTCCTTTTCCCACAGTGTTTTCCAAAGGCTTCTATCTCAGGGCCGTAAAAACCAGGGATTGTTTGGGAAAGGATTATTCTAATCTATTCTTATTCACAGATATCCGACATGAGCTTAAGACAGCAAATTCAGAAATAAGTTAGATCTACATAGAGTTTTTTTTCTTAATTCAAAGTTGGCAGCAAAAGAGTTCAAAGAATAATCCAACACAGGCTGTAAAAGTTTTGCATTGTACATTTAACAAAAATGGTGGTGGAATCATCGGAGGAGTCTTCAGGGTTTCAACACCGACCTTCAACAGCTAGGTTAGCGCTACCTCTCTGTGGTGCATTTCGAATTAATCAGTGCATCTTCATTTTTTTCATCACAGACTATACTTGACGATATCTGTATATCTCTAATTGCAACATTGCCGTTCTCTTTCTCATCAGCTTTAAGAGATAGGAGTTTCTCTACGTTGAGCTCTATGACTGTCGGATTTGCCCAAGACGCAGGTTCACTACTAGAAAATATCCCGTACACTAAACATCCACATAACGCAAACCCGACTGCCATATAAAATACAACTTGCCATTCAGAACTGGTACCCTGAAAGTAATAACAGAAAACTGCAATCACATAGCTATATAGCTGTTATAATTAAACTTTATTAAACGTGATTAAAAGTCACTTTGCTCACAAGGATTCCGAGTTTTACTGCTTGAGATTCATACAAAATTTTCTACAACTGCATGTCAGATGCAAATCTAGGAATTAAAACAAAATATGAGTAACTCTAGATTTAATGTTGGTTTAAATTGATCTGGGAACTAAGGTACTTTTGTTTAACTTACATTACTTGTCAACTTTGCCACAGCTAACGGAGCAAACATTCCAGGAATAGTAGCAAAGGTATTAGAAATGGCATAAAGAAGACCAGCATAACTGTGGGAAGAAAACAAATCATTGAATAAACCAAATTTATGTGTTATTGTTTAGAAAAAGCAATGGATATTCACATAACTTTATCTAAAGGAAATCTTCTGTGGTCTTTTCTTAAATAACAAACCTAGACAACAATTTTGCTGTTTGCAGCAGTAGAACTTGAAAATATTACAAATATAATATCTTCCTATTTTGGTGACCTAAGAAAGATCAGTAACAATCACGTCTACTTTGCAAATAGAACAATTTCATCTATGAAACAGACACCATGGTCTGTATTTACAAACCATTCTTAAATCCTTTTTAGTCTAAGTCACTTTATAATTGGTTTAACTCATTAACAAACGACAATATCATGGACTTGTCCAAATTCAAAGCATTTGCTGACGACAAAACAAAAGTGACTGAAAATTTGAAATTTGTTTTGTGAAGGGTAGAAAACATCGTGGGAAAAGGAGAAAATGCTGGTTACCAGCATTTTCTCCTTTTCCCACAATGTTTTCTAAAGGCTTCTCTCTCATGGGCGTCAAAAGTTGGGATTGTGTGGTAATGGGTTAACCAATTTGAAGTTGTCTTACATTCAAATTTATTGAGACTGAGACTAAGAGTGATATTAAGAATGATTTGTGAATACGGATCCAGATTGATTTTGCATGCAGGATACCAGTAATCAAACTCGAAGAAGAGTATTTAACTTGCTTAAATAAAGCAAATGCTGTTACCGTGGGGCCATGTCAACAAAGTTTCCGCTGTAACCGCTGGCTACCCCAAAAGCTTCTACAAACATACACAGTCCAATAAGGAATATCACCAACTGACGTTTATCGCACGTCACATAACTTGATCCAATCAAAAAGGAGGCACCAAGCACCTGACCTAAGATTTATAAATGACCGTAAAATTTGTACAAAAACAACACAATAAAAAACGTAACCTCTACGATTTGGGTAATTTTATTCTGTAATTTCTTCTTCATAAAGTGGTAGTTTACACCCTTCTTAAACAATGATTGGTTGGTATCTCTGCGCTACTTACTAACATTTTCCATATAGTTTTTATAGTTTTCATTACCAGGGACATGCGCTTCGCACAGTACCGACAACTGTTTTAATCAAAACAGTGTTCGGACAAAAAATATATTACACATGCTCAGCGCAAACTGTGGTTTGATGCATCTCCTTAGGTAATTACCAAAACGATAATATTTTAGGCTGTTCCTATCGAAAGCATTTGCAGACTTTTTTTTCAGCTTGGTAGAAAACTTTGTGGGAAAAGGAGAAAATGCTGGTCACTAGCATTTTCTCCTTTTCCCACAATGTTTTCAAAAGTCTTCATCCTCAGTGTCGTAAAAACCAGGGATTGTTTGGTAATAGATTCATACAAGGCAAGTCATCATATGATCATGGTTCCATAAAATCCATTTTATCTAATAGCAGACTGAATCATGGGGTAGAATGTGCATGGACGTCCAGAAAATTGTATAATAGAAAAAGATTTATACCCAGATAAGTCTGCGTAGACTGTCAGGCTGACTCGATTCGATACTTTTTACAGATGCAATAGTCCCTCTTATGTCAAAATATGTCTTATAAATAAGAGACATTTTTAACTTGTATCTTTTTATTCAACCCTACAAATTGAGCGTGATCTAGAGGCCCCGGGGTTGGGTCTCACTGGACGCACTGAGTTTTTCATGGGACAGTCATAGGGCATGACACTTCACAGCCCTAGTCTAGTACTGGTGCGAAACCTAGGATACGCATGGATAGGTGAGTTATTGCCGTGATATGACCGAGACAATGTTGAAAGTAGCCTGAAACAACACTATCCAATTAATCAATTAAACCAAACAACATGAAACTGACATTCTTAACAAAACCAGAAAATTGAAAGAAGTTTACCTGAGATCTGAAAGAGCTTTCTTGTAGCAGTTCTAGAAAACCAAGCCTTAGATATGATAAAATCCGCAACGAATGAGGCGACCAACAACCCAACAGTGTTGGTTATAAAAGGAAGAGCAGAGTAGAATCCATTCTGAAAACCAAAGCGAAATGTGTATTATGTAAATGAATGCAAAATGAGAAAAATGAGAGGAATACATGTAAATGAATGCAAAAAAGGAAACTGAGTGAAGTGATTAACGTTACATGTAAATAAATGTAAAATGAGCAAAATTAGCAAAGTGAGCACATATACATAAATGAGAAATAAGCGACATGAGCACATGTGAATGAATGCGAAGTGTGCAAAATGAGCGAAACTAGTAAATGTAAAATATGAATACAACTATACAACTTACAATAAAAACTCTGTAGCTGTCTATCTTTCTCTCTATCTTTCTGTCTCTCTTTATCTGTCTCTGTCTCTCTCTTTCATTCACCGTTTCCGAAGCAAATGCTTCATTTTTCACATTCCACTTCTACATATCGCCTCATTTTCACGTGTTGAGGGAACTAAAATGAGGAAGAAAATGAATTCACTCAACTGTACTAGAACACATTCTGACCTCAATCCCCAAAGCTTTTAATAACACAAAAAAGACGGGTATCATGTAGTGTAATAATGTAACGTGTTACAACTTTTGAAATATTTTACGAACCAAGAACTTACACTCTGTATGTCTAGTTTGAGGACCTCTTCTAGAAACATAGGCAGACAGGTAGAGATCAGATAGTAAATCCAGTTATCACAGGTGTGTACTATGAATATGGACCACACAGCCATGCTACAGGTAATCTTCTTCCATGGAACTGTCAAGGGAAGAACCTGTTGTAAATGTATCTAGAATAAAAAACTTTTAGATTAAGACTCGTCTTTCTGTTGAATTTATCTCAAGATACAAAAGTAAATCATTGTGTGACACGAACTAATTATTTCACTTACATTTGTAGACCTTTTAATATGTCCAAGATGTTTTGAAAGGACGTGCAATTCTGCTTCGGAAATCCCCGAATGTTTCTCTGGAGAACTGGATACTAAATATAACCACAGCAAAACGAATGCCATACCAGCCAGCCCTACAATTCAGAAAAATGTTCTGCGCTTAGTCTGAATTAGAGAGAGAGAGAGAGAAAATTGTGTTTAAACATTTAGAAAATTCCCTGTCCGTCCAAATGATCTTGTCTAAGATAGGGCAAGAAAACTGCTTTATATTTTTTCAAGGCGCACAGTTAGCTGTTAAAGAACTAGTTTTTTCTTCGTAGCTGAATTATCAGTATTTTTATGTACTAGATAAGACTCAAAGTAAAATAATGATAAAAAGAACATCTACAATGTGAAATGATCAAATAAGCAAAAAATACTTGGCCGATCATAATAAGAGCCGATCATAATAACAATCTATGAAAACACTTGCCATGGACATAAAATATCGATCCCCATCCATTGTCGAAGCCATGTGCACACAGTAGTCCAGATGAACCATATCCAACTATGTATCCAACCTGTTGGCCTGAAGTATGAGAAAGTTGTACACCAGGGTCCCGTTTTCACCAACTATTCTTAACTCCTAGTCATTAGAATTTTCTAAATTAAAACGTAAAGCAACTTTTGATTGGCTAAACCATTTGGTTTAGCTAATCAGAAGTTGTGGTACTCTCTCAAAGAGATAGACTAAGACTATCATTAAGAATGATTAACGAACATAGACACAGGACTTGCATTTGAAAAGTTACATTACAAAGAAATTGAAAATTATAATTTAAACTTTAATGATGATATAATTATGCTAGTAAATTCGACTTTTGATTGTGTGTGTGTGTGTGGGTGGGGGGGGGGGGGGAGGGGGTAATCTACGTGGTATTTTTAGCTGAAGGAAGTCTGTTTTAAAGAGCATGTGCAAAAGTTCACAAGATCAACAATTGGAATTTAACGAAGAAACAAAACTTAAGATTGGAATAGGTAACAATTTGTCCTATTTCAGACTTTTTTATTGTTAGTGGGGCGCATCCATTTGCTAACATTGCGCTTGGTAGATCTGAGCAATTCTAATGTGACTTACGGTAAGATTTAGCTACTTTGTGATTAAAGGGCAATAAATTTGAAGCTAAACTGAAACTTAAATTATTATTAATATGGATATGTAGCGCTAAATATACATACCAGTACTAATAAATGTGGCTTAATGGTAATCACCAGGTAAGGAGTCGTTAATATCTCTTTTCAGAAATATAGACCAGACCTTAACAAGAAAAATTCCATATATTTTCATACCAGCCATATACATTGCTATGAACCTGCTCCTTTCATGCTTCAGTGCCCAGTTACTTGTCAAGGCAAACCAAGCCGGCGTAACCAGTCCCTAAAAATAATGGTGATGATCATGACATCATATGCCTTCAATTTTACTCCTGATCCTTTTACCACAAAATCCCAAGTTTTAACAACGCTAATAGAAGGTATTTTTGAAAACCTTGTGAGAAAAGTACAAAATGCTGATTACCAGTATTTTCTCCCTCTCCCACAATGTTTTTTACACGTCAAAAACCAAATTTCAATGGTTGGATCACATTTTATTTTGTGGTCAGACAATGCCTTTAATTTGGACAAACCCAAAATTTTGTTTGATAAAGTTTTAAACTACATCATAACATGTATGTCATTCTGTTTCTGTCTGATAATTTAAACTATAAAGCAGCATATCTCTTAGCAATCAAAATAACATATTTCTTCATAAAAAACAGAACTATCACACAACTGAAGTGCACATCACAAGTAGCTAGTTCCTTCAGCAGAAAAGACCTGTTCAGAGTTCTTTGATGCAGGGATACTTAAGGTATATTTATGTAAAATTATTGCAAATTTTTCCAATAGGTTTAGGAAAAATCAATGAAAAGTTTATTACATTCAGCTTTGAGGTTAATCTTGTTCACTGGTGCAGAATTAGAGCAGTACTGGTAGAGGATCATCCACCGAGGGCCCATATGTATGAATTTTCAATTTAAAATCCTCCTATTGGTTTTGAAGGAAAAAATGTTTATTTACTGTAAATACGGGTGGCTGACGCTGTTGCTTGATCCTGCAGCAGGTCATAAGACTTTAACTCAAAAGGGAAACTGGCATTACGTGGTTTTTGCCAGTAAATATGATATATATGTTCCCGGCATGTTAACCAATCAGATCACCAGAAATTTCTTTGCAGTATAATAATACCTTTTGTCCCACTGCTAGCCTTGTGAAATCGCTTATCATGTGCTTTTGTGATCGTGCTGTGTCCGATGTGTGTCATCAACTTTTACTCTGTGTACGCTCTAGAGGCCACATTATCAATCCAATACTCGTGAAACTTGGTCACCATGTTTATCTGGATAATATCTCGGACGAGTTCGATAATGGGTCATATTGGATCAAAATCTCGGTCACTAGGTCTAATCTTAGAAAAACCTTGAGTACGCTCTAGAGGCCACGTTTTCAGTCGAAATCTGAAAGTTGGTCAGAATGTTTGTCTTTATATTTCGGATGAGTTTGAAAATGGGTAATGTCCGGTTAAATACAAGGTCACTGGGTCAAATCTCAGAAAAACCTTTTATACGCTCTAAAAGCCACATTTTCTGTCCAAAACTCCTGAAAGTCGTCAGAATGTTTGTCGTGATAATTACTTGGATGAGTCTAAAAGTGGGTCATGTCCGATCAAAAACTAGGTCATATCTTAGAAAAGCTATTTGTACGGTCTTGATGCCATATTTTCAGTCCAAAGCTCTTGAAAGTTGGATCAGAATGTTTGTCTTGATAATATCTCGAATGACTTTCAAAATGTGTCACGTTGGGTCAAAAACTAGGTCACTAGGTCAAATGTTGGAAAAACTTGTGTACTTTCTGGATGCCACATTTTTGTGCAATACTCATGAAACTTAGTTAGAATGTTTGTCTTGATGATTTGTTTGACTAGTGTGCAAGTGGGTCATTTCAGGTTAATATCTAGGTCACTGAGTCAAAACTTCGAAAACCCTTTTTCAGTCAAATACTCACGAAAATATTCGTTGAATATTTGTCATAATATCTCAAAAGAGATTGAAAATGGGTCATGTTTGGTCAAAAGATTCAGGTGAGCGACTTCAGGGCCATTATGGCTCTCTTCAAGACTTGTATAAATTTACCCCACTAATACCAACAAATACTCGAGAAACGATGATGCTGTATTCGTTCCATCTCGCAAACAACGGCGTCAGGAGGTTGAATAGTGCATTTAACGCAATGCCAGCCGAAATGAGGTGCTTGCCGCCATATTTATCCGCCAGCCATCCACCGGGTATCTGTAAATGAAGTTAACTTCACTTTCAGTAAACACAATTCAGGAAAATTAAAAACTTCGCCATTGTTAATACAGGACATGTGGACATCTTGGTAAAAGATGTTCATTTTTGTCTGAAAACGAAGTTTGATTATGAAATACTCTTCTCCTACCGTTTGTATATCACGGTTGCGAGTAATGAGGCGCAATAAATAATACACGGGGGCAATAGCCCGAGTGGCATAATAATATTCATTGCACCTCAACTCACAATGTATGCTATCCCCATCGTGGTTTGTGCGTGTGTGTGTGTGTGTGGAGGGGGGGGGGGAGGGGGGGGGGGGGTGCCATAACTCACAACCGGGTTTACTGAACGACAAACCACGATAATAAGAAGACAATTTCTTAAAAATTAAATACCATTTTAAGTTCAAATTGGTCATTGAAGCCGAACTATTTATTTCATAATTAAGACGCTGGTACATTTCGTCTTGTACGTCAGCTGATTGCTGAATCGTACCAGGTAGCATTTTACTGAGTAAACATTTAGTTTAATTTGAAATTCAAAGTAACAGTTGTTTCGAAAAGTAGTCCGGTTCTGTACCCAGAATGCTCAAAACAGACTGATGTACATTTGAAAAGTGTCAGTGAGTGGAAGAATAATGAAACGGAAATAAACTTACCTGTAACAGCATGTAACCGTAGAAATAGCCTGCTAGAACCTGAGACTGTACTCTCTTGCTCCATGTAAACTCTGCTCCCTGTGTGAAAAATGATACATCGCTTTGTAACGTGAAATACTATGTAGTGCACTGGGCCTGCAGCTGGTGGAAAATGTTCAAACCCGTGGGAGACACTTTCCCGTTTTCTTCTAGGAAATAATTCAAGCGGAGGCGCCCTGTGCCGTAGCTTTTATTTTGTTGGAGAATTGTCTTTTTAACCAAGTGATTGATAGGTTTTATATAAAATTTATCCGCTATAAAGATTGTCCCACTTTTTATGCAAAAACATGCCCATACCGTGTGACCATACTGACGCTCCCTTAGTACATGCGACCCTTATTTGATGTTCCTTTACACAAATCGTTGTCAGTACATTTCGGTAAGCTACATTTTATCATTATAAATGATTATTTCTAATAGTTACATACTATTTTTAAATCCCGAGGTATTTCCAATTAAAATGTTAAATTATACAGAAAACGCTGTCTCGTAAACGCTTCCCAAAATCGAAGAATTGTACAATAATCCAATGCAAAAATAGTTTAAGCAACTAAGAAAATCTGTTTTCTATAGAAGTCTTTTCGGACTACAATTTTCTTTCTTATTTTCGACATAGTTTTGGCTAAACAATAACACCCGAGAATCGACAGTCCTTTTCACAGAGGTTGAAGTAAAGATCTATGTAATTGCATTTAAAATTCTCGGGATGCTGATAAATTTTCTGACATGTGTAAGAAGCGCGGAGAATTACTTTACCTATGGTAGTTGATTCCTGATATTTCACACAACCTTTAATAGCTGACGGACATATATACTCAGTTACATGTTGACTTTTGCAAGTAAAAATATCGAAGGAGGCCTAACTACATACTTATTGCTGAGCGATGGAACATCCGCCAGATTCTTATTGATATTCTATTTCATTACAGTGTTTTCCTACCATTCATTGCTGAAAACATACGAAACCAGAAAGATCTTGAAAGAATATGGACGGTGGAAAAGATATTAGAAAATAAATACATGCATTGAAAACTCACATCTAGTTCGATTTGAAAAGAGAGAGAGAGAGAGAGAGAGAGAGAGGGGGGGGGGGAGTAACAGTTCCAGCAATTGCCTTTTTGTCTATCATTATCATTTTAAATAACGTTAAAAACCAAAAGTGTTAGATGTTAATCCAACTCATCGTCGGAAAGGGAGAAGTTGAAACAAAACTGATTGATTGATTGACTGATTGATTGCGAGCTCCACAATGTATCAATCAGAGGTAGCATCGCTTGTATATAAATGTCATAAATGAACCCTGCCAGTTAGACCTCCGAATAAGCATCTCGATGATTTTCATCCATATACTCTCTCTCTCTCTCTCTGTTCATTCGATACAAACCTCAAAAATAAAAGTGGACAAACGCCACCCTATACAGATATCTGGGCCATAAAAAGCGTGGCCTAAGTGGAATTCCGTAGTTTTTGAATGTTTAGATATATGCACAAGTTAGGAACATTTCATGAACATTTCGCCGAACACGGTATCTTTGTGACAATTTGGGAGGAGTTGGAACGATTCATACATACGAAACGGCTCTTTTTATTTCAAACAAACGAAGTTTTATGGAGTTTTAGATGAAGAAAAGTTTGCAAAATACTGGTCTCTGATTGGACAAAAAACTAGGTCGATCTCTCAAATTATTGACAATTGACGATAAAGAGATAAATATAGCATTGTTGTACGATTGAAAGACTATCTTGGCCTAGTGGACCATGTGGGATAAAGAACATAGTATCTATTCTATGTTTCCCAAGTGTCGTCTTAGATAGCCTTTGCAGACGGCGTAGATCAAGATTAGACTGCACAAAACATGCAATCTGATCTTAGATCAATATTGTCCGCTATCTGATGCTAATTTTAAACAGAGTCAGTTGAGACGAAAAAGATAATAAATGGACCTTGAGAATAGTCGGCTCTATGTAGTTGGAAGCTTAGGTTAACTCTTTCCCAAACAAGCTCTGGTTTTTACGTGTCTGCAATACAAGTCTATAGAAAACACTGTGGAAAAAGGAGAAATTGCTCGTGACGAGCAATTTCTCCTTTTCCCATAGTGTTTTCCTGCCTATCAGAAAACTTTTTGCCATTCTCATCAAATTCAAAATTGACATCCGCGAACAGTTTGAGTTTGGGACAGTCTAAAATTTGTCATTTGGGAAAGGGTTAAACAAAATTAATGATCTAGACTACCATCGTTAAAAGTTTTTATATATACAAAGATTAGAATGACGGACAGCTTAAACAACTAAAAAACCTTACTGGGGTATTTGCTTGGAAAATTTAGACTTTGTTTAAACTATAATCCAATATCCACTCTTTCCTGATAGCTTAGCTATGCATGTCGACTACTAATTTTTTCACTTTTCACAATACTTCGTTTCTGCGAGGGTAAACTCTGCACATGATGTTCTATAAATTACCTTTGAATGAAAAATCCCTGAGCCTTCCATCTCGCACTTTCCTTCAGTCTGTTTTTCTGTCTCCATGTGCAAGGAGGAGTAATTTACGGATTCATTGCTGAGAACTACTTTTTGTGTATTATTCGGCGGAAATGTGTGCACCATACACACTACAGCAATGGTAATGTTCGCCCTGTATATTCCTGCGATCAAAGCGGCAGAAGACCCAAGTAAAGCCAAAATCCATCTTTTAGAACAACATGCAGTTGCATATTTCATTTTAAAATCTGAAAGATAAATCAATAAGCTACAACACTGACGTTTGCAATCAAAATAGTGCATTTTTGGCCAAACAAGCCTGTAAGACAAAGTAATCCCGAGGTCGGAGGCTAAAGGGCAAGGCAAATTTTTCTAGGGTTGTGAAACTAGGTCAAGCTTTTGCTATAGCCCGTCACTCTTTTCAACTAAAAAGACTGGGCTAAGAGGTATTCTATAGAGATAGTGATAAGCACACACACAGAGTAGAAAAATCAAAATCGATGTAACATGAATGGGGGGGGGGGCGCTAATGTATCTCTGTAACGCAAGATGCCAATCATGCCATGACATACAAAGAACTGACCAGTAATGAAAAGTCTCGACTCATGTCGGCCTGCGCGGACTGCGCAGGCCGACATGAGTCGAGACTTTTCGCAGATGCATTACACCCCCTTTTAACAGTGCATGGCTCATTCATTAGTCATGAACTCAATTATCTAAAATGACGATAAAATAGAATCCTATTCTGTAAATAATATGCCTAATTAGAAAAGATTAAAACCTTTACTGAAATAGTGTATAACCTACACGACTGCATATGTATTTGTTTTCTCAGCATAAACACTATACACATTTTTTCCCAAAGCATACATACCCTTCTGCGAGACATTGCTGTCATTTCCAGGTGGAAGAAAGCTAGTGGAAGTTGAAGTAGTGCTTGCGTTTTTCTCCCCCATATATTCACGATGTGGTCCTATTTTCTTGGCATAAAATCCATAGTTTGAATGACCTAGATGAAAAAAACAACAGTGCGATTAGTCCTGTAGCACTCACCTGTGTAAAATCAGGTAGTCATCTAGGATTGATAAAGTTGGACACATCCTACGTCCTTATTCACCAATCACTCTTAAGAACGTTTTTTGTCCTTTTCTTCAAGATTTCCTGACTGTGAAAGTAACAGAACTTCTGATTGGCTAAACCAAATGGTTTAGCCAATCGGAAGTTCTGTTACTTTCACAATGACAAAATTTTTAGGAATAAGACTAAGAATGTTTTTAAGAATGGTTGGTGAATACAGACCCTGGTTGTGATGATGTAAACTACGTGAATGTTAGTGACATACATGCACCTTTCTATCCAGTGTAACCAGATTTTTGGTGCGAAAAATGCTGCATGCAAGTGCACACAAGGTTTTTCTACGATTTGACCTGGTGGCCTACATTTTGACCTGACATGGGTCAATTGTGAACTTACTCTACAAATTATCAGAACGAATACTTTCATGTGGGCCTATACAGTGCACAAAATATTTTTCTAAGATTGAACCGGGTGACTTCCTTTTTACTTGACCTGGTCTGATTTCAAATATGTCCAGTATAACATATTTCAAATATGTCCAGAAAAACATTGAGATCAACTTTCTGGCCTAGTCTCATGAGTATCAGACCTTAAAAACGTTTTCTAGAGTGCACATAAGGTTTTTCTACAATTTGTTTTGGTGGCTTTCGTTTTATCCAAGGTGACCCAATCTCAAACAGGTACTAGATATCAACTAGACAAATATTCTGACAAAATTTTATGTACCACACCGAAAATGTGGTCCTAAAGTGTTCAAAAAGTTTTTCTAATATTCGACCCAATTTAAAACATGTCTGAAATGTTATCAAGACAACATTCTGACCAAGTTTCAAGAATACCAGACTGAAAATGTAACCTATTCTATAACCTGGCATGTCCCAAGCTATTGTTTGACCTGGTGACCTTCATTTTTGACCCGACATAATCCAACTTCGACTAAGTTTCGTGACTATTGGACTGAAAATGTGGACCCTCTAGTTCACACTCTTACAAACAAAGTCCGTAACAAAGAAACAAATGAATAAATGCATGGCAGAAATAAGGGACCAAGCGGGATTCGAACCCCGGAACTCCCGGACGCAAGGCCAATACCTTAACCACTGAGCCAAAAGAGATATCTTCATGACGCAGAAGCCAGGTATTGTATTTAAATCGGGAGAATGCCATGCAGGAAGGAGTGGTCTCCCGTAACAACACAAGGTAATGGTTGACGCCTGGATGACGCACGACTGTCGACGCGGGACGGACTCAGCACGATCATAAAAGCCCACCCTTATAAACAGAGCAGAACCATTTCAAAAATTTTAAGAAGACTATTTAGATAACATCTGAATGCATTCCAGCTGAAATTTGACTCGTGGTATAGGATCTAGTGACATACCAAAGTCCCCTTATGTAACTCACCCATATCTAGTTTAAGCAATCTGACAAATTTTCATGAGTAATGGACTGAACATTGATGTTACTGCAGGATTAACGGGGCTTTGTCTGATTTGAGCCGCTTTGCGCCTTTTTTCAGTCAATTCCATGAGCACCGGAAGTGAAATGTAGCCGCTATCCAGAGCGAACACAGATACACGTATATCAAGGGTAACAACCTACGTCACAGGAAGTGATATCGGACCTGCGCAATTTCGTAACTTATATTGAAAAGTAAGTAAGATATGAAGATATGGAGATAGAATGAGGCTAGCTTGGGTGGATACAAACGGACTACAAAGACTCTCATGCATTTATCAAAGACATTAGATGAATACATTTAATATTCTGATGTTTTAGCCAGGAAGCAGATGTCTATATGCACAAACACTTTGACCAAATATCAAAAAGTGATAGGGTTTTAATAGTTGGTCGAAGTCTATTCCATTATTAGAAGTAGTTAACAAAAGCTTTGATAAAAACAAAGACCCTAGGCATTGTACGCTTTGGAGGTCTAAAGACTTTTTTCAGATCATTTAAAGGAACGATTACAAAAAAAAAAACAGTCTTACCAAACACGCACACTGACTTTATAACAAGGGTCCGATATCACTACCTACCTGTGACATCACACTGACGCACGTTGTGAGGGGTGGTATAATTGGAGTGCAACACGCGAAAAGGTGCATTAGGACATTTGCGTAAAGTGTCGTCCCGGATTAGCCTGCGCAGTCCGCGCAGGCTAATCCGAGACGGCACTTTACGACTACATTAGATTTTGTGCTACAGTAGTCTTGCGTAAAACAGAAAATCACATAAAATTGGAAAATGTCGTTTCGGATTAGCCTCTGCGGACTGCGCAGGCGGATCCGAGACGACACTTTACGCAAATGTCCGAATGACCCTTTTCGCGTGTTGCACTCCATATGATCTACATCACCCCTCACTACGTACGTCAGTGTGACGTCACAGCCTCACAGGTAGTGTTATCGGACCCTTGTCATAAAGTCAGTGTGCGTGTTTGGTAAGACTGTTTTTTTTTTTTGTAATCGTTCCTTTAAATGATCGGAAAAAGTCTTTATATTTCCAAAGCGTACAATGCCAAGGGACTTTGTTTTTGTCAAAGCTTTTGTTAACTACTTATAATAATGGAATAGACTTCGACCAACTATTAAAACCCAATTACTTTTTGATATTGGGTCAAAGTGATTGTGCATATATACCTGTCTAAAACATCAGAATATTAAATGTTTTCATCTAATGTCTTTGATAAATACATGAGAGTCTTTGTAGTCCGTTTGTATCCAACCAAGCTAGCCTCATTCTATCTTCATATCGTACTTATTTTTCAATATGGCGGACATAAGTTACGAAAATGCGCAGGTCCGATATCACTTCCTCTGACGTAGGTTGTTACCCTTGTACATGTCTTTTGGAAGTAAATCCTTTTTGTTGTTGTCCGAGTTAAGTTTAAGACACGCAGATTGTGGCTGCTACAGCTCAAGAAAAACAGTATGACCTAGTAAGATGACCATCAGCCTTTACACCTTTTTCTTAGGTTTGGTTGAGTGATGACAACTGATTTGACACACCGGTGGATCTAATTTTGTAAGATTAAAAATTAAGTTATCGTCTTTTAGAGATATTTTGGCTTTTTAGAAAATCCCTCTTTTGTACATTCCTACCACTAAGTCTGACTGGTCCAACGATGTTTGAACAGCACACGAAACAATCGATACTGGTCTTTTTTTCACCGGCGTTTGGGTTGTCTGCGCACGTCATATTCGGCGAAGATTCGACTGTCTTATATGACGCATCACTAGCCCCGAAAGCGGCCTGACTGTAATATTATGCTCTATAAAGTAGCAATGTAGAAAATAGCTTTTATCAATACGTTTGAGGAGAAATGAGACCTGCTTTAGATCCAGATTTCTCTAAACTGCTGATCATAGCTGAGTGAATTGCACGAGGTAGCGTTTTATTGAGTAAACGTTTATTTCAGTTTGAAATTAAAAGTAACAGTTGTCGCATAGGGAAGCGGTTCGGCTCTGTACCCAGGATGCCCAAATTAGATAGATGAGTATTTATAGAATGCCATCTAACGGGAGATAATGCCGGCGTTTGTGTCCCCATCTTGCGTTACGGTCATGTGGCGAAAATATGACGTAATGACGGACTACTTTCTGAGCACACTACAGAGGTGAATGTGAATGATCCGGAGTGCAAGAGAGTGTTAAAGAAGCAACAGGGACAGGAAGCGCCAAAAAACTATGCGCATTAATTTCAAACAAGGTGACTCTGTAATGGTTACTATACCGTGAATTTTAAACACAGAATATCACTTCGAGGTCAACGTTGCGTTTTCATCCTTATAAATATCCATTTTAAAAAGTTTTTTGGAAAGGGGGCGCGGAAGAATGGTTCAAAACCACATTTTAACCATGTTTACATCATAAACTCAGTGGTAACGTATTTATCATTCGATGCATTATATACGATCATTCAGATGTGAACCATGGTAACAGGGATGTAAAGGACGGCGGAGTTCGGTTATATTTTAAAATAGTGAATTCGTTCTTCCCGTGCACCCATCACATGTCGATTTCGCACTCCCCCCCCCCCCCCCCCCACCCCTGCCCCCAAATCTGCATCAGAGGTGCGCACACAGTATTTACTAACAATATCCACTGCCAACCAATCAGGAATCGTGCAGGGAAAATTAAGTCGACCGTCGACGCCACTAACTTCTAAAATCACTCCTGGATTCTTGAGTGGCATTAATGCCACCGAAGGTAAATAGGAGTGTGGGTTGCGTCAAGTGCTGCATGAGTAGATCTATGTGTTAAGCGTCTTCTTTTAAAATTCATTATATGAAAACCCTTTATTTTTAACGCACTTTCTTGAGAGAGAGAGAGAGATATTGATCTCTCTCTCTCTCTCTCTAGCCCATCCTCGGATACCCCAGGGTCTCCCTATTTGCTACGCTGTCTCTAGCCTAGCTATACACTGACCCCCTTCCCTTTCCATTTTTATTAATTATTCGTAAAGTGTAAGGCGGTTTTGAAGGATGTGCCGATTCTAGCTGATCAGGAACGGCAATTGCATTTCCAGCAAATCAGAGACAATGAATACGTGATATACGTAATGTTCACAGTAGTTGCAGCTTTTGTACTGTTCAAGTCCGAGACGTAGAATTTACCAAGGCTAGGCGCTGTTGGCTCCTTGTCAAAAAAAGTTGTCTACTACTGGCAATACATTCAGTGATGAATGCAGAAGAAAAAGAAAGTAATCTTGTTTGGACAAAGTCCAAATTCCATGTTACTAACACTGAACAGACTCTTTACACAGCAACTCAGAGGTGTACAGAA
Organism: Tridacna crocea; assembly: GCA_943736015.1. NCBI lineage: Eukaryota > Metazoa > Mollusca > Bivalvia > Cardiida > Cardiidae > Tridacna > Tridacna crocea. The sequence continues at coordinate 23,723,366 of OX031070.1, forward strand.
AAATTTGATTTGTCTTTTTATGTAATCGTCTGCAAATGTTATCTATTTGGACCAGTCTAAAATTTTGTAGTTTGGTAAAGAGTTAAAGGGCTAACATGGTAAACACATTGCATAAAAGCTATGAATGGGATACAGTTATGCACAGTTCTAACTCTTTACCCAGTGACAAAATTCTGGACATGTCCATGTAGGCTACATGTAAATTATGGCTGACACATTATAAACTCTTTGTGAGAAGGCACAGAACATTGTGAGAAAAGGCTGTACCAGTATTTTCTCCTCTTCCCCTCCCCCATCCATTTTCATAAGCCCATTTCCTACAAAGTCAGTAAACTGAGGATTTTTTTGATAAACTGTTAAAGGCCACTTTTTATGACACTAGGGGATTTTTTTTTTTTTGTAAATAAGCCACGCTCTGTGAAAAGTGGGCTAAATGCACCTGCGAAAAGTATTGATTCAGGTAAGCCTGTGAAATCTGCCAAGGCTAACTTGAGCTGAAATTTTTTGCTATTGGCCATTTCTCTGTATGTCCAAGGACTAGGCCATCTCACAATTAACTCATTACCAAACGACAATATTATAGACTTGTCCAAATTGAAAGCATTTGCAGACAACAAAATGAAAGCGACTGCAAATTTGAAATTTGTTTTGTGAAGGGTAGAAAACATTGTGGGAAACGGAGAAAATGCTGGTTACCAGCATTTTCTCCTTTTCCCACAATGTTTTCTACAGGCTTCTTTCTCAGGGGCGTTAAAAGTAGGGATTGTGTGGTAATGGGTTAACTCCGTTATTTAAAAAGGTAGCTATTATTGGTTCATAAGTTTGTAATGGCTTGTTTGTTTCCATAGTTTACAGAGACGCATTAAGCCCCCTTTTCTCAGTGCAAAGCTCATTAGTAGATAGTGAATCAGAAAAAGATAGATAGATAGATAGATAGATAGATAGATGGCAACATAAAGACAATCTGCATGGAAGCAAATGGACAAAATTTTAGACTCTTCCAAATTGAAAGCATTTGCAGGCGACAAAAATAAAATTTAATGTGACTCAAAAATTCAAACTTGACTTTTTAGAGTAGAAACTATTTTTGGAAAAGGAGAAAATGCTGGTTATAAGCATTTTCTCCTTTTCCCACAATGTTTTAAGATACTTTTTTCCTCCGGGTTATAAAAAACCAGGGACTGTTTGGTAAAATGTTAGATGCAAAGATAATGACAGAAAGAAAAACCTGCATGATAGCCAACATACTATAAATTAAACGTGTGAGTATAACAAAAAGCATCAAAATATATGACTCTCCACTAAAGCAGAACATTTTCTATCCAAAATACCTGAATAACAAACTTGAATAATGCAGTTTTGGTAATCAAGGGAGGTAAGTAGTAACAAACTTTATCTCTCATACCAAGAGTTATTTTTCTTTATTACTTTTTAAATTGAAGTTACATTTTAATCAATTGTCCAATTTGTGGTCCCCAGGATGGGGCCAGTTTTGACCTAAGGGCTGTGATTTTAAGAAATTTATTAGACTAGAGGTCCATTACATAAAGCTACATACAGATCTGAATGCGAAGACCAGTCACAAAAATAGCATCGGAGCAAACACCTTCTGATTGAAGGTAACTCCATCGTGTCCGAAAATTCCAGACGTGTCCGAAAACTGACTCCGTACGATCGTATTTTAGCTACTAAGCTTATATTACATCGATTTTAGTTATTTTGACGCCGAGTTCCCAAAACAAACTACGGGATACAGTAGTGTTTTCTAAATTTTCATAGTTAAACCCGTTTCGTGCATAATTAAAACAGCTGTGAAAACAAATCCATACGACCTTAGCTGTCCGAAGACCGCTCTAGATCTACTCTCCCATTTTACCTCTATTATCCTATTGCAAGGACAACAAATTGCGCTTTGTTTGTCGGACTTGAATTCTCTGATCCCCGATTTGTATTTCTGGTCTGTAAGCCACTTTTTTTTTAATCGAAAACAGTTTTTTGGTTGAAGATTTTTTTCCCTCGCAGACGATCTCCGATTACGTTTTCAAAACGCTGATTCATACACTCAATGTTTTGGAAACGCATATAAATCATCAATAGTAAAGCGTCTACGTTCTTTGATCATGTATAAAACTACGTCTTTAGTTCCGCTCGTTGCGGAAAAACCGATACCAACTTTTATTCCATTTGTCTTGATGAAACCATGTAAATATCCATTTTATTCCCGTTTTCAAAAAAAAAAATCAAATCCAAATGATGGTTTTGTCGGACAACTCGTCGTGATTCTGTTGTAATATATCAGATTTTTTCCCTAAGACGACATAGAAAGGGATCCGTAATCATTACCCTATCATTGTGTGGTATCCCGCTTCCCGTTTTCAAGTGTTTCTTCTATCATTAGGACGGATACAGGTCTATACCCAATAATAGAATGATATCCATTATCTTTGTGTACTTGAACGACCGTATTTAATTTGTTTTGTGAATGGTAGAAAACATTGTGGGAAAAGGAGAAAATGCTGGTTACCAGCATTTTCTCCTTTTCCCACAATGTTTTCTAAAGGCTTCTTTCTCAGGGGCGTCAAAAGTAGGGATTGAGTGGTAATGGGTTAAGGTGGCCCTTCAGATTTTGGGACAAAAATTTTACAACAAGAGGGCCAAGATGGCCCTGGATCGCTCACCTGAATTTTTTTAGAGGACCATAACTATTTTTTTTATTGAGGTATTGAAACACTCGAAACAAAATCATTATTTTGCTAAGCAATTTTCAAAAGGTCACCTGTAAAAGTCCTTTCAAAATCTGACCAGGAGTTTCAGAAAAGAAGAATTTTCAGGAGTTTCTTAATTTCCGTACAGTGCAAGTTGCCCCCATTCACCAGAGCCATGTTTCTTGACATATCAAAATTTCGCGAACACTTTTTGAAAAGGGTCATACAAGGAACATTTCTTCGAAATTATTTTAAAATCTGACCAGCAATTTCAGAGAAGAATTTTCAAAAAAAAAATGTTTTTTTCATGTCCATATAGTGCAAGTAGCCCCCATTCACCAGAGCCATGTTTCTTAACGAATCAAAATTTCGCGAATAAATTTTGAAATGGGTTGCCCAAGGAACACTGCTGTGAAATTATTTTAAAATCTGGCCAGTATTTAAGAGAAGAAGAACTTTTAAGAATTTCTTCATTTCCTATTGTGCAAGTAACCCCCATTCACCAGAGCCACATTTCTTTACGAATCAAACTTTCACGCACAATCTTTGAAAGGGTCATCCAAGGAACATCTCTGTGAAATTATTTCAAACTTTGACCAGCCATTCGACAGAAGAAGACTCTTTAAGAATTTCTTCATTTCCCTATTGTGCAAGTAGCCCCCATTCACCAGAGCCATGTTTCTTGACAAATCAAAATTTCACAAACAATTTTTGAAAAGGGTCACCCAAGGAACATCTCTGTGAAATTATTTTAAAATCGGACCAGCGGTTTCAGAGAAGAAGATTTGTAAAGAATTTCCTTGAAAATTCCATTTGGTTGCCAAGGCAACCAGAGTTTTTGACGGAATCAAATTCTGTGAACAAATATTAAAGAGGACCTCCCAAGGAACATTCCAGCCAAGTTTGGTCCAAATTGGCCCAGCAGTTTAGGAGGAGTTGATGTTTAAAGAATTGTTGACGGCGCACGGATGATCCTAAAAGCTCCCCTTGAGCACGTTTTGCTCAGGTGAGCTAAAAAATACAAAAAAAAAAAAAATTTATAGATCTACTCCCAAAGCCTTATAAATTTTCATTAATAAAACCCCATTAGTCGAAAAACATCAGACAACAAGAGAAATTGGGAGATTTACTACAGCCCAGGTCGACGCCAATGTGAAACAGTCTCTTTTTACATGAGCAACTTAGCCATCATCTTCCCGAGCCCAGTTTACGATCACTACGTGGATCTTACCTTGGCTGATTGAGCCCGATTTCGAGATTCCTGTGATGCGCCCTCTATTGGATGCTGGTTATTACTCCCCTTTACATCATGTTTCTGAAAACAAATGAAATATCGTTTTACAAACCGCTTACGAAAACACATGAAGCAATAAGCAGACATCCACGTGGGTTTCCATGTTTTACCTATTATTCGAAAGGTAGAGACCGTGTTCTATTTTTATCAAAGATGAAATGCTACGAGCGATTTCATTCGTTGCAGCTAGAGCTGGCTGCAACCAATGAAAAGGCATATGGGGGGGGGGGGGGGGGGGGGGGGGGGTAAAAATCAAGCTCAATCCGCCAAGGTGGAATCTACGTGGTGATCGTAAATTTGGCTGGCGAAGATGCTTTGCCATTTAAATATTGGAAATTCACAGATGAAGCTTCATTTTTAGACATTATGGACAATAATTACATGTTTGTTATGTTATGGAATTTAAAACATCATTAGTCACGTGCCAGTCACTGAACATTCCCACAATGCTTTTTTGATTTTTGGAGCAAAATCTGAAAATAGCTCAAGGAGCTACGTAGCCTTTTGAGGGAATTATTGATGATTTGTATTGTTTTTTCGTATAAATTTCAGTGATATATATATATATTCTAATTTGGTGTGATGTGAACAACCTAAATACCCATCTTTGAGACCGGTGTAATGCAGAGAAATGACCCTCCCCTACAAAATGACCCATGGGTCATTTCACTACATAGAGGAATGACCAATGGGTCATTTCACTATAAAGAGGAATGACCCTGGTCATCATTCTACGTAGAGAAATGAATCTCATTTCTCTACCTAGAATAATGACCCAGACATTCATTCCTCTATGTTACACCGACCAGCAATAAAACTGCAGCTCACTCCAGAAAACATTTTTAAAGGGGTTTTTAAGTACTTTCTGTAGTTTTTAAGGGCTTTATAAGGCTGTTTATCATTTAAAAGGGTTTTACAAGGCAAAGATCAATTTCAAGGGTTTTTCAAGACCTGAACGAATCATGGGAAAGCATGGATAAGTGCACTGGCTGCCGCAGTGTAAGTGAAATAATGTTGACAAGCGAGGCCAATTGTCACAGGATCATTTCTGTAAAGTTTCATCAAATGGACGGGTAGTTTCACAGTGTTTAAAATAAAAGTTAACAAACAAAAAGACGGACGGATGCACGACAGACACCAGACCATGACATAAGCCCACTGGCCTTTGGCCATTAGAGCTAGACATGAAAATCAAAGGGCAAATAATTCAATATTTTTGGTAGAAAGAGTTCTTTCACACTGCACTCCATATTGAAACACAAATGCCAAGTTTCAAATCAATCAGACTGGAGATGACAAAATTATGCTCCAGAAAAAGAACTGGATGTAGCTCGCCCCCACGCCCACCTGTATGCCATAGGTGATCCCATGTGTTCGGGGGTATAAAAATGGCATTATACACCATAAAATCAACCAATCAATTGTCTTGAAAGGAGTTGAAAAAGATTTTCAGAGAATTTTGCTGACTATGACACAGCAAAGTCATGATTTTCCAAGGGAACCCTTATTAAAAGTTCAGCATCTCACTTGTGGATCAAGCCCCGAATCTCTTGGTTAGAAAATCCTGCAGCTTCAGCTGTGAGCCATGCTGAACACCTTAACCCATTACCACACAATTCCTACTTTTGATGCCCCTGGAAAAGAAGCCTTTTTGAAAACATTGCGGGAAAAGGAGAAAATGCTGGTAACCAGCATTTTCTCCTTTTCCCACAATGTTTTCTACCCTTCACAAAACTAATTTCAAATTTTCAGTCACTTTCATTTTGTCGTCTGCAAATGCTTTCAATTTGGATAAGCCTAAAATATTGTCCTTTGGTTTATGAGTTAAAAAGAAATGATGCAATGAAAACACATGACAATCAGAAACATTCATCTTGAGCACTTTGTGCTCAGATGAGATAATAAACATCAAATGAAAAGAAAACTAGCATCTTTTTTGTTTTATTAAATCAAGCCAAAGAAAGTAAACGGTACAATTAGAAATGATGGGAAAATGCAACGTTCCAATATGTCAAATCTTCCAAACACATACATACATCCACACAGCAATCTCCCTATCCTATGTTAACATTTAGAAAGAAAAATGACTGAAACAAAACCTGTTTCTCTCTCTCTTTTTAAGATTATTAAGCCTTTACCTTACAATCCCAACTTTAAACGACCCATTAGAGAATGCTGTTGAAAACATTTTAGAATAAGGAGAAAATGCTGGTACCAGCATTTTCTCCTTATCCCACTATGTTTTCTACTCTTCCAAACACAAAATTTGAGTCACATTTCAATTTATACAAGTCTAAAATTTTGTCATTTAGTCAAGAATTTATACTTTTATCCTTATCTTTTCTACTAGTCCTCAAACGAAGAACACTGCACGGAAGTGCCAATACATGGCTACAGTTGCTTATGGTGAAGATTCCAAGATGAGAATAAGGCAAAACCGTGTTAAAAAAGATGATGTTGGTTACCTGCTCCTCTTGTTTGGGGTTTCCCAATTGACAGATCACAACTAGTCGGAGTTTGAAGTCAATATCGATAGCAATGAAAGAGATATCGTTAAATGTGAAGATTTTAGCACTGATGGATGATGATGATGGCGGAGTTCATGCCAGGCCTATGACAATACTTTGTTGTTTTCTTCAACTCTTTACCAAACAACAAAACTTTGGACTCCTTCAAATTGAAAGCATGTGCAGATGACAAAAAAATGTGGCTAAAATGATCATTTTTTTTCTCTGATAGGGTAGGAAACATTGGGGGAAAAAAAGGAAATGCTGGTTCCCACAATGTTTTCAAAAGGCTTCTTTCTCAGGGTTGTTAAAAGTTGGGATTGTGTGTTAAAGATTTAAAGAAACAAGAGGGCCCTGGATCGCTCACCTGAATTTTTGAGAGGACCATAGCCTTTTTTTTTAAAGAATCAAAACACTGGAAACAAAATCATTATTTTGCCAAGCAACTTTTAAAAGGTCACCTGTAAAAGTCCTTTCAAAATCTGACCATCAGTTTCAGAAAAGAAGAATTTTTAGGAGGTTCTTAATTTCCGTACAGTGCAAGTAGCCCCCATATACCAGAGCCATGTTTCTTGACCTATCAAAATTTCGAGAACAAATTTTGAAAAAGGTCACCCAAGGAATATTTCCATGAAATAATTTTGAAATCTGACCTGCCGTTTCAGAGAAGAAGAATTTTCAAGAAATTCTTCATTTCCATATAGTGCAAGTAGCCCCCATTCACCAGAGCAGTGTTTCTCAACGAATCAAACTTTCACGAAGAAGTTTTGAAAAGGGTAACCCAAGGAATATCTCTGTGAAAATTTTCCAAAATCTGACCAGCCATTTCAGAGAAGAAGAATTTTTAAGAATTTCTTCATTGCCCTATAGTGTAAGTAGCCCCCATTCACCAGAGCCATGTTTCTTGATGAATCAAAATTTCACGAACAATTTTTGAAAAGGGTCACCCAAGGAACATCTCTGTGAAATCATTCCAAAATCTGACAAGCGGTTTCAGAGATGAAGAATTTTTAAGAATTTCTAAATTTCTGTTTAGTGCTAGAAGCCCCCATTCATCAGAGCCATGTTTCTATGCGGATCAAAATTTCACAAACAGTTTTTGAAAAGGGTCATCCAAAGAACATCTCTGTGAAATTATTTCAAAATCTGACCAGCGGTTTCAGAGAAGAAGAATTTTTAAGAATTTCTTAATTTCTGTATAGTGCTAGAAGCCCCCATTCACCAGAGCCTTGTTTCTTGACGGATCAAAATTTCGCAAACAGATTTTGAAAAGGGTCACCCAAGGAACATCTCTGTGAATTTATTTTAAAATCTGGCAGGCGGTTTCAGAGAAGAAGATTTTTGAAGAATTTCCTAAAAAAATTCCATTTTGTTGCCATGGCAACCAGAGTTTTTGACGGAATCAAATTCTGTGAACAATTATTAAAGAGGACCTCCCAAGGAACATTCCAGCCAAGTTTGGTCCAAATTGGCCCAGCTGTTTAGGAGGAGTTGATATTTATGGAATTATTGACGACGGACGACGGACACTAGGTGACCTTAAAAGCTCCCCTTGAGCATGTTGTGCTCAGGTGAGCTAAAAACAAGCAAATAATACAACCTCGTCTTAATTTGATGCAAAAGAACTGTATCCAGACTTGTCCAAATTGAGTTAAAAATTCATTAAAAACTCTGAGTGAGTGATGTCCTCTGCAAAGGCTTTCTAGCTTGTTAAGTCCAAACTCTATACTCATGTAAAGGCTTATAAACTTGAAATGACATGAATTGATGCTGTATGACTCAGATCTTCATTATTCAGCTTGGGTTGTTAACCTTTTACCAGACAAAAACAATTTAGCCTTGTCCAAATTCAAAGTATTTGCAGACGACAAATTTAATGTTGCTCAAATGGGGCAATTTTTCCTTGACAGGGTAGGAAACATTGTGGGAAAGGGTAATAATGCTGGTTACCAGCATTCTTTAGTTTTCCCCCAATGTTTTCAAAAAGCTTCTTTCCCAAAGGCGTCAAGTGATCACTGTGCTGTAATGGTTAATCAAAAACTCAAACATATTGAGACAGCCAAGCAGTTTTCTGCATCAGTGCAAGAAAATATTCTCAAATTCTTACTGCAATGACTTAACAGTTTACCAGAAAAGATAGTTAAACTTGTCCAAATTGAAAGCCTTTCCAGATAAACAATAATCTGTCTGTAACATTTTTCTAATAGTAAACTTTGAGGTAAATTGAGAAGCTTCTGTTGACCAGCATTTCCCTTTTTCTCACTATTTTTAACATTCCCTTTCAGAATATTGTAGTAAAGGATCAGACTAAGGCTGACATGTCAAAAAGGAAACACATTAACCCATTACCACACAATCCCTACTTTTGACGAACCTGAGAAAGAAGTCTTCAGAAAACATTGTGGGAAAAGGAAAAAATGCTGGTAACCAGCATTTTCTCCATTTCACACAATGTTTTCTACCTTTCAAACAAGAGGGCCATGAAATCATACAGCCTACATTTTACCACTTCTGTTTAAATGACCATAAATGTCTTCAAACTTTCAAAAGAAATCTCGTCCTTTGAGGGATATTTCATTTGTTGTCTGCAAATGCACTTAATTTTGGTGTATTTAATTTTGTTTTCACCTGGTAAAGGGTTAAACAAATACATGTATGTACCAATTTTTAGCTCTATTGTATTAAAGGCTTACCTGTCCTTGTTTCAATCTGAACTTACCTAAAATTTTGCTGTGTGATAAAGAGTAATGTATTATGCTAACTAATTCTCTAACCAATACAATAATCCTACAGTCACTCAAACAAGACAGGAGCAGACAGCAAAAAGATTACCAAATCCTTCAACAAATCATCCAATTACATATACTTATCTCTTTACCATGCAATCCCAACTTTAAATGACCCTGACAAAGAAGCCTTTTAAAACATTGTGGGAAAATAAGAAAATGCTGGTAATCAGCATTTTCTCTTTTTCCCACATTGTTTCCTACCCTGTCCAAACCAAATTTCAATTTTTCAGTCACATTTATTTTGTCATCTGCAAATGCTTTCAATTTGGACCAGTCTAAAATTTTCTTGTGTGGTAAAGAGCTAATGAAGTGAAAGAAATTGTTGAAAAACATTGTGAGAACAGGACCAAATACTGAAGATACTGTTTTCCTTTTTGCAAAATGCTTTGTATGCTTTAAAAAACAAATCTCATCATTTGAGCCAAACTTGTCATCTGCAAATGCTTTCAAATCTGGACAAGTCCAATGTCTTGTCATCTGTTATAGATTTAACTCATTGCCAAACAACAAAATTTCAGGCTTGTCCAAATCGAAAGCATTTGCAGACAACAAAGTAAAAGTGACTGAAATTTTGAAATTCGTTTTGTGAAAGGTAGAATACATTGTGGGAAAAGGAGAAAATGCTGGTTACCAGCATTTTCTCCTTTTCCCATGTTTTCTACAGGCTTCTTTCTCAGGGTCGTCAAAAGTAGGGATTGTGTGGTAATGGGTCAATACACAAGGATTACCAGAATACAGTAACCCTTTACTACAATACCCCGAATTTTCAGGACTCTGAGGAAAAAATTTTTGGAAACATTCAAGAAAACTGAATCCAGCATTATCTCCCTTTCCCACATGGTTTTCTTTTATGGAAACAGATTTTATTTTTTGAGTCACATTTATATTGTCTGACAATAATTTCCATTTTAGAACTGTCTAAAATTTTTATCATTTGGTGAAAAAGTAAGGGTACATAGATGAATGCTTGCAACAACATTGCAGTAAAGTAAGTAATTGCTTGCCAACAAGGAATTTTTCCATTTGTCACATTTTCAACAACTATCTGCTGCAAGATGAAAATTCATCTGTAAGAGGTCCCATGTTTAACACACCTACACATATACTAACACACATATATAAGGAAGGCTATCTTTTTAAAAAAAAAAAAAACTTGTTCTATGTACATGTACACATATGTAATTAAATTCACTTCTTTTTTCAAAAACAAACTTGTTCTACCTTCATGTACACATAATATGTAATTATTCACTAACTTTCTTTCTGTTTTTTTTTTCAACAACCTACATGTATTTACAACTACATACAGTGAAAACAAATGCAACCCAAAAACAGTGGTTTAAAGTTTGGATTATTTAACGCTTAACAAACCAACCCTGTTTTTTACGACCTTGAGATAGAAGCCATTTGAAAACATTGTGGGAAAAGAAGAAAATGCTGTTAACCAGCATTTTCTCCTTTTCCAACAATGTTTTCTACCCTGCTGGAAACACATTTCAATTTTTGAGTTATGTTTACTTAGTCGTCTGCAAATGCTCTGAATTGGGATAGGTTTGAAATATTGTCATTTGGGAAAGGGTTAATCAGACATGACTGTCTACAAAACAATCCTGTGGTTAAATGAACCTGATGAAAAAAGTTTTAGAAAAAATTGCAGGAAAAGGAGAAAATGCTGGTAACCAGCATTTTCTTCTTCTCAAACGATGTTTTCTAAATTTCCAAAGGTAAACTTTATCATTTGAGCCACATTCAAACTTTTGTCCACAAATGCTTTCAATTCAGACTAGTCACAAAAATTGTCGTTAGGTAAAGACAACTCTTTACACTTAACTCTTTACCAAACAACAAAATTTTCCATTAGTCCAAATGAAAGGCATTTGCAGACAACAAATCAAATCTGAATCAAGAATTGAAATTTGACTTGGGAAGGTTAGAAAACATTGTGGGAAAAGGAGAAAATGCTGGTTACCAGCATTTTCTCCTTTTTCCACAATATTTTCAAAAGGCCTTTCTCAGGGTCGTTAAAAGTCGGGATTGTGTGGTAAAGAGTTAAGATGTGTCCCCTTTCAAAAACAATAATAAAACCTTACTATGTGGGTGTTGATAGAGACTATCTATCACATCATCTGCTGCCTCATAAATACAGAAAGAGATGGATGGAGAATCTTACTTTTCTATCTCACCCATACAGCATGAGATGGGTGGAGTATCGTGCTTATAAAAAGATCGAGACATACTCATAACCACTGTCCTTTTATAAGAGATCACAAATGGCAAGTTAAACTAGAACTGTCAATTAAGTAACATTACCAGTGCCAAAAGCTTTGACAGATTGGATATATACTCAATCTAATCTACAAGACTATCTTGTAAATTCAAAGGGAGATTTATCTTAATTCTTTACCACACTACCCAATATTTTAACGACCCTGAGGAAGACGGCTTTTGAAAACATTGCAGGAACAGGAGAAAATGCTACTGACCAGCGTTTTCTCCTTTTCCCCTATGTTTTCCAACCTACCAAGGACAAATTTTGTCATTTGGGCCATCTTTAAGTCATTGTCTGCAAATCCTTTCAATGGGTCTGAAATTTTGTAATGGGTCTGAAATTTTGTAATGTGGTAAAAAATTGAAAATACCCACAGCCAATGATGATGTCTAATGCATCTATGGTCTCCTTAAGTCTTCATCAAAACAGACACTTGGAAAAAGGCTGCCAAATTCATTGGTGGAAAGAAGAAAATGCTAGTAACCAGCATGTTCTCCTTTTCCCAAAATATTTTTTGACAATTTAAAGTCCAATTTTAAGCCCAACAGATTTTAGATGTATGGTAATCAGTAAATAAATGAATGAAATTTCACAGGTTGACAGTGAAAGTAATGGAGGACTGGGCAAAAAAATACCTATGGGAACTCGGGCATAAAATTCTCTCTTTTTCCTTTTTAACTCATTACCAAACGACAATATTTTAGGGATATCCAAATCAAAAGCATTTGAAAACGACAAAATAAAAGTGAATGAAACTTTCAAATTTGTTATGTGCAGGGTAGAAAACATTGTGCTTACCAGCATTTTCTCCTTTTCCCACAATGTTTTCTAAAGGCTTCTTTCTCCGGGGCGTCAAAAGTAGGTATTGTGTGGTAATGGTTTAAGTTCAAAAGGAGGTAATTCTGTAAGGTATACAGTCAGACTCTATGAACAAATCTGCAATCCCTTGGTAATAAATGTACTGAGATTCGATAGTGATAGCAAAAATCAGGCAGGGCAGGCTGGGGCAGTGTGAGGACTTTGGGACACAAATCCCCATGTAAATCCTATAATCCTATATGACTGTACACAGATGGAAAGACAGAAATATATGCTGATTCCAGTATACTGCCTAAAAACTTTCAGTCTGTAGGGACATATGAAATAAATTCCATTAAAAATTGTTGAAAAGTGTGAGACAACTATTAATGAAACTTAAATAAAGGGAAATCTGACAAACATCAACACTTCAATACATAATGGGAAAATCAGAGATCATGTTTACCATATGGCATTAGAAACTGAAAGATCTTTATTACACCTTATCATTCTTCCAAAACAAACATAGAGTTCTTCATTTTTATGAAGCAAAACAAATATAAGGTCAACTAATGGATCATAACTTAAAGGGAATTTGAAAATTAAATTTTCAGCCATCCATGCTATTAGGTAGAAAGATTTGGGAAGCTGGGTCCATGACATTACAGTGATCCTAATACAGGTTTTATTACAATCGCTTAGTCTCTAGAATTTTGAAAAGAATACATGTAATTGACCTTGTACCCTAGTTAGAACTTGATACTTTGCAAAACAAGAAAAATGTAAATAGAGCTCGAGATAGAGGAAGTGATTTTGATTTCAAACTTGGAAAATATTAATTTTCCTCCACTAAACCCTATGTTGTGGGAACTCATTAGATTTGTCTCATTGAGATGATTCTAATGAGTACCCACAACAAAGGGTTTAAAAGAGATATAATTGATTTAGAACACCATCACATCCTCTTATCTGGAGCTCTGAATGTAACCAAATAACCAAATTAAAAGCAATTGCAGATAAAAAAAAATTGAATGTGATTCAAATTATGCAAATGAATTTGATGGGTTAGAAAACATTTTGGGAAAAGGAGAAAATGTTGGTTACCAGCATTTTATTCTATACCCACAATGTTTTCAAAGGGCAACTATCTCATGGTCATTGGCTTGTTTGGTATAGGTTCAAAAGCAAACGCAGATGACAAAGTAGAAATATTTCATAAGATGAGATATCTCTTTGAATGTTAAGAAAACATTGCGGAAAAGGGTGAATGCTGGTTACCATTCTTCACACCCAAGCAGCTAGCAAATACTTGCTTTAACCCTTTACTCCAAAGATACTCATTTCTACACATTGCTTGTAAGAGCCTTTGGAAAACATTGTTGCAAAAGGTGAAATTGCTCGTGATGAGCAATTTCACCTTTTGTCAAAATGTTTTCTATGCTATTAAAACATGCCATATAAACATAAGATATGGCTTCATCCTTGCTGTTATTTAGGGTCAATTAGAGATACCATAGAAATGCCTTGTGGGGTAAAGGGTTAAAATTATACACTGGTCCAAATTGAAAGTTTTTGCAGACGACAAAAAAAAGGTGACTAAAAGATAGAATTTTGCTCTGGGAAGGGTAGAAAACACTGTGGGAAAAGGAGAAAATGCTGGTTACCAGCATTTTCTCCTTTTCCCATAGTGTTTTCAAAAGGCTTCTCTCTCAGGGGCGTCAAAAGTAGGGATTGTGTGGTAATGGGTTAAGCTAGTTTTTAACCCATTTCATCTTTATTTAATCATCCTTATTATAGTCGTTCTTGAATCTTTATGCAAAATATTCCCCAGATTGTTTTCTAACCTATCAAAGACAGATTCCATTAACTCTTTACCAAACGACAAAATCTTAGACCAGTCCAAATTGAAAGCATTTACAGACGACAAATGTAACTCAAAATTTGAAATTTGGTTTGGGAAGAGTAGAAAACATTGTAGGAAAAGGAGAAAATGCTGGTTACCAGCATTTTCTCCTTTTCCTACAATGTTTTCAAAAGGCTTTTTTTTAGGGTTATTAAAAGTTGGGATTGTATGGTAAAGAGTTAGGTAACTCACATTTAAACTATCTTCATGATCAGTGTTAGCAAAGCTATGATGATGAAAGCTACAGTTTTGCATGTAACCCTTGCCAAGACAACTACTTTTTTTATCCAACCAAAATTCCTGTCCATCAGCAAATAGTAAGATATTGCTCTTTCAGACTGCGTTTCTCCCCAAGAAAAAATCTCACTGTTTTAAACATATAGATCTAGATTCAAGAGCCAGTTCTGTGCAGTCTGGTGCTGATCTTCACCTGTCTGCAAAAGCATTAGAGTTACACTTTGTAGACAGCAGGTTGAAATCACAAAGCTGACAATGGTATTGCACCACGTCAAAGGACATAGGTAAAAAATCTGGTTACAGATTACAGATGTTCTATGATAATAATTCCAGCCATCTGACCACACCTCTGTTCACCATCTCTCTATTTACAAGCAGGGTCTGAAAAAAATGGGAGGATAAATACTTTAGCTATTTACTAAATGAAAACATCCAAGTCTTGTCGAAACTGAAAGCATTAACAGACTAAAAATTCAGTGTTACTCAAAACATGAAATTGGGTCTTTGAGGTAGAAAATATTGTGGAAAAAAGAGAAAAGACTGTTAACTCTTTACCACATGAGAAAAATTTAGAATTGTCCAAACTGAAAGCATTTGCAGACAACAAAATGAAGGTGACTGAAATATTGAAATTTTTTCTGGGAGGGGTAGAAAACACTGCAGGAAAAGGAGAAAATGCTGGTTACCTGCATTTTCTCCTTTTCCCACGGTGTTTTCAAAAGGCTTCTTTCTCAGGGGCATCAAAAGTAGGGGTTGTGTGGTAATGGGTTGATTAGCATTTCCTCCTTTTCCCACAATGTTTACAAAGGTTTCTTTCTTTGGGTCACTACAAGTAGGGATTGTGTGGTAAAGAATAAACCTACTACCACACAAACCCTTCTTTTGACGCCCCTGGAAAAGAAGCCTTTTGAAAACATTGTGGGAAAAGGAGAAAATGCTGGCATTTTCTCCTTTTCCCACAATGTTTTCTAACCTTTACAAAACAGATTTCAAATTTTCGATGACTTTCATTTTGTCATCTGCAAATGCTTTCAATTTGGGCAAGCCTAAAATTCTGTCGTTTGGTAATGAGTTAACTAAGTATGAAATCGATTATTAAGTACACAAGTACTCCATCACACTTTTAACCATGTACTGGAAGGGATATTTTGGCTTTTATTCAAATACTTAGAATTTAAGTTTTAAGTCATCATTTAAAAGCAACAGTGCTTCATCAATGTACATCAACCAGCTGGATACAAAATGGGGTTATTTTACAAATATAAGTTCATTTTCCTTACCTGGTAACAGATGTCCATATTTACACACATTTTTAACAAGAGCTCTGCAATTGGCTCATATATGCCCTAAGAGGGCTTGTCAGTGAAACGGCTTAATCTAAAATACCTACAGATATCCAAATTTTAAGAGTCACATGCACAACTGCACATCAGAGATTCAATCTGGTAAGTTTGAACTTATTAAAATGAAAACTGTAGGAGTGTGCACACAATAATATGACCCTTCAGGTGTATAAAAATGATATAATTTGAAAGTTGTACCTGCCTTAATTTGTGACCGTTCTGAATGGGGAAAAGAGGAATATTTCTTTTTCCCAGTACAATCAAACTTCCCATAACTACTTAATTACTTGGGTACTTGTTTCCAATCCCTAATCGTAACCCTACACTATATAATCCAGTGAATTCAGGGCCCTGAGGAATAGCAGGATTTTCTATGATTTCCTATTTGAGGATCATTGGACTCCCTTCATAGGAACGGGGGAGGGAAAACACTCAAATTTTTGGGGTCATTTTGAAAAATTGGGGGTAAAAAAGAAAAACATGGGGTCAGGAAAAAATCCTGGAAAAGGCTTTTGGAAAGCCTGTGAATAAGACAGAGACTGCTTCTGACCATTAAATACACCATCTGAAAGTGCTTTCAAAGCAGAGCCATTTACATTTTTGTCATCTGGTTAAGAGTTCAAATAAAATGAAATATGTGTTCTAAACATTAACCCTTTATCCCATAAGACATTTCGATGGTTTCTCTAATTGACCATAAATAACAGCAAGGATGAAGCCGTTTCTTATGTGTATATGACATCTTTTGGTTAAACCGAAAACATTGTGACAAAAGGTGAAATTTGCTTTTAACGAGCAATTTCACCTTTTCAAAGTTTTGCCACAATGTTTTCCAAAGGCTCTTACAAGCAATGCGTAGAAATGACTATCTATGGAGTAAAGGGTTAACATGCAACCAAACAATAATTGAGCCATGCTCTATGAAAAGGAGGCTAAATGAATCTGTGAAAAGTATTGACAAAGGTCAGCCTGGGCAAAAATTGACCTGTGCTTAAACTTTTCCGAACTTATTAATTTTCTTTATATTAAAAAGCAAGTCCTACAGATTTATTTTCTTTATGTAAATGGACAAGTCTACCTCATGATTATGTTGGTTGTTTAACCCAATACCACACCATCCCGATTTTTAACGACTCTGAGAAAGAGGTCTTTTGAAAACGCTGTGGGAAAAGGAGGAAATGCTGGTAACAAGCATTTTCTCCTTTTTCCAAAATGTTTTTTTCAATCTTCCCAATATAAATCTAAATTTCTGAGCCACTTTTATTTTGTCGTCTGCAAATGCTTTCAATTTGGACCAGTCTAAAATTTTCCCAAGTGGTAAAGAGTTAAAAGAGTGGCTACTGCACATCTGTAACTAGGTGACGACTTACATGACATCATGTATCACGGGAATGCATCAAACCCCCTTTAGCAAGAGCATAGCTAATTGACCTTTCTGTAATGCAAGTTTGGCGCGCCCCCTTTAGATATGTGGTATTTCAGTTGTCCAGCCTGACACACTAACCTGAAATTGTGTCAGACTTTTTTGTTTACATTAAGCCTAATGCTGCGTTTTCATTGGCTGATAAGATGTAGACCTGTCATTATTGGCAGAAAGGCAACAATACCTGGGAGGGTCCACTAATCTGGTATATATGTATGTATGGGATACCATCCTCTGCTTTACCAACCACCTGAGCTTGTAACATTTTACCCTGTGTAAGTTCTTCTAACACAACAGCAGCTTCTGAGCTAAAGTAGGTCTCATCTGTAACAGGTATAAATATTGTTATGTTACCCAAAGTGTTTTGATTATGTTACACTTTACCATTTCCTACATAACAAAGTCAAAGCATCTGCAGATGACAAATTCAAGCAATTTTGTTAAAATGATATCCCCTGCCGAAAAATTTACATGACCATGTAACTTAAAATAGCTCCAAGTCGGCCATTTTTCATCAAATTTAAAGACAGATATCTAGGCAGAATGGGTTTTTGTACATAATGTATAAAAGTTCATTAAATTCTGTTCAATGGTAATGGAGATATTCCTCTGGACAGCCACATATACGGACGGAAGGATTGACAGTCAATGCTAAAGCTATAATCCTAGGCCTTCATGAGAGGTAAACTTAAGTTCTCTGATATAATAGCAAACTTAGATAGAAAAGGAGAAAATGTTGGAAGCCAGAATTTTCTCCTTTTCCAACAATGTTCCCTACCCTATTCTAGGGAAGTTTCAGTATCTAAGCAATCTCAGATATGTCTTCAGCAAATGTTTTGAATTTCAGCTAGTCTAAAATTTTGTTGTATGGGCAGGAGTTAAATACACTTGTGTTAAAAATTTCCCACAGTGTTTTCTACCCTTCCCAGAAAAAAAAATTCAATTTTTCAGTCACCTTTGTTTTGTCATCTGCAAATGCTTTCAATTTGAACCAGTCTAAAATTTTGTCATTTGGTAAAGAGTTAAATTTCTTTTATTGCCACAACATATCAAAATTTTGTTTGAATGAATAAAGTCATAAAGTCTACAACACAACATCTTACTTTCTAAAGGTGTCACATTAGCCAGATAACACTCGACAGCTTCAAAAGGTAGCGTCATGAAATCACTTCTAATTTGTTTGAGACAGCGACTAGAAATTCTGCTATATCCGCCATAATCCACATATTTGATATCACATTCATCTGTTTCCTCATAATACACCATTATCTGGGCTCGATACCAACCATTTAACATCGGCGCTGCACATATAACACCACCTGGAAGTATGTCAGATAAGAAAAAATATGGTTTCACCATTTACCAACAAGAGCGGCAAACTGTCGCAAGATACGCCCGTCTTACCCCAAGTTGTAAAGCTGGGGCATGCACCAGACTAAATTCAAGTATGAAAAACGACAAAGGGCAGTAACTCAAAAATTAAGCGAGCAAGAGTTATGATTCCTGTGCACTGCACTCCCCCTTGATGAGATCTATCCACCCATGAAATTTCATAACCCTAGCTAGTATAGTTTTGGAGATATTCACCAGACAAAAATTAAGTATGAAAAACAACGAAGGGCAATAACTCAAAAATTAAGCAAGCAAGAGTTATGATTCCTATGCATTGCACTCCCCCTTGATGAGATCTATCCACCCATGAAATTTCATAACCCTAGCTAGTATAGTTTTGGAGATATGCTGCGGACAAAAATCAAGTATGAAAAACGACAAAGGGCAATAACTCAAAAATTAAGCAAGCAAGAGTTATGGTTCTTATGCATTGCACTCCCCCTTGATGAGATCTATCCACCTATGAAATTTCATAACCATAGCTAGTATAGCTTTGGAGATATTCACCAGACAAAGATCAAGTATGAAAAACGACAAAGGGCAATAACTCAAAAATTAAGCAAGCAAGAGTTATGATTTCTGTGCACTGCACTCCCCCTTGATAAGATCTATCCACCTATAAAATTTCATAACCCTAGGTAGTATAGTTTTGGAGATATGCTCTGGACAAAATTCAAGTATGAAAAATGACAAAGGGCAATAACTCAAAAATTAAGCAAACAAGAGTTATGATTTCTTTGCACTGCACTCCCCCTTGATAAGATCTATCCACCCATGAAATTTCATAACCCTAGGTAGTATAGTTTTGGAGATATGCTCCGGACAAAATTCAAGTATGAAAAATGACAAAGGGCAGTAACTCAAAAATTAAGCAAGCAAGAGTTATGGTTCCTCTGCACTGCACTCCCCCTTGGTGAGATCTATCTACCCAAGAAATTTCATAACCCTAGCTAGTATAGTTTTGGAGATATGCTCCGGACAAAATTCAAGTATGAAAAATGACAAAGGGCAATAACTCAAAAATTAAGCAAGCAAGAGTTATGGTTCCTGTGCACTGCACTCCCCCTTGATGAGATCTATCCACCCATGAAATTTCATAACCCTAGGTAGAATAGTTTTGGAGATATGCTCCAGACAAAGAACTGGACGCCGCCAGCCCGCCCGCCCGTCACGGGTGATCCCATTATACGTCCCGTCTTCGACGGGCGTATAAAAAGCATTGTGGGAAATGAAGAAAATTTTCTCCTTTTCCAACAAAGTTTTCTACTATATCAAAAAACAAATGCATCATGTGAGCACCACGAAATTATGGTCTGCAATTGCTTTGCTTTGCAAATGCTTTTGTATAGATCAGAAATTCTGCCGTGTGGTAAAAGGTCAACTCTTTATCCATGACATAAGCTCTGTTGGCTTTCAGCCAGGAGACCTAAAAAAAGGTCAAAAACACGCCCTTGAGAAAACACTGCAACTTTTTCAAATTCTACTCTCAAAACAAATTATCTTTGTGACTTAAAAAAACAATAGCACCGACCATTCAGATTCATTCAATACTTTCACCTTGGTAGTTAAATTCACATTCTAATGAGAGAAGTGAGAAATTTGTCTATCGTAAGTTTCCATCTTATGTTTTATGTACTTCCATGTTTTATGTATTTCCATTCCAACTCTACCACACTAATGCGAGAAAAAAACTTATATTAAAATTATCAAGTGGTCATGTTCTGCAGGTCATGTAGAAGCACATGATATATATATAACATAATACCTCTACTGTGAATTGTATAACCAATGTAAAAATATTCTTACTTTCAATAGGCTTTGGTATATCTGGCACTGCTCCATCTTGATGATAGCACTGGTTCATAAAGGAATTGAGACGTTCTAGAGATGGAAATGAGGGGTGGGTGGGTTGTTGCACAAATACTCGACCAGCATCCACTATACTGGACACCACTACATCAATAGATATGCTCTCAGGTAGACTCAGCTGTAATTACAATATATCTCAATAACTTCAAAAACATTTATCTAATACAAAAGACAGAGGTCTCATTAAATAATTATAATCAACCTTTCTTAAGATCATTCTTAGTTTTATTTTATTCTCAAGACTTTTCTAAATTTGAAAGTAACCAATTTAAATTCTGACTGGCCAAACCAACTTGTTTAGAAAATAAACCTAGAGAGACTAAGACAAAGAATACAAGGATTCTAAAGGATGGTTAAGTAAGACAAAGAACACATGCATTCTAACGGATGGTTAGTGAATATGAGCCTTGTTCTCTAAAGGTGCCCATATTTTAACCCTTTCCCAAACAACAAATTTTTGACTCTTCCAAACTGAAAGAGTTTGCAGGCGACAATTTTAGCTTTCATAACAATGGCAGAAAATCATCCAAAGGGGCAGAAAACACTGTGGTAAAAGGAGAAATTGCTTGTTACGAGCAATTTCTCCTTTTCCCACAGTGTTTTCAAAAGACTTATCCCTTTACCCCATAAGGCATTTCTATGGTATCTGTAAGTGACATCAAATAAGATTAAGCCCTTTCATATGTGTATATGACACCTTTTGATTGTGTAGAAAACCTTGTGGCAAAAGGTGAAATTGCTCATCACAAGCAATTTCACCTTTTGCAACAATGTTTTCCAAAGGCTCCTACAAGCAATGCGTAGAAATGAGTATCTATGAAGTAAAGGGTTATACTGCAGACAGGTAAAAACAAGGGCTTGTTTGCGAAAGGGTTACAACCATCACATTCTTTTGTTCCCCAATCCTATTTGCAGGTATCTACTATATAGCCCTTTACCAGATGACAAAATTAGTCCCAGATATCATCAAGACTAATATTCTGACCTAGTGTCATGATTAGTGAGTATCAGATTGAAACTGTGGCTTCTAGTGTGTACACAAGTTTTTTCTTAGATCTGGTCCAGTGACCTACTTTTAACCCTTTCCCAAACGTCAAATTTTAGACTCTTCCAAACTGAAAGAGTTTGCAGACAATTTTAAATTTGATGAAAACGATAGAAAGTTCTCCTAAAGGGTAGAAAACACTAAGGGAAAAGGAGAAATTGCTCGTTACGAGCAATTTCTCCTTTTCCCACAGTGTTTTCAACTTGTACTGCAGACATGTAAAAACCAGGGCTTGTTTGGGAAAGGTTTAAACCAGATGTGGCCCCATTTCGAACTTGTTGGAGATGGTAGTTGTGACTCAATGACCTATGGCAAACAAAGTAAATCAGGCCACACAGAACATGCAGTCTGATCTTGGTTCTACTCTGTCCAGTTAGACGGTATTTTTTCTCCAAAAAATAAGTTTGAAATAACATTATTCAGGTTTTAACTATCACCTTACAAGATTTTTTTTAGCCTTTCACCCATTACCACAAAATCCCTACTTTTGACAGCCCTGAGAATGAAGCCTTTAGAAAACATTGTGGGAATAGGAGAAAATGCTGGTAACCAGCATTTTCTCCTTTTCCCACAATGTTTTCTACCTTTTACAAAATAAATTTCAAATTTTCAGTTAATTTCATTTTGTCGTCTGCAAAATTTTTGATTTCTATTTGGACAAGCCTAGAATATTGTCATTTGTTAAGGAGTTAAGGATTGCCAATATCCAATAATGCACAGTACCTGCATGATTTCCGGCATAATGACTGTGTTGCTGACTGCCGTTACATCTATCCCTGGGATATTTATGCTTGGAAACTTCCTTTTTATAATCTTACATGCCTTGTTAATGACAGCTTCTGTTCCTGAAATAAGAAACGAGCTCAATGATGTTATGTGTAACATGCTCATCGAGATTGGTCACAAAAAAAGTACACATTCCACTTTCAGTATGTGATAACTCTTAATTAATCAAACAACAAAATATCGGAAAAGACAAACTTGGAAAGCATTTGTAGATGATAACTCTAGTGTGGCTAAAGTGAAGGATTTTGTCTATATTAGGGTAGAAAACACTGTGAGAAAAGGAGAAAATGCTGGTAATCAGCGACTTTCTTCTTTTCACATATTTCATAATTTAATCAAGATTTCTTGTTTGAATACTACTTGGTCAAAGATGGTTGCCTGTTAAAAATATTTTAACCCATTACTACACAATCCCTACTTTTGACGCCCCTGAGAAAGAAGCCTTTCGAAAACACTGGGAAAAGGAGAAATGCTGGTACCCAGTATTTTCTCCTTTTCCCTCAGTGTTTTCTACCCTTCCCAGAACAAATTTCAATTTTTCAGTCACTTTTATTTTGTCGTCTGCAAATGCTTTCAATTTGGACAAGCCTAAAATATTGTTGTCTGGTAATGAGTTAAGGGGAAATGACAGACAGAAGAGCAGATCTTCAGTTGGACAGGGTTTAACCCATTTGTAACCCTGTAAACTTTGTAGAAGACTTAACATAAAAAAATTCATAAAATGAAAATGGTCAGGAATAGCAACACTTAGCACTATACCTTCAACAACACATATCTGATAATCCCTTGTATATGGATTATTTTTCAGTCGTATCCTTGCACCAGACTGATCCCTTGTCTGTTTAATTGTTTTCCCTCTTGTACCAATAAATAGCCCACACATTTCTGACGGTATATTGAACTCAAACACCCGGTCTTCATCCTGATGAGCAGTCAGGCTGTCACCAACACTTCCTCCCTTTCCACTATCATTGGATGCCTAGAAAAAAGTGAGAACCAATCAGACTAGTTTTTCCGTCCATGAAACAAAGGAAAGCAAGAAATGAGTTGAAGAAATGTCTCTTGACTAGTCAACATATATCTAGGAATTTATCACATCAAAAAGATGGAAAAAGAAAACTATCTTAGTTAATGTAGTGAGTACCAAAATTTTTCTGTTTTTCTAATAATGTTTTCAAATTCAAGGTACTCAGGCTTGT
Organism: Tridacna crocea; assembly: GCA_943736015.1. Classification (NCBI taxonomy): domain Eukaryota; kingdom Metazoa; phylum Mollusca; class Bivalvia; order Cardiida; family Cardiidae; genus Tridacna; species Tridacna crocea. The sequence continues at coordinate 23,746,925 of OX031070.1, forward strand.
ATAAACATAGGACTGTTTGGTAACAGGCTTAACCCTTTTCCAAACGACAAACTTTTGGACTAGACCAAATTGAAAGCATTTGCAGACGACAATTCAGCTCTTGCTGAAAAGATGATTTCTGGCTATGATAGGGTAGAAAACATTGTGGGAAAAGGAGAAAATGCTGGTTACCAGCATTTTCTCCTTTTCTCACAATGTTTTCCAAAGGGTACTATTCCAGACCCCTAAAAACCAGGGACTGTTTCGGAAAGGGTTAACCCTTAACCAAAAATCCATTGTTTTTACAACTCTCAGATAGAACTCTCTCCAAAACATTGCAGGAAAAGGAGGAAATGCTGGTAACCAGCATTTTCTCCTTTTCCCACAATGTTTTCTTCTCTGATGTAAACAAACTTCAATTTTCAAGTTCCATTTTTTTCTTCTGCAAGTGCTTTCAATTTGGACCAGTTTAAAATTTTGTTGTTTGCTAAGGACACCAAGGAAGAAGGCTTTTAAAAACACAGAAAAAGGACAAAAGGACTGGTAACCAGCATTTTCTCCTTTTCCCACAATGTTTTCTACCCTTTACAAAACAAATTTCAAATTTTCAGTCACTTTTTTCTTGTCATCTGCAAAAATTTTTGATATGGAAAATAAATCCCCTGTGAAAAAAGTTCTTGGAATCAATTCTAAGTTCTCTCACTTCTGCGACGTTGGAACTTCATAAGTGCTTGTGTCAAATGTGTTGGCCATAAATAGTCCTTAAGTTGACGTCAACTCCCAAGTATCGAACTCAAGACTTAGTCGTTATGAGGCCAATGCTCTACCTCACAGCGACAGTCACCTTAGAAACAGACTTTTTGAAAACGTGGGAAAAGGAAATCTGCTGCTAACCAGTGTTTCTTCTTTTCACAGTGTTCCAAAATTTAATCAAATCAACAATAAAGTGATCTGAAAACATTATTGATAAGGAGATTATGCTGTTACCAGCATTTTCTCCTGATCCCACAATGTAAAATTCCTTTACCGAGTCACATTTGATTTGTAGTTTGCAAATGCTTAAAATTTGTGGAATTCAAGTTTTGTTATCTTCTACGGAGTAAAATGAAATGTCTTTTTTCCCTGTTAACAGATAGTTCATGAATACAAACCTCACTAGAGTTATCACAGTTGGATGATGTTTCAGAATGGTTCAGACTCTCTTCTTTAGCCTGCTTGATACTTCTACTGACTGGACTGGAATTTTTTGAAGGGGGTGAGAGGGAGGGCTGATCTTTTGATAAATGATCCTCGTTATTTTCAGCAAGTTTAGCAGTACTGTCTGATTGTACTCGATAATCACTATCTAAAACGGGATCAGCACTGTCACAGTCTTTGTTGTTAATATTAGCCGCTTTTACATCTGAACAACCATTTGAATCTTTCTCTTCACTTTCTTCCACATCTTTGTGCCAAGACTGAGACATTTGTGCAGGTTCATATGATATGCTGTTGACAACATTTTCTGTAATACCATCCTTTTGTTTTGGTGACTCAGCTTCTAGTTTATCTAAGTCATTTTCAACTACAGAATGAGGAGATGCGGAAACAATCATCTGTGCACTTTCACCTGGCCCTGTGCCTGAAAGTTCAGTCAATCTGGTAATTTGACCAGTCATTTCTGATAAACTGCTTACACTGACATCTCCAGACTGATCTATTTCATTGCTTAAAGTCATGGCTTCTTTCACATGATCTTTCTTATTGTCAATAGATGATACAACATTATCTGTCACAATAATTTGAGAAATCAGTGCATCTGAAACAATACTTTCAGCTTCATCATTCCTTGATGAAACACCCTCTGCACTAGGTCTATCACCTTTTTGCTCCCCACTGATATTCTCTAGGTTAGCAAGTGTATCAACGACTTTCTCACATTTTAACACTGGTTCTAATACAGCTGTTATTTCTTCCACAACTTCACCATCTGACTGAGTGATCTGCCCTGCCTCACTTTGCTTATCAAGTGCATCTGGTTTAAACTCACATTCTTCTTTTTCCAGACTTCTGTCAGCAATATTCAAATCATCTGCAGAATTGTTACCATCTCCCTGCAAATCTATCTTAGCAGCATCTTCTGAAAAGTTACCAGTCTCTTTGACTTTACCGGCTTTATCCTCAAAGGTTAATTTTTTACGTACAGGTGCTTTCTTTTTCCTGAATATCCACAATAAACCAAACAAAGCTGTTACAGCTGGAATTGCAAAAGTTAGAACAGTTCTCAGGTTAGACATCCTGCTTTATCTTTTCTTCAGCTTTTCGTTTGCCTGCAAAACAACAATATACATATACATTCAAACAGCTCCCATATCTATTCTTTAGATCAGTACAGTTCAATATAATTTCCTTTCATAAGAAAGAGCAAAGGGGTGTGATATTTTAGTAAGAAAATACACTTTTGAAGTTACGAGCTTTTACATTTTAACTTTATGGCAATCCACATGGTTAATTAATACGTACAGCATGGAATGAGGTATATAACAAAAATAGTGGGACTTACAAATTAAAGTTTTAACCCTTTACCAAACGACAAAATTTTAGACTGGTCCAAATTGAAAGCATTTGCTGACCACAAAATAAAAGTGATTGAAAATTTGTTATGTGTAGAGTAGAAAACATTAGTGGAAAAGGAGAAAATGTTGGTTACTAGCCATTTTCTCCTTTTCCCACATTGTTTTCTAAAGGCTTCTTTCTCAGGGGCGTCAAAAGTAGGCATTGTGTGGTAATGGGTTAAATAATGAAGGTTTGAACAAAATAAAACCATGAAGTTGGGTAAAGAACATCACGATACATAAACACAACATAATTGCTTTGTTGCTGAACCATCTAATCGATTTGCTCTCCAAGTCTATGTTACTGAACTTATCTGTTACCAAAACTTCTGTAAATCCCCCAAAACAATTAAAATGGCCACCACACACGATAAATTATGTCAGTGTTTTTTACCGAGATTTACATGTTATGAACAATTTCTACAAGCTTTTTGTAAGGTAATGAAAGGCTTAATAGTTTGTTTTTGGTCGTGTTAGTTATTTAAATTTAATTGCATTTCGCTGCAATACAGATTAAACCGATGACATGGAAAGGCAGTATAGCGCTTTATTTTTGCTACTGGAAAATCTACAACAGACTTGCAAGGGTATATTGCACAATAAATGTCCAAATATGAAAAACATCACACTATCGTGTCATTATTGAACCTATATTAAGACCAAGAATTTGATAAACTTCCAAACAATACATGTATGCACAGGGCTATATAGTGAAGCAGCGTTTGCAGATATTTTGCTCGTTTTTTCATACTAGTTACCAATTGACAGACCGACTCATTAACTTCAAATGATAGCCTTTCACTTCAGTTGATAGTTTCACTGTCACAGCGTTGGGAAACCTTGGCAATTTCTAATGACTTACGTAAATTAGCGCTGTCATTAGTAAATCATTTCACTTCAGTTGATAGTTTCACTGTCAGTGTCACAGCCTTGGGAAACCTTGGCAATTTCTAGTGACTTACGTAAATTAGCGGTCATAGGTAAATTATTTTGCATTACACAGTAACATGTATCATTTAATGACTGAATTCATATTATTGACTGTTATACAGTTTAAACATATATGGCATCAGAGGAAAGTAACAGGTTATTGCATGCGACCTTGTTTCTGAAATCTTAATACCCCACCCACTCAAATAGCACGCAGACGGTTGCATGTCAGTGAACTGCGATGCAATATGCGTAATAAAATGATACATAATTGGGACCCATTTCGTTGGAATTTCGATGACATGGTATACGTTATGTACCTTAAGAGCGAAAATGACAATCTGCTACGTCTGACAAACTCATGAGACATTCAAGCGTTTCGGTTTCCCACACGTGGTCTCAACTTGCAAAACAAATTCACGATTATTCAGGTTAACTCCGCAAAATCTCGCGAGATGTTATTGTTTTCTACCCGAACTTTTCTGTCCTACATTAATGCGCACTACACTTCAAAATATTATAGGACTAGAAATGAAATTATCCTCATAATGATATATACAGAATAATACTGAAACATCTTAATGTATTTATCACCAATCGTCTTATAGTATTCACTATTACTGAAATCGTTTCGCTGAAACTTATGGACATTAGAACTACTTTGTACCGTTTGACAGGTGATTGTATACAAAGCGCTCTTCGGTCAAAATGAAAACATAATCAGATGACAGCGGTATTGATCAACAGGGATAAATTATGCTCTCATACATTAGTTGATTACGCAGATTCCTTACTAATAATAGGTTGTCAGTGTGAATAATTTTTTAAAATTGCATAATGACAGATTAACGTAGCATGAAAAAGTTTTTTTGTGGATTATTGATTAAGATGGAATAATGATTTAAATTTATCCAAGCAGGATGGCAAAAAAAGGCCACTGTTTGGCAACAAAGAGCCATCAGACAAAAAGTAACCATTTACACACGCGATTATAGAAATCATCGAACAAATGGAGACTGTTGGAGATTACGAATACAGCAAGAAGGACCTGATAGGTCACGGTGCGTTTGCAGTTGTATTTAAAGGAAGAATTAAAAAGGTGAGTTTCTAAGAACAGTTGACTGGAAAATGATTCTTTTCTTGTTGAATTGCATCATTGAGGTGTAGTGCACGCGCATTACAAGTGGTAGGTATGAGATCAAAGTACATGTGTACTGACGATGCTAATTTCTGTGATTATAGTTTTTTAAAAGATGTGATGGAAAAACTGGCTTGAACCCTTTTCCAGGCTATCCCGAATTTATACAGCCATGGGAAAGACACCTTTAGGAAATCATGGTTGGAAAAGAAGAAAATCCTGGTAACCAGTATTTTCTCCTTCCCAATAATGTTTTATACCCTATCAAATGCAGAGTTCACCATTTAAATAAACTCTACATGTTGTTTGCCGTCTGCATATGCTTTCAATTTGGTTCAGTCCAAAACTTTATCAGCTGGGAAAGAGTTTATCCTTATAGTGCCAAATAAATCTGAAAACACTATCAGTGTAGCAATAATGAAACAGGTGGTGGAAAATTATCGCAGCTCAACCAGGATTGGAACCTTGGGCCTCAGGAATACTGTTCCTGCACTCTCGCCAACTGAGCTACCGAACCACGTGTCAATACGGCCGCAAGATATATCACCAAATACCTGTACCCAGCTACATAATATTTTTACATCTATCCGTGGGATAGACCAGTATACTACAATAAGACTTGAGTGAGTGCAATTGAATTCCATGGTTGCTTAACAGTATGTCTGGGAAGCGGAAAGTGTACTAGATCAGACTCTCTGATTACATGTTTTGTGCTTATGTTTGTATTTTCCATCTTGATCTACAGTAGTCGCAAAGGCAACTATAGTTGTTGAAGGTGCCGTAAGAGTTAAAAAATCAGTTAAACTTACCTTTATTCCATACATACTCATTTCTACGTATTGCCTGTAGGAGCCTTTGGAAAACATTGTTGCAAAAGGTGAAATTGCTCATGACGAGCAATTTCACCTTTTGCCACAATGTTTTCTACACTATCAAAAGGTGTCATATACACATAAAAACGGCTTCATCCTTGCTGTTATTTAGGGTCAATTAGAGATACCATAAAATGCCATATGGGGTAAAGGGTTAAGACACTGAGTCTGACATCAGAGCTATTATCTAAATGGGATATTGGTTGAAAGATTCTATAGTGCTTAATGCCATTTTCAACATTACTAGTACTCAGAACTACTATGCACAATATTCTTCCCAAGCCACTGGCTTCTCTCCCACATAGTACAGATAACTGTCCCCAAAGGCGATGTTACTTTTCGACTGGTCGTTTCTGTGTACAGTAAATGTCCAAATATGTAAAAGATCACTGGGGCGTCTCATTCTTGAGACTACTCTCCCACATAACCATCGAAGCAATGATCAGCAGTGAGACGGGAAAAGTCCTGTTGTAATGACTGTCATCAGTCCTCTGATAGAAATTGGCAAAACGGGGGATTCAATCCTGCAACCCATGTTCTGAAGTCCTGTCAACTACTGATTGTGCTACCAGGGCAGAAAAGGAGGTATGCAGACTTGTAAAATTTAATTATCAACTTTCATGTCAGAATTGCAGTTTCAAGGTTGCTTCAGTCAAGATTGTCTTGGCAAAGCGAACTGTGTAACTCAGAGATCAGAATGTATGTGTTGTGCAGTCTGATATTGATTCACACTGGCCCTCAGGGCAACTGAAGTTGTGAAAGGTAATTAAAGGTTAACCCTTTACCATACAATGATGACTTTTAACACCCATGAAAATGAAGCCTTTTGAAAACATTGTGGGAGAAGGGAAAAATGCTGGTAACCAGCATTTTCTCCTTTTCCCACAATAATTTTTACTACTTAACCCTTTCCCCAACGACAAACTTTTGGACAAGACCAAATTGAAACCATTTGCAGACAACAATTCAACTCTTACCGAAAAGATAATTTCTGCCTATGATAGGGTAGAAAACATTGTGGGAAAAGGAGAAAATGCTGGTTACCAGCATTTTCTCCTATTCCCACAATGTTTTCAAAAGGCTACTATTCTAGACCCGTAAAAACCAGGGATTGTTTGGGAAAGGGTTAAAAGAAAAGCTGCATCTTTTTAGCCACACAGAAGTTGTTGTCTGCAAATGCTTTCATATTATATAAGGCTGAAATTTTGTCAGCTGGTAAAGGTTTAAAGATATGCTTGTTGAAACTTGAATTATGGATAGTAGCATATTTTTTGTTTTACCCTTTTGCTTAACAATCCATGGTGTTAGTGACCCAGAGAACTAGGCTTTTAAAGCATTTTTTCCCCAACAGTGAGTGTCTTCTATCCCTTCAGGGACAATTTCACCTATCAGAGCCACATTGAATATGTGGTCTGCAAATGCTTTGTATCTGGAAAGTCTAACATGTTGTTTGGTCAAGTTATATCTGATTCATGGATGAGTTGTGTTAAACTCATTTCATTTTTCTTTGTTCTTGTTAAAAAGACCTCAAGGGCTTTGTATGAAAAGATAAAAAAAAATATTTGCAATCTCAGAATTATTTAAGTGACCTGAGTCTCTCAGGTCTTTTTCTTTTCTTTCTGGCAGTCAGGTAGAAAAAAATATATCATGTATGGCTCTTCACACATTTTGCAGAATACATTTTATTGCTTAGTTCGATAATTTTCTGTTGGTTGTTGTTAACCAAATCATGTAAACATCAAAGGTATTGACCCTATCACAGTGACTTTCATCATCCCATTGAAAAAATTTTGGCTTGCATTGGTTTGCTCTGCGTGTCATGCGTCACCAGGCAGTGTAAGAGTAGACACCTTCTGAAAACATAGTGGGAAAAGGAGAAAATGCTAGTAACCAGCATTTTCTCCTTTTCCCACCATGTTTTCTACTCTTCTATAGTCAAGTTTCAATTTTTGAGACACATTTATTTTCTTGTCTGTAAATGCTTTGAATTTTATCAAGTCAAAAGTTTTGTTGTTTGGTAAAGAGTTAAATGAATTAAGTTTATTATTAGCCTTTTACCAAATTATTAATAGTGTCATTTTTTTGCAGGCCTGAGGAAAATGCTTTTTAAATTGTTATGAGAAAAGAACAAATTGCTAAAAGCACAGTGTTTTCTTCTCTTACAAAAGCAATTGCAGTCACTAGAGCCACAGTGAATGTGCTGTGAGCATTGCTGCAAAAATGGATGTCATAACATTTCTTGTTTTACTTGAAAAAGTTAACCCATCTACAATGACCCTGCAAAAAATGCCTTCAAAAATGTTGACAAAGGAACAAAATGCTGCTAATAGGCATTTTTTACTTTACCAGCAGTGTTTCTACTGCTTCAAAAATGAATTCCAAACTTCAAGTCACATTATTTTACTGTCTACCAATAAATGCTTTCAATTTTAGCAAGTGTAACATTTTATTGTTTGGTGGAGAGTTTTTAGGTTAAAAGGGAGATCCATTGATTGGCGTAGAAATTGCATCATGCTTATAATGGCCCTTTATGATAATTACCATTAATATGGCAGCTGTATAGTAACATTGTAAAAGGAAAAATTATTGGAAGTATTGGAAATTCATAAAAGCTTGTGTCAAACAGCTGCTCTATTTGGGCTATGGGAAAGATTTCCATTGTTTAGTGTAACCTGGTTGTTGATCGTGACAAAACTTGTTAACAACAATGATTTTAGCTTGGCAGTTCTCACAGAAAGCATTACATGGAGCTCCAGATCAGAGGGAATGACAGTATATGTCTATGTTAAATCCTTAACCTGTCTTCCAAACCCTATGTTGTGGATACTTATTAGAATCATCTCAATGAGATGATCCTAATGAGTACCCATAACATAGGGGTTAGTGGAGAATAGTTACTATTCTCAATTTTAACCCTTTCCCAAACAATCCCTGGTTTTTACGACCATGAGATATTACCCCTTTGAAAACATTGTGGGAAAAGAAGAAAATGCTGCAGCATTTTCACCTTTTTTCACAAAGTTTTCTACCCTGCTGGAAACAAATTTCAATTTTTTAATTACGTTTATTTTGTAATCTGCAAGACTAGTGCTCTCAATTTGGACCAGTCTAAAATTTCGTTGTTTGGTAAAGGATTAAAATCGAAGTCACTCCCTCTGTCATAAGGTATGTATCATCACAGACCTATTGTTTGCATCTTCAGAGTATGAAAAAAAAACCTTTTTATCATTTTTATCATATCTCTGCCATTACTATAGATATTTACATGTAGTTTGAGCTAGTTATATATCGTCAAAAAAAGCCAACATTAGAAGGACAGGTATTTGTCAAAATAATTCTCAAAGATTTATGCCCCTTTTTCAATATGTCTCTTGATAAAGGTTTGAAATAACTGGAACTAGTCTGGATTAAAATATCTTTTCAAAATGATATTTGTAGTTTGATTTCTTTTTATTCATTTATTTCCTTTTTCAATTGGGAATTCTCACACAAAAAAGCAACTGCAGCCAAGAGTTGGCCCCTGCTATTGGAGCCTTTGTTGGGTAACGTGATAGTAGGAAACGGGTTGCTTTGTTTGCTCAGGGCCCGTATTCACCAAACCATTCTATCCCGCTGGAAACAAATTTTAATTTTTGAGTGACATTTATTTTCTCCTTTGAAATTGCTTTCAATTTGGACCAGTCTAAGGTTTTGTCATTTGGTAAAGAGTTAAACAACCCTGCTGAAGATGGCATTTTAAAACACTGTGGGAAAAGGAGAAAATGCTGGTTACCATAGACAGAAATGTCATTTGAGCTACAATCAAGTTGTAGTTTGCAATTGCTTTCAAATTAGTTGAGTATAAAATCTTACACTTTGGTATAGCAGTATAAAAGAACATCTTGCATGTTATGCTTGCTAAGGTAATGATGAAAATAAAGGCTTTAATGATTGTGATAACCAGTACCAGGTATTCTCTTCCCTTTTCTACCTTTTGTAAGACTGCTACTGTAATAACCCTTTACCCCATAAGGCATTTCTATGGTATCTCTAATTGACCCTAAATAACAGCATGGATGAAGCCGTTTCTTATGTGTATACAAGACCTTTTGAAAACATAGAAAACATTGTGACAAAAGGTGAAATTGCTTGTGACAAGCAATGTCACCTTTTGTCACAATGTTTTCCAAAGCCTCCTACAAGCAATGCGTAGAAATGAGTATCTATGGAGTAAAGGGTTAACTTAGTCTCAGTGAATTCTTATTTGCCTGTGCTGTCTGTTTGGTCAAGTCTCAATTTTGTCATTTTGGTAAAGAGTCTGAAAATATAATTATGTACTAGTAGATATCTTTCTATAGTTTGGAAAAAAAAAACTTTTTAGATACTGATAGAAAGGATTACAGACAGCTAGATCTATTTTTGTTACATGACTCATTGTTACATCAGACTACTTGAAATGATGTTAAAAAAATTGGCGGCAATTTGAATGTTACACATGGATACACTAGTTAAATTTAGCTATGACACATAGACGGTACACCACCTTATTTGGTCTGTCTTATAAGCGTTGGCGTTATCTTGTTTGGGCGGTAGTTTTACAGCTGTTGCATCATTTGCATAAGCAAATGAAAGCTTAAATGCAAGTGTGGCATGAAATTGAAATATTTATGAAGGCAAAAAAGAAACAGATACATGTAGAGCATTGTCAAGACTGCTTTGGTCAGTGTATGATGACCACAGGAATTTGACATTCTATAACCAAAAAAAATGATGAAATATGAAAAAATATCTCCCCTATATACATGTATTATATCTAGGGTAGATCTTTTTTTTCCTATTTTATCATTTATTTTGATTATAATGTCAAATTCCTGTGTTATGACAAAATATTGCACAGTGATTGCTGATTCAAGGTTAGATTAAGTTTTCTTTTGCAATCTGGTCTTCATCTGTATTGTTTACAAAAACTGATGTAGAATGATTTCAAGAAAGACATTTATGCTTATAATTATTTTTTCTTCATGTCATGTAAATGTATTTAAACTCTTGACAACAAAATCACCTTTACAAGCTTAGTATGTATGAACTTAGTGATAGAAAAGATAATATAGATTGGCTCAGTGAGACCAAATGATATTCACCTTTAACTCTTTACCACACAATCCCGACTTTTAACGACCCTGAGATAGAAGTCTTTTGAAAACATTGTGGGAAAAGGAGAAAATGCTGGTAACCAGCATTTTCTCCTTTTCCCACAATGTTTTCTACACTCCCAATATCAAAAATCAATTTTTGATTCACATTTATTTTGTCGTCTGCAAATGCTGTCCATTTGGAGTAGTCCAAAATTTAGTTGTTTGGTAAAGAGTTAAACAAAGACACAACCAAAATTTTATTTGACAGACTGTCCTGCAGCCTGCAGGAATAAACAATCAATGGTGAGAGTTTTTATTATGAATCAAATCATTTTCGAAAAAAAATAAAGATAACAGGTACAAACTAAGCGGAGTTAAGCATCAGAGAATAACTGACCATGATAGGTGTTAGAGCCCCATGATCAGACAGTAATAGTCATACTGAGTATGTTTTACAAAGGTCAATCTTAAAGCTGTTTGGAAAGCACCTGATGTCACATTGATCATGCTTTAACCCTAATCACACCGTCCTCTCTTTAATGCTTTACCAAACGACAAAATTTTAGACTGATCCAATTCAAAGCACAAGCAGACAACAAAATAAATGCAGCTCAAAATTTGAAATTTGTTGGGTAAAAAACATGGTTGGAGAATGTTTTCAAAAGCTTTCTTTCTATGGGTCATAAAAATCAGGAATTGTTTGGTAAAGGATTAAGAGAAGGTAGAAAACACTGTGGGAAAAGGAGAAAATGCTGGTTACCAGCATTTTCTCCTTTTCCCATAGTGTTTTCAAAAGGGTTCTTTCTCAGGGGCGTCAAATGTAGGGATTGTGTGATAATGGGTTAAGCAGTCATCATACTGTACTTCAAAGGGTAGAAAACACTATGGAAAAAGGATAAAATGCTGCTTACTAGCGCTTTACCCCTTTTCTTACTATGCATTTAACCCATTACCACACAATCCCTATTTTTGACGCCCCTGAGAAAGAGGCCTTTTGAAAACACTATGGGAAAAGGAGAAAATGCTTGTAACCAGCATTTTCTCCTTTTCCCACAGTGTTTTCTACCCTTCCCAGAACCAATTTCAATTTTTCAGTCACCTTTATGTTGTCGTCTGCAAATGCTTTCAATTTGGACCAGTCTTAATTTTTCTTGTGTGGTAAAGAGTTAAGGTTAATTTTATTAGATTAGTGTTCTTTTTTGTTGATAAATGTTTAATTCTCTTTTTTGCAGCACCCAGACGAGTCAGTTGCCATCAAGAGCATCACCAAGAAAAACATTGCAAAATCGCAGAGTTTACTCAGCAAAGAAATAAAAATACTAAAGGTATTTTTGAATTCTTTTCAACTCTTTACCACACAATCCTGACTTTTAATGACCCTGTTAAAGAAGCCTTTTGAAAACATTGTGGAAAAAGAAGAAAATGATGGTAACCAGCATTTTCTCTTTTTTCCACAACATTTTCAACCCTTCTCAAAACAAATTTAATTTTTTCAGTCACCTTTGACTAATTTGTCATCTGCAAATTGATGCTTTCAATTTTGACCAGTCTAAAATTTTGTTGTTTTGTAAAGTTTTTTTAACCTTCAAGTTAGCAAGGCTCAAAGAAGATAATATGGTAATATGATTAAAACCTTGCTTTCAACAGTAAGATTCATCCATAATGAGCTGGGATGTGCAGTGCATTGTCCAAGAACACTGTCATATGACCAGCCAAAACAGCAGGGCCCATATTCACCAACTATTCTTTAGTACGTTCTCTGTCTTATTCTCCAGAATTTTCTATGTGACACAACTTCTGATTGGCTAAACCAAATGATCCAGGATTTTGGTTGGTTATTTCTGTTTATGTTGGTTATTTCCGTTTATTTATCGTCGCTACAGGTTGCCCATCTGAGGGACACCCCAGAAGATGATTAGTTGTTACAGGGGATAGTGCAAGGATACAGGTCGAAACCACTGAGAGCTTCGCCTGGTTCTTTAACGTGCTCAGCGTATAGCACCGTCACATGGGACCTCGGTTTAATGTCTCATCCGAAAGACTATTAGTAATTTTAGTTGGCCAGCCGGGGATTCGAACCTGAAACACTGTGTTCACGAGTCCTACGCTCTACCTACTGAGCTATATCGGCTTGTACAGGCCCAGGAATTAAGCCAGAATCTCTTAAAAGTTAAAACACCCAAAAATTACCTGTCTGCCCTAATGACATCTGTCTCAATTATAGATGACATCCATTAACTATAATTGTCACTTATTTGTCCTTATATAATTCTTGTGCTAGAGGTAACTAACTTAACTCTTTACAAATGACAAAATTTTAGACTTGTCCAAATCAAAAGTATTGGCAGATGTGACTCAAAAAATGAAAGTTGACTTGAAGAGTAGAAAACATTGTAGGAAAAGGAGAAAGTACTGGTTACCAGCATCTTCTCCTTTTCCCACTTTGTTTCCGGAGGGCTTCTTTTTCTGGGTCATAAAAACCAGGGACTGTTTGATAAAGGTTAACCAAATGACTTAAATGACAAAAAAGTAAACTTGACCAAGTTGAAAGCACTTGCAGATGGCAATATTGAAAAGTGACTCAGCAGATGTAATTTCTCTTTGAAAGGGTAGAAAATATTGTGGGAAAAGGCTTCTTTTTCAGGTTCATTTGAGGGTCAACGCTTTACCACACAATCCAGGGTTTTAACAACCCTGAGAAAGAAAGCGTTTGAAAACACTGATGGAAAAGGAGAAGATGCTTTTTCTTCTTTTCCCATGGTGTTTTCTTGTCTTTGACAGACAAATGTTATTACCTGTGCCAGATTTACTTTTTCATTCTGTGATTAGAGCTACCAGGTATATCCAAAAGAGCACACTATTTCACCTCTTATGAGCAAGAAGTTTGAAACTCCTTACCAAACAATTTTGTGTTTTATTGACCCTGAGAAAGAAGCCTTTTGAAAACAGTGGTAACCAGCATTTCCTCCTTTTTCCTTTTTTTTCTCTAACCTTTCAAAGATTTATTTCATTATCTTGGGCAACAGTAAATTTGTTTGTCAGCAAATGCTTTCATTTTTGACAATCCTAATATTTGGCAATCTTGTAAAGAGTTGATAAAGATCAGTTGCTTTACAGAGGTAGCCACAGAGAAGGTTTTACTGTATGTATTCTATCTAAACTCAGAGAACATTTTCTTTCTCTCCTCAGGAATTATCAGACTTGCACCATAAGAATGTGGTTCAGCTCATGGAATGCAAGGTGAGTAAACAGTTTGAAATCACTCTCTTTACACATACAACCAGGGCAGGTAACCATAAAAATATCTTTGACAGAGTTATGCTTCTTTTTCATCTAAGACTTTTCGCTAAAAATCAAGCACTTACAGTCAAGTGTTAACACCCTCATGTGGTGCTCTTATTGTGTCTTGCAACAAATTTAATCATCAAAGCAAAAGGGAAAATCCCTTCTAATGTCCAGTTTCTCTAAAATTACAAATTAACCAAACAGTTACTGCAAATTGAAGGAAGTAAGCTTTTGGATAAGTTGCAGGAAAAGAAGAAAATGCCAGTAGCCAATATTTTCCCTTTTCCCACTAAGTTTTCTGCCCTTCTTAAGACAAATTATATGAGTCAGATTTACAGTCTTCATGTGCAAATGCATTGGTTTTGGATGAGCGTAACAAATTTAATTTTTGAGACATGTCTATTTTGTTGTCTGCAAGTGCTTTCAATTTGGACCAGTCTAAAATTTTACAGTTTGGTAGAGAGTTAAGGAGTGTATCGGTGGGACTATAAGATCAGGCTAAGAGTTCTGTACAGTCGAGCTGGTCAGTGGTCATGTTTCTGAAAAGCCAGCAAAAACCAGGTACATGTACATGAATTATGTGAGCTGTTGCAGTGATAATGACTGAAGAATTGTTTAAAGTGGTACCATTCAGTCATCAGCAAAGAGCACAGAAAGGTGCTCTTTATGATAACAGAATATTGGTGGCTGCTTCTGTTATACTCTTAAAGCTGGTACTGGATTTAAGATATTCGTGAAATCATTAATGAGTCTTACATTGACAAAAGGGCGTTTAATGTATCTCCAAGCTGGTGATACCCGCGCAAGTCATGACATCAATATGGATCCATAAAATCCACGTTGTTGGAATCATTGGTCGTTTGACAGACAGAAAATTTGGCATAAGCAAAATGTTTTCCCCTAAGTCAGCCACGCAGACAGAATGATATCAGAGCTCCAGGTAAGAGGAAGTGATGGTATTCTAAATCCATTATTTCTCTTCCAAACCTTATGTTATGGGCACTCATTAGATTCATCTAATCAGAACCCTTAAAATAGTGTTTATTTGAGAATAATAGATATTTTCAACTTTGAAATCAAAATCACTTCCCTTTATCTAGAGCATTGTGAAATGTCAGTTAGAATGATACAAGTTGATACTTTTTGCAGATGCATTAAGTCCTGTTTTCGCAGAGCATGGTTCATTTTTTGTCTAGTGTTAAATAATTTTGCTTCTAGCTTTAGTCAAAACACATGCCTATAATTACAAATAGAGGCTACTCATTAATGGTTGACAAGTGATGGAGTACTTTGATTTTGTGATGTAATTAAGTAATTTAGATAAATGGACATCTGTCAGTATCATCCCAAAATGTCCAGTCTGTTTTATACTGTTACTTCGTGTCATGATTGCAAAGATTTGGGCTGTAAAACTTAAGTCACTTTGGAATTAATTCATTTCTGTGATAGCAGTCGGTTATCAATATAGTGACATGAAATTTTGAGAAATATGACTTTCTTCAAACAAAGATTAGCCCTCAGTGTTTTAACCCTTTACTCCATAGATACTCATTTCTACGCATTGCTTGTAGGAGCCTTTGGAAAACATTGTGGCAAAAGGTGAAATTGCTCGTGACGAGCAATTTCACCTTTTGCTACAATGTTTTCTACACTATCAAAAGGTGTATTGTACACATAAGAAACGGCTTTATCCTTGCTCTTATTTATGGTCAGTTAGAGATACTATAGAAATGCCTTATGGGGTAAAGGGTTAAATAAAATGAAGAAAGACTTTAGGACAGTAGAAAATGCTTGTAACTAGAAATTTTGTCCTTTTCTCATGATGTTTTTGAAAGCTTTCTTTCTCAGGTTTGTTATAGGTTGGCTATAGGTTGGCATTGTGTTGTATAGGGTTAGGGGATAATAATGACTAAGAATTATTAATAGAGAAATTGAGAATTCAAGATCAGATAGGATGTGCTTGAATGCTGATCCACTGAAAAGATGTAAATCAGTGTATAGAAGAATAAGGTTTACTTGTCCCAGTAGACTATTTTGTAAGATGTACAAGATAATAATGTTATGTAGTGTTTAACTCTTTACCAAACGAAAATAATTTAGACTAGTCCAAATCAAAAGCATTTGCAGACGACAAATTGAACGTAATAAAAAAATGAAATGTATTTTAGGAAGGGAAGAAAGCATTGTGGGAAAAGGAGAAAATGCTGGTTACCAGCATTTTTTCCTTTTCCCACAATGTTTTCAAAAGGCTTCCTTCCCAGGGGTGTTAAAAGTCGGGATTGTGTGGTAAAGGGTTAAAGGTGATTTTGACCAGGTTTGGTCCATTTTTGTCTGTTTATAAATATTTAATAAGATATGATTTGAAGTGACCCCCAGATGACCTAGTGATTCAGTTGTGTTTACAAAGTGAAACATATTATATTACAATTTATTTCGGTCAACTCTTCTATGAAGATTTTTTTATAATTT
This sequence comes from Tridacna crocea, assembly GCA_943736015.1. Taxonomy (NCBI): domain Eukaryota; kingdom Metazoa; phylum Mollusca; class Bivalvia; order Cardiida; family Cardiidae; genus Tridacna; species Tridacna crocea. The sequence continues at coordinate 23,763,306 of OX031070.1, forward strand.
TTATTCAATACTTACTCATTGACAGGCATTTTCTATCACACACATTGATGTTTCTACATGTAATTAATGAGTCATTTCAATGAAAAAGTATTTATAAAACAAATATGACCTAATCAGTTTGTTACAATATCTTCTCAGCCTGCAACAAACACTTTAAACAATATCTTCACAGAAACAAACCAAGGTATCTCAGATCCTTGATGCAGCATTAAACATGCAATAAATGAATAGCTCATCTGATGTAGAGGAATCTCTTTTTCTACAGCATCTTAAAAAAGTGAACTTAAAACAAGAAATATATAGACTGATCCTAACTGAAAACACGAGAAGACGACAAATTAAGTTTTGCTTAAATAATAGATTTGACTTTTATGGGGTTGACAATATAATGTAAAAAGTAGGGTTTTTTTTCTTCTTTCCATTATCTTTTCTACATTCTTTATAGAGTCCTAAAACACAGGATTGCTATGTAATTTCAGGGACAATCTCCTTTGGCACTGTTCAGGTTGATAATTATATTTCATACAGAAATGGGAATAGCCAAAAAGGATTAAGATTCTCTTATGAATTGTTTACTTTTATGAAACTGCGAAAGGCCTATAGGTCTTGACAATTTGTTTTCAATGCCTGCTTATGCAATGTTGAAAACTCCTAACAATGTTTTATTTCTTGTAAGTTATCACACTCTTGTTAGAAAATCTTTAGAAATATACTGTATTAGAGGTATTATCAAGGTCAATTGCTTATTTGTTGCTTCTTAGTCACTTGAAAGATTAGCATGAACTAGAAATTAGAATATTGTTATTATAAGGCTGGCTTTGAAATTTATGTGAAATATACTTTCCATGTTTTGCTCATACTTTTTGCAGAACTTTGCATTTTCATATTTTTCATTAGTTTGTCAAGCTAGCAGATGTCTCCATAGAAGTTTAGGGTGAAAAGCCTGTTGCTTGCCCATGATCGATTGTAATAAGACATTTTTCAGCACAGCTCAGTGAGTTGGCTTTTGAACTACTTCTTAATACAGATAAGAAATGAATAGATGGTAATCTGTGATTGGTAAAAAATGTGCACATGTTGATTTGGTGGGCCCCTGCTGCCATATTTGCTGTCACATTTATAAAACAATTATTTGCATGTGACCCCTAATAGATACTCTGGTGACATACCATACCAAATTAATTAATAGAATATGATGCTTTCCTTGTTCTTTTTGGAAATTAAATATATTCATAAATGTCACCTATTAACCAAGTACTTCTTTACCACAAGATGGAAAATATTATAGAAAGGAGGCAAGATAACTCAGAGTTTCACTGTTTTACTTGATTGTAGAGCTGCAAAAGAGTTTCTACTATCAATTACATTGTTTTTTAAGGCAGAAGACTCGTAACACCTCTAGCGCATCATGGAATAAAATTGCTTGATAGTTGATCAGTACAGATTTATACTGATAATTATAATACTTTTGCACATTTGAACTTACCAGAAATGCCTTTGATCTCTATCTTGAAATTGTTTCTTGATAGTTTCGTTAGTGTCCAGGAAAGGGAGGTAATTATTGTCTCCCTTTGTAATGAGAATGTAGTAGTTTTAAGTTTATAAATAATGATTCTAAGAAGGCGAAAAAAGGAAAAAGTGGCTCAGAAAAAGTAGTACGATAATACTGATTTTTAATCATAGCAAATTTTGTAGGATAATAAAGTGGAAATAGCTGTTTTCTATTATGAGTCCACTACTTTAAAGATATTTCTTGTTTAACTCTTTACCACGTAATCCCGACTTAACGACCCTGAGAAAAAAGCCTTCTAAAACACTGTGGGGAAAAGGAGAAAATGCTGGTAACCAGCATTTTCTCCTTTTCCTACAATGTTTTCTATCCTCCCAAACCAAATTTTTTCAGTCAGCTCTAATTTGGACCAGTATAAACTTTTCTCGTGTGGTAAAGAGTTAAAATGAAAATGTATCTGTGGAAGAAATTTTGTTAGTGTATCGTTTGTACTGGTGATTATGCTAATTGTAGTAACAGTGCAGTGATGTATGCAGCAGGGGAAGCAAGTATGTTATTTATATTTCTCCCTGTCTATCACGCAATAAAGATAGACCACACATGCCAAACACTGACAGATAACAAGCATTTGTGAGGTGTGTAGGCTTACAGTTATTTGAAATAATGAACGCATATTCATATTCACACGTGCAGAACATAATAGCAAGGCTGATTGGTTTCCTTCCATTGCTATTTCCACTTCCTGGCCTGTTCATATAACATTTCTTATCAAAGTCTTGTCAAAAATGAAAGTGTTTTAAGTTAAATATGGCTTAAATGATGGGAGTTTGACTCTGTAAAAGGTAGAAAAAATTGTGGGAAAAGTAGAAAAATGTTGGTTAACAGTTTATTCTATTTCCATATTTTCTACGACCTTCATTCATATTGGTGTTAAACTTTGGGATTGTTCAGTAAAGGTTAAGGCGGGAGCAAAGTGGTTATGCAAAGTACTTATGTAAGCAGTTTGATTTTATAGGCATCATGCATGATATGAATCAGAGTTTTATCACCCTTCCTGCTTCGTCATTGTTGGGTCATGTAAACATTCGGAAGAGGGCTTTTGAAAACATTCTTGCAAAAGAAGAAAATGCAGGTAACCAGCATTTTCTACCTTTCCCACAATGTTTTTTACCCTTTCTCAGACAACCTTTTCCTTTTGAGGTACGTTAAATTTGTTGCTTGCAAATACTTTCAATTAGGAGAAGTCCAAAATTTAGTTATTTGGTAAAGGACTTTACATTTTAATAAATGAAGTATTTTTTATGATAGAAAATAATCATTTCCATTTTACCAACCAAACCTATGTTTTGGCCATGGAAAAGAAGACTTTTGAAACTATCGAGAATAAAGGAGAAAATGCTAGTAAGCAGCATTATCTCCCTTTTTTCACAATGGTTTCTACTTTCTCAAAGGCAAATTCTACCATTCAAATCTCCTTTTATAGTGTGTTCTGCAAATGCCTTGAATTTGGTTAAACTTAAAATTTTGCTGTTTGGTAAAGAGTTAAGGTGCTCAAAGAGGTTATTTTTTCTTTTATGTGTTTAATCTTCTTAATGTACTATTATACAAGATTTAGCCCATTACCACACAATCCCTACTTCTTACGACCCTGAGAAAGAAGCCTCTAGAAATATTGTGAAAAAAGGAGAAAATGCTGGTAACCAGCATTTTCTCCTTTTCCCACAATGTTTTCTACCCTTCACAAAACAAATTTCAAATATTTAGCCACTTTTATTTTGTCATCTGCAAATGCTTTCGATTTCAACAACCCTAAAATATTGTCGTTTGGTAATGAGTTAACTGTGAAGGTCTTTCAACCCATAATTCCTTAGATACTAATTTATGACATGGGACTGACTATCACCACAAGTTCATTTTTTTCCCCTCGCAAAAGAAGTAATGTTAATTTTTATAAATATTGAGCAACTACTGCCTGAGTCAACATCTTTATACATGTATACTTCCAAAAATTACAGTTGGTTCACTTACTCTTGTTTTCAAAAGCCTTCTCTTTTAGGTTCCTTAAATGTTATGATTGTTTGGTCATGTCATGATTGTTTTGTCAGGAGTTATGTACTGTCTTACATTTTTGAATTCAACATCTTATCATGCAAACTTCAGTCTTGAACATTAAATACTGGGGATTGTATGATACATGTCCAAATATGAAAATACTAATTTTTGGCATTGAAGAAGAGAAATTTGACTTTAGTTTTGTGGTTCACGTTGTGTTCATTTAAATAACATAGCAGTCCTAGTATTGATCGGAACAGGAGAAGTTGGGGTTTTTTTGTAATTATATTTTGGCTAGATGCTTCAGATGTGTCCTCCAATATTGATGAAGCCTACGATACTTATAAATTTTTGAGCCCTTGCTGTAATAATTATAAATGTTTGTATCAGTGTTCAGTTTCGTCTTAACTCCTTACTGGTCCAAATTGAAAGCACTTGCAGACAACAAAATAAATGGAACTAAAAATTGAAATTTGTTTCCAGCAGGGTAGAAAGTTCAGTTTCGTCTTAACTCTATACCGAACAAAATTTTAGACTGGTCCAAATTGAGAGCAATTGCAGACAACAAAATAAATGGAACTAAAAAATTGAAATTTGTTTTCAGCAGGGTAGAAAACATTGTTGGAAGAGGAGAAAATGCTGGTTACCAGCATTTTCTTCTTTTCTCACAATGTTTTCAGAAGGCTTCTTTCTCTGGGTTGTAAAACCAGGGATTGTTTACAAAAGGTTTAACAGCTTCAGTCATATCAGGGTAGTTAGTACACCTATGCATGGCTTTCTCACACCAGTACTCACATAACTTTACAGAACTTTCAAGCCTCTGACTACTTTTCTCACATGCATCAGACGTGAGAGGAGAAAAATGAACTGTAAAAAAGTTTGCCTCAATTAAGAAAACTGTAAATAGATTGAATAATGCCATTTTGATCTTATTGGCATTATCCATGAATGCATGACATAAACCTCAGTTTTCCATCACCCTTTCCACTCTGTCATTGTTAGGTCATTCCATTTTGTTAAACCTTTGCCACACAATGCTGAGTTTTAACGACCTTAAGGAAAAAGGCTTTTGGAAAGATTGTGAAAAAAGGAGAAAATGCCAGCACCCACCATTTTCTCCATTTCCCACAATGTTTTTTTTTACTTCCTCAGACAATCTGTCCCATTTGCGGTATGTTAAATTTTTTGATTGCAAATGCTGTCATTAAGGAGAAGTCCAAAATTTGGTTATTTGGTCACAGACTTTACATTATCAAGAAAAAGTATTTAAATGGTCTTTGATACACCAAAGTTCTTTGTCTGTTTTCTTCCATCCTGAAAGTACTTCTTAAACTGTAATTTGAAAGAGGTGATTGGGTTTTTTCTGTATTTTTTAATACCTGATGCATGGTTGGTGTATTCAAGATGGAAGCACCGTGCTATATGCAAACCTCTCATTCACCCCCTTAATGATAGAAAATAATCATTTACATTTTACTAAACAAACCATTTTTGTACATGGGAAAGAGACCTTTTGAAACCATTGAGAAAAAAGGAGAAAATGCTGGTAATCAGCATTTCCTCCCTTCTCTCACGAGTTGTTTTCTACTTTCTAAAGGACAAATTCAACCATTCAAATCACCTTTATGGTGTGTTCTAGAAATGCTTTGAATTTGGTTAAAACTAAAGTTTTGACTTTTGGTACAGAGTTAAGGTGCACAGAGTTTTTTTTTCTTTACTTTAAACATAAGTTATACATTATCGCCTGCTAGATGTCATTCTACAAATACACATCTATCTAATCTGGGTTTCTGGGTACAGAAGCGGACTAATTTTTATGGTATTTGTTGAAGACAATACCACTGTGAGTTCAATATTGAATTTTGAGGACCATGTATTGTATTTTGTGAAAAGCAGAAGGAAATAAATCCAATTAAACTCATTTCTTCTCAGGCAAATGAGTTTTGTGGTTGCACTTAGATATGTAATTCGAAATGGCATGTTAAATTACACTTGATGAGGCCATCTTTCGTGAAAATACTTATTTTTGATTGAAAATAGCCTCACTTGCTCATAGCCTTATATTGGTGCAATGATGAAAAATTTGTCTACCGATCGCATGGTGTCCCATGCCTTTTCGTTCCAAAACTAATTCTTTCTATGGTTTGTTCATCCCATGATTGCGTGCTACTCAATTTGATTAGGCATAAATATTTATAGATCAAAATAATTGATTGTAATGTTGCATATTAAACGTTAATGGACAAAGATATTTCAAAATCATAGTTTTCAGGTACAAACTTAATTTTATTCAATATATTCCTGTGTTTCTCTCTCTATCCATCATGCATCCTACTGTCAAGGGACATTAGTCCTGACTTCTAATGATCAAAGGGGGACCACCAATACACAAACAACCTAAATTTGTCATGAGTACTGTCCATTTACCTAAAAAGTACTCATTTGCTTGGTAGGTTGACTTACCAATATTTCAATGATATTTCTCTTTCTCTCTCAAATTTTTAATTCCACACAGTAGCTTCCTCGACACGTACCACTTCGGCATTCTCAATGCTTTGATTCATAACAACAACCATGAACTTTTAATTTCAAAATGATACCAATCTCCTTTTCCCACAGTGTTTTCAAAAGACTTGTACTGCAGACATGTAAAAACCAGGGCTTGTTTTGGAAAGAGTTAAATCAGCCCCTACATGCTTGGGTAATAGGCTAACAGATTCGGCATAAGCCCAACTTTTCCCAGGTTTTCAAGGAACGGATGATGCATCGTAGCAGACAGATCGAATCTTAGAAGAATATGACAGGCACAGACAATGAAATAATGCCTGATTCTGATAATTATATGCCTTTGCCCTTCGCAAAAGCCCCTGTAATTGCCTATGGCATTCCAAGCGGTTCATGTAGGCTTTGTTATAAATATAAACTCTAAAAGGTTACAGACCGTCTAAAAGCAGGTCCTTGTAACATTTCAGTGTAGAGACACTGTTTGTTGTTCATTTTCTTGGCCTACATTAATTTGCATATGTGAAACCTACCAGTATCGGTTTATAAAAACTCGATAAAAGGTGACTGTCCATGTCAAATTATGACTTAGGTAGAGCTCTTAGTTTTTCCAAGGATCATACATAACACTTTTCCTAGCCTAGTACAATACAGTGAGACACAGGACATTCAAGAATATGCACCTGTAAGCTGTTGCTGTTATATGATTGAAATAATATTTAAAGCAGCATAAAATACCATTTTTAGTGAATCTTCTGTAAATGCTTTCAATTTGGTAAAATCCAAAACATTGCTGTTTGGTAAAGAGGTCTATCAGAATATCTATCAAAATATGTTAACCCTTGACCAAACAGCCCCTAGTTTTTAGGACCCTGAGATAAAAGCCCTTTGAAAACAATGTGGTAAAAGCAGAAAATGCTGTTAACCAGATTTTTCTCCTTTTCAGACACTGTTTCCTACACATTTCAGTTTTAGTTACATTCATTTTGTACTCTAAAAGAGCTTTCAATTTGGATCGGTATAAAATATTGTTGTTTGGTAAAGAGTTATGGCATTTGTTAGGGTCATTAGGTTACTTTGTGCCAGTAAACATTGAGCCAGCTGGATATGCTATGACAGTGTTATAGAAATTCAATAGCTTTAAAGTCTACACCCAACAACAAAGTTTCAAAAAAATTCTATTCATTAGGATTTGTAAAAAATGGGAAATGTGGCTCAGATTATGGAATTTGCCTTTAGACAGGTAGAAAACATTGTGGTAAAAGAAGACAAGAGTGAAAAGAAAACTATGTTATTGTAATATATAGCTGACCTGGTTTTAAATTTACTTCTGCGTTGTAAGTTTTTAGATATACTGCGTAGATAGACAATCAACTGATATGACTCTTTATTTACTTGCACTAAAACGGTCTCGCATAGTAACCAGAGACAAAACAGCTGTTGACAAAACATATTTGTATAAATACAAATTTGTACTTGTGATCTATGTTAAGTCACAAGTTTGGAATGCTGTACATAGCCACATATTTTTTTTGCAAATCTATAAATGCAAGTTAACGATGATGCAATAGTCTATTAATTTGCTTATCAATATTTCTTTCTTTACCAGTCCTGTTCAACAAATAAGGCCTTAATACTGTACATGATTACCAAACTCTTATTTTGTCATAGCAGTAGGATATTAGTTGACATGTTACAGAGCTCCTGATAAGAGGGAGTTATGGCATTCTTTTCTCTTCAAAGTTCTTTGTTTTGGGTACCAGGCAGAATGGTCTCAATGAGTTGATTTTAATGGATACCCAAAATATAGGGATAATAATTAATATTTTCAGTTTTGAAGTCAAAATCACTCCCTGTAGCTGTGATGTTACATGTATGATGGTATAACTATACACAAGGGGGAAAAAGGGGTTAGTCCCTGGAAAGTTTTAGTTATATTAAAATGTATGAATTAATATGCCATTGTCAAACAATCCAATTCAGTTTGTAGGGAGAAGCAAACCTATGATGATGAGGGATTTAGCAGGCAAACGCCATTATTTGAACCACGCCTTATTTATCAAAGGCATAATTATACTGTCAGTATAGACAAACATTTTGTCATTTTGTCAAAGGATTTCTTGTTAAAAGATACCAAATTTTGTGGCCTTTGAAGACGAAAAGCTTCTCATTTTCAATTTATCATTTCTTGATAGCCCAGTACATTGAGTTGTTAAAGTTTTGCATTTCACTGAATTTGCATGAAAAACTATTAATCAAAATCACATTTCATTTCAGGAAACACAGAATCATGTCTATCTTGTCATGGAATATTGCAATGGTGGAGACTTGGCAGACTATTTGCAAGGTAGAATTTTGCTTTCACACCTTACTGTCACTTTACCTCATGAAAGTCTTGAAAGAAGTTAGAAAAAGTACCTGTGCAGTCTGAAATCAATCAGTGATGTCCAGAAAAGATCTTAATAGCCCAAGGCTTAAAAGCATAATGTGTATTAACTCTATACCACACGATCTGGATTTTTAAGGACCCTGAGAAAGGAAGTCTTTTACCACACAATCCCCATTTTTGACGCCCCTGAGAAAGAAGCCTTTTGAAAACATTGTGGGAAAAGGAGAAAATGCTGGTAACCAGCATTTTCTCCTTTTCCCACAGTGTTTTCTACCCTTCCCAGAACAAAGTTCAATTTTTCAGTCACCTTTATTTTGTCGTCTGCAAATGCTTTCAGTTTGGACCAGTCTAAAATTTTCTTGTGTGGTAATCTAAGAGTTAAAGCATAGTGGGAAAAGAATAAAATGCTGGTTAACACATTTTCTCCGTTTCCCATGTTGTTTTTTATCCTTTCCATATCAAATTTCAATTTTTTAATTTACATTTATTTTGTTGTCTGCAGATGCTTTGAAATGTGGACTAGTCCAAAATTTTGTTGTTTGGTGAAGAATTAATACATATTTCAGATTTTTAACAATCTAGGAAAGAAAGTTTTTACATTGCGGTAACCAGCATTTTCTCCTTTTCCCTGCAATGTTTTCTAACCTTTTAGGAACAGATCCACAGATTTGATGCACATATAATTTTGTTGTCTGTAGATACTTTCTATTTGGACAAGTGTAAAATTTTGTTGTGTGATAAAGAAATAAAAGTTTGTTGCTCATTGTTCATCAGGAAAGAATAAAAGCTATTGCACAATATCAACGACAAATTTTCAACTCTTCCAAGTTCAAAAGAGTATACAGACGACAATTTCAAATTTGATAAAAATGGCTGAAAGTTCTCCAAATGGGTAGAAAACACTGTGGTGAAAGGAGAAATTGCTCGTTACGGGCAATTTCTCCTTTTCCCACAGTGTTTTTAAAAGACTTGTACTGCAGACACGTAAAAACAAGGGGTTGTTTGGGAAAGGGTTAACCCAGATGGACTACTGTAGACAAAAAGCCTCTTCTAGAAATGGGAGTAAAATTTATGGTTGTGGAAAATGAAGAAGAAAGACAAGGAAGAAAATATACTGACATACAAATTATTGCTTTTGCTCTTGCAGTTTTTCAGACTTATTTTTCTGCAGAGTTGGTAATGGACCGCTTCTTGAAAGGGAAAATATTTATAAAATACTTAATCTATACTTGTATGTGACACATCTTTTCCAAATATCGTACTATCTGACTGTCATAGGTAAAAATACTCTCACCTGTATGTCAAAGCTAATTCTGTTGGGCCTATCACGACTTAGAATAATGTAACACATTCGGTCAAAAAAAGTGCTGACCAATTAGGTTAGAGGTTACCATGCTAAGGTCAGCTAGGTCGTGACACAGGTATATGTTATTGTGGGTGTATATGAACCTAGCTTTTATCAGGCTTAAGTTGAGGTTACAGCCCCATGAAGATCAAGATCAGGGACTACACCAAATGTGCAGTCTGATCTTGAATGGACAAGAGCAATCTTGAAATTGTGCTAAAAATGTATAGAAATTCGTAATATTGAGTAACCTTTTAAGCCACAACGAAATTTTCCAGGACATTTTGAGAGTTTTAACCCATTCCTAATTGAAAGATTATAGACTCCTCTCAGTTGGAAATATTTTCAGATGACAAGTTTACATTGGGACAATTTAGGGTAATTTAAGTCTTTAATAGGGTAGGAAATTGTAGTTAAAAAAAGAAATCGCTGGTTATTAGCATTTTCTCCTTTTCCTATAATGTTTTCTAAAGCCTTCCTTCTTAGGTTTGTTAAAATGCAGGACTGTTTGGATAAAATGTATGCATTTGGAAATGAGTTAACCCTTTACCACACAATCCAAAGTTTAATGACCTTTAGGAGATAGATATCTGAAAAACAATGTTTTCTACAACTAACCCTTTCCCAGATGACAAAATTTAGACTGGTCAAAAGCATATGCAGACAACAATTTCAGTGTGGCTCAAATAATGTAATTTTTCTTTGATAGAGTAGAAAACATTGTGGGAAAAGGCATCATTTCCAGGAGCGTGAAAAGTCGGCATTGTGTGGTAAAGGGTTAACCCTTTCCCAAATGACAAACTTTTGGACCAGACCAAATTGAAAGCATTTGCAGACGACAATTCAGCTCTTGCTGAAAAGATGATTTCTGTCTATGATAGGGTAGAAAACATTGTGGAAAAAGGAGAAAATGCTGGTTACCATCATTTTCTCCTTTTCCCACAATGTTTTCAAAAGGCTACAATTCTAGACCGGTAAAAACCAGGGATTGTTTGGGAAAGGGTTAAAAGACAGATACACATGTATCATCTTTATAGAAACATTGAATTTGTCATTCTGAAAAATGCTTTGAGCTTTGGCTCGTATAAAATTCTCTTATTCATAATGAGTTAGAAAATTAAGATTATTTCTACCTGAAAAATTGGCATCATAGTTCAACAGAATTAAAGTTGAAAGTAACAAAAAAAAGTTTGCTAAAGGAATTTAATTGCTGTTTTACTGTGTATGCATGGTTGAAGCTTTAGAAACCAATGATTCATTAACATGAGATGCAGTCACGTTTTGTCACATATTTATACCTGAAGGAACATCTTATCAGACAATCTTAAAATTTAACAGCCCACAGAAGGCTTAGAAAACATTGTGGGAAATGAAAAAAATAGCTGGTTAACAGCATTTTCCACTTTCCCTACATTGTTTCCTACCCAGTCTGCCGTGTTACAAACAAATTTCAGTGGATGAGTTACATTTAATTTTTTTGTATGCAAAACACTTCCAGTTTAGACAACTAAAACTTTGTCGTATTGTGAAGGGTACCATAATTACCATACAGACTGTGACCTACTGAAAACTGGAACAGTATGTCACAAAGGAGAACCATTTGAAGGTATGGAAGGTATATATCTCTTCTTCCCTATACAAAACAATCCGAACATTAACAACACTGAAGTAAAGAGGCGTCCTTGAAAATAATGTGGAAAAAGGGTCATTAAAAGTCGGGACTTTGCGGTAATGAGTTGATGTATCTCTGTGATGCAGCTCAACCATCCTCGGATACCCCGGGGTCTCCCTATTTGCTACGCTACATCGACCCCTGGGACAATTAGTTGAATTTCCTTCGCTTTACCGCTGGCCGAATGCTGGCTTTTCATTGGTTCCATCATCATTTTGTGATGGGCGAGTGTACTGTACGCTATGACGTTTCATATCGATTTTCGGCGGCTCGCTTTACCGCTGGCCGAATGCTGGCTTTTCATTGGTTCTATCATCATTTTGTGATGGGCGAGTGGACTGTACGGTATGACGTTTCGTATCGATTTTCGGCGGCTGATTCAAAGTTTTATTAGTCAATTGTCCCAGGGTCGATGTAGCGGAGCAAATAGGGAGACCCTGGGGTATCCGAGGATGCAGCTCACCAAGCAAGCCATCACATAGTTATGGGTTTATGGACTCCATTTTGTCTAACAAGTAACATCTGACTGAATCATAAGGTAGACAGATTCTTCATCATGCAGAAATTGACTGATGGCCAAAAGTTTAGACTCCGGTCTGTCAGCCTGTATGGAATTCACAGGCTAGTGCTCAGGCTTACCTTGTTCGTTACTTTTAACAGGTGCACCTGGCACCATTTTCACAGAACAAAACCAAAATACAAACTAAATGGTAGGACCTGGAATGAGATAGTGCACATCAATTTTCAGACTGCATGTTCTGTGCAGACTAATCTTGATCTGAACAGACCGCGAAAGGATGTTGATTGTTGTACTAAATAGCCTCAGAGTTACCATGTTATAAACGTTTATTATAAGCATGTAAACAAGCACATGGGAATACACATGGTTTGAGATATAAATAGGCAAGAGGCCTCCTAGTTTGTGCAAACTAATTTACATATTTTGAACTTAGGAGGTCAACAAACAAAAGCTTTCTTCTATCCCTTAGACCGTCTTTGACTTTTTTATGTGGCTATGTGCGGGTATCTGACAGGTAATGGAAACAACTTTGGAACAGGAGCATTTGCTTATATCAAGCAAAAAGTGCTTAACCCATCTTTTCCTTATGATTCCATTTTCTTTTCCTTTGTCCACTTTTATCCAAAGTGTTGTAGAAAACACTTTAGTTCTGTAATGGGTTAAATCTTTCCCTCACAAGTTTTAGACTCTCCCAAATTCAGAACATCCACAAACTACAATTTCAAAATAGAAACAACTTAACTGAAGTTCAGAAAGGCTGGAAGACATGGGATAAGGAGAAAATGCTCTTATAGGTTAAATCTTTCCCTCACAAGTTTTAGACTCTCCCAAATTCAGAACATCCACAAACTACAATTTTAAAATTGAAACAAATTAACTGAAGTTCAGAAAATCTGGAAGACATGGGATAAGGAGAAAATGCTGGTTACCAGCACTTTCTCCTTTTCCCACAATATTTCCAAAAGGTTTCCTCCTCAAGGTATTGAAACACATGATTGTTTGGTAAAGAGTTAATAACATAGGGGCATTTTCTCCTTTCCCCACAATGTTTTCTACCCTTCACAGAACAAATTTCCAATTTTCAGTCCCTTTTATTTTGTCGTCTGCAAATGCTTTCGATTTTGGCAAACCTAAAATTTTGTTGTTTCGTAACAATTCAATATAAAGGATTCAATAACCTATTTTAACTCCTTACTAAATGCTAAAATTTTTGACTTGCAATTGGCTCCTAATTGAAAGCACTTTGCAGACGACTATTCAGACTTGGCTCAAGAAAGACCCGTGCCTCTGTTAGGGTAGAAAATAGAGTGGAAAAAGAAGAAGATGCTGGTTACCAGTATCTTCTTTTCCCGCAATGTGTATGGAAGCCTTAATCCTAAGGGTCGTTAAAATACAGGATTGTTTGGTAAAAGTTAAATAAAGCTCAGTTTACAGTGCAAGAAAACTGACACTGTTAATAGTTCCCTCAAATATTTGTCACCAATTACATGTTTGTAGCCATAATACAGAAGTATTTCATCATGCACATGTACTGGTCACGTTTCTTTAACGTTCTTCTGGCAGGAAGCTTAACCATACACTTGCCGAGTGTTATTTTTATGCCTGACTGACCTACAAACCCAGATTTTTGTCTGTCAAATTTACTGCAGTCTATTTATATCCTTCACACTGCTCCATTATCTCCTTTACTGCCAATGACAGCTTGACTCTTTACCAAACAACAATAGGTCCAAATTGAAAGCATTTGCGGAAAGTGAAAATTTGAAATTTGTATCGAAAAAACATTGTGGGTAAAGGAGAAAATGCTGGTTACCAGCATTTTCTCCTTTTCCCACAAAGGTTTAAAAAGGCTTCTCTCTCGGAGACATTAAAAGTCGGCATTGAGGGATAAAGGGTTAACTGGTGTCCTGGTGTTCGCAACCAAAAATGACTTTGCGGAGAGTGTACAGCAAGATCAGACTGCACATATGTGCAGTCTGATCTCGCTGAACTCACCCCGCTGCTGTATTGGTAGTTTGGGTCATCAAAGCTTGCCCAATGCCAGTACATTTAGCAAAATATTCTTGTGTTGTTAACAGTTTTTCAACAGGATAAGGGTTGACAAGTTTTTTCCAGAAGGTATAGATTAAGATCAGACTGCACAGGATGTGGAATCAGATTTTGAATGTAAGCTGTCTTCTAGCCTATGCTAATTATCACCAAAATTATGTTTTATTACTGTGAAAATTCAACAAAATTATGTTCATTTGGTTGTTGGTGAACTGGGATATAACCATGTTAAGGTGCGAAAATATTGCAGTAAAAGGATGAAACAAGCAAATTTGCCTTCCAGCATGAAATGTCCAAATAATCTAAAAGTGATAAATAAAAGATGAACCCTTGTAGAACAGAATTAGCGAAAAATGTGTAAGGGGTTACCAGCATTTTCTCCTTTTCCAACAATTTTGCCAAAAGGCTTCTTTCTCAGGGTCGTCAAAAGTCAGGATTGTGTGGTGAAGAGTTAACTGTCCCGGCTTGAAAGATGCTGTACAAATTCTGTAGAGATGCCATGAAAAATTGGAAGTCCTCCAGATGTAACAAAAATATCCCCTATAATGGTATCCCAGAGAAACCTAATTATCAAAAGTGATCAATCAAACACTCGTGAATCTCTGTAAAACAACATCTTTGCCTTAGAATCAATTGGCACTGTATCTCCCTGAGACAGTCTTACCATCATAACCCTATCTTAACCCTTTCCCAAATGACAAATTTTAGACGCTTTGAAATTGATAGCATCAACAAATTATGAATGTGATTATAAATGAACTGACATTGTTTTAAAGGATTGAAAACAAACCTGTTTTATTGAAAACAAACCTGTTTTGAATGTTGGTGTTCAATAGATGTGATATACCTTGTGAACAATTTCAACAACAGTAATTTTAAAACTCAGTCTTTATGTGATAGACTTTTGCCAGCCAGTTGTTTTAACCCATTACCACACAATCCCTACTTTTGACGCCCCTGAGAAAGAAGCCTTTTGAAAACACTGTAGGAAAAGGAGAAAATGCTGGTAACCAGCATTTTCTCCTTTTCCCACAGTGTTTTTCAGTCACCTTTATTTTGTCGTCTACAAATGCTTTCAATTTGAACCAGTCTAAAATTTTGTTGTGTGGTAAAGAGTTAAACTACTCAAATGCCACAAAAGTTACATTTACTACCTGGGAATATCTACTGACAAATACAGAAAATTTATGCTCTTTATGAAAATTTAAGTGTTTACCATAATGTTTTCAAAGGACAAAAGCCCAGCACAGGTATTTATGCAGTCGGTAGTATGGAGGACTGGAGACCAGGGGTTCATGGTTTGATCTCTGGCTCGGCCAATTTCTTTCCCAAGAATTGATGATAGTTATTGCAACAGATTCATTCCTCTGTCACAGCTGACCATTGTTTCAGCGGTGGTTATGTGAGAAAGCAGCCAGTTGCTTGGAAAGAAAATTTTGCTGAGTACTGGTCAAAGAGACTCCTGGAAAGCATGGATAAGTGCACTTGCCACCACAATATAACTAAAATATTGTTGAAAAGGACATTAAAAAGCACAGTCAATTATCAGTCAAACAACCAAACATGACATCCAACTTGAAAGCCTTCGCAGAAGACAAAGAAAAATATGATGGAAGCCATATTGTTTTGTCATTGAAAGGGTAGTAAACATTGTCGGAAAGTGGAAAATGCTGGTTACCAGCAATTCCTCTTCTTTTATCTAGTATATTTTCAAAAGCTCTTTTTATTAACCCATTCCCACACGAGAAAATTTTAGACTGGTCCAAATCAAAAGCATTTGCAGATGACAAATGCAAAGTGACTGAAAATTTGAAATTTGTTTTGTGAAGGGTAGAAAACATTGTGGGAAAAGGAGAAAATGCTGGTTACCAGCATTTTCTCCTTTTCCCACAGTGTTTTCAAAAGGCTTCTTTCTCAGGGGCGTCAAAAGTAGGGATTGTGTGGTAATGGGTTAAGGTTATTTATACACTGTATTGTCTCATGGATTCGGATGTAGTAAAACATGTAGTGTCAGTAGTGTGATGATGTACAATAATAATCTTCAAGATGCTTCTTCTATGCAGAACCTGATAATGCCATATACTGTGTTCATTTATTGCTGCATTTTCTTTCAACACAATACAGGATGATGTGCGCTCTACAAAAAGCATATTTCCCTAGACAAATGCATTTCTGACTGAATATCATATTCTGCTGAGTATGCTTGCAAAATTTTCACACACAGCACTACCTACTGTAGGGAACCATTCCAAAATTGATTAGATCTAGGGCGGTTTTGACAGATCAATGGAAGAACAACCCAGTGGCCCAGATATTTTTCCACACAACCCAGAGTTTTAATGACCCTGAAGAGAAAACCCTCTGAAAGCATAGTAGAAAAAGGAGTAAATGATGATCTCCTTTCTGTAAATGTATTCTACTCTTTCCAAAACAAATTTTGATATTTCAGTTACATTTATTTTGTCTTCTGAAAATACTAGCTGTCACTAGTCTAAATTTTTTTCATTAGGTAAAGCGTTAACTCTTAACTAACTCGATGAAAAAGCATAATACTTGTCTGAATTGAAAGCATTTGCAGACAATAAATAACTCTTTACCACTCAAGACTGACTTTTAACGGCCCTGGAAAAGAAGACTTTTGAAAACATTGTGGAAAAAGGAGAAAGTGCCGGTGACCAGCATTTTCTCCTTTTTCCACATTACCACCCTATCAAAGAAAAATAGCACAATTTGAGCCACATTCAATTTGGACAAGGCTAAAATTTTGCCATCTGGTAAAGGTTTAAACATGGCTCCAATTGTGGGACATATTTTCGGAAGTGTAGAAAACCTGTGATAAAGAGCAGCATTTTCTCCTTTTTCAAAATTAATGTTCATCTTTCCCTCAAAGTCATCAAAACATGAGATTGTTACGATAAGGGTAAGAGCTGAATTCAATTATGCAAAACAATATTTTCTGATATTGATCATAGTTCTGCTATTTTGCTTGTGTTCCATTTATAGACAATCATATGTGATAGAGGTGTTACAGATCTAGATCATTAGAAGCCTGGGCCAGTGCAGCAGTTGGTAGTTTGTATGACTTGAGACCTCAGGGTCACTGGTTGATATCAATAGTTTAGCCAATCAGAAATTGCTTTAGTTTGAAATTAGAAAATTCTTGAGAATTTGACTTTGAAAGGTTTGCAAAATATGATTGGTTTAGTCTTTACCAGACAGCAAAATGTTAAACAATGAGACACAATGAGAAACTGTTCCATGAATAGCAATTCTTATTTTTTTGTAAAAATGTCCTAAATTCACATGTGTTGAATTTGAACTGTATTTTATAAAGTTTTTGCAAAACTGGATGGTTCAAAACTGGTTATTGACTCTAGTAAAAACTTTTAAGGGAAGTTAACCCTTTACGAAACAATCCCTGATTTTACTTACCGGTAACTCAGATAGAATCCTTTTGAAAACATTGTGGGAAAAGGAGAAAATGATGGTAACCATCATTTTCTTCTTTTCCCACAATATTTTCTACCCTACTGGAAATAAATTTCAACTGTTAAGTTTTTGTCGTCTGCGAATACAGTCAAACCTGGTGATCCGTCCACCTCCATTTAGCGGCCAGTTCAATGTCCCCCCATTCAATTTTACTCTATATTGAACCTTTTTTCAACAAGCACCTTTAAAACGCACGCAACGGCCGCCGAAATTGTGTCCCTTTTTTCGAAACACCCTGGTAAGTAGCGGCCAATAACCAACGGAAGTCGGACTGCCAAATTAAAATTTCACGCCTAGTGTACTTCTCACGTTCAACCGTTTTCGGATGAACAACTAAAGTGTCAAAATCGAACAATCATATACACACGTCGCCAATTAACAGGTGATTGCATATTACCTGATTACCTCGAGACTGTGTTATTTTGATGCAAATGATGATTTCGCAAGCTATTATACCCGATTTGTCACAAATTTTAAATTCGAAATCACGTGTGAATTACCCGAGTCAGATAACGAAAAATGTCTTTCTACTTTCGATTTAATCCGACATTACTGTAATGATTATATAACGTAATAAAAAAAGAAGCTGTTTCGCTTTTTTTTGTGTGTTTTAATTTTTCAAAAGGGTGAGAAATGATTAAAGAAAATTGTCCTAACAACCGATTGTACCCAAATTAGCATAGGTAAATTGTAATTACATATGCCGGTGTTTCAAAAATTGTCTTTGAAATTACGTTAATTTTTGACGATTACCCGGACGTCCCGTTGTCAATGACTAGTAAACCTACGATTGTTTGACCTTTTTGGCCCAATCATCTTTCGACCATTCGATTATTTTGATTGATGATTATTCCAAAGATGTAGATTTCTTATGTTTTGACCCTACGATCTGTCTATTGTATTATTATTACATGTAACTCGAGACTGTTAATATCTAATCATGGCTTGTACCAAGAGAAAAGTGTTGACATTAGAAAGCAGAGTGGAAGTGATTAGACTTTTAGAATCTGGAAAGAGTTCTCGGATTCTAGCTGAACAATTTGAACTTGGGTTTGCACATGTACTTGTATGTGGGACAAGAAACCCCCTCCCCCCCCCCCCCCCCCCCCTTTATAAATTTTTAGGAAAAGATAACCCCGAGACCATCTTGCGTGATGAACCTCTTTTAAGCAAGCACCTGTCTTAAGCAAGCAATTTTGGAAGGTCCCTTGACCGCTTGCTTAAGACAGGTTTGACTGTACTTCCAATTTGGGCCAGCCTAAAATTTTGTCAATTGGTAAAGAATTGATACTATTACCTATACTTTAACATGCACATTAACTGCATTTTGACATTTTCTATTTTCAGCCAAAGGGACTCTCAGTGAAGACACCATCTCCTTATTCCTGAAACAGATTGGTAAGTCTTCTGTTTGTCTAGCTAGAACACAACTAACGTACATTAACCCTGCCAGCTGGTAGTCCAAATTTAGAGCATTTGCATAATTTTATATTATGAAAAAAATAAATCCTACTCAAGAATTGAAGTTTATTGACTGACAGGTGAAAATATTGTGGGAAAAGGAGTACATGATATTTACCAGCATTTTCACCTTTTTCAGTGAGCCCACCCAGGTACCTCAGTGATAAGCTTATCATACTCATGACCTGGGTCCGTATTCACCAACCACTCTTAAGAACATTCTTTGTCTTATTCCTCAGAATTTCCTACATTTGTAAGTAACACAACTTCTGATTGGCTCAACCATTCGGTTCAGCCAATCAAAAGTTTTTGTTACTCACAAATTTAGAAAACCTTAGAGAATAAGACTAAGAATATTCTCAAGAATGGTTGGTGAATACGAGCACCGGTGGTTGTGAGATCTATACCAGGATTAGGCAAACTTTCTTTCCTGCGATTATTTGACTCCTTTCTCTTATGTGTGTGAAAGAGTAGTCAGTGGCTTGAAGGGAAATTCTGGTCAGTACTAGAATACTGGTGTGGGAAAGCCAGGAAACATATGCATAGGTGCACTGACTTTGGTGATTTGACCTTAGCTATAAAAAGGGTTTAAGACTGCAATTCAATCAATCAGTTCCTTTTCCACAATGTTTTCAAGTCTTCTTTTTTAGGGCCGTAAAAATGTAGGTTTGTTTAACCCTCTACCACACAATCCCAAGTTTTAACAAGCCTGAAAAAAGAAGGCCTTTCAAAACATTGCAGGAAAAGGAGAAAAAGCTGGTAACCAGCATTTTCTCCTTTTTCTGGAATGTTTTCTACCCCATCAAAGACAGAAATTATCTTTTAAACTACATATACTATATTGTCTGTACATGCTCTCAGTTTGGTGGAGTCCTGAATTTTGACGTTTGATATTATGCTGTTAAGATGTTGAATCCTCATAATCACCTCTGTGTAGCCAGGTTGTTTAT
Source organism: Tridacna crocea (assembly GCA_943736015.1). Lineage (NCBI taxonomy): Eukaryota > Metazoa > Mollusca > Bivalvia > Cardiida > Cardiidae > Tridacna > Tridacna crocea. The sequence goes on from OX031070.1 coordinate 23,783,245, forward strand.
CAGATCTTCCAAACATGACATAATGTTCCAAAGCTCATTTCTCAGTGACTGAGTTATGTTATTTTGATGTCTAGATAAACCTGTTTTCACCAACAAATGTTTTGATGTGGTTGGGCTGATATTGGTAATCAATATCACTACTTGCTTAATTGCCACAGATAACAGGATAATGTTTAAACATGTGTTGATGAAATTTTATGATAATCACTTTACATCAATATCATGCAAGAGTTGAACTCTACCACACAATCTTGGGTTTTAACAAACTTTGGAAAGAAGCCCTTTGAAAACATTGTGGGAATTGGAGAAAAAACTGGTATTTGGCATTTTCTGAATATCCAATTTTTTTTACCCTATCAAAGAAATATTGCACCATTTGAGCCACATTGAAATCGTTGCTTGCAAATGCCTTCAACTTGGACAAGGCTAAAATTTGGTTGTCTGTTTAAAGGGTTAGACATGCATTGATGAAACTTTGTGATAATCAGTGTACATCAACATCATAAAAAGGATTAACTCTTTGCCACACAATCCTGAGTTTTAACCACCATTAAGAAGAGGCATTTGAAACCATTGTAGGAAAAGGACAAAATGCTGGTATCCAGCATTTTTTCCTTTTCCAACAATGTTTTCTATCCTATTACAGACAAACCTTTCCATCTGATTAATATTCATTTTGGCGTCTACCAGTACTGTCGAGTTGAAGAAGTCTAAAATTTGGTTGTTTGGTAAGAGTAAACTCTTTACTAAACGACAAATTTTTAGACTGGTCCAAATTGAAAGCATTTGCCGACGAGAATATAAACGTAACTCAAAAAAAGAAATTCTTTTCAAGCAAGTTAGAAAACATTGTGGGGAAAGGAGAAAATGCTGGTTACCAGCATTTTCTCCTTTTCCCACAATGTTTTCAAAATACTTTTATCTTGGTCGTAAAAACCAGGGATTGTTTAGTAAAGAGTTAAAGCTGTGAAATGCACTCAGAATGTTGGCTAGAACAACTTTTTAGTTTTTTCCAAAAGGCTAGTTTTGTTATGGAAATAAAATATTGATTTGTAATAAGACAATACCAGATGGTAACACCCTGAACTTGTCAGCTGTATCTAAAGAACTTACAGACAAAATAAAATTTGTCTCAAATGAAATAATTTGTCTTTGAGTCTTTGAAATGGTAGAAATCATTTTGGGAAATGGAGAGAAAATGCTGGTCACCAGCATTTTCTCCTTTTCAGACAATGTTTTCAAAAGCCTTTTTTCATTATAGTTATTGAAACTTTGTTACTCATGGCCATGAGTTAAAAGAAACTTTTTCAACTCAACAAGGAGTTGTTGACCTATAATATTGGCAATCAGACAGAGAGCATTGATTATCAACTCCCACGTTACTGTGGAAATAAATGGACTCTTGTTTATTAGGGGAAAATGACGTCAATTGCTTCCTTCCAGGAAACCAAAGAATTTGAGGAAAGGGAAAGTCTTCTTTCGATAATCATAATGGGAAAATTGAAGTGAAAGAAGTAGCAAAATATTTTCCTATATCACTAACTGGTAGTGGCGAAAAACTTTGGGTAGAAATCAAAATAAAGATCCATCATTAACTTTTTAGGAGACCTCAAAATTGGAGACTGGTCCACAGAGGAAGAATAGGCAGACAATGAATTAAATATAGCCGAAGGGATTAAAACTGTCTGTAAAAGGATAGAAAAACATTGAGTAAAAAGGAGAAACTGCTGTTTACTAGTAGAGGATTCTTTGTCGGGCTTAATAAAATATGTGATTGTTTGGATAACCCTTTATCAGGGAATACCAACTTTTAATGACCATTAAGAAAGAAAGCTTTTCAAAACATTGTTGGAAGAGGAGAAAATGCTGGTGACCAGCATTTTCTTCTTTTTCCACAATGTTTTCCACTCTTTTGAGGACAAATTTTGTCAATTGTCTTAATCTCAATTTGTCGTCTGAAAGCTCTCATTATGGACAAGTCTTAATTTTGTTGTTAGGTAGATAGTTAAAGGTTGAGATTTAGAATCACCCTGTCTTTAATTTTGTTGTCTTAGATTACATATGACTTGTCTACCAGTAAGGAGTGTCGCCTATAAATTGTTCCTGTGACGACAGATTTGTCGGAGTCCGTTTTCTTAATGACATCATTGGCACATCATTGGTAATTAAACCTTGACAACACAATCCTGTATTTGTCTATTTGGTGACCCTGTGGAATACAAATTTCAAAAACAAGAGAAATAGCTACTATCAGTAATTTGGGCAAGTCTTACTTTTTTTCGTCTGGTAAACAGTTAATAAATACAGAGACATTGATTTTAAGTTAGGAATACAAAAACAAAACACTTCAAGGCTGTTTTGGTCAGAACTTCTCTCAGGTCATTTAACACTTTGCCACGTAATCCTGACTTTTACAGAACCAGAGGAAATGATGCTTGGAAGCACTGTGAGGGAAAAAGTAAATGGCATTTTCTCCTTTTCCCACAATGTTTTCTTCCCTTTCATTTGAGCAACAATTATGTTATCATCTGGATTATGCCTTATTTTGGGTAAGTCTAAAACTGTGCTGTTTAGTAAAGCATTAAAAGTCTGTGCCTTCTGATCTTGACCCACACTGTTCCCTTATTCAGTCGCTGCTTTGCTTGTCTAAATAACCTTTTGCTGACAGTGTAGATTAGGATCAGACAGCACAAAAGATGCAGTCTGATCTTGACTCCACACTGTCCAAGATTGAGATACTGTTCTCCAAGAAATTAGTTTGAAGTAACATTATTTAGGTTTTTACTATCGGCTTGAAAGATTAATTTAACCTTCACTCCATAGATACTCATTTCTACGCATTGCTTATAGGAGCCTTTGGAAAACATTGTGACAATAGGTGAAATTGCTCGTGACGAGCAATTTCACCTTTTGTCACAGTGTTTTCTATGCTTTCAAATGGTGTCATATACACATAAGAAACGGCTTCATCCTTGCTGTTTTTAGGGTCAATTAGAGATACCATAGAAATGCCTTATGGGGTAAACGGTTAAATTATTCAACAGGATAAGGATCAGCATGTTTTGTCGCCCAGTGTTTTGCCAAAGATTACTCTGACAGGGGATGGCTGTTCAATACCAAAGAGAAAAGGGGATAATGCTCAAAATAAGTGACACAATAATGCAATCTATTACAAGATCAATTCTCAAATGAGGGGTACTAAGTCCCACCTCTGTGCATTGATAGGGGACCTTTTTATTAACTCTTTACCACACGATAAAAATGTAGACTTGTCCAAATTGAAAGCATTTGCAGACGACAATTCAAATGTGTCTCAAATAAGGGTATTTGTCCTTGATAGATAAGAAAACTTTAAGGGAAAGGGAGAAAATGCTGGTTACCAGCATTTTCTCCTTTTCCCTTAATGTTTTCAAAAGGTTTCTCCCTCAGGGGTCGTTAAACCTGGGGATTGTGTGGTAAAGTGAGTTTAACAATGATCCAGAATTCTGTCCATGGCAGAACAGAGGTTGCCTTAAGCTTTATTAAGAGTTCTGATCCCAATCTTATGGTATATTTCAGCTGAAGCCATGCGGGCCCTCAATGCCAAGGGAATCGTCCACAGAGATATGAAACCACAGAACATCTTATTGTGTTTTCCTCCTGGTTGTAAAAATCCACCAGCCACTCAAATCAATCTAAAAATAGGTAAGGAACTATGACTTACATGCAATGAGATTATTCAATATTGCCACAATTTTCATTTATTGACTGTCTATAGTTATTTCCCAACTAAAAACTGTGATTGGCTGAAATAACAAAACTGTGATTGGCTGAGAATGTTGTTTCAGCCAATCAGGGTTTAGAGTTGATTAATAACTTAGACATTGGCAGAGCAATTCGTTAGTAGACAATATTTTTCCTTTTCAGTTGGACATCATCTTCTTCCTTCTTTCAAATGTTACAGTTATATTGTATGTGTGAAAATGTTTGGGCGGTCTGAAATCAAGGGTGTCTGATAATTGGGAAATTATGAATTACGTCTGACGATGCTCTAACAGCTCCATTATAACGTTCCTGAAGTGCAAGGATTTGTCATTTTACGTCATTTACTTGTAAATTAAATTTACGATGGCTTTATGGTGGATTTGCTGCTGAATGTCAGCTCATCCTTCATTTTCATTATCACGTTGATTTTCATAAATTTTCGTAAATTTCATTAAACCAGATTTCATTTAATTCCTCTTTTAGAAAATCTGATATAAAAGTGTGATTTTTTTTTTGCATGCAGATATTAGTTTAACCCATTACCACACAATCCCTACTTTTGACGCCCCTAAAAAAGAAGCCTTTTGAAAACACTGTGGGAAAAGGAGAAAATGCTGGTAACCAGCATTTTCTCCTTTTCCCACAGTGTTTTCTACCCTTCCCAGAACAAATTTCTATTTTTTAGCCGCCTATATTTTGTAGTCTGCAAATGCTTTCAATTTGGACCAGTCTAAAATGTTGTCGTTTGGTAATGAGTTAAAACAAGGGATTAGATGTCCCATATATTTTTTCTATTCTCATTATAAATATCTAATGGCATAAATATAGCTCTTATTGCACAACGATGGACAAGTACATTTTTACAAGGTAAAATGTCGGATGGCCTAAGAGCACAGTTGGTCGGGTCCCTGATAATGCTTTTGTAGGTCCTGGGTTCAAGTCCCACCAGAGGGGTTTTTTTTATTTGGGGGGGGGGGGGGGGGGCTTTTTCTTGTTTTTGCCCAATTAACTGTAAATCGTCACACCCTCATGGCTTTAGTGAACATAGAATCTCATTTCTCCTCCCCAAATATTTCGGATCAGAGTATGTTTGCACGCTGCTGTAAATCTTTGATGGATCTGTTTTCGGAATGTATTTTTGCCATCAAGGTTATTTTGTAACCCTTTACCAAACAGTCCCTGGTTTTTACGACACTAGGATATAAGCCTTATGAAAACATTGTGGGAAAAGTAGAAAATGCTGGTAACCAGCGTTTTCTCCTTTTTCCACCATGTTTTCTACTCTGCTAGAAACAAATGTCTGCAAGTGTTTTCAGTTTGGACCAGTCTAAAATTTTGTCATTAGGTAAAGAGTTAAACAAATACTTCTGTTAACATAACAACAAACAAGGAAAATAATGTAGATTTGAGTATTTTGGCTTTTATATCTCAAGTAATGAAACTTGAGCAAGTATTTTCTTCCCCAATCTGTTGAAATGTTTAGGTTTTCAGTTAGTTTCCGTGACATGACTAGACATAGTAAACAGTTCATTACCTCTGAAATACCATTAGTCTTTTTGCTGAATAGATCCTGATTTTTTCAACTTAAAATTTTTTGCTGAATACATCCTGATATTTTTAACTTAAAATATTGTTGGAAAATGAGAAAATGCTGCTTAATAGCATATTCTTCTTTTCTCACAAAGTTTTCAAATTCTTATCATTCATGTTTGTTAAAACTTGTGACTGCTTGGTACATGTAAATGGTTAAGTCACTTTTTATGGCAGTTTGTATCTCTCAAGGAGTCTTAGGATTAAGCTTTCATAATACACCCAATTTTTAATTTTTCCTCTGCAGCTGACTTTGGGTTTGCAAGATTCTTACAAGATGGGGTGATGGCAGCAACTCTGTGTGGGTCACCTATGTATATGGTAAGACAGAATTACACTTTATCATGTCAGTAATGTCCACATGTTACATATTTTACCAGTTCTAGACTTGGACTCTTAAGTGTCTTGCCAAAAGACAGCCCCCATCAAAAGCTCAGTGCTTTTCTTGAGGATCTAACCTGAAGCATCATGGTTTGAATTTGACACCTTTTCCGCTCCGTTACACAACATATCACTACAGTATGACACTAAAGGAGATATGGCTTGCAACACGTGAAAAGGGGCATTCGGACATCTGCGTAAAGTGTCGTCTCGGATCAGCCTACGCAGTCCACACAGGCTAATCCCAGACGGCACTTTACGACTACATTTGATTTTGTGCTACAGTAGACATGGGCAAAACAGAAAGCTACATAAAAAAGGAAAGTTTCGCATCGGATTAGCCTGTGCAGATTGCGCAGGCTGATCCGAGACGACAGTTTACGCAAATGTCCGAATGCCCCTTTTCACATGTTGCAAGCCATATACTCTGTATAGGCACGCAATTGTTCTATTGTCTGGCTGAAAATGCACCAAACAGATAAAACAATTTTGTTGGAAAAATCAAGAATTCAGCCTCTCTGTTTCATTTTGTAGGCACCAGAGGTGATCATGTCCTTACAGTATGATGCCAAAGCAGACCTGTGGAGTATAGGTACTATAGTATTCCAGTGCCTCACAGGCAAGGCACCCTTCCAGGCACAGACCCCACAACAACTCAAACAGTTTTATGAGAAAAATCAAGAATTAAGGCCTAAGTAAGTGAATACTTTAAATGATGAAACTTGAACTACATAATCCTGCATTTTACCAACCCTGAGAAAGAAAGCTTTTGAAAACATAGTGGGAAAAGGAGAAAATGCTGGTGGCTAGCAAATTCCTCTCTTTCCACAGGTTTGTACCATATTATAGACAGAAATTTTCCTTTAAGTAATATTTGTTTTTCTAATGTACATACTTCCAATATGGTCCAGCCCAAAATTTTGTCCTTTAGGAAAGAGATAATCTGCACAAAGTTTTGTGTCAGTTTGGAATGTGCTCAACCTTTTCCCAGCCAATTACATTTACACAAATATATTTGTCTTGGTATGACATAAGATACTTTTTTGATCAAGATATTCTATTTCTTATTCTCCAAGATTTTCTACATAAGAAAGCAATACAACTTTTGATTGGCTAAACCATTTGGTTTAGCCAATCAGAAGTTGTCTTACTTTCACATTTAGAACATTCTGGAAAATAAAGACTAAGAAATTCAATGCTCTTTGGAACTGTTGGTGAAGACGGGCCCAGACTGCTTATTTTCGAAAGTATACAATTTTTGAAATGGGTTATACTGTTTGAACTCTATTTTCCATGCTTCACTGATGGATGAAATTACTGTGTTTGCATCATACCAGATTTCCATCAGCTAATTAACCCATTACCACTCAATCCCTACTTTTGACGCCCCTGTGAAAGAAGCCTTTTGAAAACACTGGGGGAAAAGGAGAAAATGCTGGTAACCAGCATTTTCTCCTTTTCCCACAGTGTTTTCTGCCCTTCCCAGAACAAATTTCAATTTTTCAGTTACCTTTATTTTGTCGTCTGCAAATGCTTTCAATTTGGACCAGTCCAAAATTGTCTCATGTGGTAATGAGTTAAGCAGGAAAATCAATTTAAAGTGCAGTAGCATGAAACAAAGTGCATTACCCTTTCTTAACTCTTTACTAAACTACAAAATTTCGGACAAGTCCAAATTGAAAGCATTTGCAGACAACAAGATAAATGTGGCTTAGAAATTTAGATTTGATTTGGGAAGGGTGAAAAACATTGTGGGAAAAGGAGAAAATGCTGGTAAGTGGTAACCAGCATTTTTTCCTTTTCCAACAATGTTTTCAAAAGCTTTCTTTCTTAAGGTCGTCATTAGTTGGGATTGTGATTGGTAAAGAGTTAAGGGACAGATTTCAGCAGTTGGTCACAACTTTCGGTACAAATAAACAAAACTTCTCCGATAGATTTGAAAACATAAGAAAAAAAATCTTGTAAATGGTATGGTCCTGATGATCTCTATCACTGTTTTTAAATTGCAGCATTCCCTCAGGGACCTCACCAGAGCTGAAAGATCTGTTGTACAAGCTTCTCAAACGAAATGCAAAAGACAGAATTCCATTTGGTGAGTAAAACTGTCCAAAAAGTTCAAATTTTAAAGTCTCCTTAATCTGATGAAGAAAATCTCACAAAATTGATTTGTGAATGTCAGTGCAATAACCTTAAAAATAAATCAATTTAGATTTTTTACTTGAAGACAAAATTTGAGGCTTTTGTACCTTCAAACATTTGCACATGAAACATTTTGCCAAAACTGATTCATCTGTCTTTGAATGAGTAGAAACCATTGTTGGAAAAGAAGATAGTACTTGATAGGGTTACCAGAATTTTAAACTGCCGATTGTGTGATAAAAGTTTAACCCATTACCACACAATCCCTACTTTTGATGCCCCTGACAAAGAAGCCTTTTGAAAACACTGTGGGAAAAGGAGAAAATGCTGGTAACCAGCATTTTCTCCTTTTCCCACAGTGTTTTCTACCCTTCCCAGAACAAATTTCGTATTTTCAGTCACCTTTATTTTGTCGTCTGCAAATGCTTTAAATTTGAACCAGTCTAAAATTTTGTCATGTGATAAAAGTTTAAGGGATAAAATTTTCAGGGATAAACGTTAGTCAAGAGGCCCTTTCAGGAAAGGATATGACACTTTACCTTTTACCAAACAGTCCCATGTTTTAATGACATTTAGGCAAAAGAAAACTAGCATTTTCTCTTTGTCCTACCATGTTTTCTAACCATTTTACTCTTTACCAAACAACCCTTGTATGGGCCTGAAAATGAAGCCTTCTGCAAACATTGTGGGAAAAGGAGAAAATGCTGGTTACCAGCATTTTTTCCTTTTCCCACAATATTTTCTACCCTACTGGAAACAAATTTCAATTTTTGAGTTATGTTTATTGTCGTCTGCAAGTGCTTTCAATTTGGACCAGTCTAAAATTTTGTCGTTTGAAAAAGGGTTAAAGAGAAATCTCATGGGTTTTAACCCATCTAATACCTAGTTTGGAAATATTTATCGATTTGGATATATCTAAAACTTTGTCATTTTGTGGAGTAAATAGTATTCTATAACTCGATGAAGATAAGTTCTATAACTTTGAAGATAAACAAATGAGTCTTAATTAGAGATGATATTGTGCAGTATTTGAGGTTGTTTCCCTGTCACATAATATTTCATAATGAGTTTGAAAGATTTGTATCAGTATGATGTACATTGTATTCTGTGTATTTTCAGAGGATTTCTTTGTACATCCATTCCTTCATCCTACTTCACCTGCAGCATCATGTAAGTAATTCTTGATTTCATTGATTAACAAACAGTGTTATTGCGTTAACTTGATAAAAATGGACCATTCAATACCAAATAACAAACTCAGCCCATGTCAGCAAACACTGCCAATACCGAGAAAAAAATTCTGACCAGTATCAAACAAAAGGGGGTCAGTATCACTCTATCAAAATCAAATCCAAAATCGACTGCAAGTCATTGATGTTAATCAATAAAACTGTCATTAGACAAGACTAGTGATTTTGCTTTATCCATGGTACAGTCCTGAAGTCTGCTTGAATTATGATGTCCTGTATTATTAGTCCATGATTTCTCTTTTAATTCATTTCCTCACAATCCCTACTTTTAACGACCCTGACAAGGAAAGCTTTTGAAAACACTGTGGCAAAAGGAGAAAATGCTGGTAACCAGCATTTTCTCCTTTTCCCACTGTGTTTTCTACCCTTCCTAAATCAAAATTTGATTTTTCAGTCACATTTATTTTGTATTGCGTATATTTTATATTGCTTCCAATTTGGACCAGTCTATAATATTGTCATTTGGTAAAGAGTTGATTAGGTATAATTCTTTATCACATGAAAAGTTTAGACTTTTAAATTTTAAGCAGTCAGTTGCAGATAAAAAAATTAATATGACTCAAACAAAGAAATTAGAATTTTTAAGGAAGAAAAACTTGTTGGAACAGGAAATTATGTGGTAACCAGCATTTTTTCCTGTTTTCACAAGGTTTTTCAAAGTCATCTCTGATAGGGTTATTCATATAAATTGGTGCCATTTATATAACGAATATTACTGCTAAACATGAACTTTATATCCATAGCATCCCCAGTTCCGGTACCCGGTCGAAGCCCTAGTTTTTCCTCAGACAGTCCAGCCTCTGTTAAAGCAATCTCTGCCTCACCTCTCTCTGGTAAAATGGAATATTCTCCATCCCCACCAGCAGCGAGCACTGCAAAGGTAGGTCCTGATTTTGTCACTCCTTTATACAGGTATATCATGCGCAATGTATTACTGTCCAAGTGTTATGGACAACTGGTCTGCAAATGCTTTTAATTTTGAAACGTTAAAAGCTGTGATGTTTGGTAAAGAGTTATTAGTGTCTTGTATCTAGAATTGGTGATGGTCCTATCAGTATCAGTTTAACCCTTTACCAAACAATCCCTGGTTTTTACAACCCTAAGATAGAAGCCTTTTGAAAACATTGTGGGAAAAGGAGAAAATGCTGGTAACCCGCATTTTCTCCTTTTCCCATAATGTTTTCTACCCTGCCGGAAACAAATTTCAATTTTTGAGTCATGTTTATTTTATCATCTGCTAGTGCTTTCAATTTGGACCAGTCTAAAATTTTATCGTTTGGTAAAGGGTTAACAGCATGGCATATTTATTTTCAGATTACTGTCAGTCACATACATGCATTATTTGCGATTAACCCTTTACCACACAGTGGCAACTTTTGAAGACCTTTGGAAAGAAGCCTTTTGAAAACATTGTGGGAAAAGGAGAAAATGCTGGTAACCAGCATTTTCTCCTTTTCCCACAATGTTTTCTACCCTATCAATAAACAATTGCACTGTTTGAGCCACATTGAAATTATCGTCTGCAAATGCTTTCAATTTAGACAGGACTAAAATTTTGTCGTCTGGTAAAGGGTTAAGCAGTTTTTAACAATTTGTCTTAATCCTTTCCTGCCAAGTAAATTAAATGAAATTTTCAAGACTGTAGTGAAATCCCAAATAATGTTATTTCAAGTTTATTTCTTCAAGAAATATACCTCCTTATCAGGCAGTGCAGATCCAAATTCAGACTATAAGTTATGAGCACTCTGATCTTAGCAGCTGAAAGTTTAACTTTTCCTAGATTACTCTTGATCTCAATATTTTTCAGCTGTAATGGTTGTTTAACACACATATTCAGATGTCTTCGATTTGGAAAAACAAAAATCATATATAATACGCAATATACTTTTAACTGTCAGGCCACATCTGGCTTACCAGGTAAGGTTTATCCTGCTTTCACACTGTTCGTTCCCAATATTTTTAATGGAGTTCCAATACAACGATGTATATGATAAAATGTGAAATTTGTGCAGAAAAAATACTGTCAATATGACTCATTTTATCACTTCAGTCAAAAAGTCCAAGCAAGAATGAAAAGCAATTGGATCCAACAAGTCAGCGGTCTGACTTCCAGTATGAGACACCAGAATTTGCTAAGGTGAATAAAAGCAATGGAGCTGGCTCACAGGCCAGCACACCAACTGAGGTAATTACCTATTGTTTGGTTCAACCCAGATGTTGTCACTGTTTTATGTTGTTTCTGTATGTTTTTACTACTTTTTTACAATCTTAAATCTGTAAATACTATTGTAAAATATTCAGTTGCATTGGCATAAAAGCATGTGGGTGACAAACTAACAAAGAGATACTTTTTAAAACATTTACTAAAAGAAAGTCCATTTTTAACATCCACGAAAAAAATGAGTTTGAATGCAACCAGCATTCTCTTCGTTCCCAAACATTTCCTATCCTATTACAGGTAAATTTCATCATTTTACCTATATTTAATTTGTCAACTGCAAAGGCTTTCAGTATAGACAATTTTTTCAGTTCAGTAAAGAGTTAAAATCTTAAAACGTCTACCACAAATCCCTACTTTGAAAGACCTTGAGAAAGACCTTTTTTTGAAACATTTTGGGCAAAGGAGAAAATGTTGGTAACCAGCATTCCTTTCTTTCCCACAATGTTTTTCTACCTCCCCAAAACAAATACAAAATTTATGGTCAAATTCCTTTTGTCGTCTGCAAATGCTGTCAATAAGGGCCAGTCTTAACTCATTACCAAATGACAATATTTTAGGCTTGTCCAAATCGGAAAGATTTGCAGACGACAAAATAAAAGTGAATGAAAATTTGAAATTTGTTTTGTGAAGGGTAGAAAACATTCTTGGAACAGGAGAAAATGCTGGTAACCAGCATTTTCTCCTTTTCCTGCAATGTTTTCTTAAGGCATCTTTCTCAGGGTAATCAAAAATAGGGATTGTGTAGTAATGGGTTAAATTTCGATTGGTACAGAATAAAGCATAGTCAAATCTTGATTTGAAAACTGTCTTAGTGCATTACAGTAGGGACACAAGGGTCTGTTTGTTTTACAAGGATGGTCTTTTGGGTAATTTTAGCTGTACAGAATGAGGAATCCTTGACAGTAATACTAGTGATTGGCAGGATAAAAGAGAACCATTTACAAATCCTTTGTAAATCAATGAGCTGTACCTTTTTGCCCTTAATTCCATACCAAACAATCCTATGTTTTAATGCCTTGTAAAGAAACCTGTAGAAAACATTGTAGGGAAATGAGATAGGCTGGTAGTGGCTATCTGAATCTTTTCCTTTTTACCTCTACATATTCTATTCTTTTGAAGACAAATTCGATCACTTGAACCATACATGTATTTGATTTACAGTCTGCAAAAGCTTTCAATTTGTTAAGTCTTACATCTTCATAGCTTATTAAAAATGTTAAGACTTCTTCAAATTGAAAGGTTTGGTAGGGCAATATTTTTATGCTGTAGGAAAATTAACTAGTTTTGTTTTTAACAGTCATGCCACACAAAAAAAGCTTCACTTGCATGTTGCAGGGCCTTAGAAAAAAGAACTTCATCCCAATATTCCAAGGACAGAGAGCTTGTCCTAAACGTATCACTGTTAGGAAATGTATTGTAGTTGGCCAAAAGGTAGTGTGCATTTATAATCCCCAATCTGATCTGGAAAGGGATGTAATCACCATTTTTTTTCCCCCAAGAATGTCTCCTGTAATTATTGTTTGTTTATAAGGCTGGTTAACTCTTTCACTACTGAATATTAAACACATTGCATTTTTTTCTGGAAGATCAGGAGACAGTTTGTTCACAATCTAGAATAAAGCAGTGACAGTATAGATTAAGATCAGAATGCACTTTCTGTGCATGGAGAATTTAATCCCTTGCTGATTGATAAAGTGCACAGTGATGAGTTTCTTTGAGGTTTGTTTTGCCATGCAGGAAAAAAGATAATTATTTTTTAGTAAAATTTTGACTTCTTTTCCTCCCCTTTTAACGTTTGGAAATCATAGGAGACCATGAACTTGCACAAATAGAAATAATTTAGTAGCTTTTTTTGAGTTGAACATCAGAATTTGATTTTATGCTTCCATTGTGAAATGTAAGGTACAATATCCTTATTGGTATTTATGGAGCTATTGCATTTTTGGATACATGTCCTGTGCTGTGCTATGCCATGTTATGCCATAACATAACATATGGGTAATATAAGAAAGCATCACAGACCAGACAAGACCAGACCCAACCATTAAGGCATTTGACATTAAAAATGGCATCATACTCATGTCAAGGAATTTAAGGCCTCCAAAAATCACAAGTGTTGCTTATTTTACATCCATTAGAGAGGGTATTCAAAGTGGGAAAAAATATAAGGAAGCATCAGTCAGAGAAAAATTTAAGTTTTTAAGGAAATGGGATGAAAAAGTCAGAGATAGCTGTTAAAACCCTCTGAAGAAAGAAATTGGATCATGCTTTTTTATATCTATAGGCTTGTGAGTAAATTTTACTGTGTTGTTGCTTCATATCTCTGTACCAGGCAACAAAATTCTCAACTAGCTATGGAGAAAACTGTCACGGACAACAAATTACCAGTCTATCATGCTCTAGTAAAGCATTAATTTTGTCTTTCAAAGAGTGGAACAGTTTCAGGTAAAAGGGGAAAATACTGGTTATATTGTTTATAAAGTTTCCAAAAGCATTCTTCCTCAAGGTCAGTGAAAATGTGGGAATGGTTGGTAAAAGGTTGAAAGGGTGTTTTTCAGTACATGTGCAAGTGGTCATAACAAAAATTTGTTACAGCTGTTAAATGGAGGACTTGCAAACTTTTAAGTATTATCTTTAATTTCCTTACATAACATTTTTTTTTCCTGTCTTTTAAAGGACCTTTGTAGATCTTTATAAAGTACCGGTAATCATGGTGTTACCCATGACCAAATAGTTGTTTTAACAACATAAGAGTGAGAGGGTTTTTGGAACAATTGTGGGAAAAGAAGAAAATGGTCAGACTGGTTTGTATGGAAAAGGTTTAGAGGAGGTGATCTTAAGGACAAGTGCTACTCTACCATTAAAAACAATGTAAAAAACATCTCATACTGTATGTCTAAAAGACCAAAAGTTAAACAAGACCACAAATTGCATAATGAGGGACTTGGATAAGTTTATCTGAGAGGAAGGGTCAGCCTTATGTCATGTGAAATGGAAATAGATCTGGATGTTGAATACCAGTATGGATCAATGATTTTGTGGTATTAAGCAGACAAATTAGTTATATAGCTCTCCACAGCTTTGGCAATAAAGAGAAAAAGGAACTTTTACCAGTAAACAAAATGCATTTGCAGAAACATTTTAAATGCTGCTCAAATGATGGGGTTTGATTTTAAAAGAGTTAACCTTTTACCAAACAATCGGTGGTTTTTACAACCCAGAGGAAGAAGCCTTCTGAAAACATTGTGGGAAAAAGACAAAATGTAGATGATCAGCATTTTCTCCTTTTCCCACAATGTTTTCTACTCTTCTATTGTCAAATTAAAATTTTAGTCACATTCATTTTGTAGTCTGCAAAGGCTTTCAGTTTGAATAAGTCTAAAATTTTGTCATTTGGTAAAGCGTTGAATCATAGTATGAAAGATATAATATGTATTTAGCATTTTCTCCTTTGCCCACAAGGTATTCAACTATCCTTTTCAAATGGAATTGTAATTATCAGCATTTTGACCTTTGTCCTCTAGCTGGAGACAGTTTTAAGCTTCAATGGTCAACATGGGGCTTTGTCATGGCCCTGTATATGTTGTGCCTCCAGAAACCTTTGATGTGTCTATCAGTCCATGCCTGCACCTATCAGTGCATGTGTTAACTTAAATTTTAAAGATCTTCTAGTCTGAAATTACTCATCTAACTTTTGCACAACATCTCAGAAATGATCCAGCAATGATCCTTGTCAGAAGGTCGTAAAAGAATTGAATTCCATATGCCATGGCCACAGTTGTGAAATTTGTGGAAAGACTTTCAAAGTTAATTCTTTACTAAACAAAAAAAAAATAGACCTGTACATATTAATAAGATTTGCAGATGAAAAAGGTATCTCAAATGATGGAATATGTCCTGGATAGGATGTAAAACATTGTGGGAAAAGGAGAAAATGCTGGTTACCAGCATTTTCTCCTATTCCAATAGTGTTTTTAAGCTTAAAACTTTCTTTCTACAGAATGTTAAAATACTGGATTGTTCAATAAAGGGTCATATGGTGTTCCAGACAGAAAGATTAGCTGAGTCATACTTGTCTCCTATTTCCAAGTCAGTCTGAATTAGTTGCATGTAGGATGATACATGTGCTGGAATTTTTTCACCATACATGTATTTAGATATGCTGTGTAGACAGATCAGCTAGTGTTTACACAGAAATATGCTGTGTGTGTGTATTCTCAGGCTACTATGTGACATCCCATGCAGAAGACATATTGGAATTAAAGTAATGCTGAATTGGTTGTTTTGGTCATGTTAGCCTGTAAATCTTTAGTGAATTCTACTGGTGTTAGTTGTCACATTAGAATGACTTTAACCCATTACCACACAATCCCTGCTTTTGACACCCCTGAGAAAGAAGCCTGTAGAAAACATTGTAGGAAAAGGAGAAAATGCTGGTAACCAGCATTTTGTCCTTTTTCCACAATGTTTTCTACCCTTCACAAAACAAATTTCAAATTGTCAGTCACTTTTATTTTGTCGTCTGCAAATGCTTTCAATATGGACTAGTCCAACATTTTGTCTTTTGGTAATGGGTTAAGCAAGGCAATACTGTGCTGGTGAATTCCAGGAAAGTCATGAATAAGTTATCTGTCCTTATAGCCTTCAAAGTGCTTTTCACTACTCTAGTTACCTTTGCAGCAAGTGTAGATCAAGATCAGACTGTACAAAGCATGCAGCTTATCTACATGTTCATTGTCCTCTTTCCTGAACACTACAAACAAAAGACAGCCACAAAATTGCAATTGTCACACAATCTTACTCTTAATGACCATGAACAATAAAGCTTTTGAAAACCTTGTGGGTAAAGCAGAAAATGCTGGTAACCAGCATTTTTTCCTTTTCCCATAATGTTTTCTACTCTTAAGTACGCAAATTTTAATGTTTGAGTCAGGTTTATTTCGTCTGCAAATGCCTTCAATTTGGACAAGTCCAATATTTTGTCTCATGGTAAAGAGTTATGGCCAAAACACTAAATAGTCACTTTCAGTCTAGAAATAAAACCCAAATGATTGCAATTGCAAGGCATCTTTTTTGTGTGTTTGCAATGTGGACAGTGTAGATCAAAGATCAGACTGCATGTTTTTGTGTAGTCTGATATTGATCTTACACTTGCCATAAAGACAACTAGTTACAAAAGGACTTTACAGGTTAACCCTTTACCAAACAACAAAATTTAAGACTTGTCCAAATTAAAAGCTCTTGCAGACAACAAAATAAATGTAACTCTAAATTTGAAATTTGCCTTCAGCAGGAAAGAAAACATTGTGGGAAAAGGAGAAAATGCTGGTTACCAGCATTTTCTCCTTTTCCCACAATGTTTTCAAAAGGCTTCTATCACAGGGTGGTAAAAACCAGGGATTGTTTGGTAAAGAGTTAAAAGCATTCAAAAACAAATGATACATCCCTCATTTGAGGTAAAATGATGATATTTTTTATTTGTTGTATAATGTTGATTTTCTCCATTACATCAATATCTAGAATGAAAATCCACCTCTGTCATCTTTGCATGTTGCATTTTATTGATCTGAATTGAATAGTGGTATGACGCAAGACGGTGAAAAATGCTGATTGTTTCTCAGTAGCATCCACAGCGAGAGACTAGCTTGCATATGGAATTGTCTGGAATTTACTGAAGAATTTTTTTCTCTCTCTTTTTTGGATTAAAGATTGATTCTTCATTAACAAGGTGTCTGCAAATTTATGGCTTTTGTTTAGTGTTCTCTAGTAAAATGCAGAAGAAATCTTTAGAACATTTAGCCTTCATTTTTCTGCATTTTCAGAAACATTTGTTTTCAGGAGATTCACACTAAGTATCTTTGGGAGCAGTTTTGAGAATTTAAGATTGAAATGTTTGTTATTTAGTGTTATTTGCTAGCTTGTTAATTCAAAGTTTTAACCTGTTTCTAATAATCCCAGGTTTTATAGGTCATAAGAAATAAGGTTCATAAACATAGAAAAAGGGCAAAATGCTTTTCTTGTTTTCTTGTAATGTTTTCTATCCTTTTTAGTAAAATCATTCTTTATGCCACATTTAGTTTGCTGTCTGCAAATGCTTTCTAAATTGACAAGTCTGAAATTACATGGCTTAGTGAAAGTATAATTGGATATAGGTTCTCCTGAACCATGAAATGTTTTAATTTTCAAAATCAGTTTTGCAGACATCAAAATATATATGACACAAAAAAATGGGATTTTATATCAATAAGGGTAGAGAGCATGGTATGAAAAGGATCAAATGCTGATTACCAGCATCTTCTCCTTTTCCCGCAATGTTTTCTAAAACCTTCTTCTGTGGGTAATTAAAACTGGCATTTAATAGGTAAAGAGTAACACTTAAAAAATCTCATTGAATCAATGAGAAAAATTCAGTTATGAAATGATTAAAAATATTTAGGACACATTTTTGTATTTTTTTTTTTTTGAAGGATTTTGTGATGGTACCAGAAGGAATCCATTCTGATCAGTCTGATACAGAGGACAACAAAGGAATCAGGATGTCCATTGATGATGGGTAAGGCTTTAACTATTTCTGCACAATCCTGAATTTAAAGGACCCTGTGAGAGAAAGCTTTTGAAATCATTGTGGGAAAAGGAGAAAATGCTGGCTAGATGCTGACATGATTGATGTGATTGCTACTCAGTGTGGTGGCTTTAATTTTAGAGCAAAGATAGAATTTTATTTGTTGTTGTCATTCCTCTGCCAAAGAATCCTTTCCTTTAAAGATCAGAAGAGAGACAGTTTTTGAAAAAATTGCTGTAAAGCATTTTCTCTTTTTCCAAAATAGGTTTTTTACGCTTTCAGAGACAAATCTGATAATCAGAGGAATATTTAATGAGTCTTCTTTAAAATGTTTGTCACTTAGATCATTCTTAAGTTCTAAAGAATAGTAAAGAGTTAACTTCAGAATATAAGTTGTCTTGAACTAACTGCAGGCATTCATCAAGAAAGAAGAGAAAGACAAAGAGAGAGAAAGAGAGAGAGAGAGAGGTTGGGGGTAGGGGGGGAAGAGAGCTTAAATTGATAACTGTTTCATTTCAATAAAATCAGGTTTGATTGGCATAAGATCAGTTTTCAATTCAGTGAGAAAGATCAGTTGTCAATTCAGTGAGACTGCTACAATTTATTTATGTAAACTATGAAAAAAAGGATGCATGTTTCAAGACTTCCCCGAAGTGAACTCAAATTTTGTATTTCTAGGGAGCTTCCTGACAATATCAATACAGTTACTATGACTCCTGGATCAGGGGCAGCTCTGTTTCACAAGGACACAAACACAGGTATCAATGTGAGCCGACCTTCTACATTAAAGGTGACCTCTCCAGGAGCTTCCCCACCCGCCTCATCACCCATACCTGTGCCCACACAAGTAGCTGCGTACAACAGAATGCAAGCAAACTCACCGACTAGTCCTCTGGTACAGAATAAGGTTATGGATCAGTTAAATGCCAATAAAAAGGTTTGTTGTGATGATGTTTTGCTACTACATCTATTGAAAGCATGGCAGTCAATGGAGATATACATACTGCTTATAGTATTTTGATGAAAAATCATCATATTAATAAAAAATATGATTTTCATGTTAGGTGATTCTTTGAAGATTTGTTGATATTAATAACTAGATAATTTACTGGTATAACAGAAAAAAAAGTATTCATTAGATAAGTGGCTTAGTTGAACTGGATGGTAGAACTGATAAGATTTATGTTATTTTTTAATATCAATCATGAAAGACTCATGTAAGACTCAAAATGTTTAGGATTTGCTACAACTTATGTTCTATTTAACAGGATTTTGACAAGAAAGAGAGCAGTATTAGTCGTCAAAGTTCAGAAAGTAAGATAAATGTTGGAGATCTATCACCCCCACCCATTCAGTTCAGTATTGGTACCCCTCCAGGAAGTGGGCCAAACTCCTGGAGAAGGGGGAGTGTCTCAAACTCTCCAAGCAAATACGGGACCACGCCTCCTTCACCACTGAAAAAATCTGGTAAGTTTGTACATATAATTATATTAGTTTTGTTACAACTTCCATGCATCTGAAACAGATTTAAAATACTGCAACTGAACAAAATTATAGCCGAGCACTCTTTTTGTTTTTAAGTTAATTATATAGATGAGTGAGTTCTAATTATGAAAAAAAAATCTGTATATCCTTCCTTCAACATAATGTCGCACTACTTCAGAAGTACAAAGAGAATTTCAAAACTATTTGGAACGAAGAATTTTGACATCTTGTGTATTAGTTTTTGAAATGAAGAAAAGTGTTTATATGTGCTCTTTTTTTTCTTTTGAACAGTCTCTTAAAAAATACTTTCTGCTTATTTTGATATTAAAACATCATGAATTAGACAAGGAGCCGACACTAATATGAAACCACTATGCTGTGCTACGTTTCATGCTTTCATGTATTTTGATATATCTTTAGGTTCTGTTCCTGCACATTTATCCCCAGTACAGTATCCAGGACCTGGTTCCCTTCCCACAATTGTAGACTCCCCCACAAAGGTACCAGCAACCCTGCACTTCCCTACAAATCTAAATGAGATCAAACCATCTAGTGTCACAAATGTGTCCTACCTGAGACACCATCCATATACAGTCCCTGAAAACCTGCAAGCTGTTGAATACAACGGAAATAGTAAGTTGTTACATGTACTATGTTCTCCAACCTGCATATTTCACCTTTGGTTAATCCAAGATTACATGAGTAGTACATGTATATCAAGACTAGATAAATTATGTCTTCTGTTAAGTATTTGATTCTCATCATCGAAAAATCAATTTTAGTGCTAGGGGTGTCAGATCTGTTTTTTTTTTTTTTATATTTGATTCTGTAACTCCTTACCAGACAGCAAACTTAAAGACTTTGCAGACAATACACAAAAAGCCTTTTAAAACTGGGGATTGCCTGTTGATTTTTCTTCAGCTGTAGCATGCAGATTCATGTAGTAACTTATTTCAAATCTACAAGTTAAATCTGTAAGCAAGAGACAATGATGGATAAAGAGAACAGCATAGATTGACTGTTACTGAGACAGGGTAGATCCAAGATCAGACTACATTTTCTGTGCAGTCTATCATGATCTACATTGTTGGAAAAAGGTTCTTCAGTTGTGCTTAGCAGCCTACAAATTAACATTATCTTTCCAGTTTTGACAAAGCTGGGATCCAGCACTAATGGAAAGCAAGCAGAGGGAACCAGTATGTTATCACAACAACTGTTTAAAGCCGAGTTTGGTGAAAGTCCTACTAGTCAAGGTATGGACTGACAAAATTCACTTTCAAACTTATATGTCTCGTTTCTTATGTTTTAATTATTTCCATTATGGAGCCAACATTTGAAGGAAAAAGACATAACTTGAAATGGAATTGACTTCGATTCGATGATGAACTATGACTTTGATCTGTCAACAGATAGAATTATCTCACAGGTGTACTTTTGAATTTACAGCCCCTCTATTATTATCACTGTTTAACTCTTAACCAAACAACAAAATTTAAGACCAGTCCAATTTGAAAGACTTTGCAGACGACAAAATGAATCTGACTTATAAAATGAATTTGGTTATGGGAAGATGGGAAGAGTAAAAAACAGCATGGCAAAAGGAGAAAATGCTGGTTACCAGCATTTTCTCCTTTTCCCTGACTGTTTTCAAAAAGCCTCTTTGTCAGGGTCGTTAAAAGTCGGGATTGTGTGGTAAAGAATTAAGATGGTAAATTACTTTCTGGAGTACGTTTTATTTAACCAGGGTTTGTATTTACCAACCATTCTTTAGAACATTCTTGGTCTGATTCTCCAAGATTTTCTAAATTTGAAAGTAACACGAGTTCTGATTGGCTAAACCAAATGGTTTAGCTAATCAGAAGTTGTGTTACTTCAAATTTAGAAAATTTTTGAGAATAGGACCAAGAATGTTCTAAAGAATGGTTGGTGAATGTGAACCCCTCATATCAGGGGCCAAATTTCAGACTTGTCCAAATTGAAAACATCGAAGACAATGATGTAAATGTGGCCCAAGTAAGGATAGTTGTCTTTGAAACATCAGCATTTTCTCTTTTTCCTACAATGTTTTCAAAAGCTGCCTGTTGTTAAAACACAGGATTGTTTTATAAAGAGTTTAAGTTTAAACTTTTAAAAACATGCAAATCCCTTAGAAACTTCAGACTTATTTACTTAACTGTTTACCACACAAATCTGACTTTTTAAAGCCCACAGGAGGAAGCCTTCTTAAAACATTGTGGGAAAAGATAAAGTGCTGGTAACCAGCATTTTTTTCCTTTTCCCATAATATTTTCTACCCCATCAAAGGCAGAAATCATCTTATGAGCTACATTTATTTTGTTGTCTTCAGATGCCTCTAATATGGATGAGTGTAAGATTTTATTGTTTGTTAACCCTTTACTCCATAGATACTCATTTCTAGGTATTGCTTGTAGGAGCCTTTGGAAAACATTGTGGCAAAAGGTGAAATTGCTTGCGACGAGCAATTTCACCTTTTGTCACAATGTTTTCTATGCTATCAAAAGGTGTCATATACACATAAGAAACTGCTTCATCCTTGCTGTTATTTAGGGTCAATTAGAGATACCATAGAAATGCCTTATGGGATAAAGGGTTAAAGAGTTAAGCCTTACAGTGCCATATAAACCCAGCAGACATTTTCCAAGTGAATATAAGGCAAAAAAAAATGGAAAACTTGGAATTCCTCCTGCACGGAATCTACCAGCAAAGTGGTCAGCTTGGATCAAATATCAAGATCAGACTAGATATTTTGTGCAATCTGATCCTGGTCTGAACTGGCCAAAAAAGCTACTATAGTTGCTTTAGGTTAGTGATGGGTGAAATACAAGACAAAGATTTTCATTTACAGAAGGAAGAGCTGTGATACCCTTTGCTGGGGCCTCTGGTCGACAGAGAAAGATCTCTACAAGCAGTGACAAGTCCAATTCTTTGGAACGAGATCGATCATCCGGTTACGTGAGGAGAGGAACGTCTATTGAAGCATCACCACCTCCATCACTTATGTACGCCCAGTCCCCATCCAACATGGAGGGGCCAATCACCTTTGTCGCCCCGGAATTATCTGAGGAAACCCTAATGGATGTAAGGATTGTTGTGCAAAGCTCTAGATTAGAGAGAGTGATGGTGTTGTAAATCCATTGTTTCTTTTTGAAACCCTATGTTGTGGGTACTCATTAGAATCGTCTCGATGAGACAATCTAATGAGTACCCCAAAAATAGGGTTTAGTGGAGAATAATATTTTCAATTTTGAAATCAAAATCACTCCCCCTATTTGGAGCTCTGATTGTGAATTACTTGATCACTGACATTTGAGCCATGCTCTGGGAAAAGGAATTTAACCCTTTCCTAAACAAGCCCTGGTTTTTATGTGTCTGCTGTACAAGTCTTTTGAAAACACTGTGGGAAAAGGAGAAATTACTTGTAATGAGCAATTTTTCCTTTTCCCACTGTGTTTTCTACCCTTTTTGTGAACTTTCTGCCATTTTCTCGAAATCTACAATTGTCGTCTGCAAACTCTTTCAGTTTAGAAGAGTCCAAAATTTGTCGTTTGGGAAAGGGTTAATACATCCACCTGAAGCATTATACCATGCAAGGTTGTTATCATATAATTAGGAATCCATAAAATTCACCAAGTCTAACAACTTATTTATATGAAGTTAGACTATTCCTTTCAGAAGTTTTACAAATAGCAAAATATTTCAACCCATGTCAGCCTGCACAGACCGAGTTGGCCGACATGAATCGATGCTTGTAGCAAATAAGGTATTTAAAGTATATCATAGTGGTAGATGCTCTATGCATTTATGAAATTGTAACTATAACTGTGCAATTGCATGTCCAATCCATGTTTCAAGGAAGCAACCATTTAGAGTTTCCATATAGTTTGTCAAATTTATGTCACAATTGATGTAACATCAGTAAGCTTTAGGGTAATATCACTTGCTACAAACTGTTTTTCAACCATTCGTCTAGGTTGTTTTCAAGCAGATTTAAAGCTTATTTAATTCTGTCAAATTGACTTTATGTAAAGCATGATAGTTTTACTGTAGAAGGAACTAAAAAGAAGCCTTTATTTCTTTCAGGACAACCACAATGCCATCATGGCTAAACTGAACTTTGTCCTTGACCTTGTGGAATGTATCCTAGAGGTCGCCAAATCTAGAGCAGCCCCTCTCAATGCTTTTACTGAGAGTGTCAGCTGCAACAAGGGCGAGGGGTTACCAGAGCAACAGGTACCCAAGGTCACAGAAGCCCAGAGGAGATTAGAACAATTGATATTACATGTTCGTGCCCTGCATTTACTGTCGTCTGCCCTACAGCTTGCCAGAGATGAGATTAAACTTGGAAGATTGACTATCTCAAATTCTGTCAAAACAGGTAAGTCACTTGAAATGGAGATTGCTCATTTAACCCTTTCCCAAATGACAAATTTTAGACTGTCCCAAACTCAAACTGTTTACAGATGACAGTTTTGATGGGAATGGCAGAAAGTTTTCCAATGGGCTAGAAAGCACTGTGGGAAAAGGAGAAATTGCTCGTTACAAGCAATTTCTCCTTTTGCCACACTGTTTTCTAAAGACTTGTACTGCAGACACGTAAAAACAAAGGCTTGTTTGGGAAATAGTTAACTGAAAACTTGGTACAAAGTATTCAAACTTATTGAGAAAAATTAGTATGAACAAAGGAGATATGATACAAAAGATATATAAAAGATGGTTATAGAAGTAGAATGAATTGAGTTGTTTTTAGCTCACCTGAGCACAACGTGCTCAAGGGGAGCTTTTAGGATCACCCGGTGTCCGTCGTCCGTCGTGCGTCGTCCGTCGTCCGTCGTCAACAATTCTTTAAACATCAACTCCTCCTAAACCGCTGGGCGGATTTGGACCAAACTTGGCAGGAATGTTCCTTGGGGGGTCCTCTTTAAAAATTGTTCACAGAATTTGATTCCATCAAAAACTCTGGTTGCCATGGCAACCAAATGGAATTTTTTAGCAAATTCTTTAAAAATCTTCTCCTCTGAAACCGCTGGTTGGATTTTAAAATAATTTCACAGATATGTTCCTTGGGTGACCCTTTTCAAAAATTGTTCGTGAAATTTTGATTCGTCAAAAAATGTGGCTCTGGTGAATGGGGGCTTCTTGCACTATACAGAAATGAAGGAATTCTTTAAAAATCTTCTCCTCTGAAACCGCTGGTCGGATTTTGAAATAATTTCACAGATATGTTCCTTGGGTGACCCTTTTTAAAAATTGTTCGTGAAATTTTGATTGGTCAAAAAATGTGGCTCTGGTGAATGGGGGCTTCTTGCACTGTACAGCAATGAAGGAATTCTTAAAAAATCTTCTTCTCTGAAACCGCTGGTCAGATTTTGAAATAATTTCACAGAGATGTTCATTGGGTGACCCTTTTCAAAAATTGTTCGCGAAATTTTGATTGGTCGAGAAACATGGCTCTGGTGAATGGGGGCTACTTGCACTATACAGAAATGAAGAAATTCTTAAAAATTCTTCTTCTCTGAAACCGCTGGCCAGATTTTAAAATAATTTCACACAGATGTTCCTTGGGTGACCCTTTTCAAAAATTGTTCGCGAAATTTTGATTGGTCAAGAAACATGGCTCTGGTGAATGGGGGCTTCTTGCACTATACAGAAATGAAGAAATTCTTAAAAATTCTTCTTCTCTGAAACCGCTGGCCAGATTTTGAAATAATATCACAGAGATATTCCTTGGGTGACCCTTTTCTAAAACTGTTCGCGAAATTTTGATTGGCCAAGAAACATGGCTCTAGTGAATGGGGGCTACTTGCACTAGATGGAAATGAAGAAATTCTTGAAAATTCTTCTTCTCTGAAACCCGTGGTCAGATTTTAAAATAATCTGACAGAGATGTTCCTTTGGTGACCCTTTCCAAAAGCTGTACATATAATTTTGATCCATCAAGAAACATGGCTCTTGTGAATGGGGGCTACTTGCACTATACGGACATGATGAAATTCTTTAAAATTTTCTTTCTCTGAAACCCCTGGTCAGATTTTGAAATAATTTCAGAGAGATGTTCCTTGGGTGACCCTTTTCAAAACTTGTTCGTAAATTTTGATCCATCAAGAAACATGGCTCTCGTGGATGGGGGTTACTTGCTCTTATACAGAAATGAAGAATTCTTAAAAATTCTTCTTTTTGAAACTGATGGTCAGATTTCGAAATGACTTTTACAGGTGACCTTTTGAAAATTGCTTGGCAAAATTATAAATTTGGTTCCAATGTTTCAACGCTAAAAAAGAAAAAAAAAAAAATAGACTATGGTCATCTCAAAAATTCAGGTGAGCGATCCAGGGCCATCTTGGCCCTCTTGTTTGTTTGTTTTTGTAATCTGATGGTCTTGAAAATGAAAGTAAGGATCTATGTACATGTAAATACATGGATAGAGAAAACTTTTGGCTTAAATACAGATGGTGTAGATACCAACATAATCTTTACCCAGAAATAACCCTTTAACAAAATATTCCTGAGACTTAACAACTTCGAAAAAAAAGTTCTTTTTAAAAAAATGTGTGTAAAGGAGATATTGTTTTTTCTCATTATTCTTCATTTCAAAGACAAGTTACCCCATTTTAGCCATACTTCTATGAAGTTTGTCCCTGCAAATGCTTTCAATATGGACGAGTCAAAATTTCGTTGTTTGTTAATGAGCTTAGCTAGTATTGAGAAGCTTCTTTTTTTCTTGCTAGTTGTGAGACAGATGAATGAACACTATCATGTATGTGTAACGGTCAGCCGGCAGCTTCAACACAGGCTGGGATCAGCTGTACAGAGTGCTCTAAGTCCACAGATGGTGATTGCTACTGCCGATAAACTCATTTACAACTATGCCATTGAAATGGTAATGAGAAGTTTCTATTATTTACAGTTTGTGTTTTCAAGCTTTTTTGAACAATCAGGTGCTGTAAAATTCAATTAAAAGGGCTTTTGAAAACATGATGAGAAGTAGAGAAAATGTTGGTAACCAGCATTTTCTCCTGTACCAACAATGCTTTTGCTTAACCCATTACCAAACGACAATATTTTAAACTGGTCCAAATTGAAAGCATTTGCAGACAACAAAATAAAATTGACGGTACATTTGAAATTTGTTTTGTGAAAGGTAGAAAACATTGTGGGAAAAGGAGAAAATGCTGGTTACCAGCATTTTCTCCTTTTCCCACAATGTTTTCTACAGGCTTCT
Source organism: Tridacna crocea (assembly GCA_943736015.1). Taxonomy (NCBI): domain Eukaryota; kingdom Metazoa; phylum Mollusca; class Bivalvia; order Cardiida; family Cardiidae; genus Tridacna; species Tridacna crocea. Next base: position 23,809,857 of record OX031070.1, read on the forward strand.
TTCTCAGGGGCGTCAAAAGTAGGGATTGTGTGGTAATAGGTTAAGCAGTTTAGTTTGTTGTCTACAAATGCCTTTGATGTAAAGAAGTCTAAAATTGTGTCGCTAGGTAAATAAAGATGAATTAACTTTAAACTAAGTATCCTAATACAAGTTAACACTTGTGTGGCAGAAGTGAAATATTGTTAATTATATTGTATATTGCCAGGCCTACACAAATTAAAGGATTGATTTGGTTGTTATGTGGTCAGTTCCCAGGCTGACCCTACTCAATGTGTTTTTTATTTAACTCTTTAGCACACAACCCAACTTTTAACGACCCTGAGAAAGAAAAACTTTGAATTTTGATCTATACAGTCTACGAAAGTCTATGTTTTGGCCTATTGCGCCAAAAGGGTTAAGTGTGATTAATTTTCTTCCATTAAATTGTAGTGTCAGACTGCAGCGTTGGACGAGTTGTTTGGAAATCCTCAAGAATGCTTCCGTCGTTACCAAACAGCCCAGATACTGTTACACAGCCTAGCACAACAGTCTCGGAATGCGAGGGATAAGGAGTCCCTCAATAAATGTATGTATTGTGGTCATACTCTGTGTAATGGGAGCTCAGTACATCTGCAGAAAGTTCTGACCCATGTCAGCCTGCGCTGCTTGTGCAGGCTGACATATAGCAAAACTTACTCTGCATTTTGCCAGTTTTCCACAAGGCAAATGTCACTTTGCCTCCTGATCCAACTGATTGTTAGACCAGAGCTCCAGATAAGAGAGAGTGATGATATTCTAAATCCATTATTTCTCTTCCAAACCCTATGTTGTGGGTACTCATTAGAATCGTCTCGATGAGACGATTCTAATGAGTACCCATAACATAGGGTTTTGTGGAGAATAATTGATATTTTCAATTTTGAAATCAAAATCCCTCCCTCTATCTGTAGCTCTGTTAGACTGCAAGGATTATTATTATGGTTCAATAATTATGTGATGACATGTAAGAGATAGATAGTACCTTCTACAGAAGACCCTTCATTTTGATCTTTGCAGCAGACTGCTTTGGTGGCAATATGGTAAAGTTAAAAAAACTACTCCTAGCAAAGGATTACTTTTTCCCCTTCAGTATATTAATACATATTGATGCTTCAACCCATTACCACAAAATCCCGACTTTTGACAACCCTGGGAAAGAAAGACTTTGAAAACATTATGGGAAAAGAAGAAAATGCTGGTAAGCAGCATTTTCTCCTTTTCCTGCATTTTCAACCCTGTCCAAATCAAAATTTGATTTTTGATTTACACTTACTTTGTCATCTGCAAATGCCCTCCCTCAGTTTGGACCGGTCCAAAATTATGTTGTTTGAGGAAGAGGTAAACCTCTATCTGATCATCCATATTTTACAAATATATTGGTAAAGTTGTTGGCTGCATTTTAGAAGGTAATAAGTTATTTGCCAGAAAAATGTAACATCCCCTTTTAACATTCCTCCTCTAATTGATGATACCCTAGCTTTATTCTAACTGAAAACAGACATAACCTATTACCACACAATCCCAACTTTTGACGACTCCGAGAAAGAAGCCTGTAGAAAAAATTGTGAGAAAAGGAGAAAAATGCTGGTAACCAGCATTTTCTGCTTTTCCCACAATGTTTTCTATCCTTTACAAAACAAATTTCAAATTTTTAGTCACTTTTATTTTGTCGTGTGCAAAATGCTTTTGATTTGGACAAACTAAAATTTTGTCATTTGATAATGAGTTAAAGCCAATTCATAATTGAGATGAAATTAAAAAAAAAGTACTGGTAGCTGGAATAATTTAACAGTGTAATTATAATCCTATTACTTCACTAACTGGATTCGGTTTTTTTATGCCAAACTATCTGAATATATATACACTAAGCCAACATTTTAAACTCCTGCTACATCTTACTAAGAATTTGTCGTCTAACTTGGAAGAACCATAAGAAAAATGAAAGTATCAAAAATTAGTGAACCCTATTTAGTATTAAATATAAAGCTATTTTATGTTCAAATGAATTATGATTGAGGTGAATAATCTGCATCAAATGCAGCGGATTTCTTACATGGCACTGACTAAGACCTGGACAGCAAGGTTATCGTCATCTTTGGAAATTAAACTATATTTTACCCCTATATATCAGCCCCCTTTGGGAAAATGTAACACACCAGGGGATGTTAACCCATTACCAAACGACAATATTTTAGACTGGTCCAAATTGAAAGCATTTGCAGACGACAAAATAAAAGTGACCGAAAATTTGAAATTCGTTCCGTGAAAGGTAGAAAACATTGTGGGAAAAGGAGAAAATGCTGGTTACCAGCATTTTCTCCTTTTCCCACAATGTTTTCTAAAGGCTTCTTTCTCAAGGGCGTCAAAAGTAGGGATTGTGTGGTAATGATAAAAAGAAACAATACAGTCACGATTTATTAGAGCACATGCTGTAAATATCCAATATCTCCGTTATGGACTTTTTGAAATTTGCAACTTTGCATGAAATAGCAGCTAATTGTTTAGTAGTGGCATTTGTAAAAAAAGAACCCTTGCAACAGAAATAGTAAATACTAACTAACCATTTTATCTGTTGTTCTAAATTTGAATTCCAACACTAGCCATTTGAGTTTATCCTGCCCAATCATATGTTTTGTTTGGAACCAAACAATAAATATAAAAAGTAATGAATATAATATACGTTTTTGCTCTTGCAAAGAGAAATTACCTTATCTGAGCCAGATTTAGGTTGTTGTCACCAAATGCACACATTGTTAACCAGGAGGAATGTGATGTTTTAACAGGTATAGTTATACTTCACCCTGTAATATTGTATTCACATACATGTAAGTGCTGTTATGTATTGTATATGATATTCTATTTTTAGATCGAGAAGCTGTTGAAAGACGCCTATCCCATTTACAAGGACAAGCATATTTTCCACAGTACTTGACTAGCTGATAATTGTGTTTACAAACATGTACATAGTGTAAATAGATCATCACCCTTCATGTGTAAATATTTTTTTCATAAGTATGTGTAAAGTGTCATGTTCAAATGTGGGTATCGCATAATGAGAAACAATGACTTAAAAGGAATGAAAGACCATCAAAGTGAGAACATCTAACAGTCAGATTAGTTTCCAAGACTATCTAAGTGGGATTACTCAGAAAACTGGATTTGTATGGAAAACTCAATGTATACTACATACATTTAATCGCAGAAGTGAAAACATATTAGTTGTGAACCAATGAGAAAGCCATGTTTAGATCATGTGTCAGGTACACAACTGCTGATAATTTTAAGAGTGAGAACTAAATTCAATGAAGGATGCAGACAGGTTAATTTTATTTGTAAATAAAAGCTGAAGCCTGCCATAAAGTGGTACTAGTAGTGTTTAACCCAGTGTTTGTCTACTTTTATTGGTGAAGACAGGAGAGCATGATCATCCAAGTCAGTGTAAATTTGGCATCAAGTTGGCTTTCTGTGGAGGAGATAATGTTTAAATGATTTTTCTACAAAAGCATTTTTCAGCCATACATTGTTCCTTTTTCTCTGCATTTTCATGCTGTTGAGAATAACTGTATAAATGGTGTGTTTATGCAATACACAGGAACTATAGGAATGCACATGTCAAAGAAGAGATTGATTAAAGAAAAAGAAAGTTTCTTAGAGGTGTATGAAAGATCAAGGTGATGTAAATTAAGATGAAAATAAACTTATTTTGAAAGGTTTCATCGACTCGGATATTGAATGGAGAAAATATGCCATGCAACAGAAAGGATTCTAAGTGGTTGAAGAATGTAGAAATTGACAGATATAGGCAATGCCTTAATTCTTAACTCTTTACCAAACAACGAAATTTTAGACTGGTCCAAATTGAAAGCATCTGCAGAGGACAAAATAGAAATGACTAAAAATTTGAAATTTGTTTTGTGGAGGGTAGAAAAGATTGTGGGAAAAGGAGAAAATGCTGGTTACCATGTTAAAATGTTTTCAAAAGTCTTCTTTCTCAGGGTCGTTAAAAGCTGTAAAGAGTTAATTTATGAGTGATGATGGTGATCAACATGTGACGATGCCGAGATGATGATGACATACATGTGATAGAAAATAAAGTTGTGATGGATTGAAAATGGCAGAGACAGTGCATATAAAGCAGTAGCAGATTATTTAACTTGTAGGAGAGTGCTTTTCAGAATGTATGGGAGATAATTTGTTGATTAAAACTACTGTTCTGCAGGAGAAATACATAATGGTTATGATTAACGACATTAACTCTTTACCTGATGATGAAGTTTTAGATTTGTCCAAATTCAAAGCATTTGCAGACTATGAAATAAATGACAAAACCTGCAGTTTATCTCTGGCTTACAAGAAAATATGGTGGAAAAGAAAAAAAAATGCTGGTTACCAGCATTTTTTTTTTCCACAGTTTGAAAATGTATTCCATGAGATTCATTTACACACAGGTAAAGAATTAAGTGGTCTTTAATTCAGGTTTGTGATAAAAGATATTGAAGAGCACCTTTCCTAGAATTGTTTAATAAATATGTGCCAAATTTGAAAAAAGTTCTTGCAAACAGAATTTTCTACTCCAATACATTTGAAAAATTCTCATCATTATGTTTACTCACTCCAGATGTCTAAAATTCTTTACAATATCTTTACATTTAATGAAACAATTCAGCATTTTTATAATTACCCCCAATAAAAAAGTAAAAGAAGTAAAAGAGCTGGGAAGACATTCCTTTCACAAATATTGCTAAACAAGGAGAAAGTGCTGGGAAGACTTTCCTTTGAGTCACATTTAATATGTGGTGTAAAGTTGCTTTTAATTTGTAAAAGTCAAAAAATTTGTCCTCTGGTAGAGATAGCCCTCTACCATGCTTCAAAAATTCAAGTTGGTCTACACCCCTAGATGACAAATTAAATGTGGCCCAAAAACCTTTTTAACCCTTTAGCCCATAAGGCATTTCTATGGTATCTTTAATTGAGCCTAAATAACAGCAAGGATGAAGCTGTCTCTTGTGTGTATATGACACCTTTTGATAGCATAGAAAACACTGTGGCAAAAGGTGAAATTGCTCATCATGAGCAATTTCACCTTTTGCCACAATGTTTTCTAAAGGCTCCTACAAGCAATGCGTAGAAATGAGTATCTATGGAGTAAAGGGTTATAATCATCTTTCCTAAGGTTGTTTAATGTTAAGGTTGTATGGTAAAGGTTAAAAAGAACTAGCTTTTGTAGGCCTCTGTAAAAGAAATCTTGAAATAAAGACATAAACATGTAGATGAATTGGAGTGTGGGGGGGTTTTTGGGGGGATTTTTTTCATCAAAATTTGGGAAAAGTGGAACAAAACCTTGACATGAGTTTCAGATTAACCCTTTGCCACACAATCCTAAGTTTTAACGATCATGAGAAAGAAGATTTTAAAAACATGGGAAAAGAAGAAAATGCTGATAACCAGCATTTTCTTCTTTTCCCACAATGTTTTCTAGTGAATAAATAACAATTTGTATGAATGATTTGAATCTGGTTTTATTTTGTTGTCAGCAAATGCTTTCATTTTCAACAAGTCCATGAAAGAGCCATGTGGTAAAGAGTTAAAGAGGAGTAACACAGTGTATTTATATATTTAGATGACTTGTTATGGCAAAGGTGTAGGAAGACGGGTAGCATTTCGTTGTCAGTGTTGTATTTTGAAAATTAGTGGATATTATTTATGTATTTATTATTATACTTATATAATTCTCAGTCTGTTTTTATTGGATGTCTTCAAAATTTCTGTCAATTGTTGCAGGTGTATTTATCAACTACAGCAGAATGCTATAATGAGGAAATCCCATGGTTTTATGATCATGAGAAACACAGCTTTGGAAAACATTGAGGGAAAAGAAGAAAATTCTCTTAGCAAGGGAAAGCAGAAATAGTTGTAACCAGCATCTTCTCCACTTCCAAAAATAGTTTCAAACTTTCAATGAAAGATTGAATCGTTTGAGCTTTTTTTTTTTTGGAGGGGATGGGGTCTGGAAATACTTTCCATTTGGACCAGTGTAAAATTTTGACATCTGGTAAAGAGTTTGGGACTATAGCAGGTACTGGTTATACTTGATGAAGAGCTATTATACATTTATATGCCTGCTGTAACTGTAATAATTGTACTGCCCAGGATTCCTTTTCCACAGTGCTTTGCCTTTGTAATGATCAATGTTTTCATCTTGTAAAGAGTTGGATGATGCTGTTAAAGTATTGTGTATGACACAGTAGTGATACAGAATTGGCTTTGGTCCTGTAAGGGAGTTGGTCTTTCTTGAAAGACTGCTGCTAAATGGAGGTGGTGTTTCTTTTAGAAGGTAGTCATTGAAGAGAGGTGGTATTTCTTTTAGTAGGTAGTCATTGAAGAGAGGTGGTGTTTCAGAGATTGAGATTGTGTCAGTATTTATTATGTAGTATTTTAGTTGGTTCAGACTTCGTTTTGTTATGGGATCTCAGCATTATTTGCTATTGGTATGATAAATACTGCTTTTTATTTTGTTTTTGTGACATTATATTTGTGCTTTTTTTGTGCGAGTGTTTTGTAAAGCTTGGCTAGCCCACATTTCAGTATCCTTATATCCTTTTCTCATCATGGTTTTTCAACCCTAGATCAAACTTGATTACAAAAAATTGATGTAAATTGGAAATAAGGTTGTGTTTGTGCCATGTTTTTTCTTGCCTTTTCACATTCTGTCTACCCAAATGTAAAGTATCTGTATTTATGAACTTGGGGTTGAGATTGAATGTCATTTTCAAGTTCAAGACAAGAGAAAAACTGCAACAGCGTTAAGTCTAAAAGAAGATCTAAGTAGATGCAATTCAGATTCAAGGTTGCATTTATCCAGCATGTCTGAGGAAAGTAGACTCTGTAGATTAAGATCAGACTGCATGTTTTGTAGTTTGAACTTCATCTACACTGGGTGAAAAATTGGCAAAAGTTCTGAAATGTAATTTTGGTTTGTGTCACTTTTTTCAACTCTTTCCATGCTATAGAAGCCTCCACAAGCTATTGTGGATAGTGTAGATCAAGATCAGAATGCACAGAATATGCAGTCTGATCTCTGATCTTCAGTGTCCACTGCTTTCAGATCATAAACAAACTGTGTCTTGAGCTTGCAGTGGAACTTTACAAAATATTTGTAGTCTTTTGAGAAAATGAACTTAATTTATTCAGTAATGAAAAAGTAATGAAGAACAAGCGGTGATGACCTCCAATCTTGCACTGCATCATTAACAATCTGTCTCACGTTTTCTCTCATAATTTGTTTCATCCATCACATTTTAACCTTTAAGCTGTTACAGCCGACTCACCAACCTTTTGTGGACAGTGTTGGATCGACACTGTACAATATTTTTATTTTTCCCGAAAATTACCTTTGAAATAGTAAATTGTAAATTTGGGTTTTTACTATCCGCATTGGGTTGAAAGTTTTGTTTCAACATTTAGCATGATAAGGATTACCACTTAACTATTTACCAAACGACAAAATTTCAGACCAGTCCAAATTGAAAGCATATGCAGATGACATAATAAACAAGAATCAAAAATTGACTTGAAAAGGGTAGAAAACATAGTGGGAAAAGGAGAAAATGCTGGTTACCAGCATTTTCTCCTTTTCCCACAATGTTTTCAAAGGCTTTCTTTCTCAGGGTCGTTAAAAGTTGGGATTGTGTGGTAGAGGGTTAAAGTACCAAATAAAGCTATTGGAAATTTTCATATGAGACATTTGATCCGCCAATAACTGCAAACTAATGGTGGCTTTTGTCTACAGCGACGAGGACATTGTAGATCAAAGATCAGGCTGTATGTTTAGTGCAACCTGATGTTGATCGACACTTGCCCCAAATGTAACTTTAGTAGTGAAAGGCGCTCTGAGGCGCATGTCCCGTGTTTTATTTGATGTCCTATTTTAAAATGAAACATTATTCTAATGTTTACGGTATATTTTATCAAATGGTACATCCCCACCCTTGTAAGACCCTGTTTTATGTTTTTTTTCTCAGACCTCTTTTGTAACATTTTGGCTGAAGGACAAATTTATCACAATGAAAAAAACAGAAGTAGATGTATTAAGTTCATTATGCTGAGGACTAGTTAAAGTTAGGATTGATGAAAAACTGATCTCTTTCTTGACATAACATGTACAGCATTTTTCAGAGGATGAAGCTTTGTGCAATACTGTAAGTGCTTTCATTTTGTTTTTAAAAATATCTCATCAGAATTAATATTGAGAAAATTAGTAAGTTATTGGCTTTGGGTATTTATATATATGCTTGAGTGTGAAAGAATTGTTAGGTGCGACATTAAATGGTATAGGTGCAATTGTATGTAATAAAAGAGTGTGACTATTTAACTTTTTTCACTCCTGTGACAAATACTAGGCATACTTTAAAACATCCTTCCAAAAGATGGATTATACATATGCCTTGCAATTGACTATGTATATTCCTGTGAAAATGTTGTGGCAAAAGTGATAAATGCTAAAAAAGAGCAACTTCCGGTTTGCCTTCATGTTTTCGAAGGTTATCTTTAGATATGCAAAAAGTCGCCTACAGGAGGAAACAGGTAAAAGAATGGTGTAAGTGCAATTTTAGATGTTGAACATGTGATAATTTCTAAGCCATTCTGTAGTACACACATTCATTTTATCCATTCTAATTTTGTCAACACAGGTTTTATAGAGAGGTCTTGCAACTTTTCTAATGTGTGAAATATTAGAGTTGCAATATTTATTGTTGGTTTTTTTTTTCACATATTCACTGTCAATCAAACAATCTTACCTTCAATGACCCTTTGAAAGGAAGGCTTTTAAAACAATGTGGGAAAATGAGAAAATGTGGGTAACCTGCATTTTCATTGTGCACGTTCTGTTTTATTCTCTTGTAAGAACGATTTCTTTTGGTATTTCAGTTGTTGTTTGCTAAAGCTTTCAATTTGGACAGGCCTGAAAATTGTGCTGTATGTTGTAAACTTCACTGACAAAAGGTACCATTCAATTGAAATTCTCTGGACACGATTCATAAGTTTTCAGAGTTCTTTAAGGTGTAATTGGGACATTGAAATGTTGCTTGCTTTTTAATCCTTTACCAAATTTCAAAATTTTAGACTTGATCAAATTGAAAGTATTTGCAAACAACAATTTCATAGAGCCTCGAATGACAATTTTTCTTCAATAGGGTAGAAAAAGAAAAGGAGAAAATGCTGATAACCAGCCGCCTTATCTTTATCTACACAGGCAGCTAGTTGTCATAGGTGTTACAAGGGTAATTTTTTGCAGTGAAAAAGTTTTATTGAAATACACACTGACAGCACACATGTTTTGTTTGCTTTTTGTGCATCTGCTAGATCTATGTTGTTTTGTGTCTCTTTCTAAAATTCATTCTAATAAAAAATTTGTCTTTGGCAAAATCTTAGGGGAGGAAATTTTCTTCAGAATTTTCTTTTCTGTCATTTTGATTATGTAGGTCTTCCCATGTTGGTGTTCAGAAATGACACACATATCTTTACAAATAAATCTTTACCAAACAACATAATGTTAGACTTGTCCAAATTGAAGTATTTGCAGACGACAAAATCAATGTGACTTGTTAATTGAAATTTGTTTTTGGAAGGGAAGAAAACATTGTGAGGAAAAGGAGAAAATGATGGTTACTAGCACCAGCATTTGCTCATTTTCCCACAATGCCATACAGTCAGATGTTTTAACAACCTGACTATATTTCCTTTTCCTACAATGTTTTTCAACAGCATTTTTTCACAGAACTGTATAAACCTGTAACTCTGTATGACACATACTTGGGGCTATGGACATATTTATGCAATGCTACTTGGCATAAAGAATCCTCAGATTCCAAATGATGATGTTTTTTGTAAATAGTACACTGTATCTTTAAATTATTATTGAAACATATAACATTGTTTTATTTGTTGTGTTTTTAGAGAATTCTTAAATCTGTTGTAGTAACTTTCCTATCCTTAAAATTGAGTTGACCAGCATCAGAAAATTTAATATTGCTAAAGATAGATGCATGAGCCAGATTTCAAACTATTCTTGCACAGTGAGAAGTAAATGCAAGCACAGGGAAAGTTAAGACAATATTCCTTTTATTATATACCTGCAACTTTTATAACAACAAAATATTGCAAGTACTCAAACTGTAAACAAAATAGAACAAAATATTGATTAGGAGGTAGATCTAGTAATCTTGCTTTTGAATAACCATTGTGACAAAACAAATCTCAAATCAACTCCATGCGCAAGATAAATCATACCGTGTGTAGAACAGTAATTTACACCATGTAGCTGTAGATTTTTTGTCTGTCGCGCAAGAGATGAGTTACTTCATGCAGTACTTGTACTTGAGCCGAAAAATTTTCAGGTATATAATAGATGTATATATTTATGATTTGTACTAATAAGAGGCTTTAATCTTCAAAACACACTGGGTAAAGTAACTGTCATTAACAATCAAATCTCAGGAAAGAATACTTGCAGTAGCTTTTGAAAACACCTCTATGTTACAGTATTTGATCAACAGCATAATTATGTAGACTGATTCAAATGGTGTGCTTTGAGATTTGGGTTTGCATTTGTAAGGATAAAAACACCATTGGAAAAGAAGGAAATAGTGATCACCAGCCTTTTCTTCTTTGTCTACAAGGTTTTCAAAAGGATTCTACAATGTTTTCAATAGGATTGTTAAATAAAGGATTAAAAGAGTGCTTTTGACCAAAAAACATTTGAGCCATGCCACGACAAAAGGGGTTTTAACACATCCCAGAGATGCATTAACTCATTACCAAAAGACAAAATTTTAGGCTTTTCCAAACTGAAAGCATTTGCAGACAACAAAATAAAAGTGACTGAAAATTTGAAATTTGTTTTGTGAAGGGTATAAAAGTTTGTGGGAAAATGAGAAAATGCTGATTACCAGCATTTTCTCCTTTTCCCACAATGTTTTCTGAAGGCTTCTTTCTCAGGGTCGTCAAAAGTAGGGATTGTGTGATAATGGGTTAAACCCCTTTCCAGGGCTTGTTTGGGAAAGAGTTAACCCTTATCCTGCTAAATAATTGGAATAATTCTTTTATTTCGATAGTGAAAACCAAAATATTGATATTTCAAAGTTTTGTTCTTTGTAATAATATCTCTTTCTTGGACAGTATAAATCCAAGATCAGACTGCGTATTCTGTGCAGTCTGATCTTTATCTACACTGTACATATAAAGGTGAGTTGCACTAAGCAACCTAAGGGTTATTATTCAGAGAATCCATTTCATCAGTAAATCACTTGTAAGGTTGGCCCTACTTAATATCTGTTAGTTGACTGTACATTTAACAATGTTGTCTTTTTATTTGTGAATCATTTTGAAAACTCTACAAAAAATGAAATATGTAAAAAATAAATGTTAAAAAAAACAACAGTAAAAAGAGAACTTGATCAAGCCTATTTGTGTTTTTCTTTTCTTTTCAAAAACCATGTTCTGTTCTGCAGAATCAAATCTTTGCAGACAGTATTCTTTCAGATCACAATAGACAACTTCTGCCCGAGATTAACCATTTGCCAGACAATAAATTTTGTAGATGGCTTTTGAAAACATTATGGGAAAAGCAGTTTACTCTGTTAACGAGCAGTTTTTCCTTTTCCCACTATGTTTTTTTTTCCCTTTACAAAAATGCAGTTCATCATTTGATGCACATTTGTCATCTGTAAATACTTTCATTGTGGACTATTTGGAAATTTTTCCATGCGATAAAGACTCAATGTAGTCATTGAGTACTCTAAGCAAGTCTTTAATAGACTGAAAAATTCTAGACTTGTTTATATTGAAGAATTGCAAATGGCAAACTGAAATTCAATGTTACAAAAGGTGATAGCTTTGGTTTCTGACCAATCAAAACACTATCCTGAGTTAAACAACCCAAGGTGTAGCTTTTGAAAACATCATGGTAACCTGCATTTTAGGTTTGGTTTAAGGATTTCCGACGACATATCTGATCTTTTGAGCCACAATTTTCTGTGTCGTTCTCCTACTTGCTTTTTTTTCCTGTGCCTGCATTTTCTTCTGTACCCTGGTTTTCAGAAGTCATCTTCAGGGTGAAAAAACAAAGGATCATTTCTTGCAGCTATGCTCATGTCAATTAATGGGGCCAAAGATTTAATACCAAACCTGGCTTGAAAAACAAAAGGCTAAAAAAAGCTTGCATATTGAAAGTATTCACCATGAAATGTATGTGTGGTCTTTTCCATTAGGGTGTACCATTGGTTAAACAGTCATGTTGGTACTTACAAATGTTTTGTGGCTTTCTCACACCATTACTGACACATTACTTTCTCCAAGTAATTGACTACTTTTCTCAAATGAATCGGAGGTAAGAGGTACAAAATCATCGGGAAGAAAACTTACCTCAACCATGTATCGAAACCCTCAGCTACACTTACCACTTAGCTACTAAAGGTTATGTGGACAATAAAAATGTTTGATATTTTATCCAATCTTAGACAACAATGTACCTTAACCATTAACAACAATCCCAAGTTTTAACATCTTCACGAGCCAAGGTTATGATCATAACAACATAGACTTTAGTAACTGAAAGCAGCTGCAGATTACAACAATGTGACTCAAATGATGAGATTTGTTTTTGAAAAAGTACAAAACATTTTGGAAAAAGGAGAAAAAAATGCTGGTTACCATAGTATTTTTCAAAAGCTTTCTAGGATAGGGTTTGTTAAATCTCATGATTGTTTTGTAAAGGGTTTATAAGGACATTGGTTTTGCCTTCTAATAAGGCACAAATACTCTCTCTCACTGAAGTAGATGACCTTTACAGGTTTCTAGGTCGAAAAGGTCAAGTCGGGGGCTTTCATGTTAAACCTCATAAAGACAATAACCAATGAATATAGTATTACAGCAATACTTTACTCAAATAATGTCGTCTTTAACTCATTACTAAATGACAAAATTTTAGGTTTGTCCAAATCGATATCATTTGCAGACTGCAAAATAGCAGTGACAGAAAATTTGAAATTTGTTTTGTGAAAGGTAGAAAACATTTGTGGGAAAAGGATTGTTAAATAAAGGATTAAAAGAGTGCTTTTGGCCAAAAAACATTTGAGCCATGCCGTGACAAAAGGGGTTTTAACACGTCCCAGAGATGCATTAACTCATTACCAAACAACAAAATTTTAGGCTTTTCCAAATTGAAAGCATTGGCAGACGACAAAATAAAAGTGACTGAAAATTTGAAATTTGTTTTGTGAAGGGTAGAAAACGTTGTGGGAAAAGGAGAAAATGCTGATTACAAGCATTTTCCCCTTTTCCCACAATGTTTTCTAAAGTCTTATTCTCAGGGGCGTCAAAAGTAGGGCTTGAGTGGTAATGGGTGAAACTACAGGTGACCGACATGTCTGGCATCATACAACCCCTCTATATAGATATAATAAAGCCTTTGTTATACAGCGTCTATATAGATGGGTTGTACATGATACCAGACATGTCAGGCACCTCCAAGTTAAACATGTCAAGATGTTCATCATATGTAATGATAAACTGCTATTAACTTGGAGGTCAAAAGGTTCAAGGTCATGATGATGTTGAACATACAAACTCTGTGTGGGCGATGTGTGCTGGTCCTACCTATGGTGTAGCCAATCAGAAGTTGTGTTATTTACGAATTTGAGGATAAGACTAAGAATATTCTCAAAAATGGTTGCATACAGGCCCTGTATAGCCTGATACTCACCATGAAATACTATAACCTCTACTGACTTTGAGGTTGGTAGGGCAATCAGTAGGTGGAAGTGTGACCTAATTCTTCAAGCTTGGTACAAGTATTCACCATAAAGAGAAGATGGTTTTGCAGTCAATTGTACATTTTTCAGTGGTCAACTGTACATTTTTTAGAGGTCAACTGTACATTTTTTAGTGGTCAATTGTACATTTTTTCAGTGATCTGGAGTTGGGCTGAATGGTAGACAAATGATACATGGCAAACAAAGATGTCGCAATTGATCACCCTAGCTAATTTGTTGCACAGGACTGTGTCCTGAGAAGGAACTGGAGTATGTTGGTAGAGATTTATTATTTGTCTAATCCTCCTCCCTGCCCTTGTGATTGATACAACCTCTTTATAGGCCTTACTTGGGTAGAACTGAAACAAAACATTACACAGGTATGAGTGTATTTCGATGTTTTATGTTTACACAAAACTGATGTCTAGGACATACATGTATAACACAACATAATAACAAAACATAGTCAGAATGACAGAAATGCGATGGTAGATTGTTTGAAAACTTATCAATCAATATTTACGGTTTCCATGGTAACTAAAGAATTATGTAAATCCTGGTACCTATATACCTGTCTGCTGTACCATGTTGATAGTCTGCTACTTTACTGTAACCATTCTTCTACAAAGTGTGTTGTATTTAACTCTTTACCACACAATCCTCACTTTTAACGACGCTGAAAAAGAAAGCTTTTGAAAACATTGTAGGAAAAGGAGAAAATGCTGGTGACCAGCATTTTCTCCTTTTCCCACAATGTTTTCTACCCTTCCCAGATCAAATTTCAATTTTTTTTGTCATCTGCAGATGCTTACAATTTGGACAAGTCCAAAATTTTGTCATTTGGTAAAGAGTCACACTTTCAACATGTTGCCTTGGATAACTTTTGCTGATAGCACAGACCAAGATCAGACTGCACAAAATACACCCTTTAATCTTGGATCTACATCATCAAATTTCTAATGCAAATCTCTTGACGAAAGGTAGTGTTGAATGCAACATAATCATAGACCTCTAGAGAACTCGAATCCATTTACTTGGCATCGAAAGGCTTTAATCAATGATAGTACAGTCTATAACACAAAAATGGTTTCTTTTTTGCAAAATTTACATTTTATGGCACCACTGTAAAGATTTAACTCTTTACCACACATTAAGAATTTAGACTTGTCCAAAACCAAAGCATTTGCAGATGACATAATCAAAGGTGGCTAAAATAGCGATATTTTTCTTAAAAAGGTTACGAAAGATTGTGCTATAGACTGCCTCATGGTTGTTAACTCATTACCACACAAGAAAATTTTGGACTGGTCCAAATTGAAAGCATTTGCAGACAACAAAATAATGGTGACTTAGTGATTATTCTAGACCAGCCAAAAGGGCAGGGAGGCAGGAAAAAGGGGCAGGGAGGAACATTGCCTTGTTGAATGACTTCTCATATTAGAAAATCCTTCACTCTTTTCGAAACAAGTTCAAACTATAACTTTGGATATGAATTGCATATTAAAGAAAAGAATAAGAAAAGATTCTTATCAACTCATAGGCTCAAAGCAACACAATCTGACAATACAGGTTTTGATTGCCATGTAATTTATGATCCCATGATGCACTGTCACACTTAGCTTTAATGTAGTAGACCCGTAACACTTCTGGTGTGGCATGGAATAAAAGTTCTTGATAGTTGATAAATACGGATTTATACAGATAAAATACTTATGCATATTTTTGACCGACTAGAAATGCCTTTGATGTCTCTTAAAAACAATTGTTGATACTTTTGTTAGTTTTCAGAAAAGGGAGGTAATTATTAATTTGCTTTGTAATGAGAATACAATGGTTTTGGATTTATAAATAATAATTCTAGGAAGGAAAAAAAGGAAAAATTGGCTCGGTTAAAGTAGTACAATAGTACTCATTTTAGCAAATTTTGTAGGATGATAATATTGTGGAAATAGCTGTTTTCTATTACAGGTCCACTACCTAACTTCTCGTCAGATAACAAAAAATGTCCAGAGTCTCAGCTGTTTTAAGAAATGACAATAATTTTTATTAAAAAAAATAAAAAAAAACTTAATCATTACATAGAAAGAATTACAAAATGTGTAGGCAGTCCTAATGATGGAGTAGTGTACTACTGCATAGCCATTCTATAAATAGACTGCTAAAAATAGAACACTGCAATGCAGATTTTGCTTTAAAAAAATTGCCGATGCTTGAATAGCAAACATCGAGTATTTTCAAGATAGTTGGCAACTTTGTAATTTATGCAAAAAATATACGAAATGATAATCTCCAGCTGCAATAAGAGTTAATTCAGCTTTATTTTAAAACTATTCAAGTATTGATTAATTTCCCTGATTGTGTGACGTCATTTAACCCATTACCACACAATCCCTACTTTTGACGCCCCTGAGAAAGAAGCCTATAGAAAACATTGTGGGAAAAGGAGAAAATGCTGGTAACCAGCATTTTCTCCTTTTCCCACAATGTTTTCTACCCTTCACAAAACAAATTTCAAATTTTCAGTCACTTTTATTTTGTCGTTTGCAAATGCTTTCAATTTGAACCAGTCTAAAACTTTGTCGTGTGGTAAAGAGTTAAAGAAATTAGCAGACGTTAAAGTACCTGTGGGGGGAAAAAAGTCAGGGTTTCGAGGGACAAAGGGATGGTTTAGCAAGTTAATGACAGAGAAGGATTATAACACCCTGCTGTCCTGTCTTAATTGACGAAGTTGATAAAGGATAATTAGTGTCACCCTTAGTCTTAGATTGGCTGTATTTCATGAATATAGTCAGGTCGGAAGAAATTTATGGCGACTTTTTGTGACTGCAAGCTTGACGAGACAGAGCCGAGACACTGAAGATGAGTTTATTGCCCATGTAGCTCGGTGGTTTGTTCTGAAACCAGAACAATACACAAACAAATTTTGTATGTATTTGATAAGGGCAACAGGGCGGGTGTTCACAGATTCGAGGGCAGAGGGGCGGAGTGAAAAAGGGGCAGGGCGGCGCGCCCTGCTATTCCGCTCTAGAATAAACACTAGGTGACTGAAATATAGAAATTTGTTCTGGAAAGGGTAGAAAACACTGTGGGAAAAGGAGAAAATGCTGGTTACCAGCATTTTCTCCTTTTCCCACAATGTTTTCTAAAGGCGTCTTTCTCAGGGGCGTCAAAAGTAGGGATTGTGTGGTAATGGGTTAAAACACTGGATTATTTGATGAAGAGCTCCACTGCACCATTCAAACATACTAACCATACATAGTAGTTCAGAGAATTTAATCATAAAGTATCATCCAAAATTAATTCCATTCAGATTGAATTACCGGGTATTCCTTCTTACAGGGAATTATAGGGGTAAAGTTCACGATTTCAAAACTATAATGAAAAGGTAAGGTAACTATTATTGCATGTTTGCAAATTAAATGTAATACATGCATATAGTCAGAAATTATACAGGACTGCTTTCTCTCTTTTTGTTTTACATGTCTTTCATAAATGAGAGAGTTAAATGCAAATGATGGTTCTGTATTTGGAAATGTAAGCACTGATACAAATATAAAATGTTGGAAGACACCGTTTTCTTTACATAAATCTTACAAAAATCATAAACTGTCCTTTTCGTACTCATCTGATAGTAACCAGTTGATTACAGTACATCAACTACATGTATACGCATAATATCACACATATTGAGGCACTGATATACTTAAAACAGAGGATCTGCTAAGGTTAAGGGGACTGAAGCATTCAATAGATCACAAATCCAGATTTTGTTGGGCTCTTTACCAAATGACAAAATATTAGTCCCGTCCAACTTGAAAACAACTTGCAGACAAAAAAAAAATGTGATTCCAGAATTGAAACTTCTTTTGGGAAGTGTAGAAAATACTGTAGATCTGCTCTACATTGAGTAATAATAACCTTCAGGATATTATGATCTAAAAGAACAAAATGTTGTTATTATCCTAAATACTTATAAAAAAAACTACAAGAATACATTTATAAATATTGTAAATATTTTGGTACATGATATTGTTCAAAATATGGAAACTTTTTCGAGAACAAGTAAGTTAAAAATGAACTGTGTTTGAACATCTTTCATACAGATAATAGTTTGCCATACCTTTCTTAGTCAAAACAATCTACAGAATAGTAATTAATTAATAGATTACATAATCTACATCAAATGTTTCAGTAGTCATCTACCTAGAAAGACCAATGTATCTTCTCTCAATTAAATAAATTCATTACCCTTATGAAGCATTGGGTTCTTTTTTCTTTTGCCTTTGAATGAACTCTGAATTTTCCCACCTCTGAGGGAAAAAACTTTGAAAACAGTGTTAAATGAAGAAAAATGCTGGTAACCATATAATAATTCATAATTTTACCAAACTATCCAGTGTCATTTGGTAAAGAGTAAGAACACTATCCCAGGTTTTCAAGACCCTGAAAAATAAGCGTTCTGAAAACACTGTGGGAAAAGAAGAAAATGCTGGTAACCAGCATTTTCTCCTATTACCACAATGTTTTCTACCCTTCTCAAAACAAATTTCAATTTTTGAGTTACCTTGATTTTGTCGTCTGCAAGTGTTTTCATTTTGGACAAAAAATTCTGTTGTTTGGTAACATGGGGTCAAATAGCTGGGTGGAACAGCATGAAACAATGGAATAAAGTCAAACAAAAATTCTATTGAAACATTGCATAGATATGTCAAATTTTAGATTAGAAATATTGAACATCAAAAATATTATTGCATAGTTTTGAACATCAGGAAAAAACAGAGTGGCAACATTATGTCTTTGATTGAATCAAATATGATAGATTGTCATGATATACTGTGAATAAAATTGTTTAAATTATGGAGTTTGGATGCAAACATTTTTAAACGTTTTAAATTTAAAAAAAAAAAACTTTCTTCTTTCTAGCCAGTGATTAAGAAATATCTAAAGAAACTCTTTTTTTGTAACTGCCAAAATTAGTTTGAGCATTTTCTTCCATGTTGACAGAGCATTAACCCACTACTAAACAACAAAATTTGTGAAACCTCCATGTTAAATGCATCTTCATACATCAAATAATGGAATTTGTCTCTGAAAAGGAAGACAACAACATGGGAACACAGGAGAAAATACTGGTCACCAGCATTTACTCCTCTTCCTAGAAGTTATAAAAATAAAAACATGTTTGGTAAAGGATTGATCACCTAAAGTATTAAAATTTTAACTAAATAAATGCAATATGAACTATTTCCTCCAGCTGGGCATTGAATAGTTAAAAATAAGAAAATTCTTTACATATGTGGTTAAACAAACAGGTAGAAAAAAGGGTTTTAGTATATTGTCAAGTACATATACTACAATAGGTATGGTAAAAAGAATGACAGTCATTGGAAATAAAGATATAAATTGAACATAACACTGGCAAAAACACATTAAATTTGGCAGGTAAAATGTAATTCTAGAAGATAAAATAAAACCTATGTACAAGTGTTCAAATTTAAAAAGTTAAGTCTTTTTATTCTACAAATGATAATGGGGTTATACTATTAAAATAAACCTGGAGTAAAATAAAACTGAGGTAATAATGTCAGTAAAAATGAAATTCATTGTTTCAACCAGATTAAAATGTCTAAAATACTTTTCAAATGCAGATATTAGCAAATCTAAAGAAAGTTGTAGTCTCTTTAAAAAGAAAGCAACAAGTTTTTAAAAATGAAATAGTTCAGGAAAAAGATACCATCACCTTTTAGTTTCAGGAAATCTAAGATTGATTGTTGAATCCAGCCTTATTCTACACTGTGGTTCTCTGTCATAAGATTAGTTAAGAGTTTTACTGTAGATGAAGTGATGAACACACAGGGAGGGGATGTAATTGATTTTGAAATTTGTCATCTTGTAATTATTTTCAACTTTGGGCTGGTGCAAAGCAGGTAACCGTTTTTTTTTTTTTTAATATTTTCTATTTTCTATGTAAATGGAACTTTAAGTATTGTTATTACTTACGGTTTTACAGAGCAAAATGGTTGACCAAATCAAGAATAAACTCTATCTGTGTCATACATGTTTCCTAAAATTCTAAAAATATTTACATAAAACTGTCCTGATACAAATACAGAAACTTGGCACTCCAGAAATATTCATCCATCTACTTTCTTTCTGAAATATTCAGTGGCTGGAATTTCTCTGTGAACACATCAAACTTTAACTAGACAACAAAATTTTACGCTTTGTTAAACTGACAAATCAAATGTGACCTGGGTCTTTGAACAGGTAAAAAACCGTTGTGTGAAAAGCCTTCTTTCTTAAGGTCATTTAAGTGCCGATGTTTTTGTTATAAGGTTAAGTACAACTGGATATTTCACAAATGAAGTCGGCGGATGTGAACAGCAATAAAAATACAAAGCACAAACAAAAACATATTGTGTAAACTAAAGTTGGAACCTGTACACCCCAAAATACAGATCCTTTCCTACTTTAAACTATAGATTATGCACCATAATATTAACAACAACCATAATATTTACACTTCATTAAAACTTAAAAAACTTCAAAGACATGCAATAGTAACAATGATCAGACAGAAAAATGAACATTATGAATTAGTAATATCAGATTTCCATGTAAGACTAGAAAATTGCTATCGAAAAGTACTAGGAATTGTATCTTGCAAGTCAAGGCAAAAAATGAGGTCGACATGAGGATCAATGATGTACTCTTTCTCTTGCTTTATCTTATCAGCCTAGAACACAATGTTTGAAGATAAAAGAGGAAGTCTGAACTTAAGCTTAACTTTACATAAATTAAATCTGCAAGTTACTTGGTCTCTATTATCAAGCAAAGTAGCTGAATATAATCAAATAATAGTTTGTTGAATACTTTCTGACTGGAATTTTGTATACAGGTAAGCAACAGTTTAATGTCAAAAGATAAATGGTTCCTTGAGATGCAGAACTGCTGCAATCAATGGAGGTTTTTGCCAATAATATTAGTCCACATTGCCACCCAGAATCTGATATGACTTTCTGTCCAATCAGTGGTGGAATTTTGTAAGTTTGAATGTTGTTCATTTCGCTTTAGCTGAAAAATGTTATCAAACTGTATGCAACTCATTTTTTTCTGTGTGCAACTCATTTTTTTCTGCCATTCATTTCATTCCAACCTCATTGTAATCGAGAAGTCCAAACTGTTTCATAGCAAATCAAATGGAAACATTTCCACCCCAATCTGTTCAAATATCTTTGAATCGAATTTGTAAGCATTATGTATGGAAGAGAAAGTATTAATTTACTACAATAATCCTACAGCTATGTAAGAGTTCATGAACTATGACATCAGAAATCAACCTAAATAACCAAGGACTTTTCATTGTCCTGGTACATATTTCCTACAGATAAGTCCTAACATATTGCCCAAACAGTTTTACAAAACATGTTTTCAAATAGTTGGGTACATTATTTTGTGAAATATAAGTAGACAGAAAATTCTATGATAAGTACTATTTCTTTCTAATGACAAGATTTTAGCATATAGAGCATTTTTCTCAGAAACTCACATCAATGCAGTACAAGCTGGAAAAAGACAATGCATAAATGTTTTCAGGTTCGCACATTCAGACCATATTATGCCCCCCTCAACTTCTTCCCTAATATAAGTGAGTTTAGACGATCCCAAGTAAGGCAGCTTTTGAAAAGAAAGAGGGTAAAAGAGAAAATGCTTGTGATGGTTATTTTCTCCAATTCCTACATTACTTTCAAATGCCTTAAATCTAAGAAAATGTTCAGTAAAGCATTAACCCTTAACCACACAATCTCGAGTTTTCAAGACCTAGAGGTTTGGTACACAGCATGTTATTCCTTCTCATAGAATGTTTTGTGCCCTTTCAGTGACAAATAATGAATTCAAGCCACATTTATGTTTTTTTCAAGATTAAAGCTTTTGCGGGTAACAGATTAAATGTGACTCAAGTTTTGTGCCTTGTCTGAGAAAGGGTAAAAAAGATTGTGGGAAAAGGAGAAAATGCTGGTCACCAGCATTTTCTCCTTTTCCCATAATCTTTTCAAACAGTTGCTTCCTTAGGGTTGTCAAAAACTAGGGATTGTTTGGTAAAGGGACAAGACATAAATCTATGAAGAAACAAGGAGCAAGGTCCCAATGCTATAATATACTATTTCAATATGAAATGCCTGTAACCCAGCTTGTACCAACAAGATGCTGTGTAACAATAAATATGAACATAACTGTCTTTAGCACTTCTTTAAGCCTCTGCAGACTTGACTTTATTTTTGTCATGGTCTTTTAATTTTCTGTAAAAACTCTGTACGTAGGTGAAGACACATTTCCAGTCTGGCTTCTTCATCATGACCATATCTTCCACGTCCAGTAATGGCGCAATATCAGCATATTTCCTGCAAGTTTAAAATCAAATCAATCCTTAACTGTTTACCACACGACAAAATTTTACACCTGTACAAATTGAAAGCATTTGCAGACGACAAAATTAATGAGAGTTAGAAACTAAATTTTGTGCTAGGAAGGGTGGAAAATATTGTGGGAAAAGGAGAAAATGCTGTTTACCAGCATTTTCTCCTTTCCCCACAATGTTTTCTAAAGGCTTCTTTCTCAGGGTCGTCAAAAGTAGGGATTGTGTGGTAATGGGTAAAACTAATTTGCCCAACTATGGTTGTCTTTCCACTTAATGTAGATCAGGATCAAACTGCATAGAACATGCAGTCTAATTTGCTATCTATACTGTCAGCTTTGTTGAGACATTCTTGACAATAGCAACTTTGGCACTGCAATTTTTAGTCTTGAAATCTCTCTTCTTCAGCAAATATCTGGTCATACGTTTTCCATTCATGGTTGACTGATTTCACAAGAATCCTGAGTTTTAATGATCTTGCAGAAGAACACTTTTGAAAACACTGTGGAAAATTGAGAAAAAACATTTTTCCTTTTACAGGAAACTGAGGACAACACTTACTCTGCTGTGTCAAAAGCCAGCTCAAAGTTCTTCCTTCGTTGTTTCGGATCCAGAGAGTAAAAGTCAAATGCTTCTGGATAAAAGTGATGGATTAAGGCACAGAATGCAATCCCATCATTCCAGGAGGTGGAGAAATTCTGAATTTCAATTTTCTACAAATCAAAAAAAAAAAAATAAGAATAATAATTATATCATTTTATAACAGAAGCACCATTTAGAAATGAAACAGGATAGAAAAGTATTTTTATAAAAAAATTCAAATTACTATTTCAAATTGGTAAAAAGTGATAATAGTTGTATCCGTTTCAAATAGAATTAATGTATGTCACATTTCTACTTCAAATTTTAAAAGTGGAAAGTCTTACCAGTTTTAGAAAAAAGGACAAAACTATCTGTCACAAAAAATCTTGATACTGATACATGTACTTCCATTTATATAAAAGATGGCGACTCATGCATTGCATGTTCAATACATTAAGATAAATAAAGATAGAAATTTGATTACAATCTTACTTTCAATACCTTGTATAAAAATAACTAGGACAAGGACATGGAAACCAAGATTTAATTAAGTAAGCTTGATTCTTTCATAAAAAGACTTAAACAAAATTTGCACAACAAATCATTGCAATTAGAATAATCACGAAAATACATAATTTTAATGCTGATCAACCTTCAGACGACCAAAACTGACAGTTTGCAAGACAAGGTTAAAAGATGAAGAAAAGTCCATACAACTTACAACAAAGCCTGCAGTGTATATATGCAAAATGTTTCGTCTTATAATTATGTTGCTAGGAGAAGTAAAGACATGCATGTATAAGCAAATAAAAGTATAGTAATGGAATTCACTTACATATTAACAGAATTTACTTAATTATTTGTATTTGTAAAAAGTTAGGTTGCATTTTTTGTTTTTTGGATAACAGAGCTGTACATTTTGGAAAAGCGTTCATTCCACACTGAAGCAAGCATTCCAGTCTTTGCTATTCATAATAAGACCTGTTTTACATACTTCTTTCCTTATTTCACTCTTAGCCTTATGCTTTACCACCATTTTCAGGAGACAATATTTAATGAATGGCATGTAAATATGTTTCAAAAACGGAAATGAGTGTATATCATTGGTAATTTCTTACAGCATCCAAGTATTGGAGAAAAGTCAGTCGTCTTACATTGTTTGAAAAGACGAAAGTGCTGGTAAACAGCATTTTCTCCTTTTCCAAAAATGCTTTTTGTCCTTCCGAAGACATTTAAATTTTTGAGCCACAACTGTTGTTGTCATCTGCAAATGATCTGAATTAGGACTAAGTCTAAAAATTTGTCATTGGATAAAGGTCAGACCCCCTTTTGCTAGAGTACCGCTCAAACATTAAGTTTTCAACAGTTTTCCATAAATGTCAAAAAACTCTGCACTCAAACTTTAATCAATACTAAGCCAAGGTCCTGCCTCAATTTCTGGAATAATCATCCCATCTGAACAGCACTGTGGCCGAGATCAAACCAAGAACCTATGAGCCAAAAATCAAATACCGTTACTTTAAGTCTTTACCATACAACAAAATTTTAGACCTGTCCAAATTGAAAGCATTTGCAGATGACAAAAAAATAGTCACTCAAAAATTTGAATTTAATTGCCTTTAGAAGAGTAGAAAACATTGTGGGAAAAGGAGAAAATGCTGGTAACCAGCATTTTCTCCTTTTCCTACAATGCTTTCAGAAGGCTTCTTCCTCAAGGTTGTAAAAACTAGGGATTGTTTGGTAAACCTCAAACTGTGCTACAATGGACCATAATACAGATTGTATAATTTTTTTCCAGAATCAACATTTTAGACAAGTCAAAATTCAAAGCATTTGCAGACAACAAAGCATGGCTCTAATACACAATGAAATTGTCCAAACTGTAGAAAACATTGTGGGAACAATAACATTATGGAAATACCTCTGAAAAAAGTGCCATTGCTTGCTATAAAAACCTGGTCTTTTTCACGATGTTATTTTAAGCTGTTTACTCAAGAGATGATCTGTTGTTTTTGCTTGGTAATAGACTATTGGGATATGTGATGTATAAAACACCTTTATCTCCACATTCTGACTGACAGATTGGCTCCACTTTGCCTCCTCCAGCAAATCTAGGAAATATCTCAGGAATTGTTCCACATATTTTTGTTGGAACAGTCTATGGTTATACTTCCTGTACCTACCTCAGGCAAAACATATCCAAAATGCCAATTTGACCCTGTTAGTTTTTTATTACTCAACAAACACTGCTTTTAATGCCTTTGCAACCTGACTGCTTTAACTCTCTACCACATGACCACATTAATTTTCAAAACCTTACACTGGTCTAAATTGAAAGCATTTGCAGACAACGAGTTCAGCGTGGTTTAAATCGTTAGATTTTTCTTTTGAAGTGTAAAAAACAATGTGGGAAAAGAAGAAAATGCTGGTTATCAGCATTTTGTCCTTTTCTCTCAATGTTTTCAAAAAGGCTTCTCTCTCAGGGTCATCAAAACTCGGGACTGTGTGGTAAAATGTTAAATGAACTAAAGGCGCTTGAGCGCCTGTATCGCTCCACAGGCCTGATTTTTCTGTAACGGTGAAGAGAAGCTTTTAACAATTACCATTCATTCCTACATTTTAGGTCACGAAAGAAAAAAAGCTATGAAAAACATTGTGAGAAAAGAAAATAAAAGTAACCTGAATTTTCTTAGTTTTACACAATAATTTCTACCCTTTTTGATACAAGTTTTACTAATTTGAAGATTTATTATGTTGTCTGCAACATCTTTCAATCATGGCCAGTTATAAAAATTTTGTCTTCTTGTTATAGTTAACTCATTACCAAACGACAACATTTTAGGATTGTCCAAATGGAAAGAATTTGTAGATGAAAAAATAAAAGTGACTGAAAATTTTAAAGTTGTTTTGTGAAGGGTAGATAACATTGTGGGAAAAGGTTACCAGCATTTTCTCCTTTTCCCACAATGTTTTCTAAAGTCTTTGTCAGGGATCAGTTTGATTGGTTGCCTTATCACAACAGTAAAGCCCTGTCCCTCTTTGTACTAGGTCACCAGTAGGTCAACAAACCTTTACCAGAACTAATCAAAGTGCAGAGGTTCTTTTGTTTTATATGAAAAGGATTATAGATTGTGTAAAGCAACCATCTTTAACTCTTTACCAAACGACAAAATTTTGGGATGTGACCAAACTGAAAGCATTTGCAGACAACAAATTAAACATTGATGAAATGATGATTTCTCTCTTTGATAGAGTAGAAAAAACTGAGGGAAAAGGAGAAAATGCTGATTACAAGCATTTTCTCCTTTTCCAAAAGTGTTTTCCAAAGACTTCTTCTTTAGGGTCGTTAAAAGTCAGGATTGTATGGTAAAGACTTACCACCAAAGGAACTAACCTGCAATACAAAAATGAAATCCAACGAATAGTTTGAGAGAAGGAATTTTTCAAAGATTTTACTTTATACCATAAAAGGAAAATGAGTCTCCCATAAAAGCCATGTTTTTTGACGGATCCTTTTTTTTTAAGGCATCCTGTAGACCTCTATCTAAGGAACATTCCTGCAAAATAATAATGCTATCCAATAAGTGGTTTGGGAGGAGAAGATTTTTAAAGGTTTTTTACTTTGGTTGCCATGGCAACCAGAATTATTCATGGAACACAATTATTTGAAGGAATTTGAAAGAGGACCACCTAAGGAACATTCCTGTGAAATTTGGTAAAAATTCAGTCAATAGTTTCTGAGGAGAAGTTTTTAAAGAAAAAGTTTACGGACACACGCACGCACGGACACACGACAGACACAACGCCATGACAATAGCTCGCTGGCCTTCGGCCAGTGGAGCTAAAAACATAGAAAAAATAAATTTAAAGTTATAAGCATCTACTCCTTTTCACACATTTTCTTCCATGCCACAGGAAAATAATATTTTGGCCTTTGAACAGATTTTTCAGATCTTTGTCCTTTCGACAAAGATCTGTAATAATTATATACTTCACAACTCACAAATGGGTTATCGTAATGAAGCAACCCCATGTTCATAATTATGACTCGGAGAAAGACAACATTTCACAACATTCTGAAAACAGGAGAATTTTCTAGTAATCAGAATTCTTTCCTCTTCCGGAATATTTACAACAAATTTCAGACTCGTCCATGATTCATAACATTTGCAGATGGCAACTTTTAAATGTTTCATAAACAACTGAATTCATCTTTCAAAGGCAAGAAGACAGTAGAAAATGCTGCTTACCAGCATTTTCTTTTTCAAGTGTTTCATTTTTGTTGTTGTTGTTTTTGCAGCTTTTCATCTTCCAGGACAGAGTAAAGGATCAATGACTTATTATAAACAACATTTATACATATAGTGATAGATTTTCAGTACTTTTCTTTTTCATAAATTAATTACTAGTTAAGGACGAAAAGAAACAAAACATGGAAAAGAAAATGCATGAACAGACTAGCATTCTATGAGGGGGGCCATCTCCACAAATATACGAGCACACGCATGCAGTTATATCTCTGAGATAGAACTATTTGACTCTTTTCATTTCAAGCTTTTCAGGAAATCATTTCTGTTCATAAAGCACTGAACAAGAGGGCCAAGATGGCCCTGGATCGCTCACCTGAATTTTTGAGATGACCATAGTCTATTTTTTTTTTTGAGGTATTGAAACATTGGAATCAAATTTATAATTTTGCCAAGCAATTTTCAAAAGGTCACCTGTAAAAGTCATTTCGAAATCTGACCATCAGTTTCAAAAGGAAGAATTTTTAAGAATTCTTCATTTCTGTATAAGAGCAAGTAGCCCCCATTCACGTGAGCCATGTTTCTTGATGGATTAAAATTTACGAACAAGCTTTGAAAAGGGTCACCCAAGGAACATCTCTCTGAAATTATTTCAAAATCTGACCAGGGGTTTCAGAGAAAGAGAATTTTAAAGAATTTCATCATGTCCGTATAGCGCAAGTAGCCCCCATTCACAAGAGCCATGTTTCTTGAGGGATCAAAATTATATGTACAGCTTTTGGAAAGGGTCACCCAAGGAACATCTCTGTCAGATTATTTTAAAATCTGACCACAGGTTTCAGAGAAGAAGAATTTTCAAGAATTTCTTCATTTCCATATAATGCAAGTAGCCCCCATTCACTAGAGCCATGTTTCTTGGCCAATCAAAATTTCACGAACAATTTTAGAAAAGGGTCACCCAAGGAACATCTCTGTGAAATTATTTCAAAATCTGTCCAACCATTTCAGAGAAGAAGAATTTTCAAGAATTTCTTCATTTCTGTATAGTGCAAGAAGCCCCCATTCACCAGAGCCATGTTTCTTGATCAATCAAAATTTCGCGAACATTTTTTGAAAAGGGTAACCCATGGAACAAGTCTGTGAAATTATTTCAAAATCTAACCAGCTGTTTCAGAGAAGAAGAATTTCTAATAATTTCTTCATTTCTGTATAGTGCAAGAAGCCCCCATTCACCAGAGCCATGTTTCTTGACCAATCAAAATTTCACGAACAATTTTTTAAAAAGGTCACCCAAGGAACAACTCCGTGAAATTATTTCAAAATCTGACCTGCGGTTTCAGAGAAGAAGAATTTTTAAGAATTCCTTCATTTCTGTATAGTGCAAGAAGCCCCCATTCACCAGAGCCACATTTTTTGACGGATCAAAATTTCACGAACAGTTTTTGAAAAGGGTCACCCAAGGAACATATCTGTGAAATTATTTCAAAATCCGACCAGCGGTTTCAGAGGAGAAGATTTTTAAAGAATTCCTTCATTTCTGTATAGTGCAAGAAGCCCCCATTCACCAGAGCCACATTTTTTGACGAATCAAAATTTCACGTACAATTTTTGAAAAGGGTCACCCAAGGAACATATCTGTGAAATTATTTCAAAATCCCACCAGCAGTTTCAGAGGAGAAGATTTTTAAAGAATTTGCTAAAAAATTCCATTTGGTTGCCATGGCAACCAGAGTTTTTGATGGAATCAAATTCTGTTAACACTTTTTAAAGAGGACCTCCCAAGGAACATTCCTACCAAGTTTGGTCCAAATCTGCCCAGCAGTTTAGGAGGAGTTGATGTTTAAAGAATTGTTGACGACGCACGACAGACGACGCACGACGGACACCGGGTGATCCTAAAAGCTCCCCTTGAGCACGTTGTGCTCAGGTGAGCTAAAAACTATGGTGCTCTTTTCTTTTCAGTTTGCTGCATAGAAAAACGATGGCACAACATGCAAGTACCATGCTTGATTGCAGTAACTGTTGCTCTTAGTGATAATCCTAAGTTTTAGGAGCATAAAAATGTATAAAATACAGTCGAATCTCTATACCTCGAAGTTCGGGGGACACTCGTAAAAACTTCGAGTTATAGAAAGTTCGACGTGTAGATCATCGGAGTTCTCGAAACTGGGTACGAATTAGATAGATGGCGAAATACCGGAAGTAAATGGAAACATCATTTGATTTGTCTTCATTCGACTAATCGAATACAAAATAAGATAAAATCGAATACAAAAATAAGTTAAAATAAGTTTTATTATTATTATTATTTATTTATTCATTAAGAAACATTGTTTTTATACAAATTCTACAACTACTATGAACAATAAACATAAAAATTGCACATTGACCGGGTCCTTTACCAAACAAGTTCTGTACTGTATGGAATTAGCGTTGGGTTCTTCACTCGTCAATGTAAATTACAAATGTAATACTAAAAAAAAAATTCCGACCCTTTCACTCAAATCACTCAAACTTTGAAGTTTTAATCTCACAGTCAAACAGTCAATCAAAAATCAAACAAACAATCGATAATCAATACTGTAATACACTTTTTAATTACCGGAGTTGACAAGTCGAAAGGTGTGAAAAACCAGATTGACAGCAAACATCGTCCTTTACAAATTAACTTCGAGGTAAAGATGTGTGAATACGTTCAAACAATGGTGATTGGACCTTGAAATTCATTCGACGTATGGATAAATTTCGAGGTACGGATAACGACGTATGGAGGTTGAATTATATTGAAATAAAGAGCAATGAGATCGGGACCTGAAAAAAACTTCGACGTAGGGATAAGTTCGACTAAGGGACGTTCGAGTTAAGGACGTTCGACTGTATTTTGATTGCTACTAGCAACTGCAGGGGTTCCCCTTTTGATAGTTAACAACTAGTCTTAAGTTTGAAGTTGCTATCTTTAATAATGATAGGTATTACAAGATCTGATGGTTTATGAAAATTAAAGGTCAATGATTATTGGATTGGTTTGTATTGGAGTTAATGCTGTTGTAACTGCTTAGGTTATATCATGGTGGTCAGTGACATAACCATGTGTGTCCAGGCTTTCTACAACCAGTACTGAGACAGATTTCTTTCCAAAGCTGACTGTTTTTTCTCACATGAATTAGAGGTGAGAGGCAAAATATCACTGGCAAGAACCTGGCCGCAACCTGGTATCGAACCAGCAACCTCCAAGTCACGAGTCAGATACTTTAACCACTGAGCCACCCGGCTGGGCGAAGGTCAAGCATAACTGTCAAAAATATTTAGATAGTTACCGGGCCTTTTTGTATGGCTTTCACTTCTGACAATTAATAACCAGTCCAATTCTGAAGTAAGCTTCTTCAGACAGGACAGAATTATCTTAATTGTAAAAGTTTTTTGCATGACAACTGGGACCCAGGACTATGATGATACCCCTAGTGAAAAGTATCTAAAATGATGGCAATCAGTCGCCACTTTGCCAAGGAATTTACCATGTATAAAAACATTTATTTTAATGAAAAATCGATTTTGAGCAAGAAAAAATTCTGCTTATAACCATTATGTGAAAAGAATTGCAAGTGTCTCAACACAGTAAAGAAGTTACCAAATCTTCAAACAGCTATTTACTAAAGAAAGTACCAATCTGATTCCGAAGTGAAAAATCGTAAAGAATAGTTTCTCTTGCCAGCCCTTGTTGTAAGTATTTTTTCAGTCATACATTCTATATCAGAGTTTGAAACTGTAAAATAACAATGCTATGAATATAAAGCTGTTAGTGTGAAAAGCAGTGTAAAATATTGACAAATAAAACATCATAAAGCTGAAATTTACTATGTTTAATTGGATGTATGTAATCAATTATCAAAAGGAAATCTCCTGGGGGGAAATAGCCTATTTCTGGGTTAAAATTTTCAATCAACAGTGGAGGAGTTTACATAAATATACACACACCAATTATTTCAATCATCATACAAGTTAAAAATCCATATACATTAAAAAAAAAAGCCATTCCAAATTCGCATTGGGTTTATCCATTTCACCATGCTATTTATAGCAACCTGCCATAATGGCACTCCATGCAAAGGGGAAGGGTTAACTTTAGTTTTTGTCTTACGTACATCGGTGTATTCACGGGTCATGGCTTTGCACCATTCCAATAACATTGTCTTAATGGCACTTGGACTTCGTGCCATGGCCTTGGGTGGGCTTCAAGAGATAAAACAGAGAAGTCAAACATAAAACCACATAAACTATATTCAGATATAGATATCCAATAAAAAATATCCGTCTATGATGTACACTGGTAATCCCTGACCTAAAGCCAATGACAACAAAGTGACAATGCTGAAAAACAAATTTAAGCCATCAATCATACAACTATTATCAAGCTTTTAGGAAAAGGAAGAACAGTGAACCTCCTTTTGAAGAAGTCCATACCAATACAAAGACAGAATGGATGGACTATTGATCAGAATAAATAGTACTTACCTTTGAAACAGATGGGTATATTATAATTTTGTACTGTAGTTAATAACTTGGACAACAAAGTCCTTCTTTAAGAGTGCCAAATCAGTAGTATTTCTCATGGTGTAATAAACTATTTTGTTCTGGTCAGTTTGAAAAATGAAAAAAAAAAAAATCTTAGCTAAAATTTCCTCTGCTCTTTATCAGAACTTTCTTTTCCAATATAAGAACAGAAAGGAACTAGACTGAGAGGAGAATTTTGCTTACTAGCTATACAAGAGTTATTGTTAGACCAAACTTTAGGAATAATAATGATCTTTTTGTAGTGCAATAAATCATTCATTTAAAACAAAAGGAATGTCCACAAAAAGAGTTAATATCTTGAAGATTTTTTTCCAGATATTTTTTAAAGTTTATACAAAAAAGACAATTATGGTCTGGAATGTGTGAAATTGTGATTTTTAAGATGATAAACAGACTGATGTAATTCTCTCATACAATAAATGTTAGCATTACCATATGGTGATACATATACATCTACAGTACATATTAGCCCTGATTAAGTTTTTGCTTTCCCAGCATGAGCTTTCAGGTCTAAGACAGAACACACCTTGATGTTCAATAAGCTTCAATAAAAGAATTCCAGGTGGTTGCCATGGTAACATAACTGCCACACTCATGGCAGTTAAAAAAAGAAATACTTTCTACAACAACAGACAAGCAGTTACAAAATTCAGCTCAGTATCAACACAAAACACTTATACCACAAAATTGATGCATCAGGAATATGATCTGTGTTGGTGTCATTCTTTCAATAACACTATTACAAGTATCTAAAAATTAATGTATTTAAGCCTGAAACAGCTATTTTTTAAAATTATAAAGGTAACAAATGATAATTTATCATAGTAAAAGATTTTTTTTCTCCAGATTTATATAATTTTTTAATCATGTGTTAGTATTAAGAGAACTACAGTCCTACAGAGTACATGATGAGATTCTACAGAACCAAAACTAGTTAGGACTTAGGCTTAAAATTTCCAGAAAAATGATTAAGAAATGCCCTCTCTAATTTTTACATCATAAGGCGTAAATCTATAGCCTAATGTTCACATTTTGAAACAAAACTGGTCACAGCTACGTAACATTGGGAGAAGAGTTTCACAAATACGGGTCATTTTGTAAGACAATTGTTCACTTTCAAAAACGAGCCACAGTGTGGCCACTGCTAGGATACCAAACTCAAATAAAGAACTGCTAAAACACTTCAAATTTAGCTAGACAACACAAAAATTTTACTTAAAAAGCTAGATATTATAAAAACAAAACGCTAGCAATGAAATCTGTTGGCACATCAAAAATGATTTAATAAATATAATGTTTTTTTTATTTTGAGATAGTTGAAGTATAAATTGCCAAAAACAATACCATGAAGTTAAAATTTCCAAAAACAGTATCATAACAGATTATGATTCACTAGACAACTATAAATATTTGTTAGTCCCGAAGCCCAATTATATTCAATAGAGGCATACAGATTATAAGCTTTACAAAAAGTAAAGAAATGTTTTTTTCAAAATGCAATAAAACAGTGTGTGAAAGTTACAAATGAATAGTGACAACTACATCACACTACAAAAGTACACCCAGTAAATATTTTAGATGGCACCAAAGCTGCAGTGTGGGCAGAAAAACCTTTGGTATCATCATAAATATTCATATCCTTTGCAAAAGCTCATGGCTTTTAGTACCTCATACTCAGCTGTATTCTTTTGACAGAAGTATAGCACTTCCTGTTTGATGGCAACAGCATTGCGTTTCATTGTTGTGGCAGCTTTCTTGGCATAAGTGTAAGCTACTAATGGACTGACAGAAAAATAAACAAGTTACAATCAATTTTTATCCCTTGACTTTGTAACTTAAAACTGCTAGACAATAATTTAACTTTGTAAAAGCAGCTATTTGCTCAAAATTGTTTTCGAAAGCTCTCTCCCTCAGGGTTGTTTGAAGTCTGTATTATGTGATAAAGGTTAAAGTCAACCGTATCATGAGGTACAATAGTCTTTTGACATGCATGCCTGTACAGGCTGACATGCATGAAGATGGCTATCAGCATTCTCTCTTTTTCCCCATATTGTTTTCAAAAGTTCTTTTCCTCAGGGTCATTAAAAGTCGGGATTATGTGGAAAATGGTTATAGCCAGCTATATCATGAGGTACAATAGGGTTTGACATGCATGCATGTGCAGGCCGTCATGCATGAAGGTGTATGAAACCTCCTTTTTCACAGACCATAACTCACTACATTAGACATTATACTTCAAAAATTGAAGGTACATGCATTTCTACCGACATATTTCTGGAGAAAAAATTCCATTTCACAAACGGTAATATAAAAACCGTTTTAGGGTGTGGTGTTTCAATATTTGCCCTGTATGGCCTCCAGGACAAATAGTTCATCCTTAAATGACAAAAGAATTGTGCCACGCTTTGAGAAAAGGGGGCTAAATGCATATGCAAAGTTACAACCAAGGTCAGCCTGCAAACTTTGTGCAGGCTGACCTTGGCCTAATCTATTGCTATTGGTCAATTTTCTGAATGTCCAAGGACCACACTAACTCTGGTTTCAGCCAGTTGTAAAGACAAAATGGATTTTTTTAATGGAATCATTATCATGTGATGACATGCTTGGTATCATGCGTATTGGAGATCCATTAAGCTCCTTTTTGTCAGAGCATTACTCAATTATAAAACCTCAAACCATGAAATCAAAATTACTACTTCTTATTAAACCTGTAAAATTTCAACACTGATAGTGGATAAAATTTTGGATTCCTGTGACCATGCTAGTAATATAGTCACATGACAACAATGTCTATTTCCGTAATTCTGAACCTTTTACCAAATAACAAACCTTTAGACTCCTCAAAATTGAAAGCCTTCTGCAGATGACAATCAGAAACTGAAACATGTCTTTGGAAGGGTAGAAAAGATTCTGGGAAAAGGAGAAAATGCTGGTTACTAGCACTTTCTACTTTTCCCACAATCTTTTCAAAGGCCAGTTTGTTCAGGGCTGTCACAACTCAAGATTGTGTGGAAAAGGGATGAATCTACAGAAAGCTTGGGTCATTATTTACCTAAAATCTTCATTTAATTAATCCCTAACCCTAATTACCCTGCGACGAGCAATTTCACCTTCTGTCACAATGTTTTCTATGCTATCAAAAGGTATCATATACCAATAAAAATCGGCTTTATCCTTGCTGTTATTTAGGGTTAATTACAGATACCATAGAAATGCCTTATGGGGTAAAGGGTTAGACCAAGCAAGTCTAACAATAAACTGCATCTAGAGGTAGAGTGGTCCTTTGGACATTCTTGATAGAGGCCAACTAGATAAAGCAACATGCAAAATTTGGTAGCCCTAGGCCTTACAGCTCAGCACAAGGAGATTTCCAAAGTTTTTTTTTTATATAATCCCTTGTAAAGTTATGATCCCTAAGGTCAGGTGAAATTTGACTCTAGGGCTATAGTTTTGGCACTCTTGGTAAAAGCCAACTAAATACATGTAAAGCCACATGCAAAAGTTGGTAGCCCCAGGCAGGCATACATGCACAATGGACACATGACCATGACATATGTCCGCTGGCCTTTGGCCAGTGGAGCTAATAATACCTCAACAACAAGGAGATTAAAAATGAGACTGAAATACCATGGCAGTCAGATCTCTACAATTTTCATCAATCGCTTTCTATAACTGATCAGTTTTTTTGGCCCTTACAACAAAGAATTCAGTGGCTTGAAAAATTTTATTTCTTTTCCTAGATAACCAACATAGTCAAAGACTTTGAATGGACAGATTTAAAGCCTGAATGTTGGTATGGTCTGGCTTTACATTAAAGTTTAAAGTAACATACAATGACATGCAAATGTTATTGAATATCAAGTTTGTCCATACACATAGTACAATTATCTATACAGACATGCTTAAATTGACAAAGAGTTCTTGTTCCAGAGCAATTTCATTGCAGTTTTTTGAAATTTATGAAATAACAATTATGTTAACGTTTTTGAAAAAAAAAACATCACCAATCAAACATACTTACTTCGTTTTGGCATTTGCAGCATCAGCAGCCTTGAAGGGATTGACTGGTTTGCCTGGAAAATAGTCATAAATTATAAACTAATATCTGACAGACATATTTCTCCTTATAATCTTTGAAACAAAAGATAAAGTGAACTTAAGATAATACATTTCAAATAATATTTCTACAGCAATGCCAAAGAAAACTCAGCAAAACTAATACAAATGCACAAACAGTCCTATAAAACAAGATAATAATATATGTAGGCCTATACAAAAATACTATATCATAATTGGCCTTCTGCAAGTTTATTTATATGTTTATTTTGTCAGTATATGCAAAAAGTATGGTAACTTATTTTATGAAAATATTAACACCCTTTGATAAAATTTGGCAAATTTCTGACACTGTACGATATAAAGTCAAATTTGTGAAGCCTGAAAATTCTTCAGTTTAAAATACAAGACTTTTCCTTTACAATGGTCCCTCAGGTACAGATTCAGAATTTATCTATACAGTACATCTGTTCCAAATGCTAAATTTTGCAAAGCCATTCTCATGTTGAATCAGTAATTCATAGTTTGCAATATAACAATACACATACACTTATCACTAATATGGCATCTAATCAAATCAAGCAATTGCATAACATTATGCAATAAAGTACTATACTCAATTCTTCATCAGACAACAAAATTTAAAGCTTTGTCCAAATTGAAAGCATTTTGCAGATGACAATTTCAATTTAGCTCACATAGTCCATTTTTTTTCTTTGATAGGGTTGAAAACATTGTGGTAAAAGGAGAAAATGCCGATATCCGGCTCCGGCATTTTCTCCATTGTTTGACAAAGGCTTCTTTCCTAGGGTCTTTAAAAGTCTGCATTGTGCATTAGACGGTTTGCTCTAATGCAAATGGCAAAGTTCCAGACTTGTTGGGGGTATTAAAATTTTGCAGATGACAAATCAAAAGTGGCCCCATTGATGGCCTCCATCTCTGAAGGGGAGAAAACATTTTGGAAAAAGAAGAAATAGCTAGCGTTCCCTCTTTTTCCCATGCTGTTTTCAAAAAAAAAAATCTTTGTCAAGGTCATTAACCCATTACAACACAATCCCTACTTTTAACAACCCTGAGAAAAAATCCTTTAGAAAACATTGTAGGAAAAGGAGAAAATACTGGTAACCAGCATTTTCTCCTTTTCCTACAATGTTTTCTACCCCTCACAAAACAAATTTCTGATTTTCAGTCAGTTTTATTTTGTTGTCTGCATATACTTTCAATTTGAACTAGTATAAAATTGTGTGATTTAGTAATGAGTTAAAACATGGGATTGTTTGGCAAAGGCTTAGCCCAATACCACACAATCCCTACTTTTGACGACCCTGAGAAAGAAGCCCTTAGAAAACATTGTGGGATAAGGAGAAAATGCTGGTAACCAGCATTTTCTCCTTTTGCCACAATGTTTTCTTTCCTTCACAAAACAAATTCAAATTTTCAGTTACTTTTATTTTGTTGCCTGCAAATGCTTCTGATTTGGACAAACCTAAAAGTTTGTTGTTTGGTAAAGAGTTAAAACATAAATATGTAAACTATTGTAAGACCAAGAACATGTCTTTTGGAAAAGGCTTATTAGATGGTTACATTTCATTGCTTTCTTCATCCAAAGAAATTCCTTATTGTAGTCAAAATGGCTGTCCTTGCAGCACTGATATGTGAACATTACACTCAAGCCCCTCCCGCCATTTTATGTCTGTTTTTCCAACATCTCTAACAACAAAATTTGACAGTGTGGATCAAAGATCAAACTGCATAACTGGATACTGTATTCTTTTTTCTGAGCTCAACTAAGTTGTCAATACCTTTAGTTTTTTTTACACTATTGCATCCTTAAATGTATATGTAGATATAAATGCATATTTTGCTTAACTCCTTACAAAACATCAAAATTGCAGACTTGCCCAAAGTGAAAGTGTTTGCAGACAAGAATTTGATTGTGGCTCAAATGATCGAATTTGTCATTGATAGGAAAGAAAAAAATGTGGAAAAAGGAGAAAATGCTTGTATCCAGCACTTTCTCCTTTTTCCACAATGTTTTCAAAAGGGTTCCTTTTCAGGGGGCCTTACAAATCAGGAAAGTGTGGTAAATACTTAACTCTTTACCAGACAACCAAATTCTAGATTTGAAAACATTCACAGACAGCACACTGAATGCGGCCAATGTTATGAGATTTGTATTGGAAACATTTCTAAAAATATGGTGTGAAAATGAGAAAATGCGGTTTACTAGCATTTTTTCCATTTCCTACAATGCTTTCAAACTCTATCTATGTCAATAAAAGTCGACCTTGTGTGGTAAGGGCTAAGAACATTTTCAAGTAAGAACTTTTCATTATTTATCTTGTTATTACTATAAACACAACAGGCTAAACTTATACAATATGATATATTTGTGCACTACTGATTATTAACTGTTGCTAAAATATTGTGTATGATTCTATATTAAAGAAAGCTAGTTCATTTAATAATTGCAACTTAACTTTTACCAAACACAAAGTTTTAGACTAGTCAAAGTTGAAAACATCTGCAAATGACAAATTGAAATTTGTCTAAAAAAAGTAGAAAACACTATGGGAAAAGGATAAAAAGCTGGTTACCAGCATTTTCTCCCTTTACCACAGTGTTTTCAAAAGCAATCCAGCCCAGGGTTGTTAAAACTCGGGATTGTTAAGTAAAGGGTTAATGCATGTACTCATTTAGCCCAAAAAACTTCAGTTCATTTTTTCTATGGCCCTTAAACTTCTAGATATAACAGTGGGAGAAACAAGGTCTAGAAACTTTGCTAGAATGTTGTTTTATGACATGTAAAAGATTATTTCAGTCACTGTAACAGCCTCGTCATCCATGTGTTTTTCTTGTGTTCGATTAGAGCTCTACAGACCTTTGCATCATAACACTCCCACAACACCGGACCGAGGCAGGCTTTATAGAAAGACTCAATGACAAGTAAACTGAACTAAATCTCCACCAGGTTGATTTTTTCCAAACGAAAAAAAAAAGACTCAAATTGAAATCGATTGCAGAAGAGAGTCCATAGGAAGCTCAGGGATGATTGCTGTGTTCGAAAGGAACAAAAGCATGGTTGCAAATGAAGTTAATGCTGGTTACCAGCATTTACCAGCATTTACTCCTATTCCAACAATGGTATAGAAAGGGCTGCTTCCTGGGGGGAGCAACAATTTACCCTTCCCAATTTTTTTTTTTGAATCATAATTGTTTCATTATGTG
Source organism: Tridacna crocea (assembly GCA_943736015.1). Lineage (NCBI taxonomy): Eukaryota > Metazoa > Mollusca > Bivalvia > Cardiida > Cardiidae > Tridacna > Tridacna crocea. The sequence continues at coordinate 23,848,787 of OX031070.1, forward strand.
CAAATGCTTTCAATCTGGACACATCTAAATTTTTTTCGAGGCATATAGGGTGAAGTCAAGCAGGAACTTTTAACCCTTTACCAGGCAACAAAATTTAAGCCATGTCCAAATTGAAAGCATTTCCAGACAACTATTTTAAGCCTTTCCCAACAAAACAAAACTTTAGACTGGTCCAAATTGAAAGCACTTGAAGACGGCACAATACATGTTACTCAAAAATTGGAATTTGTTTCTAGCAGGGTAGAAAACATGGTGAGAAAAGGAGAAAATGCTGGTTACCAGCATTTTCTCCTTTTCCCACAATGTTTTCAAAAGGCTTCTATCTAAGAGTAGTAAAAACCAGGGATTTTTTGGTAAAGGGTTAATGTTGTTCAAATGGTGCTATCTTTCATTGATATAGTAGAAAACAGCAGATCAGAGACAAAATGTAGCTCAAATGTTGGAATTTGCTCTAGAAAGGATACAAAACACTGCAGGCATCAGAGAAACTGCTGGAAATACCAGCATCTCCTCCCTTTTCCATAATGTTTTCCCCAGTGTTGTTCAAAAACAGGATTGTGTGGTAAAGGGTTGATCACATGTGAATGAGACAATAATCCAAGATGGAACAAAATAAACTAAGCAAGGCATCAAACATGCTTTTCAAGCTTGAAAACAAACAGAAATGGATGGATGGATGGATGGATGGATAGATGGATGGATGGATGGATGGATGGATGGATGGATGGGTGGGTGGATGGATGGATGGGGATGGATGAATGGGGATGGATGAATGGATGGAACATGCAAAGAGGAACATTTTGCTTATTTACATGGTTCAATTCGGAGTTGATATAACTGATGTAGATTAGAATTCTATCAAGCCAAAATTAAGCTAAGTATGATTGCATGTTTTGATTTTCTTATTTCCATGACAAGAGCTTCTTCGCAAAGCGGCGCATATAGGCCCAAAGGGGCTTGTTAGTGAAATGAGTTGAAATGATGGAAGGGCCATGAATGAAGAATAGTTAATCTCCATGATATGTGAAAAATATTAAAGGGCAATAGCTAAAAAAAGAAGGGTGGCACAGTTACAAATTTTGTGAATTGCTGTTCTCCACAAGGTGTTCTATCAGTCTTGAAAGGTTCAAGATCATAGCTTTTATATTTTAGAAATTATGGCCCAGACGAAAATTCAAAGAGAAAACTAACAAAGGGCAATAACTAAAAAAGAAGGATGGCAGAGTTATGGTTCTTGTGCAGTGCACTTCTTTATAATGTGTTCTATTAGTCTTTGAAGTTTCAAGATGATAGGTTTTAAAGTTTGGGAGTTATGGCCTGGACAAAAATTCAAACTGAAATTTAACAAAGGGCAATAACTAAAAAAATAAAGGTCGCAGTGTTATGATTCATGTGCACTGCACTTCTCCATAATAAGTTCTATCAGTGTATGAAGTTGCAAGTTATTAGCTTTTATAGTTTGGAAGTTATGGCCTGGACAAAAATTCAAACTGAAAATTAACAAAGGGCAATAACTCAAAAAATAAAAGTGGCAGAGTTATGGTTCATGTGTGATGCACTTCTCCACAATGTGTTCTATCAGTGTATGAGGTTCCAAGTTAATAGCTTTTATATTTTAGAAGTTATGGCCTGGACAAAAATTCAAACGGAAAATTAATAAAGGGCTGTAACTCAAAAAATAACGGTGGTAGAGTTATGGTTCATGTGCACTGCACTTCTCCATAATGTGTTTTATCAGTGTATGAAGTTGCAAGTTGTTAGCTTTTATAGTTTGGAAGTTATGGCCTGGACAAAAATTCACACTGATAATAAACAAAGGGCAATAACTCAAAAAACTAGAAGGCCCTGAAGGGCCTGAATATGCTCTACTGGCAGAGAGTTTGCTTTTAAACAAAGCATACATAGGAATTCAATATGCAAAAAGACAAAAAAGTTGACATTTTAAACTCAAAATGGCTACTTTTCCATTACTGTTTGTTGATTTTTTTTTAACTCAAAAAGGTTAAAAAGCTATTGATGGGATAAACAAGCTGAAAAATTTATAAAAATCTGATCACAAATAAATACTTTATCATGTAAAAGGCAATGAAATTGTTCAATTTGAAATGGCTACTTTTCCCATACTGTTCGTCAGATTTTTTTCAAAATCGATAGGCTTAAAGCTATTGATGAGATAAACAAACTGTGTAAGTTTCACAGAAATCTGACCAAAAATGAATACTTTATCGCGTAAACAAGAAATGAAAATTTTCAACTTGAAATGGCTACTTTTCCTATACTGTTTGTTGGATTTTTTTTCAAAATCAATAGGGTTGAAGCTATTGATAAGATAAATAAACTCTGCAAGTTTCATGGAAATCTGACCAAAAATACAGACTTTATCGCGTAAACAAGAAATGGAAATTTTAAACATGAAATGGCTACTTTTCCCATACTGTTTGTCGGATTTTTTTCAAAATCAATAGGGTTAAAGCTATCGATGAGATAAACAAACTGTGTAAGTTTCACAGAAATCTGACCAAAAATGAAGACTTTATTGCGTAAACAAGAAATGAAAGTTTTCAACTTGAAATGGCTACTTTTCCTATACTGTTCGTTGGATTTTTTTCAAAATCAATAGGGTTGAAGCTATTGATAAGATAAACAAACTCTGCAAGTTTCATGGAAATCTGATCAAAAATACAGACTTTATCACGTAAACAAGAAATGGAAATTTTAAACTTGAAATGGCTACTTTTCCCATATTGTTTGTCGGATTTTTTTCAAAATCGTTAGGGTTAAAGCTATCGATGAGATAAACAAACTGTGTAAGTTTCACGAAAATCTGACCAGAAATGAAGACTTTATCGCGTAAACAAGAAAAAGACTAACAGACGGACGGACGGACAGACAGACAGACAGACGGACGGACGGACGGAAACCACGCCATGACATAAGCTCTGCTGGCTGAAAGCCAGTAGAGCTAATAAAAGTGGCACAGTTATGTTTCATGTGCACTGCACTTCTCCATAATGTGTTCTATCAGTGTATGTAGTTTCAATTTGATACCTTTTATGGTATGGAAGTTATGGCCTGAACAAAAATTCAAAGTGAAAAGTTGGTTATTTCAGAAATCAAGGGCAGATAATTTTGGAACGCAAACAGCGATCAAAATTCTAAGACCCAGGTGCACAACTAGACATCATGGAGATTCATTGTGGCAAGTTTCAAATAATTTGGATGAAAACTGTAGGAGGAGTTGCACACACAAGAAATTGCTAATGGACGGACGGACGGACAACAGGGGGTATAACATAGTGATGAAACGGTTTACCGATATACCGATTAACCGCGGTTTGTTCAAAGAAAAAACCGAAACCGGTACGAATTTTACCGTATCGGTATTTCTTCAATATGTCAACTTCTCGTTATTGCATTAGAAAGTCCGGTTTTCCCAAAAATTTGGTCAGAAATCGATCGTTTTTCAACAATCTGAAACATTTACGAAAGCGAAAGTTGTCTATTTTTTCTACAGGCGGTGTCACCGGTGTTAAGGTAAAATTATGACCGCCTCAAATTCGCCGCGGGTACGAACTCCAAATAACCGTCGACAGCATTACTGATTTTGGACCAACAGAGTTTGTTATTCATTTCCTATAACTTTGCTCACACGTATTTCGCGTTTTTTCTCGCGGTAGATAAGCGGGGAATGTATTTGTGTTTAACAGAGTAAGTTGGTGCATTGCACTGTCTTCTCTGTTGAGCTCCCAAAGTTCGGTATAGTAGCCCTGACTGGTTTCTACATAAACAAGTGCGCCCTCTGAGCGAGTGTTCAGTACTGCTGGTGACTTTTTTGTCAGCACAGAGGGCTTCTCTGGGTGCTGACAAGGTTGAGATGCTAATAATTTTGAAAATGAACATGACTTGACATGTCACTGAGTCATTTACTTGTTTCTATGGATAATTCTTAATTTCTTTGTCATTTCAGTCCAGTCTGTGTTAAAGACTAGTCAATTTTTTAGCATATGCAACCCTAACAGTGACTACAAGTGGTCAGATATGCTAAATGTCAGCATATAGAGCGTATTGCAATACGTATTGCAATACGGGTCAGCCGTATTGCAATATATTGCAATACGCTTTTTGCCGTATTGTTTCACCCCTAGTATAACATAATACGACCCTTCGGGCGTATAAAAATCTCCAATTAGACAGTGTAGGCTGAAAATCTAATTGCACATCCTTTGCTATCTGATCTTGACCTATAATTTATGCAAAAGTGCTATGAAATTGAAGTTAAAGCAGGAATACTTCCTTTTATGGATATTATGAATGATACAAAAACCGGAACTATTTCAGGTTCATTAAAAGCTTTATAACTATTCTGTAATTGCTTTAGTTTAACTCTTTACCAAATGACAGAATTTTGGACTCTTCCAAACTGAAAGCGTTTGCAGACGACAATTTTAGATTTTGAGAAAATGGCAGAAAGTTCTCAAAAGGGTAGAAAACACTGTGGGAAAAGGAGAAATTGCTCGTTATGAGCAATTTCTCATTTTCCCACAGTGTTTTTAAAAGACTTTTACTGCAAACACGTAAAAATCAGGTCTTGTATGGGAAAGGGTTAACCTATTACCATACAATCCCTACTTTTGACGACCCTGAGAAAGAAGCCTCTAGAAAACATTGTGGGAAAAGGAGAAAATGCTAGTAACCAGCATTTTCTCATTTTCCCACAATGTTTTCTACCCTTACAAAAACAATTTTCCAATTTTCAGTTACTTTTGTCGCCTGCAAATGCTTGCGATTTGGACAAGCCTAAAATATTGCCATTTGGTAATGAGTTAAATTTGTTCAAAGTTCCTAATGAAACTTGCTCTCCATGAAAATAAACATGCAATAAGTTATCATTTATAAAGTATTCATGCTATGTGGGAGAAATTTAGTAAAAGCCTATTACTTTTTATCACATAGCCTCCCTTGTTTTCAGTGTAATATACCCATTAAGCATTTTCTTATCTCACACAGGTTTGATACCACATTTGTGTGACGTCATTTTTGACGTCATTTTGTACCCATTTCATACAAGTGAATGCGTCTCATGGAAATACCACAGGTGCATCATCTGATCTATATTTTGTGAAATATCGTTATGTGATAAAAAGAATCCGACATTTGTGGGCTTTTGAGATAAGATTTTATTAAACTTGTCAAGGAAATTGTTATTTAGCTCTCCAAAGGCTCGCATAATAACATTTCCCTTGACTTGTTTAATAAAATGTTATCTCAAAAGTCCACTCATGTCAGATCCTATATATCTTCAACATTTACATTGTAGGTATTCAATAGAATGGTTTCCATGAACCTGCGAGACCATTCTAAAGAGAGTCCACATCTAGTTTTAGAGAAGGTTCCAGAAAATATTGTTTTTAAAAACTTCAGATACTCCACACATCATATATGTATGAAATCTCAATAGCAAGTTCAAAGCACTGACAGTAATGGTACTGCCTCTAGAAATACTTGTTATGAATAAGCAGCTGCTATAATGGCTCATATAAGCTATCAAAACTTCTGCTTTCCCTTTTTTTTCTACTCTTTACCATACAATCTAGGGCTTTCACTACCCAGAGAAAGGAGCCTTTTGAAAAAATTGTGAGAAAAGGAGAAAATGCTGGTAACCTACATTTTCTCCTGTTCAGTCAATGTTTTCTACCCTTCCAAAACCAAATTTCAATTTTTAAGTCCCTTTTGCTAATGCTTTCAATTTGGACCAGTATCAAATTTTGTTGTCATGTAAAAAGTTAAGGAAACTAATAAATATACAAACAAGCCCTTTTTTTTTTTCATTCAAAACATGTCGAAGCTCAAGTTATTAATATTTCACAGAATAATTTAAGCTGTTATAAAATAACCAACTTAAGACACACATTAAAAGCTTCAGCAGTAAATGTAGCTCATGATATCATTCAAAGGGTAGTACCCATTATAGGAAAGAATAAAATGCTAGGTTGCACACATTTTCTTCTTCTCCTGTAACTCTTTTTTTCTAAAATATTTTTTATTAGGATAAAAAAAGGAAGAATTTGGTAATGGATTAAATACAAATTATAAGTACAGAAGATTGCTAGATATATTCATGCTGTTAATTATAGAATAAAGCAAGCAGTTAAGAAGCCAGATATCTAGAGTTGTTGTACTACAAGTTTTGGTCTACCTCCCCAAGATTCTGTTTTCTCGGAAGTTCTGGTCACGCCATCCTTACTGCTCCATGACTGGGTTTTAACAGACAGTTGACCACTCACAGATGGACTGGTTGCATTTATAAATTGCTTCAACATCTGTGGAGCTATCTCTTCTATCAAGGGGAAATAATTCAAGGATAAGCTAACTAGCTCAACAATGCGCTAATTTCATAATGTTCTCATAAAATGGCCAAAAATCAAGAACTCATGGCAAACACACTGCAATCACAGAGAAGAATTTCTGAAGCATTCCATTTCTTTCCAATTTTTTTGAAGTGAAAAAAGACAAAACCCATTAGTTATTTCTATTACATGATATCTGTAAATCATTCATAGTCAATTCTGTAGAATGACTTATCAAAAACTTCCGTTCTAAAATTAAATCAAATTTTCTTTTTAAATCCTTTGGCTTTCTGTCTTTCTTTGTAGACTTTTCTGGTTGATATTTCACATGCAAAGTTGTTACTAGTTTACATATTACAAAATTGCATGTGGGTAATCTAAAACATTAGTCCTGTCAAGCACTTTATATTTCTCATATTTCTTAGAGATACTTTTGACACAAAAGTAGCAGTCTGCTTTCATCTAATGAGCCTCAGAAATTCCTCTCTAATACGGAATACATGCTTGCTTCAACTTTCACACAAAAGGATTATGGTTGAAATGAAAAGAATGATTTATGAGGCATTCGCTTATAAATAAATCATATTAATAAATAATTGTAATAGGTCATAATTAGCCATTCAAATCTGCATGCTGGGGAAAGTACAGCAAAAATAAATCTGATGTCCTTTTTGGTATGTTGCCCAAAAAATGATGAAACTAGCTTGTGAAGTTTCAATGCATCAGAGTAACGAGTATCTCCTTCATGGATAGTTTCTCTTTGTTTATAATGATACCATTGCTATCACTGAAAGTTTACCTTAACCCTTTCCCAAACAATCCCTGGTTTTTACGGGTCAGGAATAGAAGCCCTTTGAAAACATAGTGGGAAAAGGAGAAAATGCTGGTAACCAGCATTTTCTCCTTTTCCCACAATATTTTCTACCCTATCATATAGAAAAATCATCTTTTCAGCAACTGTTAATTTGTCATCTGTAAAATGCTTTCAATTTGGTCTGGTCCAAAATTTGCTGTTTGGGAAAGAGTTAAATTTTCTCTCTGAATCAGGATACCCTTGCTATACTTGTCCTCATCCTTGCTAACTTTTTTTCTTTTGGGGGAAAAATCATTATATATCACAATTTTTACAAAACATTGTTTTTGAATATGTATGATGACACAATGATCTCAGATGTACCTTTTTACTATGATAGTATGCACAATATTTTTATGATATGCACAATACTTTTATGACAGTACACATCTCACTCACAACCTACAAATATTCAATTATCACAAAACAAGAAAACAGTTGTTCATTTTCAACATCACTAAATGGCATTGTTGCTAGTCCTTATCCCCTCTGGAAAAGTAGAGTCATAGCACACTGGTAACTCTCATAATGTTGTTTCTACTGAGCCTAAAAGAGGTATTGTTACGAATCTTACGGAACTATCATCAATATGGCTTGACACAAACAATTATCAAGCTTGCTTCTGTCTTATACGAAGAAAGTACGGAGATATTTTGAAATTTCTTGAATCACTGGCACTAAAAAATTAACATAATAACATCCACTTTTTCCAGTCAATTAGGTGCCATGTTTAGAACAACGTGGTAGCTGTACCATTCAATAGGCTACAAGTTTAGTTAGAGGGCCATTCAAACATAGATTGTCAAATGGCATCATTCTGTGGGTAAGAATAATGCATATGGGACAGCATACTGGTACTTCTTTCATTGTTCTTATAGAGGGGTGTGGATTTCCAGGAAGGACATGATGCATCACCGTGGCAACAGGAAACAAATTCTTACCCTGAGATTCTTTATCCCCTCCACCCTGGCGTTTGCTTCTCATCAATTTTAAAATGTCAACAGGAGAATAAGGGAAATAAAAATTTAGAACAGGTTGTTTTTTTTTCATGAGCATTTAGAATAAAAGAAATCTATACCACGTTCAATACTGAAGAAGTTATGTGAGAATTTTAGTTTACCCATAATTTCTTTTATCTTAAACAGTGTAGTTCTCTTGTAGATGAAAATTTAGTACCTTCATTTCCTTCCGTTTATGTAACTTTCAATATCTGTACTTTTGCTACTAACTTAATCAAATATCTTTATTTGACTTGAATACCACTTTTCAAAGGCACTCAAGTTTTTTGCTGGTTCTTGTCTATGATTTAGGTAGTAACTTGTTCATCATGGTAACTTTTTCTGCCATTTAACCCTTTCCCAAATGACAAACTTTTGGACTAGACCAAATTGAAAGCATTTGCAGATGACAATTCAATTCTTGCTGAAAAGACGATTTCTGTCTATGATAGAGTAGAAAACATTGTGGGAAAAGGAGAAAATGCTGGTTACCAGCATTTCCTCCTTTTCCCAAAATGTTTTTAAAAGGCTACTATTCCTGACCTGTAAAAATCAGGGATTGTTTGGGAAGGGGTTAAGGAAGCAATGATAGGTTGCTAATAGATGAAAATTTCAGTGTTCCATTGAAGTCATCTACAGATTTTTTTATACAACTGATGTTGATGTGAAAAGATATGAAATGAAGAAAATTCATGAATGAATACTGCACACTGTAGTTAATAATCATTTCTAAAGAAACATACCTGCTGGACGTCCAGCGGCTCCTCTCCCAGATACTGATGTGACTGTCTCTACTTTGCGTGTTGTTGTGGTAGTTTTGCCATCTACAATACATGAAATGACTTCCAATACATCTTTAACCCAGGGACAAAACTCTGTGCTTTGCAGTCAGGGTCAACAGACTACAAGTAATACTTAACAGAAAAAGCTTGATGTCATTGGACTTACAATATCAAACAAGTTGTGAAATAATTGATGAAAATGCCTTTTCTTACTGACTGTAAAAATATGCTTCATCTATTATATATTGTATAGGTTAAGCAAAAAGTAATAATGACGGTAGTTTCAATGATTACCCTGCCTATCACCCTATTAACTCTTTCAAATGACAAAATTTTGGACTAGTCAAAATTGAAAGCATTTGCAGATGCCAAAATAAAAGTGACTCAAAAATTGAAATTTGTTTTGGGTAGAAAACATTGTGGAAAAAGGAGAAAATGCTGGTTCTCTTCCTCAGGGTCATTAAAAGTTGGGATTGTGTGATAGAGAGTTAAGGAAATTTTTTCTGAACTAAAAAACAGCAATGATTACAAACATGAAAATGACTTTAACCCATTACCACACAATCCCTACTTTTGATGCCCCTGAGAAAGAAGCCTTTTGAAAACACTGTAGGAAAAGGAGAAAATGCTGGTAACCAGCATTTTCTCCTTTTCCCACAGTGTTTTCTACCCTTCCCAGAACAAATTTTAGTTTTTCATTCACCTTAATTTTGTCGTCTGCAAATGCTTTCAATTTGAACCAGTCTAAAATTTTGTCGTGTGGTAATGAGTTAATCCATACAGTGAAAAATAAGAGCCATGCTCTGTGAAAGAAGGAGTTTTCAAGGACTATTCTACCTCATGATTCAGCCAGTTGTAAGAGAAACTGGACTTTGTGGATCCATATTTATGTGACGATTTGCTCAGTATAATGCATCAGAGATGCATTAAACCCCCTTTTCCTAAAGCATGGCTTAGCTCTTTACCAAACGACAAACTTTTGGACAAGTCCAAATTGAAAGCATTCGCAGATTACAAAATAAATATGAATCAAAAATTGAAATTTGATTTGGGCAAGGTAGAAAGCATTGCGGGAAAAGGAGAAAATGCTGGTTACCAGCATTTTCTCCTTTTCCCTCAATGTTTTCAGAAGGCTTCCTTTATTAGGGGTCGTTAAAAGTTTGGATTGTTTGGTAAAAGGTTAAATGAAATAGAGATGTCCAGTTTATACCAAAGTTCTACAAATCTCTGTGTCAAGACTTTATCTTGTCTGAATATTTCATAGAATATCCAAGATCACAAAGCATTTTTTCTGCAGACTTACTTTCATTTACACTGTCCCAAAATTGTTTCAAGACAGTGCCGGTGTAATGCAGTGAAATGACCCTCCCCTACAAAATGACCTAAGGATCATTTCTCTACGTAGAGGAATGACCCATGCATCATTTCTCTACAAAGAGGAATGACCCGGGTCATTATTCTACATAGACAAATGAGCCCAGAGAGTAATTTCACTGCGTAGAATAATGACCCGGGTCATTCCTCTACGTCATGAAATGACTTCTACGGTCATTTCTCTAGGTAGAATATGACCCGGGTCATTCCTCTTTGTAGTGAAATGACTTCTAGGGTCATTTCTCTACGTAGAATAATGACGCATGTCATTTTGTAGGGGATCGTCATTTCTCTGCATTACATCGGCTGACCTGGGCTGATTTTCTTTTTTTGCAGATGCATTAACCCATTACCACACAATCCCTACTTTTGACGCCCCTGGGAAAGAAGCCTTTTGAAAACACTGTGGGAAAAGGAGAAAATGCTGGTAACCAGCATTTTCTCCTTTTCCTACAGTGTTTTCTACCCTTCCCAGAACAAATTTCAATTTTTCAGTCACCTTTATTTTGTCGTCTGCAAATGCTTTCAATTTGAACCAGTCTAAAATTTTGTCGTGTGGTAAAGAGTTAAAACCCCTATTTGCAGGGCATGGCTCAAATAAAAAACAACCATACCAGTTGAGACCTCAGTAGAAACTTTGCTTGTCTGTTTGACATCTTCCTTGCGTGCCATTCTGTCAAAAGCTTCCAGCTGCTTTTGTTTGGCAATATCTGCCTGCCTGTACTTTTCTCTGAGATTCTTCTCAGCCACTTCTAGATGCTTGGGCTCATGATGCTCTTTGGCCTGTTCTTTAAACTGTTCAAGCTTCTTCTGCTTTTCTAGATCGGCTTCTCTGTGCTTCTTCTTGATGAAGTCTTCCTGGGTTTTCTCCCTTGCCTGCCTCTTGGCTTCCCAGGCCTCTGTGAATTAGATTGAAAGACAGTACCTATTAACCCTTTACCAAACGTCAAAATTTCAGCCTTTTCCCAATTGAAAGCAATTGCAGATGACAAAGTAGATTTGGCAAAAAAACTGATATCTGCTTATGCAAGGGCAGAAAACATTGTGGGAAAAGGAGAAAATGCTGGTAATCAGCATTTTCTCCTTTTCCAACTATGTTTTCAAAAGGCTTCTATCACAGGGTCATAAAAACCAGGGACTGTTTGGTAATGGGTTAAATAACAATTCCATACTAACTCTTTACCTTATGTAAAAATTGTGGTCTTTTCCATATTGAAGGATTTGCAGATATCATATCAATTGTACCCAACATGATGGGTTTTATTTCTGGAAGGGTTGAAAAATTGTGGGGAAAGGAGAAAATGCTTTTTACAAGCATTTTCTCCTTTTTTCCCACATTGTTTTCAAAGGTTTTTATCTCAGGGCCATAAATGTTGGGGTTTGTCTGCTAAATGGTAAAGTTGTAAAAATACAGTACATTGGCCTTTAACAACCTTTTAACCCTTTACTAAACAATCCCTGGCTTTTACGACCCTGATAAAGAACTTTTTGAAAACACTGTGGGAAAAGGAGAAAATGCTGGTAAACAGCATTTTCTCCTATTCCCACAGTGTTTTCTACACTGCTGGAAACAAATTTCCATTTTTGAATCACGTTAATTTTGTTGTCTGCAAATGCTTTCAATTTGGACCAGTCTAAAATATTGTCCTTTGGTAATGGGATAATTGGCCGTAACAAGTTAATGCTTTCCCAACATTACAATCTGACAGGAAGTTGTAAATGACTAAGCATATCAACTTTAAGAACACTGAATAACTACAACAAACTAAATCAAACATTTTTAGGAATTTAAAAATATCCAAATATTGCATTTTCAAGGCTGATTTAGCTAGAACTTCCCACTAGACATCAGTATAGTTATAAATTTACCTTTTACCACATAGCCATATTTCAGACTTGTCCAGACTTAAAGCAAAATGCAAATGCCAAATTAATGTAACTTAAATTGTAAATATCATCTTTGATATGGCAGAAAAATATTGTAGGAAAAGTAGAAAAATGCTGATTATCAAATTTTCTCCTGTTAATACAACATTTTCAGATGCTTTTTACCTGGCACGGTTATTAACTCTTTACCACACAATAGTGACTTTTGACGACCCAGAGAAGGAAGCCTTTAGAAAACATTGTGGGAAAAGGAGAAAATGCTGATAAACATCATTTTCTCCCTTTCCCACAACGTTTTCTACCCTCCACAAAATGAATTTCATTTTGTTTTAGTCTCATTCGTTTTGTCATCTGCAAATGCTTTCAATTTGTTCCAGGCTATTATTTTATCGTTTGATAAAGAGTTTAAAGATAATTTGGTATAGAGTACAAACTGTTGCAGTCACAATGTTTCCTAACCTCCCAAGAATAAATTTGTCATCGTTACACGCTGTCAAGTTGGACTTGTTTAACATGGTTAATTGGTAATGAGCTAACCCATTACCACTCAATCCCTCCTTTTGACGACCCAGTGAGAAATAAGCCTTAACCCATTAGCACACAATCCCTACTTTTGACGGCCCAGAGAAATAAGGCTTTAGAAAACATTGTGGGAAAAGGAGAAAATGCTGGTAACCACCCTTCACAGAACAAATTTCAAATTATGAGTCACTTTTATTTTGTTGTCTGCAAATACTTTCGATTTGGACAAACCTAAAATGTTGTTGTTTGGTAACCAGCATTTTCTCCTTTTCCCACAAAGTTTTCTACTCTTGACAAACAATTTTTTAATTATCAGTCACTTTTACTTTGTCATCTGCAAATGCTTTCGGTTTGGACAAGCCTTAATTGTCGTTTGGTAACGAGTTAAGAAAGCATATTTTAGGTGTCCATGTTGAACTGTAATACCAAATGGTTATACTTACTCATCTCAGCTTCTCTGAGTTCCTTTAGTCTGGCTCTAAGCTTCTTCCTTTCTTCGAAGTTCTCACAATCATTGAGCTGATGAAATGTTTGGGGGAAAAGAACAGAAATACATGTTTTTCAATGCTTATTATATGAAGAACAACTTTCACAGGCCTTCACTCTTTACTACAAAATGCCGACTTTAAACAACCCTGTGGAAGAAGCCTTTTGGAAAACCCTGTGGGAAAAGGATAAAATGCAGACAACCAGCATTTTATCCTTTTCCTACAAAGTTTTCTATCCTATCAAAGTAAAATCACATCATTTGAGCCACAATGAAATTGCCATCTGTAAATGCTTTCAATTTGGTCTGGTCCAAAATTTTTTCATTTGGTAAAGTTAAACAAGAGCCTAGCATGAGGGTGCAAATGCTTGGCTGCAGTTGCTTTTACAAATGCCAATGGATTAATTTTCAGTAAATTCCATTTGAGAAAGGAGAACTGTGTCAAATATATTTTAATTCCCTTACCAAACAATCCCTGGTTTTTACGATCCTGAGGTAGAAACCTTTTGAAAACATTGTGGGAAAAGGAGAAAATGCTGGTCATCAGCATTTTCTCCTTTTCCCACAATGTTTTCTATCCTGCTGGAAACAAATTTCAATTTTTGAGTTATGTTTATTTTGTCGTCTGCAAATGTTTTCAATTTGAACCAGCCTAAAATTTTGTCGTTTGGTAAAGAGTTAATGGTTACCTGCTGTACTGGAATGGGTTCCTGATAGTTTAATAGTCTGTGTCTGACCTAAATATTTTTAGGAATGACAGAGATATCAAAAGTGCCAAAGTTTTTTTCAAGATCAGGACAGGACTATTTGTTTCTTGAATATTTAAAAGAACAATCTTCATCTTTTCTATTGAAATCTATCAAAATGTAAAAAATATTAAGAACAAGTATTGAAACCTTAAACGTTATTAACTCTTTACCACACCACAAAATTTTAGACTGGTTCAAATTGAAAGCATTTGCAGACGACAAAATAAAGGCGACTGAAAAATCGAAATTTGTTCTGGGAAGGGTAGAAAACACTGCAGGAAAAGGAGAAAATGCTGGTTACCAGCATTTTCTCCTTTTCCTACAGTGTTTTCAAAAGGCTTCTTTCTCAGGGGCGTCAAAAGTAGGGATTATGTGGTAATGGGTTAAGACAGGTAACAAAAATCAAGAGCAAATCAGTTGAGTATACCAAAGTACACTGATCATTCAAAACATGCCAGTGTCTATGGTTCACATCTGGAAGTTAACAGAAATATCTTTATGCAGCACTTACATGTTTTTGATACATACAACTTTTTAAGGATGTCTTCTTCAATGATAAATCATCTTTACACCAAAATGTTTCCATTTGTGTAACAAAATATCTTATTTCAAGGCACGAAGTAAAAGTATCATCACTTATTCATTTGAAGTATGGGGTATATAAAATAGGAAGGAAAACTGAAAGATTTTTGATCTGTAATTCAAATACATGTACATCAAATAATGCAATTAAAAGTATTTTACCTTAACAGTAAGAATGAGAAAACATACCAGTTTATTAAGTTGCTCTTCATCATTTATCGTAGAGTAGTCCATCTTTGTGGTAGCTGGTGCAGTAGGGTCCCAAACTTGAATGACCTTCCGGGTCGAGCCCGTTTCACCCCTTTTGTCTTGACCCTAAAGATTTATAGGTGAGATTGTAAGCATCATATGGAGTGCAACACGCGAAAAGGTGCATTCGGACATTTGCGTAAAGTGTCGTCCCGGATTAGCCTGCGCTGTCCGCGCAGGCTAATCCGAGACGACACTTTACGACTACATTAGACTTTCTGCTACAGTAGACTTGCGTAAAACAGAAAATCACATAAAATCGGAAAGTGTCGTTTCGGATTAGCCTGTGCGGAGTGCACACGCTGATCAGAGACGACACTTTACGCAAATGTCCGAATGACCCTTTTCGCGTGTTGCACTCCATATATATTTTAATTATCGATCAATCCAGGCTTTCACAACCCAGACTAAGAGGGCTTTTGAAAGCATTATTGGAAAAGGAGAAAATGCTGGTTATCAACATTTCCCAATTTCAAACAAAAACCCTAAGATATGAGCCAAATTTAACCCTTTCCTAAACAAGTCCTGGTTTTTACGTGTCTGCAGTAAAAGTCTTTTGAAAACACTGTGGAAAAAGGAGAAATTGCTCATAACGAGCAATTTATCCTTTTCCCACAGTGTTTTCTACCCTTTTTGAGAACTTTCTGCCATTTTCTCAAAATCTAAAATTGTGGTCTGCAAACTCTTTCAGTTTGGAAGAGTCCAAAATTTGTCGTTTTGGAAAGGGTTAATCTATTATCTGTAATCTTAGTTTTCATTAGAGTTCAAGCTTAAATCTAGTTGTCTGGTAGAGTTAGTCCTGCTCTTCAGAAGCAGTTGCTGAAAAACAATGAGAATTATTACATCATAGGTAATGAAAATGACAATATGTGATCAGCACCAGAAATGTCAGATGAAGTTATAAAATCACTTGGAAGAGCATAATTGTGAAGAGTAGCAAACAGTTTTTATTAGTATCCCGATATAAAATTATTGGCCTACAGAGGTTCCTCACATTCTCACAAAGAATCATGGGCCATAACATGTGTTTTATTATAAAGGAATCTTCTATCATCTCTTTTAACTCTTTCAGCACCTTTCACGATGACAGATGTCTTTGCAGCCAGTGCAGATCAAGATCAGGCTGCACAAAATGTGCAGTCTGATCTTTGACCTACATTGTCTGCTTTGTTAAAACAGTGTAGACAAAAGCAACCACTAAATTACTATAATTTGGGTCATATTGCTAGAATGAAAATGTCTGATATGTTTATTGGGCACTCTAAGGGTTAAGACAAAACATGATAAAGCGCACTGATAATTCTTTGCAGTTAATGCTGGTAAACACTCAGAAACATTCAGAAGGAAAACTTTTGCCAACAAACTTCACCTTAACTATTTACCAACAACAAAATATGCCACTTAACGACAAATTGAAAGCACTTGAAGGTAAAAAAAAACAACTACAAAAGAAGCTCAAACGATGCGATTTGACTTTGAACAGGGAGGGAGGACAAGGAGTATTTTCTCTTTTTTCCAGAATGCTTTTGGATGGCTTTCATCCTCAGTGTCTATAAAAAATAGGACTGGTTAAAAAAAGGGTTAATCTATTACCAAATGTATGCAACTTTGTACATCCCAACAAAAGAAAGATGTACAGAAAAAATCGGGAACAGAGCATCTGCTTGTGATATGCAATCGTTAATCTTTCGACAATCTTTTTTGTTTAATCCTTTGTCAGATGACAAAATGTTAGACTTGTTAAAATAGACAGCTTTTGCAGCCAATAAAAATGCAGTGCACATGTTATTTTCTTTTCTTTGCAGGGGTAGAAAACAATTCGAGAAAAGGGGGGGATTGAATAGCTATATTTGCCTTTCATTGAAATATTTCACCTTCATCTGATGTTATTCTAGTTTTTGGCATGCCATTCACTTGCCTTTGTATCATTGGGTGTACTTCAACTTTGAAGCTATGTTCTAGTCCATCTGTACTATAATCAACCTTCCAACTCCCAAGTACATAAAATGTGCTTTCAAAATAGACTAGAGTACAAAAGTACTCTAAATTTATGGGGGTTTTAGGCAACATATGGAAAGTTTCAAGACAAGACACTACATTTTCACAGTCTGTGTCTACACTGTCTGCAAAGAACATAATTATAGCGAATGATTTCAGAAATATAATCTGTATGAAATGCTGGAGATACAAAAATTGCCAAACAATGATTTTAGACAATTTTGTTTCTCCTTTTTTGCCTTTAGAGCACTCTGCCGACAGTGTAGATAAAAGATCAGACTGCATGTTGTGTTCAGTCTGATCTTGATCTATACTGGACAAAGAGGCAACTACAGTTGTTACCGGCCCTTTTACAGATTGAATAACTTTTGTATTTCTCAGATGTAATCCACGAGCAATAGTCGTTCATTATCTTTCATGCAAGTTTATGATCTAAAAGGCAAGAATAAAAGAATCATAACTATGTCTGGAGGGATAGACAGAAAGATACAATCACAAAGATTATTACATTCAGATGTGAAATTTTTGCATCTTTAGAATTAGAAATTAATTTTGAGAAAAAGTAACAGATTATAATTTTTTGTATCTTAAAACAAGATCATGACCCATTTATTGAATTAAGCACATCAACTCTTAGCTTTTATAATACCAGTAGTCATTTTATATGAGAAACTTAAGAATTTACACAATTTCAATCTCTCACACTTACAATTTTACTGCAACTTGTGCCAGGAAATTTCAGAAAGCTTTCAAAACCTTTCAATGTTATGATGAATTATAGAGTACACCTGTAAAGTGCAGTAGAAAAGTAAACAAGCTGCCAACTTTTATCTTTATGTATCAACCCTTTACCACACAATGCCATGATTTAATGACCATGAAGACGAATGCTTTTGAAAACATAGTAACCTGCATTTTCTCCTTTTCCCACAGTTTCCTACTCATCTAAAGTCAAGTTTCAAATTTTCAATCACATTTATTTTGTAGTCTGCACATGCTTTGAATTTGGACACCTCTAGAATTTTGTCATTGGGTAAAGAGTGAAACAAATTTTGAGGATTTTCAAGACAAGAGAAATACACCTTTAGATGCTACAATCTTTACCAAACAACCCAAAGCTTCAATGATCCTGAGAAAAAGGCTTTGAAAACATTGTGGGAACAGCAGAAAATGCTGGTGCAAGATTGTTGAAGTCAAATTAGAAGCCCAAAGCCAATATCTACTTTACAATCTGATTTACCAATTTCGGAAATTGTAAAATAAAAAAAAAGGGCCAGAAAAAGTAACCAATACTTTCTTTCCCACTCATTTATTTCCATTTCTATTTAACTCTTTACCAAACGACAAAATTGACTGGTCCAAATTGAAAGCATTTGCAGACGGCAAAATAAATGTGACTGAAAAATTGAAATTTTGTTTGAAAAGGGTTGAAAACATTGCGGGAAAAGGAGAAAATGCTGGTTACCAGCATTTTCTCCTTTTCCAACAATGTTTTCAAAAGGCTTCTTTCTCAGGGTTGTTGAAAGTCGGGATTGTGTGATATAGAGCTAAGACATAAAAAACGTGATGTAAATTGGGAAACCCAAATTGAGGTGCTTGCTTTATCTCTACTTTTACGAATTTGTTTTCCTCACACTCCTACTCAGATGAAAACTGTAATATCTTGAATAACATCTGGCAAATCGTTCAACCCTTTACCACATAATCCCAAATTTTAGTTACTGAAGGAAAATACCCTTTGAAAATGTAGCAGGAAAAAAGGCAGCTAACCAGTATTTTCTCCTTTTCCAACAATGTTCCTGACCATTTCAAGGCTAATGTTATATTTTTGAGTCACAACTCTGCAAATTTTTTTAAATGCTAAATTCACTTAAGAAAAGTCTAGGACTGTTTTTTAGTAAAGAGTTCACAAGCCCCTCAAGAACTGCAGAATTTCTCTTTTTCTTTTGTAAGGATTTGTAATGAGTAGCATATATGCGATCAGTTCATAGACTGTTCCAAATAAATGTGAATTGCCATCATACTGTTTACTCAAACATCATTTTTCTCTCAGTTTCAATCTTTTATAAATATGTAGATTTCATCAATAGAGAAAGTTGGTCAAAAGAGAGCAAGTCTTGGATTGTGTTTTACAAGTTTTTCACATACCTACACCAGTATTTGGCACCATATGAGAATGTGAAATTCCACAAATCAGGAGCGAGGGAAATAAATGTTACAGATAGATGCATCTTGAAATTCTTGGCATACCATATGCTCAAAACAATTATCTTACTTTACCTGTATATTCATGTATTCTAATGCTGTACTCAGCATAAGAGAGTACACAGATCTACAGAAATAGTTGCATTTAAGCCTTAATGGTTGCAATTAGTTTGTCAGGTTTCTATATGCACAAGTCTGAAGTTATGCCCCCTGGTAATGACTAAGCCATTTCTTGATACAATAAGTGAAATGTATCACTAGGGTCGGTATTCACCAGCCTTTCTTCAAAACATTCTTCATCACTCTTTGAATTCTGGATTAATAAAGTAACACAACTTCCGATTCGTTAAACTATTTGGTTTAACCATTCAAAATTTGTGTAACTTTCAAATTAAGAATGTTCTTGAGAATACTGTCAGGCAATACAAGCCGGTTTATTCATTGGCATGAAAGTTAAATTTCTTGGGGAAAAAAACTGAATGACAGAAGCCTTGCTTTGAATTTATTATTCCACTCATATGAGCATCTCTCCCTGAAAACAGAATATATTCTATCAAAAGTCTTTTGCTAATCAAGGGAGGTAAATAGTAACAAACTTTATCCTTTATAAAGTTATTTTCCTTGATTAATATTAAAATTGAAAAGACTAAAGATGGAAGCCCATGTTGTACTTGTGATCCTTGGCTTTGAGCCAATTTTGACCCCAGGCCTATAATATGAAGACACTTGTTAGCGGTCCATTAGATAATGCTACATGCCAAATACAGTGCCCCTGGGTCTTGTGGTTTCAGTGAAGATTTTTAGAATTTTTTTTTTTCAGTTCAGTTGCCATGGCAACCAGAGTTTTTGAAGGAATCAAATTTTTTCACGAAATTCTGAAGAGGACCATGGCAGGATCATTTCTGTGAAGTTTCATCAGATTTGGATGGGTAGTTTCAGAGAAGATGTTTGAAATAAAAGTTAACCTATGCATGCATGCACAGACGCACAGACGGACTAACGATGAGCGCCTGGCCATGGCATAAGCCTGCTGGCCTTCAGCCAGTGGAGCTAAAAATGATAATCAGCATTCTCTCCTTTTCCAAAAATGCATTCTTTGAGCGAATTAAAACTCAGTGTTGTAGAGTCAAGGGTTAGTTGCTGAAAGTGACCTTGAAATTGCATTCATTTGTGTCTTCTTTCTTTGACCAAAACTTGTTTGCTTTTTTGCACACTCTATTGAATTCAAAACTTAAGCCTCAATCTACCGAATTATGACTACACACAAAATCCATTCTTGAATTTCTTACACATTTATTAGCCAAGTCTAACCAGCTTCTTCAGTCTTTAACATGTGAAAATTTCAAAGTAAATTTGTTCAATACTGACATAATATTACATAGAATACCATATAACGGGTTTTTCTTAAGTGCTGCACATTTTTACTAATTTTTACGCATCAAAAAGATCCGTAAAAAAAATGATGCGTAAATAATTACAGCGTAAAACCGTAGTCTTGTATCGATATGAAACAAAGGGTTATCAGTATGTAATACCTGTGCACTAAATACACGAAATATAAGAATTTTTTCACTTGTGTTCTGATTACGGTACATGTGATACAACTTCTCTCAATCAGTCATCTCTATTTGGATATTTTAAGCCACGGCTTCCGTGCCCAAACAGAAAACTAACAGAGAATTCTAATCCATACTATACGTGAATTGAATAGTCAGGTTAAAAATACTTGGACATTACGTAAACGAGACACCTTCATGATACTCGACACATTGATTATGGCAGTGATGAGAATTTGACTCAGCATTGGGCCGCTTCAAAAATGTCACAAATGGGTCTTGTGAAAAGACGTGGCTGTACAACTGCAAAACTCAAGGTTTTGAAATTTTGATGAGCTAAAGGAGGGCTTTCTAAACAGAGTGAGAAAAGTAATGACAGATGAGAGCGTGCCTCCACAGTTAGTTATAAATTATGACCATACAGGTATCTGTTAAAACAGTTATCGCATGTCAAAACAATTACTGCTATTCGCACGCCAAACAAAGAGTGACACTTTTCTTTCAACCTGTATTTCAAACAAACAATGCGCTTATATTAATCTTATATGAAACAGTGGATAATGCACTGATATTTTTGATGCTGTAATTTTTTACACATGTTTAGAATTAGTGAAAAATAAAATCGTAAAAATTTAAATCACATGTTTTAAGCTCAAATTCATAAACTTTTACAGCAGTTAACAAAACCCGTTATACATATTGGTTTGCCTTGATCAAAATCCACTATTCAACATTCCATTTACCAAAACAATGCCACACATCAATTCTGATTAGATTTAACCCTTTACTCCATACATACTCATTTCTACACATTGCTTGTAGGAGTCTTTGGAAAACATTGTGGCAAAAGGTGAAATTGCTCGTGACGAGCAATTTCACCTTTTGTCACAATGTTTTCTCTACTATCAAAAGGTGTCATATACGCATAAGAAACGGCTTCATCCTTGCTGTTATTTAGGGTCAATTAGAGATACCTTAGAAATGCCTTATGGGGTAAAGGGTTAAACAATGTAATGAGAAAGTTTAACATTGTTGGGTAAAATGATCAGTTTGGATAATTGGTTTTGACCTTCATTAAAAACCCTTTACCGCATTATCCCATGTTTTGGCAACCCTGAAAACATTGTGCGAAAAAGAGAAAATGATGGTAGCCAGCTTTTTCTCCTTATTGCAAAATATTTTCTAGCCCTTTACACACATCCTATCACACATCCTATCATTTTGTACCATGTTTAAATTGTCATCTGCTATTCCAGATCTCCCATCACAATAACCAGTAGGTTCCTATTGTAAATCGATAACTGAATTGTCCTGGGTGTAACAAATAGTCAACTTTACTAGTTATGAAAACAAAGTCATAAGAAAACATGTTTTTGAAAACATCATGAAAAAAGGAAAAACTATGCTTTTCTCCTTTTGCACAATCCTTTGTACTTTTCTTTAGACCAACACACTCATTTAACCCATTGCCACACAATTCCTACTTTTGACACCCCTGAGATTCTTTGACTTTTGAATATACTGTAGGAAAAGGAGAAAATGCTGGTAACCAGCATTTTCTCCTTTTCCCACAGTGTTTTCTTCCCTTCCCAGAACAAATGTCAATTTCTCATTCACCTTTATTTTGTCGTCTGCAAATGGTTTCAATTTGAACCAGTCTAGAATTTTGTCGTGTGGTAAAGAGTTAACTCTTAACCACACAATCCCGACTTTTAACGACCCTGAGAGACAGGCCTTTTGAAAACATTTTGGGAAAAGGAGAAAATGCTGGTAACCAGCATTTTCTCCTTTTCCCACGATGTTTTCAATCCTGGTGGACACAAATTTCAATTTTTGAGTTACCTTTATTTTGTCGTCTGCAAGTGCTTTCAATTTGGACCAGTCTAAAATGTTGTTGTTTGGTAAAGAGTTAAGCCACACATGATTAAAATTTTGCCTGCAAGCCTTCCAATACGGGCAAGAATAAATTCTATATAAACCCTAATGTACTTTTTGTTCAGTGTGTCTGGACAAACAGGACAATGTTGATTAAAGATCAGACTGCATGTTTTGAGCAGTCTGATCTTGTCCATCCTTGCATCAAGGGTCACAAAAGTAGTGAAAGAGCCTCAAGGGTAAACAGTGTTTCTAAGCACTTCTTCAGAAGTTTCCTGCTTGGTTAGATTCATTATCTGATCTACTGGTTTAAGATTGGATAAACCTGACCTTGATGTACTTTGAAGGTGAAAATTTCCAGGTAAAAACTATCCAAAAGTTACAAAGCTTTTGGCAGTTAACACTTTACCCCATAGAGCAGTTCTATGGTATCTCTAATTGACCCTAAATAAGAGCAAGGATGAAGCAGTTTTTTATGTGTATATGACTCCTTTTGATAGCAAGGAAAACATTGTGGCAAAAGGTGAAATTGCTCGTCACGAGCAATTTCACCTTTTGCCACGATGTTTTCCAAAGGCTCCTACAAATAATGTGTAGAAATGAGTATCTATGGAGTAAAGGGTTAATTCTTTACCACACAATCCCGACTTTTAACAACCTTGAGGAAGAAGCCTTCTGAAAACATTGATAGAAAAAATGCTGGTAACCAGCATTTTCTCCTTTTCCCACAATGTTTTCTACCCTTTCTAAAACAAATTTCAAATATAGAGTTGCATCAATTTTGTCATCTGCAAATGCTTACAATTTTGACTGGTCTAAAATTATGTCATTTGATAAAGATTTAAATAAAACTTTTTTTTTTTGGAAAGGCGGGGCGGGGGTGAAATGCATTCATACAGTTGACACCTTTGCAAAACTAAGTAAGAGAAGGAGCTGTTGCTTGTGATACTCTTACTTGTTTTCCAGGAAAAATTTCATCTCTTTCAAAACATAATGTTTATTTCTGTATATATTATAATCCACCAAAGTTTAAAATTTCCAGTAGGTCTCAGAAGAGTCAGCACAGCAATGAGGTATTGACTGTATTTATCCAAGAAATGGGAGCATGATGAAGCTCCAAAGCTCCAAGAAAGAAAATAAATTTCAAATGGAATCTCCACAACTGTAGTACAACATGATAATGACACTTTCATAGCAATATAAAAATCTTTCAAACTTATCATTTATGATCATGAAAGCAATTAAGCTTTACCACACAACAAAATTTGAAAGCATTAGTGGGAGACAATTTCAATGTGGGTCAAATAGGGCAATTTTTTGTAATGGGGTAGAAAACATTGTGGGAAAAGGGGAAAATGCTGGTTACCAGCATTTTCTCCTTTTTCCACAATATTTTCAAAAGGCTTCTTTCTCAGGGTTTGTTGAAGTCAGCATTGTGCTATGAAGGCTTAAGTCTGTAAACAACAAAACTGACAGGAAAGCAAGGCAAATTTATCACTTTATCTTAATGGAAATGATTGGAAAGCAATGAAAAAAGTATCTACCACATACAGAAGCAATTACTGGTGTTCTTCAAAATGATAATCATTCTTACTTTGACATCTGCTGAATCCTTTGCCCATGGGTTTAACTTTTAACCTATAGATTACAAAACCTATTAAAAGTTTTCGATCCAGAAATATGACCAAGATAACAGTTTTCAGGTTGCACTTGTCCAGAATGTTGCCACATAGCAAACAATATAGATCAAAGATCAAACTGAACTGTTTGTGCAGTATAATCTTGATCTATGCTGTTCGTTAGGGCTATTACTAATGTAAAAGGTGCTTTAACCCTTTACCATACAATCCCTGGTTTTTACGACCCTGAGATAGAAGCCTTTTGAAAACATTGTGGGAAAAGGAGAAAATGCTGGTAACCAACATTTTCTCTTTTTCCCACAATGTTTTTTCTACTCTCCTGCAAACACATTTTAATTTTTGAATTACGTTTATTTTGTTGTCTGCAAGTGCTTTCAATTTGGAAAAGTCTAATTTTTTTTCATTTGGTAAGGGGTTAAGAGTTAACATTCTACTGTCTCTTTGCAAAATAGAGAAAGTCAATACAGTTAGCTCAAAGGTCATTGTAGGTAAAGAATAAAATTTAACAAGTAATTTCATTGAAATGATATCCCCCGCCGAAAAAGACTTTTTTTGATACAATCGTATAAGAGGTATTGTGTTTTGCATGTACACATTGCCTTTTTGTTATTGGTCCATGATGAAATAAATTCATCAAAGGGTAATCAGTCGAAAAAAGCCTGTGAATCTAAATGAAAATGTGCGAACAAAAATCCAAAGTAAAAATTTACAAAGGGCAATAACTCCAAAAATACTGAAGATAGAGTTATGGTTCTTGTGCACTGCACTTCTCCTCAATTAGTTCTATATGTGTGTGAAATTTTAAGTTCCTAGATTTTATACTTTTGGAGATATATGCCAGACAGAAATCCAAAATAAAAATTAACAAAGGGCAATAACTACAAAATCACTGAAGACAGAGTTTTGGTTTTTGTAAAGTGCACTTCTCCTTAATGAATTCTATAAGTGTATAAAGTGTGAAGTTCCTAGCCTTTGTACTTTTGGAGATATGCTCCGGACAAAATTCCGAAGTGAAAATTTACAAAGAGCAATAACTCAACAATTACTGAAGATAGAGTTATGATTCTTTAGCAATGCACTTCTCCTTAATTAGCTCTATATGCGTGTGATGTTTCAAGTTCCTAGCTTTTATACTTTTGGAGATATGCTCCGGACAAAAATCCAAAGTTAAAATTTACAAAGGGCAATAACTCCAAAAATACTGAAGACAGAGTTATGGTTTTGTGCACTGCACTGCTTCTCAGTGAGTTTTGTATATGTGTGAAGTTTCAAGTTCCTACCTTTTATACTTTTGGAGATATAATCCGGGCCAAAAATCCAAAGTAAAAATGTGCAAAGGGCAATAACTCTAAAAATACTGAAGACAGAGTAATGGATCTTTTGCACTGCACGCCTCCTCAATGAGTTCTATGTAAGTGTGAAGTTTCAAGTTCCTACCTTTCATACTTTTGGAGATATTATCCGGACAAAAATTCCAGAAAAAAATGTACAAAGGGCAATAACTCCAAAAATATCGAAGATAGAGTAATGGTTCTTGTACACTGCATGCCTCCTTAATGAGATCTATCCACTTGTGAAGTTTGAAGTTGATATCTCAAATACTTTTGGAGATATGCTCCAGACAAAAATCCAAAGTTAAAATTTATAAAGGGCAATAACTCCAAAATTACTGAAGACAGAGTAATAGATCTTTCGCACTGCACGCCTCCTCAATGAGTTCCATATATGTGTGAAGTTTCAAGTTCCTACCTTTTATACTTTTGGAGATAGGCTCCGGACAAAAATTCCAGAAAAAATGTACAAAGGGCAATAACTCCAAAAATACTGAAGACAGAGTTATGGTTTTGTGCACTGCACTCCTCCTTGATGAAATCTATCCATTTGTGAAGTTTGAAGTTGATATCTCAAATACTTTTGGAGATATGCTCTGGGCCAAAAATCCAAAGTTAAAATTTACAAAGGGCAATAACTCCAAAATTACGGAAGACAGAGTAATGGATCTTTCGCACTGCACGCCTCCTCAATGAGTTCTATATGTGTGTGAAGTTTCAAGTTCCTACCTCTCATACTTTTGGAGATATTATCCAGACAAAAATTCAAGTAAAAATTTACGAAGGGCAATAACTCCAAAAATACTGAAGATAGTGTAATGGTTCTTGTACAATGCACGCCTCCTTAATGAGATCTATCCACTTGTGAAGTTTGAAGTTGATATCTCGAATACTTTTGGAGATATGCTCCGGACAAAAAGCAGAATGACGGAAGGACAGATGGAGACCATTACCATATCCCCCGCCCTTTCGGCAGGGGGGATAAAAATTTTAAAAAGTGCCAGGCTCTAACTCCACCATGTACTAGGCAGAAAGGCAATTTCTCAGACACATCAAAGGGAAATCTTTACTTGTTGCAAGCAGGTGGTGGACACATGTATTTTAAAATCTATAGAAACCTTGTATTATTCTGGTATCTGGTTTTATACAAGAGAACCTTATGTGAAGAATGTCAAACCAGATTTTGCCCAAATTAAGAAAGAGAAAAAATTCACTGTATGGTAGTCAAATTTTTTAATGCTCAAATTACCTTCAATATTCTAGTAAGTATTCCAAAACCAACACACTATCCTCATGTGCACCACTACATGGGCAATGTTGGCATCAGTTTCTACGTGCATTAAGAAAATAACAGGTGTAAGATATTTGATCCTTCTTTGTTTATCAGTTTATTATTTACAAATATTGCTAACACAATAACATGATAACTTTCCTTTATCTGAAAGAATAGAACAGTGTCTACTGATAAATGTACCCTTCAGGTAGAATCTTGCAAAAAGAAAGTAGCCCCTCTATGAATAACTATCAATTTTTATAATTCTCATTTTTTTACAGCATATAATTGTCTTTTGTAAATACAAAAACATACCAAAAAAGCAGTATAATAAAATTTTCCATCTTTTATCAAATTTCAAGTGCTAAATACAGACAGTTGCATTTTGCTTACAAACTTTAGACCGAAAACTAATGAATGATAACTCTAGTTTGGCAAGACAAAATTAGGCAAACAAATCATCTACCAGGGCCCATATTCACCAACACTCCTCATTCTCTGTCTTATCCTGAAGAATTTTCTAAATGTGAACATAACACAACTTCTGATTGGCTAAACCATTTGGTTTAGCAAATCAAAGTTGTGCTAGAGTAAATTCACCTAATGCCGACACCCCCCATATATCGACACCTAGGGCGTTTTGTCCAAATACACAATCGCTTTATCCCTTTGATGTAATAAAAAAAATCTCTATGATGACATCACCATATTGCGTAGTTTTTGGTGCCAAAACAAGCGTCCTTTTTCAAAACAGGTCGGATCGGTGTTTGCAGGCATCAATTTTAACCTCCGAATTAAGGTAGGTGGAATCTCTGAATGACGAATTCATTTATTTCTATGGGATCACCGAAAGTCATTTTGTAAAATTTATGCATTTTAAAGATTAATTTTAAACAAAAATAACATTATCAACCCATGCTGCAATTTACATGCGCAAAAAAAGCAGTGTCGATAATGCGCATAAGTAAAACGTAGGCTCCCAAATACCGACACGTCTCTTTTGTAAAATTTTCATCATTCAATTGAATCGATACATACTTATATTTCATTTTCTGTCAGGATTTTTTTAAAGTAGTAAACACAGATATAGGTGGTTACATGATCTTGAGTAATATAAACTACAGTTTTCTCTATTTTTTCCAGGTGAAAAATTCCAGGTGAAAAAAATGTCTGCTCAAGTAAGAGCAAAGACAACAGTAAAATACGCCCCCGAGCAAATGGCGCGTGCAATTGAAGCGGTAAGATCTGGTAATTTAAGTAAAAAGGCAGCAGCAAAGGCTTACGCTGTTCCACGAACAACCCTGTTGGATAAACTGGCGGGAAGAGTGCCCAAACCTGCAACTCCACCAGGTCGGAAACCTACACTTACCTGTGCTGAAGAAGTAACTTTAGTGCGCTACGCAAAATTAATGTTTGAAATAGGTTACCCTTTGACTAAACGTGAGTTTCTTAAAGAAGTAAAACACATCCTCGACATTGATGGTAGGGAAACACCCTTTAAGAACAATTTACCAGGCCATCACTGGTTTGAACTGTTCAGTAAACGTAACCCTGAAATGACAATGCGCATGCCTATGGGACTTGGACAGGAACGCGCAAAAATAAACATTGATATGATTTCAAGTTGGTTTGATGGGGTAATAAAGTATTTGGTAAAGGAGGTTCCTGACCATGATCGTCTGCTAAAGAATCCTAGGCGAATCTTTAACGCAGACGAGTCCGGTTTTCCGTTATGTGCAAAGTCAAATCGTGTTATGGCACCAAAAGGAGTTCATAATGTTTACCAGGTTGTTACAAACACGAAGTTGCAAATCACAGTTATGGCAGCTTTCAATGCCTTTGGCGATTATCTGCCCCCTTTAATACTTTTTCCGGGTGAACGCTTACGAGATGTTGGTTTAGACGGATTTCCAGAGGCCAGGTACGCTACAACAAAAGCTGGATGGATGGATTCGGACACATTCTTAGCTTTTCTGGAAATGCTACATGAATTTGTTAAAGCCCAGAAAATTGAATTGCCAGTCCTTTTGTTTGTTGACGGACATTCGACACATCTGAGTCTGCGTGCAGCAGAGTTTTGCCGTGACCATGAAATAATTTTGTATTGTTTATTACCAAATGCTACGCACGTGTTGCAAGCATGCGATATTGGGTTTTTTAGTCCTATGAAGAAAGTCTGGCAACAAACAGTTAAAGACTGGCAAGTGAAAAATATTGGAGTTGCAATGGGGAAAAAGCATTTTCCTACATTATTGAAATTAACCTGGGATCGTGTAGCAACATTTGAAAACGCTGCCCATGGATTTCGAAAGTCGGGTCTTTTTCCATTTACTATTAAGGGCATTGACGAAACAAAGCTTGGACCTGCTCGGATGGAACAAAAAGAGCAACCCAAAGAAAGCTCAACTCAGGATGAAGGTACGGAGGTTAGTGCTGGTGGTGTCTCTACTCCTATTTCTGCAGATGATACTTCCCAAAGCGTCGAATACGAGTCACCCGAACCATCAACGTCTTTCAGTGAGCTTCCAGATAATGTCGCTCCTTCATTTTTAAAATTAAATGTCCCTGAACCAATTCAAAAAAGGAAAAGGGCTCAAAGTTTACGCGATAAGCTACCTAAAGCAATTTCTGGGTCTGAAGCCATTAAAATGTTAAGAGAAAAAGAAGAAAGAAAGAAAGCTGAAGAGGCAGCAAAGCTGAAACGCAAAGATGAACGCGCACTTAAGAAAGCAAAGAGGGAAGAAGAAAAGATCCTGAAGAAAGAAGAAAGGGAAAGAAAACGCAAGGAAAGAGAATCAAAGCAAAAAGAGAACAAAATCCGAGCAAACAAAAAGGGGGGAAAGCGAGCAGTTGATGAAGATTCAGACTCGGATGATCCTAATTCAAGCATGACCCTTGCTAGCAGCGATACCAGCGACTTCGAGGAGGAATTCGAAATGTGCCCTGCGTGCAACAAAGGAGATAAGCATCCTTTGCAATGGGGAAAGTGTCTATATTGTGCAACACGGTGGCATTATGATTGTGCAAACAGGCCTGAATTTGAACTACTAAACGAAGATGAACGAAAAAAAGTCGACTTCATCTGTCCACTTTGTTTGTAATTCTTCAGCAGTAGTTCAAATTCAAGCAATCGGTTTTTAGATAATAAAGGATTTAATTATACAAACAGAAAAACGTATTCGATTACTGTTAATGCTGTTCTTTTTTTAAAAACCCATCGGGGTGTCGATATATGGGAAAGGGGTGTCGGTAAAAGGGCGATTGTCGTTAATTTGACTATTTTACCTCGTCCAATAAAACCTCGGTGATTGGTTTCTACATACTCCTTACCAAACATTGTGTTGAAATTTAAGCCAATAAAAGGTTGTCTTTCAAATTTACCTCGGGTACGGGTCTAGATTATACGATAGTATGATTTTAACGCAGATAGTCGCTTAAGGTGTCGATATACGGTGAATTTACTCTACTTTCTAAATGTAAAATTACACCAAGAATATTCTTCAGAATGTTTGGTGAATACAGACACTGATCTTGTAATTTTTTTGCAATGTTTTGGGTAAATAATCTTTTATTTGCAATAAACAAACAACATTTCAAATGTTGATGTAAATGTATGCAACAAGAGAACTATCAAAAGTGCTACTACATGATTTGCAAGTTAAAAGGCCATTCACATTATTTATCAGGTGACACTTTAAGCTCACCATATATGTGCATATTGTCTAAAATAAATGGATTTTAAACAGATATTAAAATTTGTCATTGAAAAAGTAGGGGACAATGTGGTCTCCAGCAGTTTTTTTCCTTTCCCTGCAATGTTTTTGATAGGATTCATCCTCAGGGGCCATAAAAGCATGCTTTTTGGTGAAAGTCAAATGCATTGAGGTTTCCAGTACTAGTTTACTCACTTTATGATAAATAACAAGCTAACACCTTGGTGGTCATGACCTTACTGTCACACCATTTTGGTGTTTTCTCATGTATTCATCATATGAGGTATCTATATACTTTTCATTTGAACCAGTTTAAAATTTTGTTGTTTGGTTACACAAGTTCAAACATGGGCTTATTTTACAAAGGGCAAACAACACAGCTGTCTGCAATCAAAAGCACCTGCTAATCCCTTACCTTCTTTTGTTTTTGCAGAATGTTTACCTGGTAGAATGTGTAACCTATTTTCGATAAGATATGAAAATTTACATAATGCAGCTGTCTTCAAATTAACAATTCTATTACAACGATAGAACAATTCAATTACAATGAAAACAACAATAAAGTAAGGTTTTTTTCATGTTCATTTGGCTTACTAACCTAGTTTTTACCAACCATGACAATAACATGACCCAATTTTGAAAATAAATGAGATTCCATAAAGACCATTGACAGCAGGTCACATGGACATTAATATGAGATGAAATCAAAGCGCTGAAGGCACTGTTGTGGCGGTTGTCCGGTTGATCTTGAGTTTTTGGTCAGACAGACAAGCTGACTCCTTTTATACCGCCCAATCACAATGTGGGGGATATAAGTTTTGAGCTTCAACAGCTAGGAAGTTATGGCCTGCACTGGACAAAAATTCCATCTGAATATCAACAAATGGCAATAACACAAAAAACATGAATGGCAGTTTTGGTTCTTATGCACTGCACTTCTCCATAATGTGTTCTGCCATTGTATGAAGTTTCAAGTTGATATAGCTTTTATAGTTTGAAAGCTCAGGTGAAAAATTCGAGGTGAAACGATAGACAGACTAATGGACAAGGTGACTCCAGCATTACCCCCTAAAACTTTTGCTTGCTGTGGGTATTACAAAACAGGTAAAACAGTTTTGCTTATCACCTGGTACATGTATTTATTTAAATGTAAACTATACAGTAACAAATGTCAGAAACATTACCCCCATGACTATAATTTTTTTTCAAGTTCAACTTCACCGAGCACAAAACTTCAAATAACAATAATAAACAAAAAAACAACAGAAAATTAGACATTATTCTTTCCAGTTAATCAATAACACATTCACTGGACCTAAGCTCAGTCATTCTGTTTAAACAGATGTGTCAACACTAACAAAAAACAACTGCATATTCCAAGCAAAATTGCATTTTTGTCCATATTTTCATTTAGGCCTAATAATCTTGGATATTTCTTCGAGGTAATCATGCATATTCCTACCAAAATTGCATTTTTGTCAATGTGTTCACCTGAATAATCCTGAACATATTTTTTAAGGTAATCAGTAACGCATTTATTGAATCTAAACTTCATCATTCTGCTTAACTCTTTACTACACGACAAAATTTTAAACCAGTCTGTGTTGAAATACTTTGCAGACAACAAAATAAATGTGACTTAAATATTCAACTTTTTTTTGGAAAGGGTAGCATTTTACCAGCATTTTCTCCTTTTCCAGCAGTGTTTTCAAAAGGCTTCTTTGTTAACATCTTTAAATGTCGGGATTGTGTGGTAAAGAGTTAAAAAATGTATCGACACAAATAAAAAACAACTGTATATTACAAGCAAATTTGATTTTTTGTCAATGTTTCCATCTTAAACTAGAGACAGATGATTGTGAAATTCTTCACAAGAACATAGTTCTTCACGATAGCATATTAAGTCATCAGCAAAATTTTATTGATGTATATCCAAGTAAACATTGTGTCGTTGAGTTTGGAAAACAAATTGTTTCATTAGCCTGATAACATGTATCATGAAATATACATGGAGGTGCTTACTGAACAAAACTACTGTAAGTGTAAACAATCCCAGGTTTTTACAACCTTGAAATAGAAGTCTTTTGAAAGCATTCTGAGAATGGAGAATAAGCCGGTAACCAGCATTTTCTCATTTCCCCACAATGTTTTCTACCCTGCTGGAAACGAATTTCAATTATTTAGCAACATTTACTTTGTTGTCTGCAAGTGCTTTGAATTTGGACCATCTAAACTTTTGTTGTTTGGTAAAGGATTAATTACTCGCCTACAATAGTCGTGCAATAACCTGTTGGCATGTAAAAGAGCTACTAAACAAAATATCCAGCTTTAAGACTGAACAACTTTAAAACAGTATGTCCCTGATCTATCGACCAAATGGCATTAACTAACTACTCAATGATCATCATGCTGTTAGTAAATTAAATAATATGTCTATACACATAAGGAATACAATAGTAAATACCCATTGATTTAAAGTACTCAAGACCAACTCTGAGTCTAGTAATTACACAAATCTGTCAAAACAAAGTACAGGTCTCGGTAGTTTTTTTTTTTGTTCTCCGATCTATGCTTTTTACTATCAGGTGACATATGTCAACGTGAACAACAAAAAGTAACAGCATATTCCATGCTAAACTGCATTTCTGTCCATGTTTTCACCTGAATAATTTTATCACCTACAATTTCACAAGTTTTGGCAAGAACGCAGCTTTTTACTTATGCTTTCCAATTTGGTAAAAACATCAATGTAGACTAAAATCTCACACGATCAAATATGTAAAGACTATTTTGCAAATATCTGCAGAAGTTGCTGAATATGTGATCTGCTTGACCTAATCGAAACATTTTAAGAATAACATCAGCTCGCTGAAGCTTCCCTCTTTGATTAAAACTTATAACAAGACAAAAATTAGACACTATTGTTTTCTGGTTATCAATGACCCATTTACTGAATCTAAGCTCAGTCATTCTGTTTAAAAGATAAGTCAACAGTAACAAAAAGCAACTGCATATTTCAAGCAAAATTGCATTTTTGTAAATGTTTCCACCTTGATGATCCTGATATATTTTTCCATATAATCAATAATGCATCTACTGAATCTAGGCCCAGTCTATCTGTTTTAACAGATATGTCTGACACTAACAAAAAGCAACTGCATACTTTTAGCAAAATTGCATTTTTGTCAATGTTTTCAGTAAATAATCTTGAGAGATTTTTTTCGAGGTGGTCAATAATGCATGTACTGAGTCTATGCTCATTGAAACATTCTGTTTGAAAAAAATGTAAAACACTAACAAAAAACACTGAATATTCCAAGTAATTTTTTTTGTCATTGTCTTCACCTAGAAATCTTGAGACATATGATTTGGAAAATCTTCACAATAATATAGTTCTTCACGTTACCCTTGTTTAGTTATCAGCAAAAATTTTATCCTATGTACATTTAAGGAAACATTGTATTGTTGAGTTTGGAAAACCAGTTGCTTCATTAGCCTCAGTACATGTATCATGAAATATACATAGAGATATTTGTCTCTGACGTTTCCATAAAAACATATAAAAACTGTTACCTAAAATCAATCTTCAATTCTTAAGTTCAAAACACACCACTTAGTATCTCCGTAAACAATTTATTGATAAGTTAATCTTAATTAGTGCTTAGAGATTTATATTTACAATTTAAACCAGTCAAGTGAAACCACAGGATTTTGTTCATTTCACTGTGGTACACAAGCATTTCGGTCAAGAAAAGATGTATACTGAAATCACTCAGAAGAAACACAAAGTAAAATGTTTTTAAGACTGTTTAACTCATTACGACACGACAAAATTTTACGTTTGTCCAAATTGAAACCATTTGCACACAATGAAATAAATATGACTGAAAATTTGAAATTTGTTTTGTTACCAGCATTTTCTCCTTATCCCACAATGTTTTCAAAAAGATTTCTTTTCCAGGGTTGTCAAAAGTAGGGATTGTGTAGTAATGGGTTAACATACAAATCTTTGTGAAGAAAGCTTTTAACAAGACACCCATGCAAAGCTGATTTCCCAGCGTACATGGTAGGCAAAAGTAAATACTGGCCGATAACTCTCAACGGAGACAAACTTTTTTGCATAACAATGACAGGCTGAAAGTTCCTAGTCATATTAAGACAGAGAGAAATCTAAAATTAACAAAGACCAGAAACTGGCCTTTAGATTAACAACAATATGTAAGATTAAATAATCATTTTTTTAATACATGGTCAAGGAGATAAAAATGTCAAGAGTCTCATCAAAGCTGTTGTTCAACCATTTGAGAATTTTCAAATGACTTTGCATAAATGTTCATAATGGAAAATATAGCAAGCAACCCTGGGGAATACTACTGTAGCTTAACCGATTACCATACAATAAGTATTTGTCAGCTGCAAATGCTCTAAATTTGGGAAAGTCATAGGTTTGTAATTGTTAAATGAGTCAAAGAATTCTTAATCATTAGGCACAAACATTCATGAACACTCTTTGCACAGCAAAGCCTCCAATGAATCACACTGGAGTATGATTCAAATACTCTGGTAACCATAGATTAACCCATTACCACACAATCCCTACTTTTAACTACCCTGAAGAAAGAAGCCTTAGAAAACATTGTGGGAAAAGAAGAAAATGCTGCTAACCAGCATTTTCTCCTTTTCCCAAAATGTTTTCTACCCCTCTCAAAACAAATTTCATATTTTCAGTCACTTTTATTTTGTTGTCTGCAAAAACTTTTGATTTTGACAAGTCTAAAATATTGTCGTTTGGTAACGAGTTAAATGCCTGAAAACAGTTCATGTCCACTTGAAAATATTCAACCCATTACCACACAATCCTTACTTTTGACACCCCTGAAAGAAGCCTTTTGAAAACATTATGGGAAAAGGAGGTAACCAGCATTTTCTCCTTTTCCCACAGTGTTTTCTGCCCTTCGCAAAACAGATTTGAAATTTTCAGTCACTTTTATTTTGTCATCTGCAAATGCTTTCGATTTGGACAAAGTTAAAATTAGCGTTTGGTAATGAGTTAATATGAAAGCATTGTGAAAAAAAGAAGCATTTGCTCAGACAACCAAATCATGTTTCCTGTCATGTTTCCAGCTTTAGTTACAAAAATATAAAAATACAACAAAAGTGGGACTTACCAATATGAAAAATTACAATGCTTACTGCAGTCTAAGTATTGTTTCAAATGGATAACTTCTTATTCATAATATGACAACATTTGAAAAAATATTTAGAAGAAAGACAATATCATCTATAAACACTAATAAAACACTATTGTACAAAAAGCATTCTGTATATCTTTTTAGTCTGATTTTGCTATGGTCTTTCTGGTCCGATCCTCTTTCTATACCATTTCACCTGTTTCCAAACAGCAGCTTGAATCTGTTTGGTATCCACAATGTCATGTTGAATACCTGTGAATATGTACATATATTATTGAGCCATGCTCTATAAAAAAAAAAGGAGCTGCAACTGCAAAAAGAATAGACCCAGGTCAGCCTGTGTAGTCTGCCCAGGCTGACATGGGCCCACAATGTTTGCCGTTTGAATATCTTCTGTATTTCCATGGACCAGTCTACTTCATGATTAAGTTGAATGTTAGACAAAATGGAGTTTATAGATCCATAATTATTTGATGCCTTGCTTGGTATAATAGATCAAAGAAATGCATTAAGTCTCTTTTTCAGAGAGCATGGCCCATATTTTGACAAATATTTATCTTTTTGTGTTTATGCCATGTGGTGAAACAGTGCCAGATTACTAAATGAGTGTATGTGATATTAATGATTTTCACAATTTGAAATGAAATGCTCATTATTATTTACTTCATTTAACCTGACCCAGGTAACAATCATTTACGTAAATCAATATTCTATTTTTATCCTCAGCATTGCTCGGCATAATTATTATGTCCAGAATGGTCAAGGAAATATTTCACACAGTTTACAAATCAAACCTTTACCTACTAGATATGTTGATCTAAAACTTTCAGTGCAGGACACTTTCTCATTTTTCACACCATATTTTAATACCACGAAAAGTAAAATCATCAGCCTATGAGTATGGCATTTCAAGTTATGACCTGCATATATTTCCAGTTAAGAAGAACCTATAATTTCAAGTTGCTAATGAATGAATATTTTTCCTGTGCAGAAGGCAAAACCAATTTTCGACTTGTACAAACAAAAAGTTACAATAAGTCATGCTATTAGTCACTTTGTAAATAGGTGTTTATAACCAAGAGTAGTCACAATTTTAAGCAAAGTTTACCTGATATAAGACATCTGAATTGTCATCTGCAAATGCTTTCAATTTGAAAAAGACAATTTCGAATTGGGTGGTAATGGGTTAAAAAATACAGCATGCTTCAAATTTACATAATTCAAGGGTTTAGAAAAATGAATCTAATAATTTCTTATAGCCAAAAAATCAAGACAGCTGATAATTTTGAATTTCAATTTCATTTTGCCTCCCTGTCTCAGAGCATTAATTATTATTTTCATGAAAAAAAGGTTTAAAAATATAAAACCTTCAGTATTTTGCCATGTATGCCTGCTTAGCTGCTATCTGGGTTGATTTCCTTAGAAAGTAACTCAACTGCACCTCCCAAATTGCTCTTCCATATTCTTTATATTTGCATCACTAGTGGCTTCAAAAAGCAGCCAGGAAGTTGTCCAACCAGGTTATCAATCATGGCTGTAAAAAAATGTTTTATAGAAATACAGTTCATTGCATTACAATGTATTAGAATTACCTACCATACAGTGAAAAAATTCAAATTTCAGTCTTTGGTCATAAAGACAATGAAAATAACAAATTATATATGATCCACCAGTCTGCCCAGAAATTCTGTAATTGTTCTATGTTACTTGTATACACTTGTGAAAATATTCCACCAAAATTGCAAATTTTCCATAGAATGGGTTTTGTTGCCATTTTCAAATGTAGCTGGCAGACCTTTGAATTGGTATGTTGTTTCACAGTCACAAACAAGAAGTAGATGGAATTCTGAGGAGAATTTGCAATTTACAAGGGCCCGATTTAGTTTTTAGAATTTAGTTTTTTAATTTATCCAATCAAACTGATCCTGCAACTTCAATAAAACAATTGCCACAGTACATATTTTCTATATTTTGATGTTTCCCCACCCAAAACGGTTTGTAACAAGACCCTCTTTAACCCATTTCCCACAATCCCTACTTTTGACGCCCCTGAGAAAGAAGCCTTGTGAAAACACTGTAGGAAAAGGAGAAAATGCTGGTAACCAGCATTTTCTCCTTTTTCCACAGTGTTTTCATCCTTCCCAAAACAAATTTCAATTTTTCAGTCACCTTTATTTTGTCGTCTGCAAATGCTTTCAATTTGAACCAATGTAAGATTTTGTCCTTTGGTAATGAGTTAACTATAACCAGAAGACAAAATTTTTATAACTGGTCATAATCGAAAGATGTTGCAGACAACAGTATAAATCTTCAAATAGTAAAACTTGTATCAAAAAGGGTAGAAATTATTGTGTAAAACAAAGAAAATGCAGTTTACTATTATTTTCTTCTTTTCCCACAATGTTTTTCATAGCTTTTTTTCTTTAGTGACCTTAAATGCAGGAATGAATGGTAATTGTTAAAAACTTCTCTTCACCGTAACAGAAAAATCAGGCCTGAGTTAATTAAGTAAAATTTGGTAAAGAGTAGAGAAATATATTTTATTGCAGAAAAAGTGAGTCAGAGACATGTACATGGATTGGTACTTTCACTCATTACCAAACGACAAAATGTTTGGTTTGTTCAAATCTAAAGTATTTGCACATGACAAAATAAATGTGACTGAAAATTTCAAATTTGTTTTGTGAAGGGCAGAAAACATTGTGGGAAAAAGAGAAAATGCTGGTAACCAGCATTTCCCCTCTTTCCATAATGGTTTCTAAAGGCTTCTTTCTCAGTGGCGTCAAAAGTAGGGTTTTTGTGGTAATGGGTTAAGCAAATAATTCGGGTATAACAAAATTTACAAAGATAAAAAGAAAATATGATAGATCTTAATTACCTGAACTCAGTTCCATCCCTCTTGACGTGGTGGGTCATATGGGTCACATTATTTATCATAACAAAATTCACATTTCACATATAAGGATCCACCGTGTCCTTTCTATATTTCTCCACACAACGCTGTCGTAAGAGAAGGAAACAGGCCAGAGAAGGCAAAATTGACACGCCCTCATTGTTTTCGAAAGAACATCGAATTTAACCTACGTCGGCCAACCTTCAAACTATAACCTGTCGAGGCAACTTCAACATGATCACAAGCCTCAATCAAACGATCCACAAGCATAGTTATGCCAGTCAAAACTGATCTCGGGGTAAGACTGGGCAGCCTTTCTTTCTGTTTTGCGTGAATCGGGCTTAATTGTAGAGTCGCGAAATTGCATGACAAACTTCTACACCGGAAGTCTCAATCTCCGAGCAGAGTTGTCGTTCGTTACTCTCACCGTGCGAGAGAGTGCGGAAGTCTTAGAAAAAAAATCGTTTCTTTTTTTAAATTTTAGATCTATCGGTTATATTAATCGACAAAACACCTATAAAATATTTATATTCTTCATAAAGTATCATTGTATATTAAAACGAAATAATGCTAAAGATGATTTAATCATGCCGTGTCCGGCGGTAATTGACGTGAATGCCCGACCATTCTCTGCAGCTTATCGAGGCAATTAGATTGTTACAAGTACGTAGTATACCGACATTAGCCGATGTTTCAGAATGCAATAACAGTTGGCCAACCTTAACTGTCTCTTAGAATGCATTTTTTAAGCATAAAATCAATCACTATCAACACTTCTTTAATCAGTAAAATTAGTTTAAGCCGTCTTCTTTAGAAGCAGTAGCTTATTTGGTGGACTACTTTTTACGGAGTTAACTGAAATTTCATGGCGGTTATTAGGTATGTTCTTAACCGAATCATAGGCAATGAGTTTGGTTTTTAGACTTATTTATTTTTCGAATTTTGTTTCGAATTTTGGATTTTTTTTTCGAATTTTGGAATTTTCGTTGACTCTGTGGCGACAACCGCCACAAAAACCTGACTTTCTGTGAGTTTTGGCAAGATTGACCAACTGACTTAGTTGCAGCCTCATAATTATGACCCAATTATTGTATTTGACTCATACATCATTATGACAAAATGATACAGTTTGGTTTGAAAAAGTAACCTTAAAGAGCTTAAAACATTGTTTGCAACAAATAGGACTGAGTAATCAGGCTTTTCAGCCCATATGGCCAATTTTCAAATGTGACCTAGATATCACTGGGGAAAAAATTGACAAAATTACTGGTTATGGCTAGAAGAAAACTATACCAATTCAATCTTGAGACTTTTGGCTATAATATTTAGCAAAATATGCAGACAAACAAACAGAATAAATATTGTGTACAATCTGATATTGGCCTACATTGTCAAATTGTTTCTGGCACAATACAGTTCTGTTCTTTCTCCAAAATGGTAACAATTCTGCAATGGTTTTGTTCAACTTTCTTCTGCTGACACTGATGAAGGCAGAATGTGTTATAAAAAAAAAACTATCACCCAATCTAAAATAACAGCCAAACATTCCTTGTAAAAAATTCGTCATATCATCAGTATTATATATTTTTTTTGAAGAGTTTCCCATTTCCTTTTTTTTTCTGAATGAAAGATTAGTAGAAACCTAACTCTGAATGCCTTTGAATAAAAAAACTGATTGCAGTAACCAAAAAGTTGTTTCCTTGTCTAAATAATGAGTATTTTCAATATCTCAGGACTATACACCTTTTCTGTGACACAGACCAGAGATGAAAACACCTTGTTCACATAGATCTGGTTGTCTGGTTTCCGAATCTTACTTGATGTTTACTCAAGGTTTCGGTTTCTGTTTTCTACATCAATTTCTGCTGTAAGCCTTTACTTAGAGATCCAACACATTCTGATGGAGGCCAGTATGTAAATTTACTTATATCAGTTATCTTGCATTTTATTATTCTCAAACATGAACAACCAAATTTGAAAGAAACTTTCTTAATTCTGACAACAATGATGGTTACATCTCCAAAACATTTTTTCTATTACATTATTACATACGGTCATTATCAAGAAGATTGTATGTTCATTATCAAGAAGAAAGTGCAAACACTATCTCAATACAGGATACCTGTAGATTATCTGCTGATAAACTATACATGCTAACCAGTTTTACACACAATATGGCATCAAAATGAGGGAGGATTCTTGGCCAAAATTTATTGTTATCAAGTTACTAGCTTTCAATAAATCCATTGATTGGTGCTTTACTCCACTTTTAACATCATGTCAGTAATATCACAGGGGAAATTCCTGTATTCATGTAATTCTGGGTGTCACCTGCACTGGACTGGGTTTTGAATGGTTCTCTAGCCTTCAATGTTTTGGATCCACAAAATTCAATTTCAAGGCATGCCCCTGCAGTTAGATTTTCCTTTAAGAAAGTTTTTCATAGGTTGCAAGTCCAAGATGACCAGTTACAATTTGGCATAAGAGTCAATATCATTTGATCAACAACCATTTATTTATGTAGAAAATATACTTCTAACAACTCAAAATTGTGACCTTGAACTTAGCATGACCTCAATAAAATAAGTGAATTTCTTTTGCTTTACCCTTCAGAAATCACACAGGTAATTCAAGGCAAAAACCTGATACCAACTATAGCAGGTAGAGGTAACAAGATTCTTCTCAGAATTATTTTCCTCTCAAAGGTCATTCACTATTTATCAAGGGCATAAATTATTGAACAGAAAATGATGGAGAAACTGACTCAAAAAATATGATAGTATATCAGAACAAAATTAACAAAATAGAAGATTTTAGCAAACCTTTGTACCTACATAAACTTAACCATTTCCAACACAACCAGTTTAGACTCTTCCAAATTAACAGCATATGCAGCTGATATCTAGGTAACAAAACACTAGAGGAAAAGTAAAAAAAAAATGCTTGATACCACACAATATCAGGATTGGGGGTAAGAAGTTAAAAACAATTAAAAGCATATTCAGTTGATACTTTTAATGGGTTGGGTTTACTCCAACATTAATTGCATCTGCTTGTTTTTTGGCACTTTGTGAACCTTTCACCAAAACTACCTCCACTGAAGGACCACCTGCATTCTAACCCTCGGTCTGATAACCAACAAAATTGAATTCTGTTTTGGCAGAAGGAAACAAAAATTGCATTGTCAAGACTGCCATAGTCGCATCATCATATGGAGTGCAACACGCGAAAAGGTGCATTCGGACATTTGCGTAAAGTGTCGTCCCGGATTAGCCTGCGCAGTCCGCGCAGGCTAATCCGAGACGGCACTTTACGACTAATTAGAGTTTGTGTTACAGTAGACTTGCGTAAAACAGAAAATCACATAAAATCGGGAAGTGTCATTTCGGATTAGCCCGTGCGGAGTGCACACGCTGATCCGAGACGAAGCTTTACGCAAATGTCCGAATGACCCTTTTCGCGTGTTGCACATCATATACAATATCAAGTAGGGATGAAGGGTCAGACTGCATGTTCCGCAAAGTCTAACCTTGACCAACATTGTTCATGAAATATCCCAATGTTGTCCCTTGCATGCTAAGACATAATCCTTTCACATAAGCTATGTTACAGGCCTGTCTTCAAACCGTTTGTAAAATGGTGTTGTCATTCTGTAACAAACTGTCCATTATCACCAGAGCACCCTTTTCTTTGTATACATGTCAGAGGTTGTTCATTAACCCAAAGGGAATAATATTAACTTATTCATTACATATAATATATCAAGTGTGACTGAAATGATGGAATCTGTCTTTTGAAGGGATGGAAACATTGTAGGAAAAAGAGCAGTTCCTGATTACCAGCATATTCTCCTTTTCCCACAAAATTTTTCACCCTTTACCACACAATCCCGACTTTTTACAACCCTGAGAAAGAAGTCTTTTTGGGAAAAGGAGAAAATGCTGGTTTCCAACAATGTTT
This sequence comes from Tridacna crocea, assembly GCA_943736015.1. Taxonomy (NCBI): domain Eukaryota; kingdom Metazoa; phylum Mollusca; class Bivalvia; order Cardiida; family Cardiidae; genus Tridacna; species Tridacna crocea. Next base: position 23,891,253 of record OX031070.1, read on the forward strand.
TTTACCCTTTTTAAATCAAATTTTAATTTTTAATTTACATTTATTTTGTCTGCAAATGCTTTCAATTTGGACTAATCCAAAATTTTGTTGTATGGTAATGTAAGTTACAAGGGGTCATTAAAACTCCAAATTATCTTAAGTATTAAGCCATTACCACACAATCCCTACTTTTGATGCCCCTGAGAAAGAAGCCTTTTGAAAACACTGTAGGAAAAGGAGAAAATGTTGGTAACCAGCATTTTCTCCTTTTCCCACAATGTTTTCTATCCTTCCCAGATCAAATTTCAATTTTTCAGTCACCTTTATTTCGTCGTCTGCAAATGCTTTCAATTTGAAACAGTCTAAAATCATGTAATGTGGTAAAGAGTTAAATTGGTCTGGACCCTATCTTTTACATAAAAGCTCAAACATCAAAACCATGTGTTGATGTATAAGCAACTGTATTTACAATAACTATAGATGATAACAGTTCAGGATTCAAGACCCTATGGTGGGTGGAGGAAGAATTACTTGTGATAATAATCTGTTATCAGATTTTGATGCAGAGATTTATGGCAAATTCAGGGCAATATTTTCAAACATTCAAGGTCTTTTCCCATTGATTAAAAAAATATATACATCTTTAGTGCAAAACACTTCAATTCTGAATATTAGTAAACAATTTAAATCTGGGAGAAAAATATTTACACAGTATCAAGTTGGGAACCACATTTGTTTCTAACTTTTACCAGTACAACTTCTAATTGGCTTTCTCATCAATGAATTAAAACATCCCCATTATCCAAGCTTTCTTTCAGATAAATGTTCTTCATTTTAGTCCCATATGATTTATGTATAAATTTCAATTCTTTCAACATACACAAGTCTATGATATTTAAGTCTGCTAGACAATGTATTTCCATTCCTGTATTTTACTTACAAACTTCTAAAGAATTTGTCTTAGTTTGGTAAAAAGGAGAAAGCTATCCTTCTACAATGTTTCACAAGCCCTCTGTCTGATGGTCCTTAAATTCTGGTTCATGTTAACAAGTGGGTGAAATAGTTGTATGTATACATATATATTTAAGTATGGGGATGTATACCATGTTATAATTATACATATTTTCAGTAACAATGTATTTTGGGCCTGTGGCCTTTGTTTGCAATAAAAGTATTGTAATGTTATGTATTGTACTAATATTGTTTTCTGAGAAAAGAGCTGAAAAGCATCAAGAAAAGGACTTTCACCTTGCAATGACCTTATGTTAGAAGTGTAGCCAGTACAGAAAACTCAATTCTTATTACAGGACACCATGAAGTTATCCTACTGACAGTTCCAGCATTCAAGTCAAAAGACAAAATGTCCTGGAACAATATTACATGATAATGTCCTATCCTAAACTTAAACCATCTTTTCAAAAATTTTGCCAAGTTTCAAGAAAATTTGGCTTATAGAAATATTCATGATGTGTACATGTTGTGATCATTACATGCTAAGTATGTGGATTAGTACCAGGAAGAATGCTAACTATCTGGAAGTAATTTGTTCTGCCATCTGGAAAAGCTAATTGAATGCACAAGCTATTCATTGTGTGGTGAAAAATCTTATTCACCTGACCGATTTCTATCTAAAATATATATATGATTCAAGGTGTGGTATTATGCTCTAGTAACCCCTTCCATTACATAATTGAGAAACTTAAGAATTTTTCTTCGAAAACACATAAGTTTGATTCCATTTGAATGTAGAAGCATTCTGTCACATAAACAAAGAGGATATACGAAAAAAATATGGTCATTTTTCCAACATGGTATACAGACAGAATCAGTAAGCAAACAGCTCAGTAGAAAATGAAGATTCTGCTTATCAGCTAATGCTTAATTGATAATAAAATGTGGCAGACAACAAATTAGCATATCAAATACAACTCAAATCATGGATTTGCATTCCGATGCTGTTTTTTAGAGGCTTCTTATCCAGTGTCGTTAAAAACTTGGGAATGTGTGGTAAAAGGTTAAAGTGGATTTAAAAGCTTCAGTTGCCTCTATTGCCAGGTACAGATTATATTGCATAGAACATGCCATCTGATATTTGATCTGTATCACCCCCTTTGCTAAGACATCCTGAATAGAATTAAACTACTTTCCTCCTTCCCTTACACTGAAAATGTCTGTAACTGGTAGCGTCTACTATGCACTCAAGAAGTACACAAGCCTTCGTAGATGGATTATACTCCCCAAACATGTCTCTTTTTAGGAAAGTGAAGGATGTCAGTAAATGGTTGGTCACAGGAGAAATTTACAATAAATCCCTTTCTCCAGTTCATATATGAAGTTTCATCCATTTTGGTCAAGGGCTTGGGGAGAAATGGCTCAGGGTGGACTGATGGAAGAAGGGCCAGAGGAAGCAGCGACTATATGCTCAGCCTTTGGGGAGCATAATAACAAATCTGACAAATTCCATACAACTACAACTGAAAAAAAGGTTAATGCATGCAAGTGCTAACGCTCAGCTACAGTTGCTTTTAGAAATAAATTGATTTTGATGAAAATCGGCCATTTGATAGTCAACACCTAGTCCAAAGTTGAAGTAATATATTTATCATAGAGATTACAGAATGTAAAATTGTAAAAAAAAAATTGTACAAGTTTTTGCACAACACAGAGGAGACAGATAATGACAGGGCTATGACACTACCTCATGATTGTCTTCTAAAACAGCCAAGCTAAAACTCATGTGTACTAACAATTTTTTAATTTCTAACAGGAAAACTTTTATTTACCTTTGATTAATTTCAGATAAACTGAAAGTATCTTCCAATACCACTTTACCACTTTAGTAAATATCCAGGTGGGGCAGCAGGCAAGACATAGAAAGATAAAGTATTCCCTCCAAAGAACAATCTTCCTGTATACACCAAACTCAAAGCCTCCACTAAAATTTTTTGGCACCAAGTTTCCCTGTACCTATATCATAGCCTGTGTCTGAGTATACAGGAATCAAGATGCAAAACATTCTATGTAGCAGCCAGGTAAGCGAGCAGTTCACCCTTTATTCTCCTTGGACTAACATTGGAGGCCTGGCAACAAACATAACCTTTAGCTCCGAAATTCTTTCCAAGGATGATACTTATTATATATTCTTTTTCATTGACATACAAAGAATGTTGCAAACCACTCCACAATCTGACTTTTGAAAGCTATTTCTTTCTCATCTAATTCATAACTCAGTCTTTCTACGATAAGCACAGATGTGCATTGTGCTTATGAAGGATTTGGGTTTGAGGTAATAGTATCTATAAATAGCATCCCAGACTTGTTACACAGACACTGTTCAAAAGCATATCTGCAGGTAATGCACTTCACATATCAGATCCTGTGATACCAAGCAAATGATGACAGCTGTTTTCAATTGAAATCTTTTTTTTTTTCTTTAAAAAGGGAACTACGAAGAAAACAAGAGAGCCTATTGAATTTCCCAGGAAAGAAATGACCACAAATCTGGGAAGCTGCACAAAAGCAAGATTTGATCGACTGTTTTCAAAAAGACACAAATTTCGTGAGACAAAAAATATGAGACAAATAGCAGCATGTCCAGCCTCAACTAATTTGCCTGGCATGTTGATGGTTACGTACAATTATATAAACAGAATTTCTGGCATCAACTGAACTTTTTCCTTTCAAAGTAGACAATTAAACAACAGATATTTAAGTATGAATATGCCCATATGTTTGGCCCCAACCTGTAGGTCATACTACATAGGAACCAGGAAGCTTGTTCCATACATTAGGGTAGAGTATACAATTTGGCATTTACTGTTATCAAATATCTTGCCTACCTGTTACCGTAGTTACCACAGTCTAGAAACCTCTCGAAGTTCAGAAGCTTTAGTTACAATATTGAGATGATTTCTTTATTAGCCTATTTACTGAATCCAACTCGAAGATTTTTTTTCCAAGTTAAAAAAAATTACAGAATGCATCTAACAATTTAAAACCGAGCATTTTCTTCATATTTATGCTTTTGAAAGGGTAGAAAAACATTGTTGGAAAAGAAGAAAATGCTGGCTACCAGTATTTCCTCCTTTTCCCACGATATTTTCAAAAGGCCTCTTTCCCAGGTTCGTCAAAAGTTGGGATTGTTTGATAATGGGTTAAAACTATGTAATCTTTAGAAGAAATTGTAAGTCAATTTAGACAATTTTAAAAGCACACTGTTGCAAGTCTCAATATATTTTGTTGTTCTTTTTTAAACCGAGTTGTTTCATGGTTCCTTGTACTGCAATGGGGTTAGACTATCGACTTTGAGGGGGTTGAGGCTAACAGATAAAGAAAACAACAGTTGCCTGACAGACAACTATAGGTAAAACCTTGTTTACAACTGGGACCCAAGAATCTATCAAAATGAGGATCTGAACACAAGTGGGTGTGCAGTATATTCAAATGTTGTAGGATCATAATTATTCTGTTACCATGGCAATAGTAAACAGAAATTTTGTAATCCATGAGAATCTGTTTTTGTCTTTATGTATCAGATTTGGTGCTATATTTATTTGTTATCATCTGTCTATCTACATCCATTATTCATTCCAAGCTCATGATTACATCCACATCTTTCAACTTTAGAGCAGACACTTAGAATTTTAGTCATGTCTGCATAAAAAATATTAACAGATGACACAATAAATTTTGCATACATGCTTTTAACTGTCTTAAAAATGATGAAAACAGTCAGGGAAGAGGCACTGGTCAGCAGCAAGATTTCCTTTTTCATTTTTTTCAAAGCCTTCTTCCTCAAAGGGACACATATTTGCGAAGGGTAAAACTAAGAGATATGCAGATCTGTAAAATCAACAGACAAAAATACCCCATGTACTGGTAGATCCAAGTAATAATTGGACATACTAATTAAGACAAAGTACTTAATGTAGATACTACTCATTGCATGCATTTTTCCTTTGCCACAATGAAAAAACCCTTATAGTGCCAGGTAAATGAACATTTCAGTCTTGAATTAGACACAAATGACTGCAATTTTGTGGTAGCTTTTTTTTTTCTTTAGTGTCCAAGCAAAGCCAACAATGTAAGTCAAAGATCACACTGCAAATTTTGTGAAGTCTGATCTTGATCTACACTGGCCTCAAAGGTAACTATAGTAGTAAAATGCACTTTAACCCTTACCCAAACAATCCCTGGTTTTCACGACCCCTAGGAAGAAGCCTTTTGAAAACATTGTGGGAAAAGGAGAAAATGCTGGTAACCAGCATTTCCTCCTTTTCCCACAATGTTTTCTATCCCGCTGGAAACAAATTTCAATTTTTGAGTTATGTTTATTTTGATGTCTACAACGGCTTTCAATTTGGACCTGTCTAAAATTCTTTTGTTTGTTAGAGAGTTAAGAGTAAGAAAATGAAACAGCTCTGGAAATATAAGCAAAATATTCACTTGTTCTTTATCCACACCTATTCCATTTCCATTGAAATATTATGTGTACTAGGCTGATATGGTGCCTTTTGTACAGGAATATGGACTTGGACGAACATTCTATACTAGGATCATGCATCTTTGTTTTATTTTTGGTCAAACCCATTGCATTTCGCCTCCAGACAATCTATAACTAGATCTAGGTTTCTCCCACGAGTCAACTTTCTTTCATGTATAAAAACGGCTCAGCCCTTCACCACACAATCCAGGAATTTAACCACCCCGAGGAAAAAACCTTCTACAAAATTTCCGAAAAAGAAGAAAATGCTGGTGATCAGCATTTTCTTCTTTTCTCACAATGTTTTCTACCTAAATTCCATTGTTTCAGTCACATTTACATACTCATCTGCTGATTCTTTTGGTTTGGACAAGTCTACATATTTTTTACTCGGTAAAAAGTTAACCCTTAAGCTGCTAAGCACAACACACTGCAGATCAGTATCACAAAACATGCAGTCTGATCTTTGTTCTACACTGTCCAATAAGGAGGTTTGTTTGAATGGTGTTTTACGCCGCTTTCAACAGTATTTCAGTCATATCATGGCAACAGTTCACATATTCATGTTTCCTGGGTTTCACCAGTGCTAGGCTAGGCTCTGAAGTGTCTTGCCCAAGGACACTCTTGTGCAAAAAAACCACTGGAGCCAGCAAGGCTCGAACCTGGGACCTCCAAGTCATGAGCCCTACACTTTACCACTGAGCCACACAGGACCGCCAATAAGGAGGTATTTTTCCCAAAAAATGTAACTTTGAAATAGCAATATTTGGTTTTTATATCCAAATGGAAATTTAACTCTATACCAAACAACATAATTTCATACTAGTCCAAACTGTAAGCATTAGTTGACGACAAAATTATTGTGACTCAAAAAATTGAAATATTTTTTTGGAAAAATGATGGAACACATTGTGGGAAAAGGAGAAAATAATGATTACCGGCATTTTCTCCTTTTCCCACACTGTTTTCAATAGGCTTCTTTCTCAGAGTCATGAAAACCTTGGATTGTTTAATGAAGGGTTTATTTTAGTTATTCAGCAGGATAAGAGTTAACGACTACGCCAAACTTTCCATGAGAGTTATGGGAAAAACAAGAAATCTGGTTCTGTAACATTTCTCATAACTTTATCTATCATTTTCTTGGCAGCAATCACAAGCAACACCTACGATCAACAGAATCTGGAAATGTGGGTAAATTAATGATTCAAGTATACAATTAAACACACTGATGATGTCAAAGATTGTAACTTATTCCCTAATTAACCCTTTCATAAACAGAATCATGATTCAAAGATCCTTATGAAAGAGCTTTTAAAAAAAAATTGAAAACAACCTGCAAAGGCATAGCTGCAGCATATACAAAAAATTCACTTGCATACAATTTCTAAAGAAAAAACAAAACAAAAAAGTTATGCCAGTACACGTCACCAGAGGCTACCAAACAGCTTATACAATTCAAAAATTCTCTGAAGGGAGACATCCAAGAGCCCCCAGTGCAATCTCCTTTCTATTGGCATTTTGTGCCTCAGCTAACAGTTTGCTTCTGTATTACTTTTACAAAAACTTTCTTTTCAGCTAGCTATGCCCCTGACCTGTGTGAAAACCTCTTGAATATTATGCAGTGGACAGCTCTTTGAAAACAAAGAGAAATTCTTTGTTGCAAGCAACGGCTCCATTTCCAACAATGTTTTCCATACTGTTGTGTCCCACAGTGTCTTCTGTACTGTTGTGAAGTATTTTTTTTGCTTTCCTTCAGATTTCATCCTCTGTATGACCCATGAAAAAATTAAATATATATTTTTCAAGACCTATGAGTAGCCAGCACGATAAAGGATTAATCTATTAGGATAGGAAAGAAGGATTTATAATTATTTCTGACAACCACTGACAAAAAGAAGTTGAGAAGAGCAGATGAGACCATCCATCAGCCTGGAGTTTTTAGCTTATCAGTATAGAGCAAAGTACCCAAATTTCGACAGGTTAACAGTAAAATTTCATCATATGAGATACCGTTTGTAGATGACCTTATTTCGACATACCCTGACAAAGAACGATAACAACCCGACACATTTTATGCTTTAAATTGTCATCTGTGCGATTCCTGTATGATATTTTCAATGTTAACGTAACCCAGGGTATGGTTCTTTATTTCGACATGGGGATCGTAATTTCGACACCCTTGTTTTGTTTTGAAAAAATAGATGCAGATTACGGCAAACACGTGATTTTGACAGTTATCCGCCATTTACCAATCACAAGGGAAGCAACTTTTGCAAGTTTTTGGGTCAGTAAACGAGTTCGATTTATCCGTAATTGGTAATGAGATAAAATTGTGCTGAGGACAAAAGTTCATTCATTTGTTCGATTTGACCAGGGACGTAGCCAAGATATTAAAAAAAAAAAAAGTTGGAAAAAAAAATTGCAAAATTCGTGATTTGAACATACGGCGGTAATAAATATGTCTTCCAAGTGAACTGCACTCTTGACCACGAAGCCACGGGCGCTTCTACTAAAGGTGTGGAATTTTATTATATTATTTCTCAGTTGGGTGGCGAAATTACGGCACCCCTTTCAATTTTGTTTCCTATTTTCGACACCTCTGCTAAAATTTTATTCCAGGCACGAATAGAAAATCTGAACATCAAATCATCATAATAAACATAGTACAGGGCTATTTCAATACTGCAAGTATTGAACTGATGAAAAAAATTCAATTTCTCTTTACTTTTCGTAAAGCCCTGTCCTTATGGAAAGTGTTAACGGCTAGTTTTTCAAAAACTTTTTCAAGAAACAAAATCGGTCTGCACCAAAAATGTCAGATCAAGTGAGTGCCTTTTGAACCGAGATTTTATCAAGATGTCAAATATATTTTGAAGTCATGATCTAGTCGGATGAAGCGATTAAAAGATGAAGTGAAAATAGATTTTACTACATAAATAGTAAGGGGTGTCGAAATTACGGGTATGCCGAAATTAGGGTACTTTGCTCTATTTATCATATTTCTGCAGAGAAAAAAAGTATGATGTACAGAAAAGTAATATTCTACAAGCAATATTCAGACTTTGGCATGAAATTAGCGTAACCTCTTTTATCGAAAAAATGTGTTGTGCTGGCAGTTGTAGTATGTAGCCAGCACAGTATATGAAAAATAAATTCTACATGAAAAAAAAAAGTAAATCCCCAATGGTTTTCTAGAAGATAAATCTAAATGTGTTAAACACCCACCTGCCTTATAAATTGTATTTTATCTGGTTCCCTGGGTGACTGCTCAAAACAGTATCACATGAATGAGAAATTAACAATTGTGATCTGTCACACTAAAGGTGAACTATGAAAAGTGTCAACCCTGCTCAGACTGCACAAATTGCAGTCTGATCTTGATTTTTTTTTAAATTTCAATAGCCAATTAACTGTTTACCACAAATACTGAGTGTTCATAACCATGATGAAGAGGGCTTTACAAAACATTGCAGGAAAAGGAGATGCTGAAAAAAAAAACCAACAGTATTCTTCCTTTTCCTACACTGTTATCTACCTGTCAAAAGCCAACTTCCCATTTTTGAGCCATATCTAATTTGTCATAAGCAAATGTCTTCAAACGGGTCCAGTTTTACCTTTTGTCGTTTGATAAAGAGCCAATCTAAGCTTTACTATGAACAGTTCTTCATCTTGTGTAGCAGAATACTTCACACTCTATCTACAACATCACTAGAACTATTTTGTATGGAGGCATGTTTATTTCTATGTATCCATGTTGGCATGTTTGATCTGTACAGTATATCAGTCATAGATAATCATACATCAGCTAACAATGCTATCTTCTCATCTCTCTTCCTTTCTTACAGTGTAATCATCAGATACCAATAGAACTTTCATACTTTGCTAGACACCAATTTGTTGGACTTGCAATTATCAAAAGCATTTTCAAATGGTAATTTTTGAAATGTGATTCATATCATCATGAGATTTATCTTTAAAAGTATAAAAGCACAATAGGAAGGGGTGGGGGATATTTGATTGTCTAACCGTTTTTTGCTGACATCTTTAGTTAGATTTGTAAAACAGAGGTGTTTGGAAAGGCTATTTTGAAAGCATTGGTTTTCTTTTTCAATTCTGAATTTTGCAGGTTACAAATAAAAAACAAGAGCGGCAAATTGTCGCAAGATACGCCCGTCTTACCCCAAGTTGTAAAGCTGGGGCATGCACCAGACAAAATTCAAGTATGAAAAACAACAAAGGACAATAACTCAAAAATTAAGCAAGCAAGAGTTGTGATTTCGGTGCACTGCACTCCCCCTTGATGAGATCTATCCACCAATGAAATTTCATAACCCTAGCTAGTATAGTTTTAGAGATATTCACCAGACAAAATTCAAGTATAAAAAATGACAAAGGGCAATAACTGAAAAATTAAGAAAGCAAGAGTTATGATTCCTGTGCACTGCACTCCGCCTCAGTGAGATCTATCCACCCATGAAATTTCATAACCCTAGCTAGTATAGTTTTGGAGATATTCACCAGACAAAATTCAAGTATAAAAAATGACAAAGGGCAATAACTGAAAAATTAAGAAAGCAAGAGTTATGATTCTTGTGCACTGCACTCCCCCTCAGTGAGATCTATCCACCCATGAAATTTCATAACCCTAGCTACTATAGTTTTGGAGATATGCTCCGGACAAAATTCAAGTATGAAAAACAACAAAGGGCAATAACTCAAAAATTAAGCAAGCAAGAGTTGTGATTTGTGTGCACTGCACCCCCCATCCATGAGATCTATCCACCCATGAAATTTCATAACCCTAGGTAGTATAGTATTGGTGATATGCTTCGGACAAAAATCAAGTATGAAAAATGACAAAGGGCAATAACTCAAAAATTAAGCAAGCAAGAGTTATGATTCCTGTGCACTGCACTCTGCGTCGGTGAGATCTATCCACCCATGAAATTTCATAACCCTAGCTTGTATAGTTTTGGAGATATGCTCCTGACAAAGAACTGGACGCCGCCCACCTGCCCGGACGCCCGCCCGCCCGCCCGCCACGGGTGATCCCATAATACGTCCCGTCTTCGACGGGCGTATAATAATGGGAGGAGTTGTCTAGCCTTTTACCACACAATCCCAAGGTTTAACAACCCTTGTATAAGAACCTTTTTAAAACATTAATGGAAAAGTAGAAAATGCTGATGATCAGCATTTTCTCCTTTTCCAATAATGTTTTCTTCTCCATCAAAGACAAGTCCATTATTTGAATTTCAATTAAATTGTTGTCTGCAAATACTTTCATTTTAGACAAATCCATTTTTTGTCATGTGGTAAAGAAACATAGAAACACAAAGAAGAGGAGAAAATGTTGGTTGCCAGCATTTTTTCCTTTTCTCACAATGTTTTCTGTCCTTCCCAAATCAAGTTTCCATTTTTCATTTTGTCGTCTGCAAATGCTATCAATTTGGACCAGCCTAAAATTTTGTAGTTGGGTAAAGAGTTAAAACAGAGAATCATTTGGTAAAGAGTCTCCTATCATTACTGAATGATAGAAGAAACCTCAATTATATATTTCAACACAAGTAACCAGTCAAAATTATGATCCAAGTGAAAATAGCAGTTGAGGTTTTTTTGAATTCTTGCAAAATTACTGAAATCATATTGCAGTCAGATTTCCTAGAAAGTAATTACCTGAACAATAAAACATTTCACACAAACTGTAGTCATTTACCAAACAATTCTGTGCTTCTGCAAGCCTGTGAGAGAAAGCTTTTTTACCCTTTCAGAGATAGTTGGCCCATTTGTACCGATTTCAAATTTGCTGTTTTCAAATTTGGAGAGTCCAACATAAATTCTGTTTTATGGAAAATGGAAACAGAAGTCTAAATGCAAGTACATGAAAACTATTTGGCAGATAATGCTTATATCAATAGAGATTTATCATATAATAATAACCATTAAAATTTTTTCAACATATACTAAATTGATTTCTTGACTTAAAGAAGCTAAATCTGGCTCAAACTTTTAGCATACATTGACATAACCAATATAAATGAAGTAAAACATCAAGGTAAATTGGGGCTCCTAGCACTTGTTTACTCCTTTATGACTACCATTTTAAGCCTTTACATTTTTTACAACCCCATAAAAGAAGTATCCTCGAGTGACCAAACTGCGCCACTCTAAGTTTTATCTTGGAACAAAAATATAAATAGAAGATATACGAAAAGAAAAATAAATGCAAATGTGTGTTCTTTTTCCATCAATCTCCATCAAAATTCATGTGTACAATAATTTTAAACTTCCAAAACTTGATCAAACTTAACTGCATGTCAAAGAAACAACCACCATTTTTTGTGTGCCTAACTCCGCCACCTGGCGTAACATGACATATTCTCACAAGTCTTGGAAAAATTAGGCCAAATTATTAATGTTATTTTTTTTTTAACAAATGTAACTTCAACATTGAGTTGTTTCAAAATAAATATATTCAGGGGTTTGTCATTGCTTTCATGTGTTCCACTAGTTCTAGTAGCATCAATGAAGGTGATTTACCGGTGGTTATTGTTTGAGGATGCACTTTTCTTGGTAGCCTGTACCTGAGAGTGGCGCAAGGTACATTAAATATATAGTGGCCGTGTTAATTGTCTTATTCTTCTCGAAAATTTCGTGTTAAGCTTTCTTAGGTGCAACATGAGAATATTGTTTATTTGTTCATCTGATGATTCAAGAGTTGGGCATTAATTAAAATGGAGAAAGCAAATATCAGTTAAGGCCTGTGGAACCAAAACCTATCTATAAAGATTTGCTTGGCCTTAGAGAAATTTGTTTTGTCACATGATATTCATTCATAAAATGTAAACATTTGCAGATGAAATGTCTCAGACGTGTTTACAGTTGTATTTCGTGACTTTGTAGGTGATTTTTGACGAAAAAAAATTGCATTACGAAAATACATAGGAAAACAGTGAGAGGACATGAAAATCAAAATAAATATCTGCTTACATCTCAATTTGGGGTGAAAACCATTGGAATGTATTTACTATGATGTAGTAACAACTTTTCACACTCTCAGTCTCGCGTACTCTGAAACATCGCGAGAATTTGATGAAAATAAGAAAGGTGGCGGAGTTAGGGCAGTGGCGCAGTTAGGGCACTCGACGATATTTTGAACACATTGTGGGAAAAAAGAGAAAATGCAGATAACCAGCATTTTCTTCTTTTTCCCACAACGTTTTCTGTCATGGAAAACTCCAAGCAATTCTGCCACATTCTAAACATATTGTAAATGCTTTTGATTTTGACAGGTTTAAAACTTTTGTTGCTTAGTAAAGATTAAACTAGATTCTGCATACAACCTTGAAAATTTCTTCATAAAATGTTGATGTTGATAATCAACATGAAATCAGACTTGAATTTGAAAACAATTTTCACAAAATGAAAATTTGTTCATTATGAGTAAATATCAAAATATGCTGTATTCTTGCAAGTATTTTGTTCCAAAATATGCTCTGGCAAAAGAGGGCCTATTGCCTCTCTGTAATGCATTAACCCTTTACCAAACAATCCCAGGTTTTCAAGACCCTGAGGGGAAGGCCTTTTGAAAACCTTGTGGGAAAGGGAGAAAATGCTGGTAACCAGCATTTTCTCCTTTTCCCACAATGTTTTATACCCTGTCAAAAGACTTAACTGCAACTGTACAACTTTTGAATTTGTTGAATGCAGACGCTTTTCAATTTGGACAAGTCTAAAAACTTTGTTGTTTGGTAAAGAGTTATACAAGGTAAGTCTTGACATAATTATAGATCCATGTAAATAATTTTGACTAGCAACTGCCTATATCATCACCTAGACCTCGACTTACAGAAAATTGACCAATAATAGAAAGTTTCAGCCCACATGAGAGTCAGCCTGCACAAGCTGTGCATGCTAACCTGGGTGGATCCTTTTAGTGCACTCTCATTTACTCCTTACCATACAATCCCGACTTTTAACGACCCTGAGAAAAAAGCTTTTGAAAACATTGTGGGAAAAGGAGAAAATGCTGGTAATCAGAATTTTCTCCTTTACCCACAATGTTTTCTACCCTTCCCAAATCAATTTTTAATTTTTGATTCACATTTATTTTGTTGACTGCAAACGCTTTTAACCCTTTCCCAAACAAGCCCTGGTTTTTACGTGTCTGCAGTAAAAGTCTTTGAAAACACTGTAAAAAAAGGAGAAATTGCTCGTAACGAGCAATTCCTCCTTTTCCTACAGTGTTTTCTTCCCTTTTTGAGAACTTTCTGCAATTTTCTCCAAATCTAAAATTGTCGTCTGCAAATTCTTTCGGTTTGGAAGAGTCCAAAATCGGTTGTTTGGGAAAGGGTTAATTTGGACAAGTGCAAAATTTTATGGCTTGGTAAAGGGTTAATTCCCCTTTTCACAAAGTACGGCTCATATCATTGAAACTGCATTTGACTCTAAGAAAAGTAACTGACCTGAGATTCTTGAGGAGACAAGTTCAGAGTGATGTCCCCTGGCTGACTAGATCTTTCCTCTGCCTTGAAACTTCCACTCCTCTGAACAATGAATGGTCTCTGTGATATTGGAGACTTCAAGCTTTCTGTTCTGCTCAAATTGATTGCTTTAGCTATAATATCTGTGGGGCTGGGTTTACCTGATGGTGATTTACGCTCATTAGCAAGAAAGATCTTTGCTCTCTCCGATACAGGAGTCAACTTGACAGTCTTTTTTGCTGGATCATTGCTGGGACTGTTTGTAGAATCTTTTAACACTGGGGACGTCTTTCTGTCTACAACCCTTGCACTCTGGCTTCTGGACAGTTTTATATCTTTTTGAACACTTACTGGTGTATATGAAACTTCAGTAGGGGTGTTTTGGGGCGAATTGTAATTGGGATTTTTCTCAATTGATTGTTTCTCTGCACTGGATAAAGGTGTATTTGCAACTTTCCTGAGTTTAACTTGCAACCATTCTGGCTTTTCACTGCCTGGCGTTCTATTGCTTTGTGTTCTGCGTAATTCACTCCCAGCTTTGAATCTGGACACTGGAGTTTTATCAAACTCACCAAAACTGCTCCTTTTAATGCTTGATTTATCCTTGTCCTCTGAAACACTTTCTTTTTCTTTGAGTTTGTCACTGTCAACTTTTGGTACAGATTTATTTGAATCAATTTGGATTTCTAGTTTTAAAGCTTTACTATTTTGGTCCTCTGGCACAATGTTATTTGAGACTGTTTTTGTGATATTGGAATTCATATCTTTTGAGGAATGTTCAACCAAGTTCATGGCAACTTTATTCTGTTCTTCAGTCATTAAAACTTTGCATGCCTGTTTATCACTAGCCTTCTCAACTTCTGAGTATTTACAGTCACTGTGAATTTCATCAGACAAGACTGTGTCATGTGTAGCACCAGATTTAAGTTCAGCAGTAAGTTCTCTATTCTCCAACGATGGTTCATCCTTTTTGGGTAGCTTTTCAATTGATGTTTCTCTTATTCCTGTAGAACGCACAGCCATACTGCCAGGCATTTTTTCAGTTTCAGTTCTGTCTTTTACTTCACTTTTCTGCTCTGCTTCATCACTATCCACTTTTTTCACACCGCTGTTTGATACAGAAACACCATGAAAGCTTCCAGTTCTTTTCAGAAGAGACGACTGACCATCACAATTCAATGACCGTAGGCTACCCTGTCTGACCAGCATGACTTTGGAAGCACTTGACTTGGCCTGGTGTATTCTCTCAGTCTCAACCTTTGGTGTAAAGCTTGCTGGTAAGGAACGTCTTGCTGTAACTTCAGATCTGGAGACTTTGGGCTCTTCTAGTCTTGGAACATCATCTACCAAGGAAAAAAATCTATGACTACTTTTTAACACTTAAAGTGTGTTTCATAGCTATAGTTGCCTTTACATTCAGTGTAGATCAAGATCAGGCTTCACAAAATGTACAGCCTGATCTTTGATCTAGTCTGTCTGGTTAACATAAACAATATATACAAAGCCAAACATGGAATTGCTATTTTTTTAATCACATTTGTAGGATGGAAAAGTCTAATAGATTTATTCTTAAGTAATAACAGAGATATGAAAAAATGGCAAAGTTTTTGCATGGTGAGGTAACAGACAACACTGCTACTGAAATCCCTCAATGGTTTCTTCAAAAACAGTCAAGTTTAAATTGAATGCATCATTCAGAGGTTTGTTTTGTTTAGCCCTTTACCAAACAATCCTGGGTTTTCATGACCCTGGGAAAGACAGCTTTTGTAAACATCATTGGAAAAGAAGAAAATGCTAGTAACCAGCATTTCTCCTTTTCCTACATTATTTTCTAAACTATCAGAGACAGAAATTGCCATTTGAGTTGCATTTAACCCATTAGCACACAATCCTCTGAGAAAGAAGCCTTAAGAAAACATTGTGGGAAAAAGAGAAAATGCTGGTAACCAGCATTTTCTCCTTTTCCCACAATGTTTTCTTCCCTTCACAAAACAAATCTCAGATTTTCACTCACTTTTATTTTTTGTCTGCAAATGCTTTCAATTTGGAAGACTAGGAGTTAAGCAATCAGTGACCATTTGATTGGACTTAGAAATTTATGACTGATGATTTATTACTTTTTTTCTCATTCTGGACAGCCGATTTTGTCGAAAATCTACAAATCATTGTTTCTGTTGTTAGCATCTTTATTGAAATGACTGGGGGAAAGAAAGGTACTTACTTTGAATGGTGAGCAAACATGACCTTACCACTTCTCCAAAATCAAAATTGAAATGAATGGAGGAAAGAAAAGCACTTACTTTGAATGGTGAGCAAACATGACGTTACGACTTCTCCAAAATCATTCTTTACCACACAGTCATATTTTCCCGAATCTTCTGCACATGCACTACCAATTTCAAGCTTAGCAACACCATCTAGGTAAGTCTGTTTGATATCACCCTTGCTCCCAATGATCGAGCCGTTCTTTCTCCAAATGATGTCTGGTACACTGTCACTCTCCACCTTACACTCTAATATGGCTGCCTTTCCAGAGACAAATGTCATGTTGGTGAGCTGGGTCTTTAGGATAGGTGGCTTTTTGACCTCTGAAAGAGGACACAAAAAGTTGGAGAATTCTTTTTTTTTTTAATAATAAACACCATATAATTTGTAGTTCTCGTTTAAATTCAATGAAATGGTCCCTTTTATTCCAATTATAGGATGTACAACCCTTTACCACACAATCCTGAGGTTTAAAGACCCCAAGTATGAAGCCTCATGAAAACATTGTGGAAAAGGAGAAAATGCTGGTAACTCTAAACCACACAGTCCCAAGAAGTAGGTCTTTAAACAGATTGTGGGAATAGGTGAAAATATTTTTCCGAGTGTTTTCTAGACTATTTGATACAAATCCCATCATTAAAAATTGTGTGCCATATAAATTTTGCCATTTGCAAGTGCTTTTAATATAGACCCATCTTAATTATGTTGTTTGGGAAAGAATTAATGTCTTTAATATTTACTTTAAGAAAAAAACAACAGTACTTACTGTCAACTAAATATCAAATTATCTTAACTCTTTCCCAAATGACAAAATTTTGGACTAATCGAAATTGGAAGAACAAAGATGAATTTCAGAAGGGTTGAAAACATTGTGAGAAGAGGAGAAAATGCTGGTAGACAGCATTTTCTCCTTTCCCACAATGTTCAGGGTCGTGAAGTGGGGACTGTATGGTAAAGAGTTAAATACTTTCAATATTTTGAGAATTTCCATCATACGAACCTTGAACAACAAGCAGAGAATCACATGACACTTTGCCAGAACTGTTTTCTGCTTTACACTCAACTTTTCCGCCATAAGACAAGGAAATATTGCGTAGAACCAGTCTAGCAATTCTTCCATCATACACCATCTTGTGATGACTATCTTCTGTGAGCTGCATCTTATTTGCAAACCAAGTAACAGTAGGTTCTGGTGATCCAATCACTTCTGTTTCAAAAATTGCAGTATCTCCTACATCACAAATCTGTGTGTCCAGTTTTCTCAGGAACATAGGAACTATGGAGTCTTTGGAATGTGATTCTACAATAGGAAATGTAAATGTGTCAACTCTTTACCAAACAACAGATTTTTGGATTGTACCAACTTCAGAGCATCTGCAGACAACATATAAAATTTTGGTAATATGATGCTTTCTGAGGGAAAAGGAGAAAATGCTGGTAACAACATTTTTTTCAAAGTCCAGATTGTGTGGTAAAGAGTTAACCCATTACCACACAATCACTACTTTTGACAACCCTGGGAAAGAAGCCTTTAGAAGACACTGTGGGAAAAGGAGAAAATGCTGGTAACCAGCATTTTCTCCTTTTCCCACAATGTTTTCTACTCTTCACAAAAGGACTTTCAAATTTTCAGTCACTTTTGTTTTTTCGTCTGCAAATGCTTTCCATTTGGACAAGCCTAAAATATTGTTGTTTGGTAATGAGTTAACCCATTACCACACAATCCCTGCTTTTGACGCCCCTGAGAAAGAAGCCTTTTGAAAACACTGTGGGAAAAGGAGAAAATGCTGGTAACCAGCATTTTCTCCTTTTCCCACAGTGTTTTCTTCCCTTCCCAGAACAAATTTCAATTTTTCAGTCACCTTTATTTTGTCTTCTGCAAATGCTTTCCATTTGGACAGGTCTAAAAAATTGTTGTTTGGTAATGAGTTAACTCCATACCATACAACAAAATTCTAGACTGGCCAAACTTGAAAACATTGGTAGACATAAAGTTACATATTGCAAAAGAGATGATTACTGTCTTTGATAGCCTAGAAAACATTGTGGGGAGTTTAGAGTTAATATGAACTTACCTTTTACCGAGATCTTACAGGAGCAGCCATTTTCTCCAGCTTTATTCGTTATAACACATGAATATGTGCCATCATCATCCAAGTACACCTCGACAATTTCAAGTTTTGCAATTTTACCATCAAATGTTTGTCGCAAATCCGGTGAATTTCTCTGAATGATTCCATCTTTAAACCACATGACTGTGTCTACCTCGGAGACCTCACACTCTAAGACAATGGACTGGCCCTCGGTGACGGTTATGTCGGACAGTTTAGTAAGGAACCAAGGTAGTGTAGTAGATTTTGCTGTGAAAACAATACAAATAAGATCACAACTCCTTTCACTCACGCAGGTATAGCAACTGGTTATTCCAGGCAATTTCTCCTTTTGCCGAAGTCGTTATCTGTCAATGTTTGTACTTAATCCTTTACACCACAATCCCGAGTTTAATGACCCTGTGAAAGAAACTCTTGAAAATATTGTGGAAAAAGAGCATTGCAAAGCGGCGCATACATGTCCAAAGAGGCTTGTCAGTGAAATGGGTTAAAATCCAAAATGCCTGCAGATATCCAAATTTAAAAGTCATGCACAACTACACATCATAGAGATTCTTTGTAGTGAGTTTGAACTTGTTCCAATGAAAACTATAGGAGGAGTTGGGCACAAGAAAAAATTCTACATTACAAAAAAAATTATATTGTATAAGATTCACCAGTCAAAACAGAAAACAAAGAGATAAAGCAAAATCCATTCACACTAGTTATGCTGAGCAAACAGAAGTTATTGACCACCTGTCAGAAATAAAATCTTTTAATTAGAATGCACATATTGTAATTAAAGATGTTACATAATCAATGGAGATTGTTGTCTTATGTAACAATATGCCATAGGGTATAGGTACTGTACAATGTCCTTATTCAACCTTTTTTCCAACAGAAGATCCTTTCAAATACCTGTATTGCATGATTATGTCGTAGTCCAAACTGGAATCCAGGCAGATCCGGAATCTGCCTAGACCAAACTGGAATTTGTCTATAACAAATCAAGATTCTAGTTAAGCTAGGCAGCTCTACAATCTGCCTAAACCAATTTTTAATAATTTCTCGTTGAATATAGGGCGTCTAAATATGAATAATCTTACTTTTAAACGTAAACCCCAATATAAAAGAAGTTTTAGTCAGAAATTCAGAGTAAATATAAATTTTGAATGTCTTGTACAAATAAAAAAGGAGGAAAAAAGAGCGATTGTGGAAAAATCATATAAAATGCTTTAAATGAAAGTACTTCTCAGTTGTAAACATGATTAAATCAATATATTTAAAAAAGATATATTAGGAAACAACGCATTTTGGTCTATACAAAATTTGAATTCTAATTTGGTCTAGGGAGATTCCGGATCTGCCTAGATTCCAATCTGGCCTACGACAATTACAAAAAATTTAGATAAAATGGGGAATGCATTGCTAAGAATGAGCAATTTTCTTTATTTTGTTACATTTCTTTTATAAATTTCTCTACATCAGTATTTATTTTTAAGATGACTGTGATCTCCCTTTTTCTTCTTAACCCTTTACTCCATAGATACTCATTTCTACGCACTGCTTGAAGGAGGCTTTTGAAAACATTGTGGCAAAAGGTGAAATTGCTCGTGATGAGCTATTTCACCTTTTGCCACAATGTTTTCTATGCTATCAAAAGGTGTTATATACACATAAGAAACAGCTTCATCCTTGCTATTATTTAGGGTCAATTAGAGATACCACAGAAATGCCTTATGGGGTAAAGAGTTAAAAAGAACACTTTCGTGTACATGTAAGGACCATGGGTGATTTTTTTCTCTGTTTTTGCCCATACCATTCCTTTACTTCTAATGAAACAAACTGTGTATGAGTCTGTATGACAATTATGGCTACTCTCACCTATCTCAATTGTAATACCCTATGAGGCTTTTGCACCATACTGAATGGAGCCAAAATTTCCTTTCACATCACTAACCTCTTTACTAAACTACAAAATTTTTGACTGGTCTAAACTGAAAGCACTTGCAGACAACAAAAAAAAATGTAACTCAAAAACTGAATTTTGTTTCCAGAATGGTAGAAAACATTGTTGGAAAAGGACCAGCATTTTCTCCTTTTCCTACAATGTTGTCTCAAGGCTCCTTTCTCCTTTTTCAAAGGTAGGGATAGTGTGGTAATGGGTTAAACACATGCACAATTTGTCATTTCATCACCATTACATAGTTAATTATTTAGCAGGAAATGAAATACTCATATGATATCAATTAGTCTAAATGTCTATAGATCTTCTTACTTTTTACATTCAGTCTTCCACAGGTAGAAGCTGACCCTAGGGCATTCTTGACAACACATTTATAGTCGCCCAAGTCATCTTGGCTCACTGGGTCAATCTCTAGATAGGCTTTGCCTGATACATCATCAAACCTGAATTTCACCCTGTTGCTTTCTTCAAGAGGATTATCTCCCTTATACCAAGCAAGACTGGGTATTGGATAACCTCTACATTTGAACTCTAGAACTGCAGCACAACCATCTTCAACTGTTACAGTCTGAAGTGCAGAGGTAACTTCTGGGCAACCTGAAAGATAGGGGTACAGATGTTGACTCTTTACCAAATAAACCTGCATTTTATCAACACTTAGGAAAATGGCTTTAGAAAACATGGCAGGAAAAGTAGAAAATACTGGTTGCCAGTATGTTCAAATTTTCTCACCATGTTGTCTTTCTAATTTTCAGAGACAAATCTCATCATTTCAAAAACTTTATATGTCCTTTGTACTTGCTTTAAACATTTTCAAGTCTTAATTTTGCTGTATGGTAAAGAGTTAACACTTTACTATGATAGAGAAGATTTTTGAAAACATTGCAGGAATAAGAAAAATGCTGGTAACATGAAAAGAAAAATTAGACAACCAGTTTGAACAAAGTATTTTCTGAGATATAAGCTCTTTGGTATTATTCTCAGTAAAGTTAATGTATGGCTCCATGGTTGAAGTTTAGGTTACATAACCAAAATGTCGTAACTGCAGCACTGGATTTTTCATAAAAGTGGCCTGGGCAATATACTTCATAGTTTAAGCCTAGTATTGCCATGAAACATGTAAGCTGTTGCCTTCATATAACTGAAGTACTGTTGTAAGCAGCATAATACAGCATTCACTCTAATCTTCCATACAAAAAGTACATAATTCATTGACACTGTACTTGAAGTAATTGATTGCACATGAATTTCATCAGTAGTTTATGAATTTCACTGGCATAGCATTGACGCCTGTATTTAATCCTTTACCAAACAATCCCTGGTTTTAACAGCCCAGAGATAGAGGCCTTTTGAAAACATTGTGGGAAAAGGAGAAAATGCTGGTAACCAGTATTTTCTCCTTTTCCAACAATGTTTTCTACCCGCCTGGAAATAAATTTCAACTTTTGAGTAATGTTTATTTTGTCGTGTGCAAGTGCTTTTAGTATGAGTATGGACTTTTCTAAAATGTTGTCGTGGAGTAAGAATTGTTAGAATGTAAAAAAAATGCTTGTGGCTGACTCAGTGACATTGAAGATGAAGTGTTTGCAATATAAATATCATCTTTCAAATACTGAATACTGCCAATTATAAGTACTAGGCTAAAGTTTCCCCATTAAAACATCTCACAGTGTAGTTTTACAGATTAGATGGGTGGGTGGGACTTCCAAAAATGTGATGACTCTTACAAACAAGCCATTCTCTGGCAAAAGGGGACTTAATGCATCTGCAAAAAGTATAGTCCCAGGTCAGTCTGCTTGGTTCCAAAGGCTGGTCTAGGTCGAAACTGTTCCCTTTTGGTTAACCCTTTACTCCATAGACATTCATTTCTATGCATTGCTTGTAGGAGCCTTTGGCAGACATTGTGGCAAAAGGTGAAATTGTTCGTGAGGAGCAATTTCACCTTTTGTCACAATGTTTTCTATGCTATCAAAAGGTGTCATATACACATAAGAAATGGCTTCATCCTTGCTGTTATGTAGGTTCAATTACAGATACCATAGAAATGCCTTATGGGGTAAAGGGTTAATTTTGTACACGTCCAAGGGTAATTCTACCTCATGATTGAGCTGATTCTTGTAATCAGGTGATATCTTCCTACGTATCAATTGCATTGTGGAGATTCATTAAAGCCCCTTTTGCCAGAGCATGGCTCATATTTCGTTGCACAAATACACATGCAAAACCTATTCATGTCCAAAAATAGAATAGGCCTATATTAGTAGAGTGATTCTTTTCAGATCAACGAAACACTACAGCTTTATTTTGCACAATGGGGGTAATTTTCAAAACCAATATGAAATTATTATTAATATTTAGATCCTAGAAAGACGATAACATCTTTAGAAAATGAAAATCAATTTTACATAAACAATTCTTGTATTTGCAATATCATAAAAGATGTCATAAACGATGAACTTATCTATCATCAGTGGGTAATGCCATTTCAATGAAATCAGTATCGCATAATGATGCTTTTAATAACTACTTTAATAAAATCCTCAATGCAAATATACCAAAAAGATAGCAACTGCTGGCAAGGGGCTAAAATAAAAGAATGTCTCAGCTGGTTACACTGCTGTGATGACACTTGACAAAATGACAAGATGGTGAGCAACTGAAGTGTTTATCTATCTGAACAAACCTCTAGGGTAGAGATTTGGACCTTATCAAGTTTCCACAAACAAACAGCAGGTAGATGTTATCTTTGTGGCTTTTTCAAACTTTTGGCAGCATCAAGGTATACATTCATTCTTAGGCTGCAAAGCACAGCTCAATGACCTTTTGCTGATAGTGTAGATGAGGAAAGTACAGTCTATTCAATGAGGTGATATCTTTCTCCCACAGATACCCATGAAATAGTAAAATTTGTGTTATTACTCTCGGCTTGAAACTTTCATGTTAATTGTCTAGCAATCCACAGGTTAATTGTTTTGTGAAGGGTAGAAAACATTGTGGGAAAAGGAGAAAATGCTGGTAACCAGCATTTCTCCTTTTCCCTCAATGTTTTCAAAAGGCTTCTCTCCTAGGGTCGGGATTGTGTGGTAAAGAGTTAATTGTACATATCCAAAGATTTAGAAAAAGGATTCAAAATATGGAATAATATAGAACTCTGTAAAAGCATGGATAGGTGCACTTGCCACCATATTATAATTGAAATGATGTTGAAAACAGAAGAATGAACACTTTACAAACAAACAAGGAAGAAGGTTTTAATTGTGTGTGTTTATAAAAGTGTGTGCAAGTTGGGGGAGGGGGTTGAGGTGGTGTTCATTAAACCTTCCAACCCTATCATAATTATTAAAAACCTTGCTGGTTCTCCCATCCACATTGCATGCTTTAAAATATTCCTTCCAATATTCCTTACGAGCAATAATCTCATGCTAAAAGAAAAACTATCCAATCTGAGTAATTAGTAATTCAACAAGTTAGACAGATCTTATCTGATGCATCAGGTTACTTAATATCTACTCCATCAAATTCTACAGGATATTGTTTCCTGTATTCTTTTTATCTTTTCCTTATACAAAAAAATTCTCCATAGAAAAATAGTTCAGACCTTGAAAGAAAAGACTTTTGAAAACATTGTAGGAAAAGGAGAAAATGCCAGTCACATTATGTTTTCTCTATTTCCAACAAATGTTCAAATCCCTTTTTTATTAGGGTCATTAAAACTCACAGTTGTATGGTGAAGAGTTTACATCTCCTTTTTGAAGAAATTCTCCTGCAAATTACTGCTACAAATTTCAGTTCTGAAGAGTAGAAGTTCTTTAACTCATTACCAAATGACAAAATTTTAGGTTTGTCCAAACTGAAAGCATTTGCAGGTGACAAAATAAATGTCACTCAAAAATTGAAATGTGATTTAGGAAGGGTTACCAGCATTTTCTTCTTTTCTCACAATGTTTTCAAAAAAGGCAGGTGACAAAATAAATGTCACTCAAAAATTGAAATGTGATTTAGGAAGGGTTACCAGCATTTTCTTCTTTTCTCATAATGTTTTCAAAAAAGGCCTCTTTACCAGAGTCGCCAAAAGTCATCATTGTGTGGTAAAGGGTTAACAAGCAATCCTGTGTTTAATAGACCCTGAGGATGAGGCTTCGTGAAACATTTTGGGAAAAGAAAAAATTCTTTTAATAAGCATTTACTCCTTTTCCCACTATGTTTTTTACCATTTTGAAGCCAAATCCTATCATTAAACATGTAAAGCCACAGTTACTGTAATCTGCAAATGCTTCCAATATAGACACTACTGAAAATTAGTTTCCTGGTAAAAAGGGCTGCGATCAAAAAGGTCAGCTTCAACGATGCATATCTAATTCTCTCTTGACTGAATGTATTACCTTGTCTTCTTCATAACTTATTTCTTATTTTCACAAAAAAAAAATCCAGTACACATGAATACCAGACTGGTAAAAACTTCTCACCTGAAGGGCGCCCAAGATGGGCTTCAACAACAGCTCCAAGGTCATGGTCATCATCAGATGGAGATATACTACCATACCCACTGCTTGTCTTTGTCCCAGCACTTAATCTGTTAGAAACTTTTACCCTGTAATTGGAAAAAGAAAGTAGCAACAAATTAAGAAATCATGCCTCTGATCTGGTTGAATTACATTTGTGACCCATCACACAAAAAGGTACTTTCTGGGAACTGCCAAAAGTGTCAACCCTGGTCAGACTGTGTGAATTGCAGTCTGACCAGGGTTGACACTTTTCACTTTCATGACATTTTCAGTATGAAAAGTGGTTATTGTACCTTGTTATATAATCATTTTTGAATTATCAACTTAAACTGCGACCTGCACTACTGTTGACTTGTTTTCATCTAAATGATGTACAGAATTCCCAGATGGTCCCTCTTGCATGATGGATCACATCTATAAAGCCATCCTGTTCTTCTGAGTTTTATCTTACAGCAATAACCATATTTGAGCCTTGCTCCAGCAAAAGGGGCTACAATAATTCTCAGTGATACGTGGTACCAAGCGAGTCATTATATTATTATGGATCCATAAAATCTATTTTGTTTAATAACCTTTTACCACACAATCCCAACTTTTAACAGCCCTGAGAACACTGTGGGAAAAGTAGAAAATGCTGGTAACCAGCATTTTCTCCTTTTCCCACAATGTTTTCTACCCTTCCCAAACCAAGTTTCAATTTTTCAGTAAAACTTACAATTTTGTCGGTAACTGCTTTCAATTTGGACCAGTCTAAAATATTCTTGTGTGGTAAAGAGTTAAAGACCTTTTAGCATACAATCCAAACCTTTAACAATGCTGAGAAAGAGCTTTTGAAAAGATTGTGGGAAAAGAAGAAGGTAGTGGTTACCAGTATATATTATATTTCATGTGTTTATTTCTAAAAATGTTATGGTAAAGAAATTACATTATTTAAGAGGGGGGGGGGGGGGGGGGGATTATTTCCCTGTCACAGTGAATATTTTCCTCCTGCCAAAAATCTGGTTAATTAACTTGAGATCACTACTTTTAAATGTAGCATTTGTTGACAAAATAATCAGATGAATACGTAATTTATTATCAGCTTGTAGTTAATATGGGGAAATGCCTCAAAAGGGAAAGGTCCGCAAAATAACTTGTGCCTTACGGCATACCTTTCCCTTTTTCAGCAAATATTTATCCATATTAACCACAAGCTTATAAATAAACTCTATTTCAATAACTGTTCGATCATTTTCCCTTTATCACACTGTTTTCTACCTTATCACAGACAACACTCTTCATTTGAGTCACATTTGTCATCTGCAAAGTGCTTTCAATTTGGACAAGTCTAAAATTTTGTCATTCGGTAAAGAGTTCACCAACTGAATCAAGAAATACACCGGTCCTTTGACATGCAGAAATTGAACAAAGGCAAAAGTTTGAAATAGATCAGACTATGCAGAGTGCATTTTTCAGATGCATTAACCCATTACCACACAATCCCTACTTTTGACGACCATGAGAAAGAAGCCTTTAGAAAACATTCTGGTAAAAGGAGAAAATGCTGATAACCAGCATTTTCTCCTTTTCCCAAAATGTTTTCTTCTTTTCACATAACAAAATTTCAAATTTTCAGTTACTTTTATTTTTGTCATATGCAAATGCTTTGCATTTGGACAAGCCTAAAATATTGTTGTTTGGTAATGAGTTAAATCCCTTTTTCACAGGGTCACTTAGAACTGCACACAGCACCAGCACTGACTTGTCCAGCACTGTCTTGTCCAGCACTGACTTGTGCATGCATGGCACAATCTCATGCAAGACTGATGATTTGACGAAATGGAATCATAATCCAGAGGTGCAGACGCAGAGGAATAAGGTTTCTGGTTCAAGGCTTATAACTCTCTAGTTCTTCATTAACCCTTTACTCCATAGATACTCATTTCTACGCATTGCTTGTAGGAGCCTTTGGAAAACATTGTGGCAAAAGGTGAAATTGCTCGTGACGAGCAATTTCACCTTTTGTCACAATGTTTTCTGTGCTATCAAAAGGTGTAAAATACAGATAAGAAACGGCTTCATCCTAGCTGTTATTTAGGGTCAATTCGAGATACCATAGAAATGCCTCATGGGGTAAAGGGTTAAAAACCTATGTTGTAGATAGGTAATGGAATTCTGGCCAAGAAAACCGTGGAGTTTTAAACCTGTGGTTGTTTGTCCTTATTGGAAAGGTCCATTGCATTATTCAAACCTTTACACGATGAAAGAATTCTAGTCCTGATGAAATTGAAATCATCTGCAGGAAACAAAATTTTAATCCAATTTGGCTCATATAATAAAATTTGTTTTTGAATGGTAGGAAACAATATGGGAAAAGGGGAAAAATACAGGGTACCAGTGTTTTCTCCTTTTCCCAGAATGCTTTTACAAGCCTTCTTCTTCTAGGTTTTTAAAATGCTGAACTGTGTGGTAAGATTTAACTCTTTACCAAACAATCCCTGGTTTTCACCACTGCAAGAAAGAAGCATTTTGAAAACAATGGAGGAAAAGGAGAAAATACTGTACTAGCATTTTCTCCTTTTCCCACAACGTTTTCTACCCTTCCCAAAACAAATTTCATTTTCTGAGTCATTTTAATTTTCCATCTGCCAATGCTTTCAATTTAGATCAGGCCAAAATTTGGCACCCTGAGGGTTAGCTCTTTGCCACATGCCGAAATTTTTGACTAGTTGTCCCAACTGAAAGCTTTTATAGACCACAAAATAACTGTGACTGAAAAATAGAAACCCAATTTTGGAAGCAAGAAAACATTTTGGGAAAAGGAGAAAATGACGGTTACCAACATTTATTCCTTTTCCAAAAAATATTATAAAAAAGCCTTTTTTTTAAATGGTTGTTAAAACTGAGTATAATACGGTAAAGAATTACATACACAAACAGCCGAAATTAATCAAAGAGCACTTTACCCTGTTCTCATGTTATTTTTCACATCAGACTCGGATTTACTATCTGCCTCATTTCTGGTTATTGATAGTCTCTTTGGAATAATCTCATTGTTGGCATCACGGTTCAAAATAGCCTTGGCCTCTGACCTTTCCCCCCATGACTCATTTTTGGAAACGGACATGTTCGCAGATTCGGAATCAAGCTCATGCTCGGAAATTTCCATGCCTTCTAAATCTTTTCTCTTTCTGATATTATAGTGATTTCGGGAAAAATATTCTGAGCCTCTTGAAGTGATTTTCCTTTTTGTCTTTGAAACATCTTTTTCATATACATGAGAGCTTCCACCAGGGGAGGTAATTCTCTTTTCTACAACAGTATCAGTTTCACGTGTTTCTGTTTTACTATTAGTGCGTCTCAGTTTCTTCCACTCTGTAATAACAGTGTCTCCTTTTTCCATCCTATTTACTTCCTGAACAGTCACTGTACCATCATCTCCATGTATGACTGATATTGCACTGCTTTTGTCAGGATGTTTGGTAACATCCAAAGAGAGGTCACTGCGTAACTGAACTGTTTCTACAACAAAGAAAATAAATAATTATCTAATTCTTTTTTAAAAGCAACATAGCAGAAAACGTTACCTGATAACCACAGAGGCTTTGAAAATATTGTGAGCAACGGAGAAAATTGCATCATTTCAGCGGAATTCAATACATGCATGTTGTCTGCAAGTGCTTTCAAAATAGGACAGTCTAAAATGGTGTAATCCGCTATAGAGTTTTAAAAAAACATCATCCTACATGCTCTGGAAGCTGAAAAAGATTTCTTTCACCAACTTGGATGCACATTATTGGCGTAGATGAAGCAAACCATGTAATGCAAAACATTTCCTCAGCACTATCTAACCCTTAACCAAAAGACAAAATCAGACACAGTCCAAATTGGAAGCATTTGCAGATGACAAAAGTAAAGCAACTCAAAAACTGAAATTTGTTTAAGGATGGGTAGAAAACGTCATGGGAAAAGGACTATATGCTGGTTACCAACATTTTCTCCTTTTCCAACAATGTTTTCAAAAGGTTTCTGTCTCAGGATCATTAAAAGTCAGCATTCTGTGGAAAAGGAGACAATGTTGGTTAGCATCATTATCTTACATTTTCCTACAATAGTTTCAAAACGAACGTTTTTTCTTAAGGGTTGTTAAAATTCAGGATTGTATAGTAAAGGGTTAAATTTTGTACAAAACACTGCACACCAGTAATTGTACGCTCCTTCAGTTGTATCTAATTTTCTTTTATCCTCAGAAGTCTATTGCACACATTATGTTGCTTTTGTGGACAGAATGTGCAATCTGATCTTTGAGCTACACTGTTCCCTACTTACTTTATAAGTAATGGCCAACCCAGTAATGATACTGCACCATTTCCAATCTTTTTTTTCCATATTAAAAGCAAGTTCAGCAACTTAACTCTTTACCACACAATCTCGACTTTTAACGACGCTGAGAAAGAAGTCTATCAAAAATATTGTGGAATTAGGAGAAAATGCTGGTAACCAGCACTTTCTCCTTTCCCCACAATGTTTTCTACCATTTCTAAATCAAATTTCAATTTTTGAAACATTTATTTTGTTGTCTGCAAATGCTTTCAATTTGGACTTGTCCAAAATTTTGTTGGTTCGTAAAGAGTTAAGGATGTAAAAGCTTTTGATGCAGAGATCACTTGTTTCGAGATCCATAAAGCATGTCAATGCAAGCATGTGGAGAGAAAACACCGATGTATATGATGCATGCTTACCCTTTAACTCCTTACCAAACGACAAAATTTTAGACTGGTCCAAACTGAAAGCATTTGTAGACGACAAAAGAAAAGTGACTGAAAATTTGAAATTTGTTTTGTGAAGGGTAGAAAACATTGTGGGAAAAGGAGAAAATACTGGTTACCAGCATTTTCTCCTTTTCCAACAATGTTTTCTAAAGGCTTCTTTCTCAGGGGCATCAGAAGTAGGGATTGTGTGGTAATGGGTTAACTCCTTACTCAATAACACAAATTTGGACTTGTCCCTGACAAAATTGTTTGCTGAAAACAAATCAAAATTAATGTTGCTCAAGTTGTAGATTTACCCTTGATCTGGTAGAAAACATTGTCTGAAAAAAACGAAAATGCATGCAGCTAGCATTTTCTCCTTTTCCAACAATATTTTCAAAAGGTTATTAAAACTCAGGATTGTGTTGCAAGGGGCAAGTGCAAAAAAGATTATAAATATCCAGCTATATATTAATCATATGTCACTTTCAAGGGCAGTTTGGGGCAGAATGTCTCAAAAACTTTTTAGAACAAAGATCCCAAACCGCAAGCATACAGTCTGATTACATGCTACACTATCCACAAAAGCTGGTACAATTAGGTTTAGCATTCTAAGGGTCAAGGGTTTGAATTTAACATTTTGAGACATGATATATCATCTTTCCAAAATTGGAGTGCATGTTCATCTTCACCCTGCCAAATAAGTGAACTGCAACTTTTAACTCTTTACCACACAATTCCGACTTTGAATGATCCTGGGAAAGAATGCCTTTAAAAACATTGTTGGAAAAGGAGAAAATGCTGGTAACCAGCATTTTCTCCTTTTCCCACAATGTTTTTTACCCTTTCCAAATCAAATTTCTATTTTTGATTTACATTATTTTGTTGTCTGCAAATGCTCTCAGTTTGGATAGTCCAAAATTTTGTTGTTTGGTAAAGAGTTAAGCCCCCTTGTAAAAACCTAAATTTTGCTATGATAAAAGGTATGTCTCTGGAGAAAATATGCCCTTGTAGGACAGTGTAGATCAAAGATCAGACTGCACATTTTGTGCACTCTGATCTTGGTCTACACTGTTCACAAAAGATTAGTGAGTTGTACTAAGGAGTCTAAGGGTTAATTGTATGACATTAAATGCTATACTTCAACCTTTGTGGTGATAAATAAATGAAAATTGAGTCTCAGATGCACAGTGTAAACATCAGTTGCAGTTTCATTTTATACATACTGTGGCTGATGTTTGGCTTTTCCTACAGAACCAGCCATACAATTGCAACAGTAAAGTATTGTTTTTAACCCTTTACCCCATAAGGCATTTCTATGTTACTCTAATTGACCCTAAATAACAGCAAGGATGAAGCCGTTTCTAATGTGTATATGACACCTTTTGATAGCATAGAAAACATTGTGGCAAAAGGTGAAATTGCTCGTCACGAGCAATTTCACCTTTTGCCACAATGTTTTCCAAAGGCTCACACAAGCAATGCGTAGAAATGAGTATTTGTGGAGTAAAGGGTTAAAGACAGAAAATGTATATGCAAGTTACAGGGTACAAATTAACAGACAGACATAAAGACTTGACGGTAACAAAAATTACATACTGTCAGACTTGCCATGAGAATTAACTTCATGTATTGCACCATTTGAATCGTCTCCATTCACCGCTGATAGATTATGCACATCACTAACATCTCCATTCAGCATCTCTAAACTTTTCTCTTTAATCTCAGCAGGCTGTATTTGAACACTTTCATTTCCTACATCACTTGTAATTTTTTCGTAACTGTCATTTTTATTAATATTTTCTTCAAACTGTTCATCCATCATTTTTGGCTTGGAGTCAGCAATATTGGTCAGTTCAATTACAGAACTTGTTGATGATTCACTTTCTTCCTCCATAATTGGAGATTCAGGCACAACAGTTTCTTCAATATCACCGTTCGCTGGAGTGGTCTCTACTGCATCTAATATTTGTGAAAAAGCTGCCTCAATGTCCATGGATGACATCAATTTGTCAAGTTCATTAGGTGTTGGTATCGTTCTTTTCTTATCCTCCAACCATTCAATGTTTGGAGTTAATCTGCTATCGGTATCAGTATTGTTTTTCACACTGGGCTTTTCAGGTGATTTATGAGCCCTGTCCTCGATATCCGTCACCCTAAATGAGGTTGTCTCAGATCTTATCGGTTTCTCACTATCTTGTGATGAAAAGCTGGATATTGTTTTTGTCTCACTGAGAAGGTCAGAGGTTGATCTCCTTCTGTCAATATTAGCTCTAGAAATGAGTATACTTGCAAACTTACTTTTAAATTTCACATCCTTTGATGGATCATCTTGTTGATGCTCATTAGAATCTGAATGTGCCCCTGAACTTACAGTGGTTTTCTCACTGTCTGAATTTACAATATCAGCCTGGGAACCATTTAAAGACGAGTCAGACTGAGTTCTTAGTTTTGATTCTGTTCCTAAGGTAAATGAATGTCTTTTTGGTGCATGTGGAGGAAGAGAACCAGCTTCAACCTGTGTTATTCTTGTGTCTCCATTACCTACATCAGTTTGCTTTTTAGATATGGGTAGAGGTGGTTTATGAGAAAATTTTGCATTTTTAAGATTATTACTGCTCAATTTTATCACACTTTCTGGCTGTCTAGAATCATTTAACTCCCTCTCTCGTTCCAAGTTATTACATGTTGACTTACTAACAGTCTCAAGGTTTGCTATTTCATTACTGGCTGTGGGTTTTTTGGTCTGGTCCTTATTAAACTTCGATTCTGAATCACTTTGGCTTCTGAACAGTGACACGCTCTCAGACTGTCTTTCACTTTTCACCTCGGTTTCTGATGGTTTTTTGTGAACAAAGCTTTGACTTCTTTGTAGACCACTTGGAGTGGGGGCCCCATCTATAAAATATATACGAAAAAATTGATTGACTCTTTACCAAATGATAAAACTTCAGACTTAACCCAAATGAAAGCATTTGCAGATAACAAATTTAATCCAGCTCTAACTAGAGCTGTCACTGAATGTGATTTTATACCCCCCGCCAGCACTTTGACAAACAGACACATGGACACACAGACAGACAGGCTGATTCCAGTATACCCCGAAAACATTCGTTTTGCGGGGGTATAAATAATACATTCTGTCTTTGATGGGATGGAAATTTTGTGGGAAAAGCCACTCAAAGGGTTAAGGATAGATGAAATGAATGAGGAAACATTAGGAAACATTAGGTTTATGGAGAAAATGCTTTTTTGAATTTTGCAGCAAACAGTTTCTCAACCTTTTACTGAAAGGTAAATTTTACCCTCATTCTTATTCAAAGCATAAGAAGAAAAAAAGTATATTTATTGGTAGGATCTGTCTTTGAAACAGTAGAAAACATTGTGAAAAGAGGACTGAATACTGATACCCAAACTTCTTTTATCTCAGAGAATGATATAGCAGAATTTTGTAACCCATAGTGTGTTTACCTGATGAAACTGAAACATGCTGTGATTTCAGTGCAGTGTTTATTTGGAGGATACTTGACATTCAGAGGATATCTGACAAAGTCGATCCAAAATCAGACTATGCAGTCTGTGCATTCTGATCTTCGTTTATAATGTCAGCACTACCAGGTCGATTAAAAATTGTCATTTGCATCCAAACTTGTGAATAGTTATTGGTGTTAACATCCCTAACCCAAAGTGGCAATGACCTGAGAGAATATTGCAGTGTTATGTGCATACAGTTTATATCTCTGTACTTTAATGCCTGGCCAAATGTTGCTATTTCATAATTATAACCAGAAAGTGTATCAAAGCAGCCGGCATTGTAGTTTTAGACTGAATATTATACACGAGACTGCAAAGGCAGCTTAGGACGGTTCACACATATAACTCTTTACCAAAAGACAAAATTTTAGACTGGTCCAATTTGAAAGCTCTTGCAGACAACAAATTAAGCATTACTCGAAAATTGAAGTTTGTTTCCAGCAGGGTAGAAAATATTGTGGGAAAAGGAGAAAATGCTGGCTACCAGGATTTTCTCCTTTTCCCACAATGTTTTCAAAAGGCTTCTATTTCAAAGTCGTAAAAAAAAAAGGGATTGTTTGGAAAAGGGTTTATCCTTTACCAGACAATCTCTGGTTTTTACGATCCTGAGATAGAAAACTTTTGTAAACACTGTGGGAAAATGAGAATGCTGGTGATCAGCATTTTCTCCTTTTCCCACAATGTTTTCTATCAAAGTCGAAACTAATTTCAATTTTTGAGTTACCTTTATTTTGTCATCTGCAAGATAGTGCTTTTAATTTGGACCAGTGTAAAACTTGGTCGTTTGGAAAAAAAGTTAATGGAAAGTGATGGTCTTTTGTAAGAAGTTATCTATCCTAACAGTCCTATCCCAACAGTCGTGTGGAAAATATCAAGGAATCAGTTCTGGAGTTACTACTAAGGAAGAAACGCATCCATGATCAGAAATTTTTAAAATGTTCTTTACAAAGTTTCTGAGAGACTTCCATTTGGGCTTGGAGTACATGAATACTTGTTTCACAAATGCCCTTATAGCAAGGATTATTTTTTCCTGCAAATGTATCCCAGAGGTTACATGTTTAGTTGTCATGTCTCCAGTACCATTAACTCTTTACCACACTCATTACCAGACGACAAAATTTTGGGTTTGTCCCAATTGAAAGCATTGGCACACGACAAAAATAAAAGTGACTGAAAGTTTGAAATCTGTTTAGGGAAGGGTAAAAAACATTTTGGGAAAAGGAGAAAATGCTGGTTACCAGCATTTTCTCCTTTTCCCACAATGTTTTCTAAAGGCTTCTTTCTCAGGGTCGTCAAAAGTAGGGATTGTGTGGTAATGGGTTAATGACCCTGACAGAGAAGCCTTTGGAAAACGCAGTGTTTATTTGGAGGATATTTGATAGAGTAGATCCAAGATAAGACTCTGCAGTCTGTGCATTCTGATCTTAATCAACACTCTTAGCATTATCAGCTTTTGACTGACTGATTGTTTTTTGCTTGACGTTTTGTTCCTAGCAACCTAATACCCCCATTCCACTAGGCCGCAATCTACGGCGCTCTGTTCGCTCATACAGAGCGCTGTAGATCGCTGCCGGATTGGTGATTATGAGGACACTCCCGCTCAGATAACAACCAGATGACGCTCCGTTGGCGATCAAGTAACGACCATTGAGATCCGATAGCGATTGAACTGTACATAGTCACTATTGTAGCCTCGCTAGGTGTTGCGACCTTATACGACCTGTTTTCGCTCCGTTAGTGACCCGATGCTTTGACCCCCACTTTCGCTCCTTCCCGTGGGTCGCATACTGTAGTTGACAAAAGAATTTTTTTACCTACACCAGGTGGTCGCCAAATGTGAAATGATGATATGATGACTTAGTACAATTAAGGTCCCTCTGTGCTTGACGCATATATGGTATGGACTATTAGAGAAAAAGAATCGGAAACAAGGAAGTACAAGCCAGAGCTCTTCTTCGAATATACCTCCCTGGTTCCTTAACGTGCCCAGTGTATAGCACCGACACACCCAAGGCTACCTCTGAGTTCCAAACCAGTGCACCTTGTGGGAAACACAAGGTGTCTCAGAAAGGTCCTGGTTGGGCCAGGTATCAAACCTCTGGATTGAAAGGCCGGCGTTTTACCGCTGAACTACCGGTCTGAGAGACAGACACTCTGTTACGTAGTCCTCCAAAAGCGCGATGGGAGCGCCATCATATTGCCACTTGATCGTACAGGAGCGCTATCCTATTGCCAACTGATCGTAACAGGGCGCTATCATATCGCCACTTGATTGTATGGGGGCGCGATCATATCGCCACTTGGTCGCAACGGAGCGCTCCTGCATCTCTAATGGTCGCCATCGGATCACATATGAGCGCAATGACCGGCATACTAGAGGAACATTTGCGCTCTTGAGCGATCCGATAGCGCTCCATTTACGACGTTTACGTTCAAGTTGCGTTTCGATAGCGATTTAAGCAATTAAGTAGCGATGTGACGGTGTTCTGAACAAAGCGCCACAGATCTTTGTGCAAGGGAGTAGACATGTGGCGATCTAGGCGATCTTGGTGATCCGTTAAAGATCTGTTAGCGTGCTTGGCATTCTTGGCGCTCTGCATGGCGATCTACGGCGCTCCATCAGAGCGCCGTAGATCGCGGCCTAGTGGAATGGGGGTATAAGCAAAGCCTTGGATGCTTACATCTTTGAGAGACCACCAAAAGCCACAGTTTAAACAATTTACTCATAATCATGATACTCAATTTTTTACCACAAAATCCCTTGTATAGACAAAAAATAGATGCCTTTTGAAAGCTTTGCAGGGAGGGGTGCTGGTTACCAACATTTCCTCTTTTTCCCACAATGCTTTCTACACTTCTAACATTTTAGTTTTTAGTCACATTTTGTTGTCTGTAAATGCTCTCAGAATGGACTAAAATTCTGTCATTTGGCAAAGGGTTAAATGCTTGGTAACTATTTTCTCCATCTCAAACACTGTTTTCTACCTCTTGAAGACAAACTGAGCCACTTATTCTTTGACATCTGCAACCTGAGTTTGGATGGGTCTAAAAATTTAGTCCCTGGCAAAGAAATATATGACTAACATACCAGATTTTCCCATAATTCAGCCTCACTACATCCATGACAATGTCACAGCACAATAATGTAATCCAGCCACATGTAAGAGACAATAAACTATGCTCTATGGTTAGAATATGACACCAACATAATCACATATTTCATCGGAGTGGAAAAAAAATGGGGGGGTTTATGTTGAGTAATGAATTTTTTTCAACACACTCTCATAGTTATTTTGTTTCTATTGTGACACTGTTTTATCAAAGTAACAAGTTACCAGACCACAAAACTTTAGACATGTCCAAATTCAAAGCATGGGCAGACAGGAAATTAAATACAACCCAAAGAGGAATTTGTCCTTAACTCATTACCAAACAACAGAATTTTAGGTTTGTCCAAATTGAAAACATTTCCTGACGACAAAATAAATGTGACTGAAAATTTGAAATTTGTTTTATGAAGGGTAAAAAACATTGTGGGAAAAGGGAAAATGCTGGTTACCAGCATTTTCTCCTTTCTCCTTTCACCATGATGTTTTCTGAAGGCTTCTTTTTCAGGGGTGTAAAAAGTAGGGATTGTGTGGTAATGGGTCAAAAGGGTACAAAATATTGTGGGAAAAGGTGAAAAAATTTAATGCTAGTTAGCAGCATTTCTCCCTTTTTCCGCTACATGTTCAAAAGTTTTATTGCTGAGGGCAAATAAAATGCAAGATTTTGTGGTAAAGGACTAATGCAAGATGTAGATGGCTCATGTTCTGTGAAAAGGGTGTTTAAAAAATCTGGCAAAAGTTTCAACACATGTCAGCCTACACAGTATTAGAAAGCTGATATGGGTTAATACCTTTTGCTATTGTTACTTCTCTGCATGTCTAGAGACCATTCTAACTCATGATATAGCCGGCTTGTAAACAAAATGGCTCCATAATATGTGACAACATCTTTGTATAAAGCATTACAAAGATGCATTAACTCTTTACCAAATGACAATCTTTTGGATGTTATCAAATTCAAAGCTTTTGCATGTGACAAATTTTTCAAAATTGATTATCTCTGTCTCTAATTGTGGAAAAAGGAGAAAATGCTAGTTACCAGCATTTTCTCCTTATCCGCCAAGGTTTTCAAAAGCTCCCAGGGTTATAAAAAGTTGGGAAAAACATTTAAAACCCGGTAATTGAACAATGCTACCGATTTGAAAATTTGCTGAAACATTAATAAAATTGTGATACATAGAAGTAAACAATATAGCAAAAGTGCTACTGAATAACAATCCAATTGTCACATTGTATAGGTGTGACTGGTAAGATGTGAGAGGGCATGAAAATACTCGGATCTCCCCTCCTCCCAAATATTGAGCAAATACATCATTAATTTGGGCAGATCTTTGTGCAAAAGGGCAATTTGAAGTTTTAATTTTCATGTTAAAAGGGGGGCAATCTTCTAAAAGAACATCCCTGACTCTTTCCAAAGATAATAAGCAACAAGTGCTTCAAATTATACCTAAATGAGAAGGAGCATTCCTGGCTAATTATGAACATGATTTATATGGGAGTAGTTTAAGTATTTTAAGTATGGTAATCAATCTACTTAATTTGAATAGAACAGTTGAGTGTGATGAAAATAATTAAAAGCTAATAAATAACTGTATTTGCATACAAATTACCAGTCCCCCTTTCCATCATTATCTATAGTTGGATGCATAATTCTTTACCAAATAATCCAAACAACCCATAAGTTGGTTGGTTGTATTGGGGTTTAACGCCACTTTAACAGCTAAGGTCACATCATGGCGGTCGGTGACGCACATGTGTTTCCTGGCTTTCTCACACCGGTACTAACACAGCTTTCTTTCCAAAGCCACCGACTACTTTTCTCATATGCTGCAGCAGAGGTGAGAGGCAAAAATACACCGGAAAGAAAGTTCGCCTCAACCGGGTATCGAACTCACCACCACCAGGTCATGAGTCCGATACGCTCACCACTGAGCCACCCGGGCGATAACCCATAAGACTTTTCTCAAATTCAACCAATATTTTCTACCTTTCCAGTGAAAATTTAATAATTTAAGTCGCTACTACACAATCACAAATTGTAACGACCATGGGTAAGAAGAGCATCTGAAAACATTGTGGGAAAAGGAGAAAATGCTGGTAACCAGCATTTTATCCTTATCCCACATTGTTTTCAACCAATCAGTGGCAGATGCCACCACTGGAGCCATAACTTTTTTGTTGTCTGTAATTATTTTAATTTACACAAAGGAAACTATACCTGTGACAGGTAATCTGCCAGACAACAAAGTTTTGGACTGATCCAAGTTCAAAGCCTTTGTAGATATCGGAACAGGCTCAAAATTTAATGTTTGGGATTTTTTTGCAAGTTCACAAAAGCATTCTGGGAAATACAAATTTGTCCAGATTGGACACATAAATATGTGCATGATAAATTAACCCTTAACTACAAATTCCCAAATTTTAATGACCCTGAAGAAAAAGCCTTTTGAAAATACTGTGGGAAAAGGAGAAAATACTTGAAACCAGCATTTCCTCCTTTTCCTACAATGTTTTCTATCCATTCAGAGACAAATTTACACTTTTAACTCTATACCAAACAAAGACTTTTCCGACTGAAGCAAATTCAATGCATATGATGACAACAAATCAAATCTTGGCAATAATTATGATTTCTGACTTTGATAGGGTAGAAAATATTGTGGGAGAAGGAGAAAATGGTGGTTACCAGCATTTTTTGCTTTTCCCATGATGTTTTCTATAGACTTCTTTTTCAGGGTTGTTAAAAGTCGGGATTGTGTTGTAGAGAGTTTAACTTTGTCTGCAAATACTTTCAATTTGGACTAGTCTAAAATTTTGTCCTTTGGTAAAGAGTTAAAGGTTGCTTATAAATATGATAACTTTTTTTTTTTTGAAAGTTAAGAAAACATTGATTGGAAAAGAACAAAATGCTGGTTACCAGGGTCCTTCCAATTGTTTGATGTCTGATAAAGGGTTCACAGGCAACAAGCATAAATGGGAAAAGATCTATTACAACTGAAACACCAAAGTTTATTAAAATCGTTGGGTGGGGGTACCTTCAAGATGAAATATATTGAAACCTTTGACTGGGTCAAATACGCAATAAATCTCCTAAAATATGAATCAGTTTCAAAACTCTAATCTATTTTGACACTGAACATTTATACTGGAGAGGACATGGCAGAGCTGTACTTCTTATGCCATCTTTCTATCAAGAGAGAGAAACATCGGACTGAAAACAGAACTAATACCATGATAATGGTATGATAAAGAAATGTAGCAATTGTAAAATTTCCGAAAATCATTGTTTGATTCATGTGCAATGTCTGCATTTGGTATAACATTCAAAACAAGAGGTCCTATATTGAGCTATGTTGCTCAACTAAGAACAATAACAGCAAGTAAAATTTAACATTAATTTTGACAAAATGCTATACATCACCTTTCCCTCCACGACAGGGTTATATTTGACCATTAGCTCCTGAAGGAGAAACTGTATCTAATAGGGATGGGCTGCATCGAGGCAAACAGAGTTATGCTTATTATTTGGCTGGAATTCAGAGAGGTTTTTTTTGCTTGTAAAATCCTATATCCATGACAGGTTTCAATCTCCTCTTCTAGAACTCAGGTTACAGATGCTTTCATTCTAATGAAAAATTGCTGGGTATAGAAGACCAGTAAGATGAATTAACTCATTACCAAATGACAAAATGTCAGGCTTGTCCGAATCGAAAGCATTTGCAGATGACAAAATAAAAGTCACTGAAAATTCAAAATTTGTTTTGTGAAGGGTAGAAAACATTGTGGGAAAAGGAGAAAATGCTGGTTACCAGCATTTTCTCCTTTTCCCACAATGTTTTCTAAAGGCTTCTGTCTCAGGTGTGTCAAAAGTAGGGATTGTGTGGTAATGGGTTAAATCCCCTTTTGCTAGACTGCCACTCAAATTCTTCCACAGGAGATGATAATGGGTACTGTCTCATTATATCTGAGGAGACATCTTGAATACAAGGTCATAATCACATGGCGTCGACAGGTAATAAAGGCTCAGGTTGATCCATGTTTTCTTTTCATAAATCTTAATGTATCATATCAGCGGTGATAAAGTGGGCTTCAAAAACCAAACAGAGTAAAAACTCGTTCAACACTGTCATTTTTCATTGAGTCATAATAAATTTCAAGCTGCAGAGCTCCAGATAAGGGGAAATGATGGTATTCTAAATCATTTTTTTCTTTCAAGCCCTATGTTGTGGGTACTCATTAGAATCGTCTCGATGAGTTCTAATGAGTATCCATAACATAAGGTCTCTTGGAGAAAGATTATTATTCTTATTTCTGAGATCAAAATCACCCCCATTATCTGTTAATGCTCATAAAATTCTTTAAAATAAGCTCATTTTGTAGACTTCAGGATATAAAGTTTGAAGTCTAGTTTAACCCACTACCACACAATCCCTACTTTTGATAACCCTGAGAAAGAAGCCTTCAGAAAATTTTGTGGGAAAAGGAGAAAATGCTGGTAACCAGCATTTTCTCCTTTTTCCCCACAATGTTTTCTACCCTTCACAAAACAAATTTCAAATTTTCAGTCTCTTTTATTTTGTCATCTGCAAATGCTTTCGATTCGGACAAGCCTGACATTTTGTCGTTTGGTAATGAGTACGACGGGTGATCCTAAAAGCTCCCCTTGAGCACATTGTGCTCAGGTGAGCTAAAAAGTCAATTGTTATAGACATGCTATAATTAGATCATGTCTATTTAATTATCAAAACAGCCAACACTATTCGAATAGATGAACTAATAAGAAAGTTCTGGAAAAAATTGTTGTAATTAACAAGAGCAAAATATCAACTAGAATAAAACTGAAATAAACGCTCTTTCTCTTTGTATTTGACACCATTTTCTGGTTAGTTTGTCAGGCTTGACAACCGATATACAGCGTTAATACTAAGGGGGGTTGTGCCAAACTTGCGTTTACTGTTACCATATTGAACATAACCCTGTCCTGCTCCATAAGTAAAGGCCAATCAAAAAATGTTTTGGGTGTCCCAACCCTACCTAGATAATGCCAACCTTAAACTTTTTACGCTACTACTAAAAAAATCTGTCTGTGATTTCAGTATAATTATGGTCCTTATGAAATAAGTTTCTGAAAAAAAAAATCCCTACCTAAAGCATCTCAGACTGAAACCCTTTACACAGATATTTTTTTGTTAGGCCTAATTCAGTCATTTCTATAGTAACTTATTTGAGAAGTGAAAAAGAAATCCAAACAGATAAAAAGGGTAACAAAACCATAAAAATTTTCAAAAAAAATTCTTTCACATTTAAAAAAAAAAATTGGCATTTCATTCATAAAAATACATGCATGGTCAGCTGTCTGTGAAATTTTTACATTGGGTATCAGCACGTAACTATCTCTCACACCTTATAAAATATTTACTGCAAGCTCTGGTGAAGGGGGGTTAAACGCATCTCAATGATGCATAATACCTGAAGCAAATTATTGCATAACCGTTAACCCATAAAATCCATTTTGTTTAACTCATTACCAAACTACAAAATTTTAGCTTTGTCCAAATCGAAAGCATTTGCAGACAACAAAATAAAAAGTGACTGAAAATTTGACATTTGTTTATAAAGGGAAGAAAATATTGTGGGAAAAGGAGAAAATGCTGGTTACCAGCATTTTCTCCTTTTCCCACAT
Source organism: Tridacna crocea (assembly GCA_943736015.1). Classification (NCBI taxonomy): domain Eukaryota; kingdom Metazoa; phylum Mollusca; class Bivalvia; order Cardiida; family Cardiidae; genus Tridacna; species Tridacna crocea. Next base: position 23,933,077 of record OX031070.1, read on the forward strand.
TGTTTTCTAAAGGCTTCTTTCTTAGGGTCGTCAAAAGTAGGGATTGTGTAGTAATGTATAAGTAGGGATTGTGTGGTAATGGGTTAACCCATTACCACACAACCCCTACTTTTGACAACCCCGAGGAAGAAGCCTTTAGAAAACATTGAGAGAAAATGTTGGTAACCAGCATTTTCTCCTTTTCCCACAATGTTTTCTACTCTTCCCAAATGAAATTTCAATTTTTGATTCACATTTATGTTGTTGTCTGCAAATGCTTTCAAATTGGACTAGTCCAAACTTAAAAATTGTCGTTTGGTAAAGAGTTAACTGTTTACCCAACGACAAAATTTTGGAGTAGTCTAAATTCAAAAGCATTTGCAGACCACAAAATAAACATGAATCAAAATTTGAAATTGGATTTGGGAAGGGTAAAAAGTATTGTGGTAAAAGGAGAAAATGCTGTTTATCAGCATTTTCTCCTTTTACCACATTGTATTCAAAAGCTTTCTTTCTCAGGAGTAAAAGTCTGGATTTTGTGGTAAAGAGTTGACAACCAGCTGGATCATGACGTTGACAGAAAATTGACCAATAACAAAAAGTTTTGACCAATATAAGTCTGTGCAAAATGTGCAGGCTGATACGTGTCGATATTCTTTGCAGATGCATAAAAACCCTTTTCACAGAGCGTGTTTTTTCCTGGTATATTAATTTTTCAAGCCATAGTTCAACAAACTGAAACATGTATCCCCTATAAAACCAACAGTTGTTGGAAAATCAAAAAGACTTTTCAGTATACTGCATTGGCAGACAGGTAGACATCATTAATTTATACTTGTCTGTGAGACAGTTACAAATTTCTAAGATTTACAGTTTAACCTCCACTAGACAATAAAATTTAAACCTTTACCAAACAACAAAATTTGAGACTGTTTCAAATTGAAAGCACTGGCAGATGAAAAAGTAAAGATGGCTGAATTGTGGAAGTTTAATTGTCCTTGATAAAGTAGAAAATGTTGTGGGAAGAGGAGAAAATGCTGGTTACCAGCATTTTCTCCTTTCCCTACAATGTTCTCCAAAAGGTTTCTTACCACGGGTTGTTTTAAAACAGGCTTGTTTGGTAATAGCTAGGTTAAGAATAATGCTTTACTGAAAGTGTTCAAAATTCATAAAAATTGTATGAATAGGATGTCTATGAATGGACAGAACACACTTTCGGAAAAAGGAGGAAAATGTTTGTTACCAGCAGTTCGCCATCCTTTTTCCTGTTTTCATGTATGTATCTCTTTTTAATCCCCTCCTTTACCAGTCTCATAAATTCAATTTTTTACAGGCAAATTCAACCTTGTATCACCTGGTTAAAAGTTATCAAAACTCAAATCATATTCAGCCGACAAATTCAATTTAATTAGTAGCAGTTGTCAGTAAAAGTGTAGGAACATTGCTGGAAAATGGGAAAATGGGAAAATGCTGATGGTCAACTTCTTTACCTTTTCCAACAAGGAGTTTTCAACAGCTTTGATCCCTGGGTTGTTAACTCATTACCACATGACAATATTTTAGGCTTGTCCAAATTGAAAGCATTATTTTGCAGACGACAAAGTAAAAGTGACGGAAAATTTGAAATTCGTTTTGTGAAGGATAGAAAAAATTGTGGGAAAAGGAGAAAATGCTGGTTACCAGCATTTTCACCTTTTCCCACAATGTTTTCTAAAGGCTTCTTTCTCAGGGTTGTCAAAAAAAGGGATTGTGTGGTAATAGGTTAAATTACGGAACTATTTGAAAAAGGGTTAGTAAATTTTTGGTGCATTATGGATGTTTTAAAATGATAAACATCACTGATTGTATCTTTTAACCTTTACTTCCCTTCACTGGCAATTAACTGAAGGCATTTGCAGATGGCAAATGATTTTTGTCTTCATTAGGGTAGAAAACACTGTGGGAAAAGAGAGAATATGCTGGTTATCAGCACTTTCTCCTTTATCCACAATACTTTCAAAAACTCCTCTTCAGGGTCATTAATATTTGGGATGGGTTATTCAATCTTGACCCCTGAGTGTTGCTGAACCCAGATTAATTGCTGGCACAACAAACACAGAAGATAAAGATCAAACAGTTACAAGTCCGATCTTGAATTTACAATGTGCATTTATTTGCTACACTGACAGAAACACTAAACATTTATTTAGAAAATATGAGGGCTAATTGTTAGCACATTAATCTTTATTTTCATAACCCATAACCAAACAATCCTTCATCTCAATAGAAAAGGTCAAAGAGCCAACTGGAAACATTACAGAAGAAGCAGAAAATGCTGGTTTCCAGCAATTTCTTTTCAATCCTTTACCAAATAATCCCTGGTCTTTATGACCCTGAGATAAAAGGATTTCGAAACCAAGCATTTCTCCTTTTCTCACAATGTTTTCTACCCTGCTGAAAACAAATTTCAATTTTTGAGTTGCTTTTATTTTGTCGTCTGCAAGTGCTTTCAATTTGAACCGTTAAAAAAAATTGTTGTTTGGTAAAGAGTTAATCCATTATGTTTCTAATCCGTAAGTTAGGATAAATGTTACAGAAAATGTCTGCAAAACAGCTTTGAAACTGGTCAAGTCTAAAATTTGGCACTTGGTATAGACTTGAAAAGGGCAAGGTATAGCAATAAAGTTGTTGACAAAGGAATAATTGGTTCAACTGAATCAAACCTATAGGACTTCTAAGAAATTCTTACCATGCTAATATGAGATAATCCATCAGATAATCCTTCACCTATTTCCACTGAAGTCAACATAAACTTCCAGAACACAATGTATTGAATGTATCAGTATCTCTTTCATTCAGGCAGTCTCAGAAAATAATGAAGTATAAATCAATGATCGGAGCTCATATCCCCCTATCATTCTTAAGAACAGTCCTTTAGTCCTATTCTCCAGAATTTTCTATATTTGAAAGTAACACAACTTCTGATTGGCTAAATCAAATGTTTTAGCCAATCAGAAGTTGTGATACTTTCAAAATGAACATAGAAGATCTTGTAGAATAAGATAAAGAATACTCCTATGAATGGCTCATGAATACCGACTCGGATCGAAAACTTTGTGCAGAATGATATTGATCTACACTGACCACAAAAATAATATACGGATGTGACAGAATCAAGTCTTGGACTGAAAAGCAAACAAAACATTATCTTTTCAGCCAACAGAAAAACTCACTTAAGAAATTTCACAGCTGCTAAATTGACCAGAATCTTACAGAACTTTACAAAATTTTGACCAGTGTAGAAAAATTTTAAGACTGTAATTCTGTGCAGTCTGATCTTGGTCTATGTTGCATGGAAAAGCACCTTGTTTATAACTAAACTTTCCTAAAGTTTACACTGATGATGAGTACTGTAAAAGATGAACTCAGGTGTAAAACAATCCAATTATAAACTCACTATGAACTGTCACCAAATAGCCAAAACTACCTATACTGTATCGGACCAATGATACTGATGGGCTATCAAATGTCCTGTGTCACTTCCTATCCGGCCCTTATTTCACTTCAATCCTTTTTATGGTTTTCTTATTTATGACAAATGATTTTGTTTTATAACAACAATATCTAACCATTTACCAATTATTTCAACTTTTTTACAACCCTGAGATGCAAAGCTTCTAAAAACATTGATGGAAAAGAAGAAAGTGCTGGTAACCAGCACCTTCTCATTTGCCCTCAGTGCTTTCTATACTTTTATACGAAATTTTATTTCTTCATAATCATACCTTAAACTAAAGAGTCTGAAATTTTGTCACCTAAATTATTACTTCCTATATATCTTTTCTCCATTTCTTTGTCTATATAAATAAATCACTTTTGGTAGAAGATCCCTTTGATATAATAAATGGAAATATGAATTAACTTTTCACTTATTTCCATTGTCTTTTGAGAGGATCTCAGATCAATAGAAAAAAAAAAAGCCTGCGACAAGCAATGCTTTCCTACATTGTGAACTTTCTTCTTACAGCTTTTGGTTCTACAGTCTCATACCTTAGCAAGCGTTCGGTACTTGTTTTCTTTTAACCCATTACCACACAATCCCTACTTTTGACGCCCATGAGAAAGAAGCCTTTTGAAAACACTGTAGGAAAAGGAGAAAATGCTGGTAACCAGCATTTTCTCCTTTTCCCACAGTGTTTTCTACCCTTCCCAGAACAAATTTCAATTTTTCAGTCACTTTTATTTTGGTGTCTGCAAATAGTTTCAATTTGAACCAGTCTGGAATTTTGTCGTGTGGTAATCGGTTAACGGAAATACTTCATTTTCTATACAAATAAAGAAAAGGCTTCATCAATATTTATCAGTATGTATCAAGGCTACTGCTATAGCTAAATAAAATTCAAGTAAAATAGTCTAAGTTCCTTTTCAGCAAAAAAACCTAATGTTTAAAATCCATTCCTAAAGTAAGAAGGAATTGAATTTAACCCTTTACCCCCGAGGGCATTTCTATGGTATCTCTAATTGACCCTAAATAACATCAAGGATGAAGCCGTTTTTATGGGTATATTACACCTTTTGATAGCATAGAAAACAATCTGACAAAAGGTGAAATTGCAGCAATTTCACCTTTTGCCACAATTTCCAAAGGCTCCTACAAGCTATGCGTAGAAATGAGTATCTATGGAGTAAAGGCTTAACACAGAGAGAAAATCCACAAAAATCCGTGTTTTCTTTTTTCCCACCGTAATTATTATCTCTCCTTCAAAAGCCAAAACCCCATAATTTGTGTCATAACCAATTCATCACCAGCAAATGCTTCAATTTGGGAAAGTCTAAAACTTCTGCCATCTTTGAAAGAGGTAACTTTTCAAGAGGTAATGAAAGTTGTTGGCCTGGAAAGCCACCCAGTGTCACCTACAGCGAACTAGATTACATGTCAGAGGACCATCAGTTTCTCAATATGGTGTCCAAAACATTTAAATCACCATTATACCTGACAAAATCCACATAAAAAATATCAACCTGTTCAACACTTACCTCAGTAAAATAATTTTATATACGATGAACCACTTTTTAAATGGTAAAGTCAAAACCAACAAAAAAATAAATTGCACTTGTGAAATTACTGTCAACATATAAAATAAGTCATAACTTATAAAAATCTGTCTTTTAGAGTAATAAATGTAATGGTCAACTCATTACCAAACAACATTTTAGGCTTGTCCCAAATTGAAATCATTTGTAGACAACAAAATAAAAGCGACTGAAAATTCAAAAAAAATTTTGTAAAGGGAAGAAAACATTGTGGGAAAAGGATAAAATGCTGGTTACCAGCATTTTCTCCTTTCTCCACAATGTTTTATAAAGGCTTCTTTACCAGTAGGGACTGTGTGGTAATGGGTTAATCCATCATAGCTCTTGATAAGATGAAGCACTGGTACTCTAAATCCATTATTTCTCTCTGAACCCCTATGTTGTGGGTACTCATTAGAATCACCTCAATGTGACAATTCAAATGAGTACCAACAACACAGGGTTGATATGAAAATCACTTCGTCTATCTGGAGCCCTGATCCATATTCTAATATCCATGCTTTCTTCAAGACTGGCATTCATGTTCACAAGCAGCAACTTTAAACTTATATAAAATTATGATCCATACCCTGTGAAAAGAGGGTTTAACGCCTCTGCATAAAGTATCAACATATGTCAGCCTACACTTTCAGCTGAGCCTGATCCGAATCAAAACATTCTGCTATTGGTAAATTCTCTGTATTTTTAACGCTTTACCACACATCGACTACTTTTAACGCCCCCAAAAGAGTAACTTTAAGGCTGGTTACAAGCATTTTCCAGTGTTGCATCCAGGTTGCACGATTGCGGGATTCATGCTTTATTTTCTGCCGTCACGCAATTCCGTGAATGTGATGGGGGGGAGCAATTGCGCAATATCGGTGTAACTCCCGCAAAAAGAAGACACAGCTGCATGCATAAAAGAGAAATTAAAAAAGTCGGGTCCGGTTTCAAGTCATTTTAATAAAATAAGCGGAAGTCCGACAATGCTTCCTTACAGGTAGACTGTTCCAGGTGGTTTCTGATTTCGTAGTGAAGTTTCTATTTAAGCGGGGAAACAATAATTTATTATGTCTAAGCATGCGCATTGAATTTTTACTTTCATAATGCTGACGAATTGAAGAACCCGGCGCTTTTAAACTTGTGATTTGTCATGTATTCCACCGAAAGGAAACATGTCAAAGACTTTCATTGGTTCTGTTGTCGACGCCGATGGTTCATACGATATTATGGAAAGAATTGAGTGAAAACAGTGGGGGAATAAACTTATGTTTGTTCGGCCCCAGCTCCAGACTTACTTCCGAGGATGTATCGTAATCGTGAACAAAAATTATGTGTACATCTATAGATGCGCATTATCAATCAAGAATGAGAATCTATAATGTTTGGTGTTAGAAATAAGGTAAGATCAACCCAATAGGCATCAACCCTCCCCTGTCGGCCATAGAAATATAGATCTAGTAAATATCCTATCCGCCCTTGAAAGACAGTATTTATTTCCATTCAAAAAAGGAAAGTGACCTGAAAAATACATATTTTGCGTATACTTAATTTTCTTTCACCCATCCCCAAAAATTTTTACTCCCCCATTTTGAAAGTTCCATGGGGGATCTCCCCCTCTTGGCAGAATTCCTGGATGCAACACTGATTTTCTACTTTTTTCACAATATTTTCTACCATATCAAAGAACAATTATTTCATATGAGCCACATTGAAATTGTTATCTAGAAATGCTTTTAATTCTGACAGGTCTAAAATTTTGTTGTGTGGTACATGGTTAACGCATTACCACATAATCCCTACTTTTGACGCCCCTGAAAAAGAAAACTTCAGAAAACATTGTGGAAAAAGGAGAAAATGCTGGTAACCAGTGGTTTTCTACCCTTCACAAAACAAATCTTAAATTTTCAGTCACTTCTATTTTGTCGTCTGCAAATGCTTTCAATTTGGATAAATCTAAAATTTGGTTGTCTGGTACATGAGTTAATTAAGGACAATTCCACCTAAGAATTTATTTGGTGGGTTTTATAAATCCATAATTATGTAAAGACTTGCTTTGTTTAATGCCATGACAGAGATGTGCTAAATTTTCTTTTTCAAGGGAAAATGGTTCACGTTTATAAGGTGATCGGATGAACTTTCAGAGGCTTATCTTTAAAACTTTATAGCATTATTGAACTGCAAGTAAACAAAACTATCCTTTTATCTCTTATGTCACTGAAAAAACTTTAGAAAAAAAATCAGTCCAGGAACATGAACAAAACGTTGAGATTATTACTATTAATTACAATCTCATCGTTTTGCTCTTGTCCAAAATGTCTCAGCAAAGCAAGCAGTGCAGGTCAAAGATCAGACTGTATATTTTGCACAGTTTGATCTTGATTTACAGTCTATACAGAGGCAACTAAAGTTCTGATGGGTGCTTTGGGGTTAAGAAATAATACAAAAGTTTCCTATTATCAACAGCTTATGTTATGAAAAAAAAGTGCCACCTTGGGTCAATGTTTCAATTTGTGATTTGTGAGCTGCGGCACTAAATACTGGCTTACTTTGTCCGCACTTACTTTTCATGGTATTTTTGTAGTTTTTCTTTCGTGGATGAATCTGTGTTTATGTTGTTTCACGCAAGTTCTGTGTAATATCCAGGCTTCAAAATGAAATTTCATGGTTCTGCACCAATTAAACCAGACTGTTTCAAAGTCACTGTTTCACTGAACCTAAGGTTCCTTTTTCTATGGCTCAAGTGTTAATGACAGGTAATGGAAAAAGACACTTGACACAGACAATTCCATCTATTGTATAGCCTTTTCTTATCATCTATATTAAAATCTGTCCCTTTGATTTTTAAGCTGTCTCAATCCTTGTTCTAAACCAAAATTGCTTTAAGTAGAGAAAATTAGTCCTTCAGTCCTTTACCACACATTCCAAACTTTAACTCAATACCAAAAGACAATATTTTAGGCTTGCCCAAATCAAAAGTATTTGCAGGCGACAAAATAAAAGTGACTGAAAATTTTAAGTTTGTTTTTTGAAGGGAAAACATTGTGAGAAAATGCTGGTTTAACCAGCATTTTCTCCTTTTCCCACAATGTTTTCTAAAGGCTTCTTTCTCAGGGTCGTCATAAGTAGGGATTGTGTGGTAATGGGTTAAACAGCCTCTGGGTCATCAGCATTTTTTCCTTTTCTAACTCCACCATTTGAGCCGCATTTTATTTGTTATATGCAGATGCTCTCATTTCTGACAAATCTACATTTCAGTTGTTAGATGAAGAGTTAAAAGACAACCAGAACATAGTTTGTATTGTTCTTCCAGTATCCTGAGGATATGCTTCTCTATTGATTCTTTCAGTGCAAAATATTTTGCACTGAACCACTTTTGATGACCAAAATTACAATCAACCGAAATTCAAGACAGATTCTCTTCTAACAGCCATGACTTCAGCAAGCAGATAATATGAACCAAAATCAGACTGAATGTTCAGTACAATTTGGTATTGATGCATGGCAATCACTGTTGGCAAGGATCTTAAGTTGTCAAAGGCTCCTAGCCAAATTAGAAAGAAAAACTTTCACAGGCTTAGGGCCTATTCTATAAGAAAGCTCCTAGGCAGCAACTATTTGTGCATATAGTTTAGCATATCAAATTCATATTTCAAAGGTCATACTGATAGTGTCAGAATTAACTATGAGTTCTAAATATGGTGAAAAAGGAATAATCTTCGGTCAAAACAGTTGCAAAGGAGTCCTGCCTCATCACATAAGAGTTACCTGCACTGAATCCATTCACAATTGACCATAAATTATTTCACAAAGCAGTACAGGTCAGTCCAGCAGATAACCATCTTTGACCTACCTTTAATTACATCAGCGAAATACAGTGGGAATCAAAATGGTGTAAAAAGTCTGTCTCATTGTCACGGTAACGTCAACAAATTAGGTCTTTATTGTAACCCCATCTTGAACCTTCCACATCTACTTCATAACACAAGCTAGTATCTCTTTAACTCATTACCGAACGGCAATAATTCAGGCTTGTTGAAATCAAAAGCATTAACTTTGTAGACTTCAAAATAAAATTGACTGAAAATTTAAAATTTGTTTTGTGAAGGGTAGAAAACATTGTGGGAAATGGAGAAAATGCTGGTTACCAGCATTTTCTCCTTTTCCCAAACTTTTTTCAAAGGCTTTCTTTTTCAGGGTCATTAAAAGTCAGGGTTGTGTGGTAAAGAGTTAGCACCAAATATGTGCAAGGATGTGGAAAGCCTATGTTAGTCTCGTGCGACTTGACTCAGAAAAATTTTGCACCAGACCACTTTTTTTTTAATCCAGTTGTCTGCAAACACGCAGAAAATGAGGGAAATTCTGAAACGAAGATCTACTGTAAACAATAGGGAGTGAAATATAAATGTCCACCCTATGTACAAATGATATTTCAAATGATTATCAACAGCTTGAGATGATCCATGAATTCTGAAAACCAGAAATATTTTGCTGAACCTCGGCATTCACTACATATGACAAGGTTGATATACTATGCGGCTATTTTTTTAATAGATTTTTTTTTTTGCTTGGAAAACATCTGAATAATTATTTTCAAAATAATTATTTTTGCACTGAGTAAAAGATCATTACACTGGTGTTGCACAATCATGTGAATATTTTACCCTTTAATCTGATGGTACAGCTTTGGTGCATATCGGCTACGGTTTAGCCATTATCTCCCCTGCCAGAAATTGTCTCAAACCAAAACAATTTGCGATTCAGCGATACTTAAAATCGAAGAAAATAGATCATTTTTTGTTCAGCTTTTTTAATCGAACAGAATGTGAGAAGTCTATGACCTAAATATAAAACATACTATAATATAGAACATGACATTAAGGAAAACAGCATGTTTTAAACAAGCGTGCTTGAAAGGTTCCTGTGGTTGATTCCACTGAAAACTTTTTTTTATTTTTGACAAGTATGCTGCATTGGCAGACAGGTAGACATCATTAATTTATACTTGTCTGTGAAACAAATAGAAATTTCTAAAATTTGCACACTCCTGATGTGTACTTAATCTCTATATGATTCTGACAAAGTTTCATAAGTATCAGGATAAAAATGTGACTTGTAAAGTACACACAAGATTTTTCAAAGATGTAGCCCAGTGACCAACATTTTTGACAAAAAGTGACTCAATTTTTAATTACCTGAGATTTTGACAACTACTGAAAATGTATCCATTAGAGTGCACCTAAGGTTATTGTTGATGCCTGGATATGGCCTGATGGACAAAATGATGTATGGTGGACACAGCACTTTCAAGAAAGCTCACCTAGAGCTTTTCGGAAAGCTCACCTTGAGCCTTTCAGTGAAGCTCATAAAGAAGATGACTTAACCCTTTACCACACAAACCTGAGTTTTAATGACCCCTCAGTAGGAAGGCTTTATGGAAAGCAGCATTTCCTTCTTGGTAACTCATGCATCAAGTTGTCTGCCTTGTGTCCGTGTTTTTTTTTTTTTGAAGCTATTAAATTCATATCGATAATATCTTGATACCTCTAAAATTTCTCTCATCAAGACTATATCAGAGCATTTTGACAGAAACTGGCAATTACTAGTGTTTTGCACACATACAGTCACATGAACAGACACACACACCGACAGACAAGCTGATTCCAGTATACCCCCGAAAGCATTAATTTGTTTTAAGGGGGTATATTTACGCAGCAACAAAAATGAACAAATCCACATCAAAGCAACAAACTACATAAAAGTATTACCTCGTTAAATGTACAATTTCGACCCATGACAAGAATATAGTACCCATTCCTTTGTTGAAGCTCAAAATACCACTGAATTTGTAACACCACAACAATTTCAGTAAATACTGATTTAAATCCAGTATCTTCAGTTACATTTAGAAATATAAACATTTTAAACAAATAAGAAACATTTTGATTCAGGCTTAACTACTTCTCTATTTGACACCTTCAAGTATGTTTTTCTTCAGAATGTTTATCAAAAGTACTTAAGCCTTGACCAAACAATCGTGTTTCACTCTTCACCAAATGACAAAATCTTGTACACTGCAAAATTAAAAGCATTTGTAGGCAACAAATTAAATGTAACTTAAATGATGACTTTTGTATTTGATAGGACAGAAAACATTGTGTGAAAGGAGAAAATGCTGGTTACCAGCATTTTCTCCTTTTACCCAATTGTTTTCAAAAACGTCTTCCTCTGGGTCATTAGAACTTGGAACTGTGTAGTAAAAGGTTAACTCTTTACCAAATGACAAAATTTTGTACTCCGCCAAACTGAAAGTAATTTAAGATGACAAACTGAATGTATTTAGCTCCAGACTAATGATATCTGTCTTTGACAAGGTCAAAAATATAATTAGAAAATGTTGGTTACCAGCATTTCCTCTGCTCCCATTCTGTTTTCAAGCTCTCTTTTTCAGGGTCACTAAAACTTGGGATTGTGTGGTAAAAGGCTAAAATTTTAATGCCCTCACATATTAAGTTGGTTTGCTGAGCAGAATTTTGTTTTTTCCCCACAATTATGCTTTCTATCTAATCAAACTCAAATTCTATCAATTTAGCCATATTTCATTTCTTTTCAGAAATACTTTCAAATTGGACAAGTCTAAAGAGTTCAACCATTACCTTCACCGAAGCATTTTGGGAGTTTGAATAAATCCTACATTCAGTTATAAGAAAAAAGAGATAGATTTTCTCCAAGTAAAAACAATGGAAAAAATCAGTTTTTGAAAAAAATAGGAGTTTGGAATAGTTTTGCAACTTCATATAGATTAAACTCAAGAAAAGACATGATTCAATCACTTGCTCCAATAATAAGCATTAATATGTTAAATTGTACGGCCTTGATTTGAGATACAGGGTTTTATAATGCTTACTTACCAGGACTTGAAGTTCCTATACATACGACACTTAACAGGTTTATTGGACAAATATTAGACTCCTTCCCAAATAAACTCAAAAATGTTGGACCAGAAAACATCAAGCGAACATGCTTGTCATCACCCTTGTCAAAATAAAATATTTCAGTGAATAATATCCCAATGTATTTAAAAATACTAATAAAACTTCTACCTAGAAACAATCAAATAAATGGTATGACACATTGAACCCTTTACCAAACATATCTCATGTTTTACAACTTTGAAAAAAAGGCTTTTGAAACTACTAATGGGGTAAAAAAAATGCTAGTAACCAGCGATTTCTTCTTTCTACAATGTTTCCTAATATTTCAAAATAATCTCATCATTTGAACCACATTTTAGATGTCCACTACAATTTGCTTTTAATACAGGAAAGTCTGAAATTTTGTTATGACTTAAACAATTGTTTGCTTAACCCTTTACTCCACAGATACTCAATTTTACACACTGCTTGTTGGAGCCTTTGGAAAACATTGTGACAAAAGGTGAAATTGCTCGTGACGAGCAATTTCACCTTTTGTCACGTTTTCTATGCTATCAAAGGTGTCATATACATATAAGAAATGGCTTCATCCTTGCTGTTATTTGGGGTCAATTAGAGATACCATAGAAATGCCTTATGGGGTAAAGGGTTAAAACCATTTCTGAGCATGTCACAACATATTCAGTTTTCAGGGCTGCAGTGTCATCAAAGTGCAGTACTGCATTTCAGGGCAGGCTTCTCTAGCATTTGGAAAGTACTGAAAGGTTTGGAAAAGGAGAAAAAAAATCAACAGGAAGTAAAAAATGAATTTATCTAACAGTATGGCAAACATTATAGGGAAGAACTAATTGCTTGCTACAAAAAATTGCTCTTTTTCACAAAATATTTCCATCTAAAGTTTCAGAAGTTGAATTTGCACAGCAATGGATTGGAGTTAAGCATAGAAAATCCTCTGTTTGGATTTACCAGTGATTAATACACCTGTATTTGGCAACTGTCCCTATATACTCATTGCTGCAGGTCAGAAGGAAATAACCCAAGTTCCCTATCCCAAAACCCTTCACCAGTTGCCAAATATTTAGACTTGTTCAAATTTGATAAAATAGCAAATGACAAATTTAGTGACACCAAATATAATGGGGTATGTCTTTAGAAGGGTTGAAAACACTGTAGTAAGAGAAGAAAATGCTGCTTACCAGCATTTTTTCCTTCAACTACAATATTTTCAACAAGCTTCTTCACCATGACCATTAGAACACCAACTTGCGCTGTGAAGGTGTTAAACTTCTAACTGCAAGTTAGCACTACCAAATGGCCTCCTTCCGCAACTCCGGGGCAGACTTTACAATAATTCATACGCAAGGAGAAAATGTTATTAACCAGCATGTTCTCCTTTTCCATATCTTTCAGACTGTCAAAGAGAAAATCTTTCATCTGGGCATTTAAATTGTTTTCAAAATTAAATGATATCAATATGCATTATTCAAAAGTTTTACGTCACACAAAATTAGACTGTATAGAGCTCATCATCTGATCTGGCTTATTGATGTTCTGCACCACATTCAACCTCATTTCAGTTATGTCAATACTTTGCCCAACTAGAAAATGGACATTCTAATTCAAATTGACAAACTTGGGGAAATTATTACCACAGAAATTCAAGTTTGAGTGCAATCCATAAGGGAAATTGAATAACACTTTGTCTATCATCCAGTCATAGCAAAGCCACATCTTACATATTCATGCATGTGTCCTGGGTTTCCCTAGATCTAGGCAAACCAGTCTAGCTCTCGGCTAGTGTTATGAATTCTTAGTCAATGAAAGTAGCTAACTAGTTTAGCTCCAGGCTAGTGCCATGTGATCTTGGTCAATGACACTTTCACAACAGTGAGGGCCAATATTCACCAACTATTCTTAAGAATGTTCTTAGTCTTATTCTCCTACATTGTCTAATATTATCAATAACAACTTCTAATTGGCTGAAAAATTCCTTTCAGCCAATCAGAAGTTGTGTTACTTTCTAATTCATAAAACCTTATAGAATATGACTCAAAATTTTCTTAAGAATACTTTATCAATATTGACCCTTATTTTGGATAAAACTGTCCGACACCTTGCAAGCACATCTTTGAGACACAGAAAGTGCTTAACAGAAAATAGCATAAGGTTTTAACTCTTTACCACACGAGAAAATTTTAGACTGGTCCAAATTGAATGGATTTGCAGACGACAAAATAAAGGTGACTAAAAAATTGAAATTTGTTCTGGGAAGGGTAGAAAACACTGTGGGAAAAGGAGAAAATGCTGGTTACCAGCATTTTCTCCTTTTCCCACAGTGTTTTCAAAAGGCTTCTTTCTCAGGGGCGTCAAAAGTAGGGATTGTGTGGTAATGGGTTAAACACCAGGGCCCATATTCACCAACCATTCTGAAGAATGTTCTTTGCCTTATTCTCCAGGATTTTCTATATTTGAAAGTACCATAACTTCTGATTGGCTAAACCATTTGGTTTAGCCAATCAGAAGTTGTGTTACTTACAAATATACAAAATCTTGGAGAATAAGACTAAGAATATTCTCAAGAATGGTTGGTGAATAAGGGCCCCGAAAAGAGAAAAAAGTTATGGACCAAGATACATTATCCATAGGCAATTATAAAGGCTTTAACTCTTTACCAAACAACAAATTTTTGGACTGGACCAAATTCAAAGCATCTGCTGTAAATTAAATCTGAGTTAAATGATAATTTCTGACTTTCATAGGGCAGAAAATATTGTCGGAAAAGGAGAAAATATTTTCAGTAGGCTTCTCAGGGTTATTAAAAGTCAGGATTGTGTGGTAAAGAGTTAAATGATGTACCGGTACATTGTGAGAACTTTATTGTAAGTCCATCAATAAATGATAAATTCACCATACTTTTTATTGCTATTCTACCTTGAAAACAAATTTATATCAAACACAATAAAAGGTTGATGAATTATACATAAAAAAAAAAAAAGATTTTATCTTGTACATTATGATCTTCACTTTAAAACATTAGAAATATGACACTAAGTAACTTCAACTTTGGTATGAAATGTTCAAACCATATGATTTTGGGACCATGCCTAGGGGACATACCAAGCAATAAATCACATCAAGAACATGTAGCACATGGTTTAGCCAATCAGAATTTGGGTTACATTCAGACAGAAAATCTTGGGAAAAAAGACTGAAAATGTTCTTACCAATGGCACGGGTGTGTATGGACCCTGAATGGCCAGACAACCCTAATCTAAGCCTGTCTTAAATCTTTACCAAACAAGAAAATTTTGGACAAGTCCAAATTAAAAGCACTTGCAGATGACAATTTAGTATGAATCAAAAATTGAATTTCGATACTGGAAGGGTAGAAAACATTGTGGGAAAAGGAGAAAATGCTGGTTACCAGCATTTTCTCCTTTTCCCATAATGTTTTCAAAAGCTTTCCTTTTCTCAGGGTCGTTAGAAATCGGGATTGTGTGGTAAAGAGTTAAATGGCTAGTGGTTGGAATAAACAAAACAAGCTAAACTTTTCAAAGGTCTATGATTACAACTTTAGATGAAAAATATTGCCTTTAAGATCATAAAATTTATTGTACTGTTATCATTGGGTAAACATTCCTGTGTATCCCGACATTCACTAAGACCTCAAAGTAGTTGCTACCAAAGTACTCTGTGAAATAACAAAATTTATGCCTGAACCACCTTTTTTCAGAATAATCGAAACTTAAAGATGAAATTCAGACTTTCTCTTTGAAAACACATGGCTTGCAACACGTGAAAAGGGGAATTCTGAAATTTTGCGTAAAGTGTCGTCTCTGATCAGCCTTTGTGGCCCTCACCGGCTAAACAGAGACGACAATTTCCGTTTTAATGTAATTTCCTGTTATGCACAAGTCTACTGTAGCACAAACTCTAACATACTAGTAAAGTGCCGTCTCCGATTAGCCTGCGTGGATTGAGCAGGCTAATCCGAGACGACACTTTACCCAAATGTTCGAATGCTCCTTTTTACATGTTGCAGGCCATATAATGCTGAGCACCCAAATTTAAGTTCTTCTCAACAGGCAAGACATTGAAGACATTGATCATGTATCATACATTGTTTGCTTTCTATCGAGACAAAGAGGAATTAGGCAAGTCGTAACTATCTATGCTGTACAGTTTCAATACTAATTTTTTTTTATCGATAATTTGTTAAACTGTAGGTTCCACTGATAATTTTTATATTCATGACAGTTGAGTAAATTTTCATGATAAGATAATTTAAGGTCAAAACAGTATGACAACAGGTCAATATTAGTTTCTGATAGGACTAAATTTTGTGGATAATCTCCTGACAATCAATGTAATTGCCCACCATTTCATATAGTACCTTTTTGATAGTTTCCTATTTAGATGTACTTGTTTTCAGAACACCTTTGATGAAACTTTGCATTACAGCAGTGAAAGAATTCACTGTAAACATCTATGCAGATATTCATGCAGTATACTTGATGAACGGAGTAGGTCTTTTACTCTTAAAATTTCTATAGCAATATAAAAAGCTGCATTTGTAATGAATGGATTGAGAAAATATTTAGTGTATCATACAGCTTGCAATACACGTAGTAAAGGGGCATTTGAACGTTTATGTAAACTGTCGTCTCATATCAGCCTGTACAGTCTGCTCAAGCCAATTTGAGACAGAATTTTACGACTACATTAGATTTTGTGCTACATTACACTTGCACAAAACAGAAAATTACATAAAAACGGACAGTGTTGTTTCGGATTAGCTGGCGCAGACAGCGCAGGCTTATCCAAACGAGACTTTACGCAAATGTCAGAATGCCCCCTTTACACGTTGCAAGCCATATAGAAAAGCTCGCAAGCAGAATACGACTGTGTTAATTAAGTGGAACTTTTGACAGCATGAAAAAGACTAAAAGGATCATGCATTACCTCTAGATTGCTGTCGCAACTGTCGCAGGGCCAGACGTATCTTCTTTTTCTCATCATAGTCTGTTGTCTCACTCAACTGAAACGAGATTAATTCAACTGGTAAACAAGAGCTCCTTATCAAATTATTTTCTGTGTCTACCAACAGTTAGTAAACACCTACCTGTATCCAGCTGCACTGATCTTTTATCAAATAATCCAGTGCATTATCCGTTGTTCTGTGCAGTCTGATCTTGGTTTATACTGTCCGCAAAAGCTCAGTGAGTCACGATGGTTTGGTAAATCTTTAAACACAAATATCAGGGATTGGGTACAGACTCTACATTTTTGAGGTTCAACTCTACTTATTATCTCATATAAAACAAACTTCACCTATTTACCAAACAAGTGAGAGAATGATTTTCTCTTAGCTATTTATCAAACATTTGAGAGACTAATTTTCTCTTAACCCACAATGTTTTCTACAATATCAAGTAAAAATTGCACCTTTTGAACCACTGAAATCTTCGTCTGGAAATGGTTTCAATTTGGACAATTTTCGTCTGGTACAGGGTTAACTGTTATGTAAGACTGAACACAACATTCAGAAATTGGTATCTTTAAAAAAATTTACAAGAAAAAGTTGATGCAAAGCATCAAAGTCGCCACAAAAAAAAATTTGTTTAATGCTTCAAGAAAGCCAGGGCAAGTAAGTAAATGTCAGTTTTCATCAGCAGATTTTTTAACACATTATGAAATTAGGTGAATAGTAACCTATATCAAAACTTGTCTTCTGTTACAGTATCTAATACCCTAGCACAGCGCTCTCTTAGCTCTTTTCCAAACGACAAAGCTGCAAAAATGGTGGAAAATTCGCTAGTAGTGGGGAAAAAGTATTTAATAAAGAAGAAATTGCTTATAACGAGCAATTTCTCCTTATCCAACATGTTTTGACAAAAGAATTTGATAGCACACGTGATAACCCGTGTTTGTTTGGGAAAGTAGTGAAAGCAGGGCTAAGTTACTAAAATGTTGCTGTCCTAGGAAAGTATGATTCAAGAGGACGTAAGTTTGCAAGGCATGCTTTCAATTTAAACAAGTCTAAGACTATAGTGTTTGGTGAACAGTGTTCATAAAGAATCATGGTTTTGCATCACGCTTTATCATTATGAACAACACAGCGAAAAAGTGGCCTCTCTCCAGACTTTTTCCACAAATAAAATTTATGCAGAGCTCGTTGAGAAATAAACAAAGGAGTTCTAAACTATCTTTGTTGTAAAAACTAAACTTAGAAATAAGTAACCAATAATGGTCAGATACAATTATAACCATCATACCCGTTCTTCGGCGGAATTTAGCACAATTTCAGCAATGCACAATTTTAGCAGTGGTCATTCAACAAAAAACACACAAATAGTAGGAAAAACTATCTACAAAATAATCAAAATGATTATTAAACCTGTGTACGAAGGTTGTACGAAACGACCAACTGGGTACGAAATGACCAAAATTGAAAGTATAAGTAGGTACGAAATGACCAGAATCGTACGAAATGACCTAGGTACGAAATTAACAAGGTACGAAATGACTGGAAACCTGTACAGCCTTGACCAATGGAAACAAGGCATTTATATGGACGAGTCCATTTCTCACGAATAGCGACAATAAAGGAAATAATTAGGCGGTTTTTTGATGTTGTGAGTATTAATTGAACAAAAATAGTATCGTATTGCAATTTCGTAGTTTAAGAATGAATTAAAAGGCCAGTTTAAGGCGAAGTAACGTTAGAAAGATTCCTTGTTAACCTAACACCCCTATAAAAACGAAATTCCCACTATCCATGTCCTAACTCGAAAAACTATTAAAAATATAGTCGCGCGCTTCTGCGCGGCGACTAATGACATTATCTTCAGTAGAAAATAGTGTCACAAAGAGAATGGACGGAAGGAAATTGAAGTAGAAATTCATGTAAAATAAAATAACTATTATCTTGTATTTATCAAAGGATGTGCACACACATATCAATTCATTATTATACAGCTTCTTCCATCAGAAAAATTATTTATACTGGCTAACTTCTTTTAGTAAATTTGATCAAAAACTTTTCTTTCCACAACATTTAGAATGTTACATAGCTATTGGGTATCGTTGATTTTGCTAAAATCTTTACCACATAACATAATTTTTTACTAGTCCAAATTAGAAGTATTTGCAGACAACAAATTGAATGTGACTAAAAAATTGAAATTTGTTTTAGAAAAGGGAGGAAAACATTGTGGGAAAAGAAGAAAATGTGGTTACCAGCATTTTCTCCTTTTCCCTAAAAATTTTCTAAAGGCTTCGCTCTCCATTGGGTCGTTAAAATTTGGGATTTTGTGGTAATGGGTTAAGCATTTGTAACACAGGCTAGCAGTGGTTTTAAGAGTTAAACCTTAAAATTCACCAAACACTCCTCAGCTTTAAGACAGCCTTTGAAAACATTGTGGGGACAAGGAAAAAATGCTAATAAACCACTACTTTCTTCTGTTTCTACAATATTTTATACCCTTTCAAAATCAAATTTCATTATTGGAGATCATTCAATTTGTTGCCTGCAAAAGCTTTCAAATTAGACAACTCCAATAATGTTTTTTTTTTGTTAGGAAAAATTTGATGAAATTGTGTCATGATGTACTTGTCATATGAGGCTAGCAAATGGTAATTTGATACAGAAAGTGTTAATCCCATTACATCCTCAAGTAGTTTCCTTTTTTCTCTTTCCTATATCAATATTATGTCAATGGGTTTATCTACCATACAATTTATTTGAATCAGGTGAAAAGAAAAATTTAACCAAAGTTCGACCATATTTGCTTTTGATTTTAACGTAAAGATCTCTAGTAAAATGGAATGTGTGAAAAAGCAGAAGCCATGTTGTACAAATAAAACTCATAAACCATTCTTCAAGTCTATACCAAACAAGATAATCTTGGACTAGTCAAAAATTGGAAGCATTAATTTTGCAGATGACAAAATCAAGGTGACTCAAAAATTGAAATTCGTTTCTGGAAGAGAAGAAAACATTGTGGGAAAAGGAGAAAATACTGGTTACCAGCATTTTCTCCTTTTCCCACAATGTTTTTAGAAGGCTTTTTTCTCAGGGTCGTGAAAACCTGGGATTGTTTGGTAATGGGTTAATCTTACTTTAGCTAGAGTTTAAATTTGGGTATAGTCTAAGGCCTGGCAAGCTGAATTCAATTTTTTTTCAATCCGTCTGGTAGAAAAATTTCATTGGTACCAGGTGATAGTACAGCTATATAGATGTCAAATTAGGGTGGATGCCAGAAACAAAAGTGGTGCAGATTTTTTTCAGACGACATTTTGTTACCCCACCCACTGAAAATGCACTGAATTGAGCTTATGTGTATAAACAACAAAATTTCAATATCTTCCGGAATATATTGATTGCAGATAGGTCTAATTGACTGTTAAGCACATAAGCATTGAAAAAAAAAATCCAGTTACAGGAGAAGATAAAATACATTGGGTGTCCTGGTGTTACCCCACCCACCAAATTTGCATACATTTTTTGAAAATCATGAGCAACTTAATATCATTTAAGACTTTTGTGTTTCAACTTCTTGTGAAAGGGTTTAATGAGAACTAAATGCTTACTATTGTACTAAATTGCTGCATTGTATATTTGTTACGGTCTTGCTTATCTTTTACCCCACCCACACATGTATATACACGGCCATCTATGAGCTATTATATAATTATGGCAGATTTTAGGAGACAGGATTTTTGAAAATAAAGTTCGATTTTTTTGTTCGATAAGGTTCCTTATATCCACACTGGAATATTGTCTACTGTGATGCAATGCTAGTCATAACACATCGACATGTCCTTCATGTAACAAAATTGTAAAGTAAAAGAAATTCCATTCTAATTTAGAAAAATAAATATTTTCTGGTTCAGATTGTAATATTTCACTTCGAATCATCTATATAACACATACTTGTTTTACATTAAATGAGCATTTTGGAACAAAATTTTGGCATGTTATATATCGGAGAAGATCAGTGTTTTTCAACTATTTTAATTTCTTGAAAAGGTTGTATAGATCTAGTAAATGATTCCTAGCTGTTTGTACTAAAAATGTAACTTCTCCTTTTATTTAACTTGAATTAATTCCCTTTTGTTCCCTGAAATTGTTTTTATTAAATTAAAAGTCGCGGCTTCCTTTCATGAGCATTTTTTATCATTGTTATATATACGACTCATGTTTTACAGTAATAACACAAAATGTTACAGCGCAGACACATATAAGTATCAAAAAAAGGTTTGTACTTAGTGCCTTTATTTGAGAAAAATCAAACGAAACAATAATTGAATAGTTATACATGAAACGAAGAAAAGTCATTTGCACCAAAAATACTATCTTGTTGACAAGTTAAGGCTTTAAATGTCATTACAATTACATTTAAGTTATTTCAATTACTCTTCTATACCCACTGTTAACTATATTCATGCTATATGCATTAAACATATCATAGTTATGTAGGAAATAAATCCGTTACATCATGATATTTCAACAAGCCAGGGACATTGGCCCTGGAGTGTTCACCTGTGACTATAGCTTTATTTCCCACATGTTTATGTGATGAACTTTAAACTAACCTGTGACCCCAGGGGCAGGGCAAGTTTTGACCTCAAGGGCATAAAATGAACACAACTTGAGAGAGGTCCACTAGGAATTGGTACATGCCAAATATCAAAGCTCTATGCCTTCTTTTTTTTTTGGAGAAGAAGAATTTTATAATTTTCTGTCTTTGTTCCTATGTTTGAACTTATGACCCCCAGGGCAGGGCCAGTTTTGACCCCAAGGGCATTATATGAACAAACTTGGTAGAGATCCACTAGAAGATGCTACATACCAAATATCAAAGCTCTACGCCATCAAGTTTCAGAGAAGAAAATTTGTAAAAGTCTTTCTTTATAATTTTCTGTCTTTGTTCCTGTGTTCGAACTTATGACCCCCCGGGGCAGGGCCACTTTTGAACCCAAGGGCATTACCGGGTATATGAACAAACTTGGTAGAGGTCCACTAGGAGATGTTACATTCCAAATATCAAAGCTCTATGCCTTATACTTTATGAGGAGAAGAATATTAAAGTTTTCATTCTTTGTTCCTATGTTTGAACTTGTAAACCCCTGGGCAGGACCAGTTTTGGCCCCAGGAGCATCATGTGAACAAAATTGGTAGAGGTCCACTAGAACATGCTATATATACCAAATGTCAAAGCTCTACGCCATTAAGTTTTAGACAAGAAAATTTTTAAGGTTTTCCTTCGTTGTTCCTATGCTTAAACTTCTGACTCCCTGGGTGGGGCTAGTTTTGACCCCAGGGGCATTATTTGAACAAACTTGGTAGAGGTCCACTTGAAGATGGCCACATACCAAATATCAAAGCTCTATGCCTTCTACTTTTAGAAAAGTTTTTTAAAAGATTTTTTTTTATACTTTTTGCGGCCATGGCAACCAGAATTATGAGTTGAATTCTATTCTTTGAACAATTTTGGTAGAGCTTCACCCAAGAAACATCCCTGCCAAGTTTCATCAAGATTTGCACAGTGATTTAGGACAAGATGTTTAAAGAAATTGTTGACGGACAACAGACGCTGGACGCCGGACATAGGACGATCACAATAGCTCACTTTTAGCACTGTGCTAAGGTGAGCTAAAAGAGAAGAACCCAGAAAAACACCCACATCCACACCCACACACA
The DNA here is from genome assembly GCA_943736015.1 of Tridacna crocea. NCBI lineage: Eukaryota > Metazoa > Mollusca > Bivalvia > Cardiida > Cardiidae > Tridacna > Tridacna crocea. Next base: position 23,955,748 of record OX031070.1, read on the forward strand.
CATCCACACACACCTACACATACACACACACAACGCAGCTGTACTGTCAATGCAGCAAACAAAGAAATTGATGATTGATCATACGTCACAATTACGCTGAATGAACAGCGCATTTGATAATTTTAAGTCATCTAGAGGATTTTAGCTCCATTAGTCGAAGGCCAGCAGGCTTACTTCATGGCCCGCTGTCCGTCGTGTGTCTGTCCGTACGTGCATTAACTTATATTTCAAACATCTCCTCTGACACTACCCATCCAAACTTGATGAAACTTCACAGAAATGATCCTGCCATGGCTTTCTTCAGAATTTCTTGAAAGAATCTGATTCCTTCAAAAAGTCTGTTTGCCATGGCAACAAAACTGAAAAATATTGAAATCTTTGAAAATCTTCTTATCTGAAAGCAAAAGGCCTAGGGCTACCAAACTTGGCATGTAACTTTATGTCGTGAACCTTTACCAAGTTCCTTCAAATAATAGCCCTGGAGTCAAAATTGGCCCCCGCCCCTAGCGCCACAAGTTTTAAACGGGATTATAAAGGGAAAACTTTAAAATCATTCTTTAGGGCCTTGAGCTACCAAATTTGGCATGTATCTTTATCAACTGGGCGTCTATCAAGAGAGCCCAATTTATAGTCCTTGGGTCAAATTTCGCCCGGCCCCGGGGTCAAAAGTTTTACATGGGCTTATATTGGGAAAGCCTTTAAAAATCTACTTGTACATAGCTGCAAGGCCTAGGACTACCAAATTTTCAATGTAGCTTTAGTTTAAACATATTTTATTTGTAACATTTTACATACAAAATATAATAAGACAATTACAAAGTATACATAGAATATGCTACAAAATGGATTGGAACGAAAGCATAAGCTTATGCTTTCGTTCCAATCCATTTTGTAGCATATTCTATGTATACTTTGTAATTGTCTTATTATATTTTGTATGTAAAATGTTACAAATAAAATATGTTTAAACTAATTTCAATGTAGCTTTATCTAGTGGGCCTCTACCAGAAGGGCTCAAATTATAGCCTTGGGGTTAAGTTTGTCCCCACACCAGAGGTCACAAGTTTTACCTTGGCTTTTGTGTTGAAAACTTTATAAATGATCTTTTTACTAACCATAATAAAGCCTAGGGCTACCAAATTTAGCCCTGTTTCATGGGTCTCATGTTTTTCATTTTCTTTTAGGTAACTTTGAAAATCTTCTTGTTTATAACACAACATTCTAGACCTATATTATTTTGTACGGGGGTTTATCTTGAAGGTCTCCACCAGGATTCAAGTAATTATAGCTTTGTGGTCAATAATGGCATTGCCAAGGGGTCAAGGGGTCATAACTTTCCTGTAGGATTTCATAGAAAAAAATTGTATGTCTTCAAGTTTAAAACAATTGCCCAGAGTAGTAATATTTGGCTTGTACATATTAGCCAGTGGCACGATATAGGGTCATCATGGCCCTCTTGTTTTAAGTTATATCCCCTATTAGATCAGTGAACCAGAGAAACAGATGGATGGATGAAAAAAAATAGGGCCCTTTTTTGACCCGGGCCTTATTGTATGTCTTCAAGTTTGAAACCATTTGGCTGGAGCTGTAATGTTTGGCTTGTAGTGTTTTCACTTATTAGCCAGTGGAGCGATACAGGGCCATCATGATCCTCTTGCTTTCAAGTCATATTCCCTATTTCATCAGTGAAATAGATTAACAGAGTAGGAGAGTAAGAATAACAAAGGAAATAAAGCAGCTTAAGTAATGAAAATAGCCAAATCTTAGTGTTGGTATACTTATGGTTACAGTTGTGAATATATAATGAAATAACGAAATCAAAGGTTAGTGTGCAACAGCAAATTATACTGTTGCACTCATAAATAGATCATTTTTGAAGTGCTAAATGCTAAAACTCCATAACTGTTCTTAATTCTGGTCCTCTATGTCTGTCCTAGTAGCTCTAGCCAAAGTTGTGAAAAAATCTAGCCAGAAATATTAACACATTCAATGTGATGACTGAAATTCAGAAATTGTTTTCAATTCATTCTGCTAGGAACATTTATTAGGTGTTTTACGGTATGTGAAATTGGTCAGACTTGATTTAATATAAGTCTTACATACATGTAAATGTGGATTTTTATGAGCATCTTAAATTCAAAAGATTTGTCAAAAAGATTGCATTGTTTCATTGTTTTTTTCCATTATTGTGAACATAGGAAAAGTTTATTTTTTGTCATAGGCAAATTTGGGGTAGGCGCGTTTATTAGCATATAAAAAAAATCTGCACCACTTTCAGATCTGGCATCCATGCTTAAAGTGACCCTAATAGGCTATCCTAACTCACTGTACCATTTGAATTTTTCTACCAGATGGATTGAAAAAAAATTAAAAATAGGGCCCTTTTTTGATCTGGGCCTTAGACTAGTATATCAAAGACACACAACAGCCAAACAGACAGGGGAACCAGTTTTTTATCCATAATCAATCTTATGGCATTATTTGAAAATTTTTAGTTGAAGTCTTTTATGTTAAACCACATATTAAACAATGTGACTGAAAATAAAAAGCCTGTATCAAGATTAAAACAACTGTGTTTCACCGAAACAGGGCCGATACAAACAAGAGTATCGCAGGCTGATGCCACTGCTGAGCTGCAGTTGCTTGACTTTCTAGAAAATTCCAATTCAAAAAAGTAGCATAGCTGTGTCAAACATACTTTGACTGCCCTTAATGTTGTCCTTCTGATAGCTTACATCTAGTCCTAGTTTTCATCAAAACAAATAACTTTGTTCTTGACCAAAATGAAGACCTTTGTAGATGGCAACTTAACTCTTTACCAAATGACAAAATTTTAGACTGGTCCAAATTGAAAGCATTTGCAGACGACAAAATAAAAGTGACTGAAAATTTGAAATTTCTTTTGGGAAGGGAAGAAAACATTGTGGGAAAAGGAGAAAATGCTGGTTACCAGCATTTTCTCCTTTTCCCACAATGTTTTCAAAAGGCTTCTTTCTCAGGGTCGTTAAAAGTCGGGATTGTGTGGTAAAGGGTTAAAAGGAGACCAGATGATAAGTTCTGTCTTTGGTTGGATAGAAACCAGCATGTTCTTTCTCCAATATTTTTAAAGCTTTCTTCTTCAGTATTGTTAAAACTTGGGAATGTGTGGAAATGTGATAAATTCCAGAGCAAAGAGCAACAAATAAACTTGACAGAGATTTTCAGTCTTTCAGAAACAAGACGATACATTAGAGCTTCAAGATCGATGTCCACAGACAGACACTGTCTTATCATGGTGAACAGTGTAGATCAAAGATCAGAGTGCATGGCCTGTGCTGTCTGGTCTTGATAATTAGTGGCTACAAAGGCAACTATTTTGGCATTTATATGGCTTATTTCTGTAACAGATGTAGAAAGAAGTACAACAATTTGCTATTACCTTTAGGTGTTATACTAAATGTGGTTTTATTACCTTGACAAGGAGGCAAAATCTAAAATGTCAAAAATGACATTAAGTGAGATTCACTGGGTACAAATTTTAACACTGTTAGTCCCATTTCATTCTCATTTGATGTTTTACAGATGGTAGATTTTTGTTGACAGAGACAGGAAAACATACCCCTAAATATTGAATAAATACAAAATAAAGATTTTTAACATAATACTGACAATTAAAAAGATGAAGCTTGAATGAATTCATATGTATTTTCAGTTAACCCTGTATCAAAACACCAGTCTCAACTTTATACCCAGTACAGATCAAAATCAGACAGTATGAAATGTGCAGTATGATCATTGACATCCTGTCACAATCAGCTTTGCTATGTATTCTTAACCCATTACCAAACTACAAAATTTTAGGTTTGCCCAAATTGAAAGCATTTGAAGATGACAAAATAAAAGTGACTGAAATTTGAAATTTGTTTTGTGAAGGGTAGAAAACATTGTGGGAAAAGGAGAAAATGCTGGTAACCAGCATTTTCTCCTTTTCCCACAATGTTTCCTAAAGGCTTCTTTCCCAGGGTTGTCAAAAGTAGGGATTGTGTGGTAATGGGTTAAGGAAGCTGCCATTATTTCAGTTTATTTGTAGACTAGTCATTTAAGTTTATGTGACACTCTGAAGATGAAGATCAGATACAAACAGAACAATGAGCAGTAAATCCAACATCTAACAACCACCTGAATGTTGTTGGTACTGGTGTTGTATGAGGTTGTGCTGTAAAGTGACTTTTACAGGTACTTCAATGTGACCTTCCAACTTTATCATGACATTAAACACGGCGGTAAATCACGTGACACAACAACAACAACAATGACCGTTATTTGAAAAAATTCCCCAACTTCAGGTAAGAAAATCTTCAATAATTCCATTAATACATGACCGATTGGAATTTGGTTTGAAGCAAAGAAGGCGAAAGGACTCCAGGGATTTGCTTGATGTGTTAGATTTTTTAAACAACGCCTGATAAAAAAGTTATTGACGAGCAAACAAATTATCCAAGGTAAAAAATTTGTTTGCTCGTCAATAACTTTTTTATCAGGTGTTGTTTAAAAAATCTAACACATCAAGCAAATCGCCGGAGTCCTTCCGCCTTCTCTGCTTCAAACCAAATTCCAATCGGTCATGTATTAACGGAATTATTGAAGATTTTCTTACCTGAAGTTGGGGAATTTTTTCAAATAACGGTCATTGTTGTTGTTGTTGTGTCACGTGATTCCCCGCCGTGTTAAAGCTAAACGAAGCTTATCAAGAAAAGGAATTATTGTGATTTAATTTTACATGAGCAGCACTCTGGAAAGGTGGTTTAACCCTTTACCAGGCGACAAAATTTCACCCCTGTCCAAATTGAAACTATTTGCAGACCACAATTTCAATGTGGCTCCAATGCTGCAATTGTTATTGATAGGCTAGAAAATATTGTGGGAAAAGGAGAAAATGCTGGTTACCAGCATTTTCTCCTTTTCCAACAATGTTTTCTAAAGGACTCTTTGTCAGGGTCGTCAAAAGTTGTCACTGTGTGGTAAAGGGTTAATGTTTAATGTATCTTCACAATTCACTATACCAAGCAAATCAGCACAAAAGGTAGTAAGGATAACTGATTTTTGTCTAAAAATAAGCTGAATCATGAAAAAGAATGGTTCTTTGTCAAGCTGCAAATTTAGCATTAGCACAGTTCCTACTTATCTAAGCCTACTCATAATCCATAGGCTAATAGAAATCTTTACTTTTTCCTGATGCATTTAGCAACCTTTTCATGGGGAAATAACTCATGCCAGTTTCTTCAATACAATCACATGCTACTATAGAAGGCAGGAAAGAACTCGATAACAATGCTGTTGGTGCCAAGTGAGTTGTAATATCAGGTTATGTGGTTATTTTTCAAATGGTTCTCATAAATGGTTGCTTATTGAAGCCTTGGAGCAATTTATTATTCATTTCTCTGTTCACTCTTTACCAAGAGACAACATTTTTCACTCGTTTGTATTCAGAACAGCTTCAGACAACAAACTAAATATTGATAAAAAGACTGCATTTGTCTCTGAAAGTATAGAAAACTTTGTGGCAAAAGGAGAAAATGCTGGTTGCCAGCATTTCCTCCTTTTGCCATAATGTTTTTAAAAGCTTACTACACATACTTCAGAGAAATTAAACTACAGGATTCTGTAGTAAAGGATGAAGTGTTTTGCATCATAAAACAGGACATGAAATATCTCTGTGATCATAGAAAAAGCTATAATAAAACAAAATGAAAGAAGTAACTTATTTTGATACATTTTATACAATCATAATAACTGTCATGAAATTCATCATCGATTTTTGTCAACAGCTGTTCTGTATTGTTAATTCAACTTAGTCCAAGGCCAGTAAATCAAGATATAAACTAACCCTTCTATATCCCATATTGATAAACACTTTGCCACATAATCATGAATTTTGATGACCTTGACCTTGAGAAAAGAAGCCTTTTGTAAAATTTAAGGAAAAACAAAGCCACATTGTTTCCCTAATTTTCCTTTTTTCTCCGTTTTTTTTTTTTCATTCCTTTCAAAAATATCTTTAACTTGTTATCTAAATATCCTTGACTCATTACCAAACCGCTATATTTTAGGCTTGTCCAAATCGAAAGCATTTGCAGACGACAAAATAAAAGTGACTGAGAATTTGATATTTGTTTTGTGAAGAGTAGAAAACATTGTGGGAAGAGGAGAAAATGCTGTTAACCAGCATTTTCTCTTTTCCCACGTTTTCTAAAGGCTTCTTTCTTAGGGTCTTCAAAAGTAAGGATTGTGTGGTTATGGGTTAACTCATTACCAAACGACATTATTTTAGACTGGTCCAAATTGAAAGCATTTGCAGATGACAGGATAAAAGTGGCTGAAAATTTGAAATTTGTTTTGTGAAGGGTAGAAAACATTGTTGGAAAAGGAGAAAATGCTGGTTACCAGCATTTTCTCCTTTTCCAACAATGTTTTCTAAAGGCTTCTTTCTCAGGGGCGTCAAAAGTAGGGATTGTGTGGTAATGGGTTAAACTACAGAAAAGTCCAAAATTTACTGACCTGTTTCTGTCAACATTCATGAAAAATATCCTATATCTTTTTTTTGGTTTAGTCAATCAGAAGTTCTGTTAGTTTCAAATATAGAAAATCTTGTAGAATAAGACAAAGAACATTCTTAAGAATGTCTGGTAAATACTGACCTGTGAGATTCCAGACCATTGTTTTGGGAAAAAAGCTTCAATGTAGGCATAAGTCAATTCTTTAGGAAAGGATCTTTACTTTTAATGTCACAGGGGCCGAATGTTTCTAGGATACTGAGGAAAATATAGCATTCTTTCCATTTCCCTTTATGTTTTCTACCCATTTGAAGACAAAACTTGCATCTCAATTACATTTCATTTCTATTCTGTGACAAACTGTTAACTCTTTACCAAATGACAAAATTTTAGACTGGTCCAAATTGGAAGCATAAATTTGCAGATGACAAAATAATTTTAGGTGACTCAAAAATTGAAACTTGATTTGGGAAGGCTAGAAAACATTGTGGGAAAAGGAGAAAATGCTGGTTACCAGCATTTTCTCCTTTTTCTACAATGTTTTCAAAATCTCTCTTTTTTGGGGTCGTTAAAATCCGGGACTGTGTGGTAAAGAGTTAACTGGTAACCAGCATTTTCTCCTCAAGTTCAATTTTTCGATCATATTTATTGTGTCCTCTGCATATGCTTTTAATTTTTCAGAATTTTGTCATTTGGTAAAAAGTGAATATCTCTGCAGTATATGCAAACAACCTTACACCTCACTACATAATTCAGGTCTTGCCTATGAAAGATAGGTCTGATTAACTTATTACCAAGTGACAAAATTTTAGGTTTGTCCAAATTGAATGGTTGTGTTGGTTGTGTTGGGGTTTAACGCCACTTTAACAGCTAAGGTCATATCATGGCGGTCTGTGACGCACATGTGTTTCCTGGCTTTCTCATACCAGTACTAACACAACTTTCTTTCCAAAGCCACCGACTACTTTTCTCACATGCTTTAGCAGAGGTGAGAGGAAAATACACCGGAAATAAAGTTTGCCTCAACCGGGTATCGAACTCACAACCACCAGGTCATGAGTCCAACACGCTCACCACTGAGCCACCTGAGCGGGCTTCAAATTGAAAGCATTTGCAGACGACAAAATAAAAGTGACTAAAATTTGGAAATTAGTTTTGTTAAGGGAAGAAAACAATGTTTTTAAAGGCTTCTTTCTCAGGGGCGTCAAAAGTGTGGTAATGGGTTAATTAAAGTTTCAGTGAGGTAAAAATGTTCTGGTATCTTTTCTGAAACTACTGTCTACCTATAATTACAGCTTATTTTCTTTGACAAATTCTTCCAAGAAGTTACAGGCATTTAATCCCTTACAAAAGCATAAAACTTTTCAGCTAGTCCATAACAAAAGTATTTCCTTATATGACAAAATGAACTCAAAATAATGCTGGGATCTGTCTTCAATAGCATAAAAATACTGTGGGTAAAAAGTGGGAATGCTGGTCAAAAGAATGTACCTATGTTTTCAAAAGCTCAAGTTTGTGAAAAAGCAAGATTGCTTGTTAAAGCTTCTGTCACATTATATAAGGTTTCCAGTGCATTGGTATAACATTGTTTAATTTCCTATAGCACTATGAGATTGCAAGCAAAATCAGATATTTTTCCTACAGATGTGGATGTCATTGCATTCTCACTGCACCTAACAAGTGCGTTAAGAGAGATGGCTCAGTGGTTATGCTATTGGTAATTTAAACCGCGAAAAACGAGGATATTTGCCGGTCATGGGTTCGAATTCGGCCAGAGGTGGTTTGTATTTCAGCAGTATTTATATTAGCAGGGGTCAGTGATAAATCTATTGGAAACAACTGTAATGGAATATTGATAATTTCTACATTTCATACAAAACATTCAATCATGATGCAAATACCAGGGAAATAGCTAAACTAATCAGAACAATGTCTTTCTTTATTACATCTGAAAAATAAAATCAAGATGTATTGAAGAACCCTTATCAAACAATCCTGTCTTCAAATGACTTTGAAAAAGAAGGCTTTCAAACAATATAAAGTGCTGGTTACCAGCATTTTCTCCTCTTTCCACAATGTTTTCTTTCCTTTCAGAAGCATATTACATCATTTAACCCTTTACCACATGGCAAAATTTCACTGGCTTATGTGACGCAAATTTCCTTAATACGGTAGAAACCTTTGTGGGAAAAGGAGAAAATGCTGGTTACCAGCATTTTCTCCTTTTCCCACAATGTTTTCAAAAGGCTTCTTCCTCAGGGTCATCAAAAGTTGTCATTGTGTGGTAAAGGGTTAAAGGTGGGTATTTAGAATTTTCACATCACACCAAATTAAAAAATAAATATATCTATGAAATTTAAGAAAAAACAATACAAGTCATCAGTAATTAAGAATCATAAAATTACAAAAAAAATTTTTTTTGGGTGGTATTCCTTTAAAAGGCTACGTAGCCTCTTAAGCTATTTTTAGATTTCCCGCCAAAATCAAAAAAGCATTGTGGGAATATTAAGTGACTCGCCTGTGACTAATGACTATTAAATTTCTTAGCATAACAAATATGTAATTATTTTCCACAATGTCTTGAACTTCGGACGCTTTGTTTGAAGCATCGTGTGTATATTTCAGGTATGTAAACGAGCGAGTTGCTCATGTAAAAATAGACAGTGTTTCCCTTCAGTGTCGACCTCTTATTTATCTAGTTGTCGGATAGTTTTCGACTACTGGGATTTAATGAATGAAAATTATAAGGCTTTGGGAGTATAAGGATAATTTTTTTGTATTTTTGTAAAATTTTCATCCCAATATCTGAAGGGCCACCTTTAAGTCATTTTCAGTTAGTCATCTACAACTGCTATTAGTTTTGATGAGCCTACAATTTTGTTGTATGGTACCGCGATACAACTATAGCAGGCGTAAGAAAAAAATACAGAATGTCTTCTACAAAAAAAATATCATGTCTTTCATTTACATCTATTTCAAATTTAATGTACCCATTTGCAAAGGGCAAGCAACTAAAAAGGAATAAAATGTGTTTAACTCTTTACCATTAACCCATTACCACACAATCCCTACTTTTGACGCCCATGAGAAAGAAGCCTTCTGAAAACACTGTGGGAAAAGGTGAAAATGCTGGTAACCAGCATTTTCTCCTTTTCCCACAATGTTTTCTGCCCTTCCCAGAACAAATTTCAATTTTTCAGCCACCTTTATTTTGTTGTCTGCAAAATAATGCTTTCAATTTGAACCAGTCTAAAATTTTGTTGTGTGGTAAAGAGTTAATACAAAATTTTAGACTGGTCCAATTTGAAAGCATTTGCAGACAACAAAGTAATCGTGACTCAGAACTTGGAACATGCCTTTAAAAGGGTAGAGAACATTGTGGGAAAAGGAGAAAATGCTGGTTACCAGCATTTTCTCCTTTTCCCACAACATTTTCAAAAGGCTTCTTCCTCAGGGTCGTTAAAAGTCATCATTGTGCGGTAAAGGGTTAAGTCTTTTCACAAAAGTTTAGATTTCCATCAATAAATCAGGGCTTTTAAAAGAAAGTTACAATACGATGAAATATCAATAACAACCATTCTTTTGGTTCTTTTTTCCTGTTCCCCCCTAATTTACAACTCTACAGACTTTCAAAATGGTTTTATTGACTTTGGTATTTATTTGCACATAGATATAATATTAATGTAATCTAGCAATTATGCATAGAATTCATGAATCTTTGAAGAGAATTTGGTCTATTTTCCAGACATAAAAGGGTGTTTATATAATTTTTCCAAAAACTGGTCTTCTTTTCTTATCAGGATTTCTTTTATAATTCTTAAGGATTAACCCTTTACAACACAATCCAATTTTTCAACGACTCTTACCAAGGTAAGGGAAAAAGAGAAAATGCTGGCAACCAAAATGCTTTCTATACTATCATAATGCGGAAAAGTATAGCTCTGTTTACACCATATGAAAACCACCAGGAGAAAATGAGCCATTGCTTTTAATACCAAAGAGATTGCCAAGGCTTTTCCCATTTTTTTTTAACACTTTACCAAACTACTTTTTTCTCCTTTTCCCACAATGCTTTCTACCCTTCACAAAACAAATCTCAAATTTTCAGACACTTTTATTTTGTTGTCTGCAAATGCTTTCAATTTGGACAAGTCTATAACATTGTCGTTTGGTGGTGGGTTAAGAAAAATCAGATGTATACCAACCTTAGAGTTTGATGACATTTGGAATTTGTCTGGCAGTGGCTTGAAAGACTTAGCCAGGTTTTCCAAACTCAATCTTCGTTGGAAGTACATTTTCCTTTCTTTTATGATCTTTTTAACACTGTCCACAATACTACCACTATGACAGTAACACTTGGTATCAGTCACATCCTTTTTCGAATAGAATTACATAGAAGGTTTAAGTTTCCATGTAAATATTAATGTATCTATGGTCAACATGGTTGTGAAATCATTATCATTCTCAGGTTTTGCTCTTTATTTATTATTCAATATTCTAATTCATTTAATTCAAGGTTCAATCCACACTTTATCTCAAAAAATGTCTCGAAATATATCTGTAAATGTTCAACACAACCAACAGTATTCCAAATGGAAACAAAAAGGAAAATGAAAAATCATCAAAATGACCAAATACCAAAACAATGATTCTCCATCATCACTATTAATTGCCAGGGGAGTGAATTTGATTTCGAAATTGAAAATATTAATCATTCTCTATTAAATCCTATGATGTGGGTACTCATTTGAATCTTCTAATTTGGAAAATTCTAATGTTTACCCACAACATAATTATTGTTTTAGAGAGAAATAATGATTTAAGACGACCATCACTCCCTCTTATCTCAAGCTCTGCTTTAAATTTAGACAAATCCAATATTTCTCACTTCCCTACAACGTTTTCTACCTTAGATCTAAGACAAGTTCCATCATTTAAGCTAAATTTTAATTTTGATCTGCAAATGCTTTCAATTCGGACATTTCTATATTTGTGTCGTGTGTTAAACAGTTAAAGGTTCCAACATAAATTCAGCAACACTCAGAAAGCATGCAATTACTTAAAAGCTGAATCAAAAACCTATGAAATCAAAGACTTAGTCTGTTTGCTAATTAGCCAGAGCAAAAAATCAATTAAAACCTTGATTTTATCTTAAATGTCTGTAAGAAATAGTTTTACCATACTACTGATTATTAAAATGCAACACACTTCAGCAACATTTTTAAAAGCATAATCCTTTCTGTTACATGTGTTTTCAGCTGGATTGCAACTCATGAATGACATTATTTCTATGTATCAATATTTTAAGAGCTTGAGATAAATCTGAATTCCACAAAAGGCTTGAAGAATATTGCTAATCCTATTTACATAGCGGACAATCACATGATACAACATTATGCAAATGATTTCCTAGCGTGTGGGCTCTAATTCTACATAATCACCAAAACACCAAAAGCCATTACAAAACTGGGCCTCCATCTTGGTTCAATCTGTACATGATAAACTTTGATAGAACTATTGTACTGTGTTAAACACCATTTTTAACCCTATTTCAGTTACATCATGGCCACCAGTGCTACTATCCATGCTTTCCTGGAGTTCCTTTTATTCAGGCACTACATGCTATATTCTTCCCAAGTGGCAGCTTTCCCACATAACCTTTGTGGAAACAATGGTCAGCAGTGAGAGAAAAATGAATCCTGTTGCAATAACTATGATCAATCCTTGGAAAGGAATCTGCTGATCCAGAAATCAAACCAGTGACCCCATGTTCTCAAGTCCTGTGCGCTACCAACTGAGCTACCAGGGCTTGAATGACTAGCATTGACTGAATTGACTGAAACAGTTACTGTAATCTGTGCCACATCTAGTTTATTTCCATATATAAATAATTGATATTATTATATTTCACTGACTGGCATCCTAAGTTACTGAGATGTGAGCGATAATGCTGATGATTTTATGCTTGTGCAATGAAATTATCTGTCTAACCCTTTACCACAGAATGACAACTTTTGACGACCCTGAGGTAGAAGCCTTTTGAAAACATAGTGGGAAAAGGAGAAAATGCTGGTAACCAGCATTTTCTCCTTTTCCCACTATGTTTTCTAACCTTCCCAAATCAAATTTGGATATTTCAGTCAAACTTATTTTGCCATCGGCATAATGCTTTGAAGTTGGACCAGTCTATAAATTTGTTGTTTGGTAAAGAGTAAACTGAGGTAGATTTAATGACATGTACTTGACAATTATAATTGATGCAACATTAGTTTACTTGTTTAGCTTCATTTAAATGTTCTAAAAACTCATTTCTATCATAAAACTTGTCTTTTATGTTCTAAACTCAAGTTCTTTCATACATTTTGACTTGCATGTTTCTATACTGACAGTCATGAATCTACAAGTAGGTAAAAATCAAATCTTATCAGACACAGGTCAACAATACCTCAATTTAATGATACCCTTCTACTTGCTTGCATTCCAATCAAAACCAGGCAACCCAAAACAAGCCTTGATCACAAAAGCCATTCAACTTCCTTGATAAGCTTCTTAACTCTATACCAAAAAACAATTCTGAAACAAACAAACTGAAAGCATTTACAGATGATAAAATATATTATGTAGAGCAAAATTAATGATGATTCCCGTCTTCGAAAAGGTAGAAAGCATTGTTTAAAAGAAAGGAGACAATGCTGCACACAGCATTCTCCTTTTCCAAAAATGTTTCAAAAATCCTTTTCTTCAAGGTTATTAAAACTTGTGATTGTGTGATAAAGGGTAAAAAAATTACACCCTGAAAAAATTTGAAGCAGAAAAATTTGGAAACAGCCTTATTTAATATCAGTAATCAATGTAAATTCAGGTTTAACCCTTTCCCAAATAATATCTGTTTTTAATGACTCTTAAGAAAGAAACCTTCTGAAAGCATTGTGAGAAAAGCAGAAAATGTTGGTAAGCAGCATTTTCTCCTGTTCCCACAATGTTTTCTTACAGATTTATGGAAGAAATCGTTTGAGCTACATTTATGTTGTACTCTGCAAATGCTATAAATTTGGACAGGTCTAAAATTTCATCGTGTGGTAAAGAGTTAATACATGACTACTGATGAAAAATTGTGACCAAACAAATATAATAATTATGTGCCCCCTTTAACACCTATTTCAACATCATCTCAGTTCAAGTGCGGTGGCCAGTGCACCTTTTCATGCTTTCCAGGAGTGTTTTGTTGCTCTGCTGTTATAAAGGAGGAATGCTTTTGATCAAGGCCTGCCACTAGATAGAAGAAATTCAGTTCTGAAGTTCCAATGATAAAAGCCAGTTATAACTAGATATAAAGGATGCATTGTCTAGAACATGTCATATTCACTAACACCAATCAAGAAAATAAAGTCACATATATTTTGTTTGCATTTAAACACCACCCCAAAGATACTGTAATTCTAATTTCACTGTAAACCTCCACAACCAATCCATTTTTTGAAGTACTTCAACTAAAATCGCATGAACAAAATGCAATGTGAATATGGGAGATAAATCCAAAACTTGCAATTAAAAGTGCCATCTGTGACCCATTCCTTCCCAAATCTAACATCCAAAAACATCCATTACAGTTAAATTCCTAAATCAGTTTATAGCATCCAATCAATTCGATGTCAACCTAGTCAATGAAATGGCAATAATTTCGTAATTCCTGCACGTCTTTTTTGTTACACCACTTCAAACAGATTGTATTAACCCTTTACCACACAATCCCTACTTTTGACGCCCCTGAGAAAGAAGCCTTTTGAAAACACTATGGGAAAAGGAGAAAATGCTGGTAACCAGCATTTTCTCTTTTTCCCACAGTGTTTTCTACCCTTCCCAGAACAAATTTCTGTTTTTAAGTCACATTTATTTTGTCATCTGCAAATGCTTTCAATTTGGACCAGTCTAAAATTTTCTCATGTGGTAAAGAGTTAAAGGCTAACAAGTAAGTCCCTATTCTGTACAGCGCTCTATTTACAACAGAGACAAAAATGTCAATTTCTGTAGAAAAATTTTAGTGACAGATTTGAAACTTTTTTCCAAGACTGAGTAACAAGTCTTAGCAGGAGCAACAACAACAACATGTTCTCAACGCAGGTATCAGAAAGTACTCAAACTCGACAATTTCTGTGTCTGTCTTTGAAGACACAAAGAATGTTAATGCAGAAAAGTGTAGGAAAGGATGAAAAATCAATGAACACATCAGGTATCCTTGCTGATAATAAATTGATGTTCAATGAAGGCTCTAAAATATAAGCATGCCTGAAATGTTGGGTAACTGCATTATAAAGCAAGATTATTTTGCTATTTAACACATTCCCACTTGTCAACTTTCATGCAAACCTTTTGAAAAGTGTTTTTCAACCTTTTTTTTTTTTCTAACCATAGAGTTTTTTTTTTTAAATACCTACTTAGTACAGTAATACAGTGGTTATTATTCATATTCTTTCAAAACCATGAAAGGTAATGGCTTGTTAAAGATTGATCCCTAAGACCACAAATTAAATAAAAGAGATAAAAATCAGTCTAAATGAAAATCTTTCACTTAATTTCAAGGCTCTTTTGAATTAGATTGTCCAGCATGAAACATACCATACTTAGATCAGACTTCACAATCTTAACCCACACTGAAGTTTTTGTTGAGCCTATATAGTTTATGAATGAATATACAGTAATGGGCTCACTCAAAGGGATACCTTGACGATGTTTACTTCTTTTATCAAAGAATTTAATTCTCTACCATATGACACTATTTTCGACTGTTCCAAATTGAAAGAATCCAGACAAAACAAATCAACTGTTAATCAAACAACATAATTTCATGTTTCTGAATGGTTAGAAAACACTGCAGGAAAAGGAGAAAATGCTGCTTTCGAGCGTTTTCTCCGTTACCCACAATGTTTTGGAAAATGTTACATTCCTAAGTCATTAAAACTTGGGATCGTGTGGTAAAGAATTAAAATTTTTATCTGTGTTAGTACAGTCTTGTCAAAGAATTTATTCTTAACTTTGTGTAAGAAAGAATTTCTCCTTTCATACAATGTTTTCTATCCTTACTATATCAAACATCATTATCAAAGTCCAAATTTTTCACTATAAACACTCATTTCAAAGGAGTTGATAAATAATAAACTGTGTTGCCAGGTGTACAGTTTGATATGAAAATATCAAAATTAAAATAGAAAATAAAATTCCAGAACCCTTTTTAATGATTCTTGCCCTATGATTCCAGTGTTATGAATGACAGAATTAAGTTTGCAATAAAGAAAGGGTTTCTGATAATAAATGACATAGACACAGACTTTCAGACAAAATTGTAAAAATTTGTCAAGATAAAACATTTATAACCCATTACCACACAGGATAATATGAAACCTTAACCTTTTTCAGGTGACAACATGGTAAAGCATAATGAATGTGAGGAAGAATTGGAGGGTGTTTTTATTTGCCATAAAAAAGAAACATCATGGCAAAGTACTAAGTGCTTGTGGCAAGTATAACAGTTTTTTTCAAATATAGTTTTAAAGTTTTTTGAGGGGCTTAAAACTTATGTATCTACAATAATGGGATAGAGCTTAGGTATACACTAGATTAGACAATATTTATGAATTTTAGAGTAGAAAATGGCCTACAAAAATGTAACTTTATGCACTCTTAACTGCAACCGATCTGTTGATTTCATAAGCTTTACTTAGACTATTTCACATCAAAGATAATTGAGAAAAGAACATCAAATATTACAAATTGCAACTCTGATGCGTCAAATTCAGGAAAATAATGTGATAATTATGCAAATATAAATAAAAGATGCCAAAGTTGTTTTGGCACAAAAAGTCAAAAAGCTATACTGTAATTGAATGTAATGTCTACAAGCTACCAAAAGTGCTTAGCAATCAATCCTCTGTTCATACTGTCAAAATTGATACACTCTCTAACAAATAGAGACGTCCATGTTGCTGCATCTGCTTCAAACTGATTGGTCCACAAATAAAACCCACCAAAATCCAATAAATCCTGACAGAAATATCCAAATAATGTATCATAATTATACCAAGAAAACTACATATAGGCACTCTTAGTTTCTTAAAAATTATTAAACAAAATATTTACAGCCGATCTGACACCTTAGTGAAATGTCAAGCCACTTTGTTACACTATCAATTATGTCCATGAGATTGCAGATATATTGTGAATATAAATTAAAATTCCTCTGTAATCATAACACCCTTAGGTAGTTTCTCTTAGAAATTTAAAGCCTTTTCTTTGTTTGACTTTCTAGTCATACTGTCAAAAGAGAAATCAACATCTTTTACATGCAAAGCCATTTTAGCCATTTTCTGAAAAAAGAAAACTTGCCTCAGTTTTTATGCAAATTGCCTGCTAAACACCTGATACAAATTTTACACCTGATAAATTTACATTGAAATATTTCACATTTAAATAATATTTCCTCTATTTTCACAGATATTTGGTGAGTCCACAAGTTGTAAATGAATGCAGAGGTCAGGATGTCCTTTATATATCCAACACAACCTGTTTCCTTAAAGTCCCTACTTTCAATTCCATTATGTTTAGTACCAAATCAAAACATTTAAAATGGCTGAAAAAATAATAGGACTCAAGCCTATTGAATAATTCTGCTATTAAACCCTTGACACTCTACATGACAGTAATAATTTTTGATGACACAGAAGAATGCTTCTGAAAGCATTCTGAAAACTTTTCGATTTCTCAGAATGTTTTCTATGCAATCACTGACAAATTCCATCATTTGAACCATATATCATTTGTGGTCTACGAATGCTTCAAGTTGGACAAGCTCAAATTTTTGACTCATAACAAATCAACCTGTTAATACCTATGAAAAAAACAGGTGTTTCCCGTCCAAGGGAAATACCTAAAGTATTGCAAGTTCAAAGCTGTACTTGGAAATAGATGTATCACAACAAATACTGAAAAAAGGAGATACAGATCATGATCATATGATCATATGACACTAAAAGTACAGCCTGATTTTCTTGTTAGAAACATTTTGCAATATACTAATCTGAAGGATGTATGCTAAGAGTTAAGTTTTCGACAATCGCAAAATAAACATGACCTATTCAAGGATATATCTTGTAATACTAAAGAATGAAAAAGCTCTGATCGCTTTGAAAATCTTTGAATAAACATCTTCCATTCATTGACTCTCTTTCTATCAATTTCATTCGACTAAGAGTCCCAAGGACAATTCAAACAATTGAACTCTTAACTGCTTTTAACAACCGGTCTTACAAAAATAGAAACTCATTTTTTGTATTTCACTTAAAATGCACTCCTGAACAATCCCATAACACTGTGATGAGTTGTAAATCAGCTCATATCAGATAATATTCATAAATGCACTTTTAATTATAACCTACCAGTCCTGGAGGGTTTTTTTTCTCTTTCTATACATAATTTAATACTTGTCATACAATTGACTTTATTTGACACTTGCCTGTATAACTTCATTTTATATAAAAATTGTTCAGAGAGCTTACATTTGATATCTACTTTACTAAAGCATTTGCGTCATGAATTTATTCTTTCCCTTCATTGATTTGTGTGACACTATTCAGTTAAAGTGAACAGCTGTGAGCAAAATTAAGGCTGATAATTCATCCAAAAAATCTCGTACAGCAGTAAAAGACAATGTCAATCAATGGCCTGTGTGTTTGGTGCAGTCTGGTCTACCTCGAAGATGTTCACAGAAAGTACTCTATGCAACACAGGGTAGTTTTTGTGAACATCTTAGAGGTTCTAGAATAATCAAAGAAACTTTTTTGGTAAATTTAAATCTCAATGAAAACAGATTAAGAAATGGCTAAAACCCATCTGATGGCCCAGCAAAGATTTTGAAACTTGTGGAAGAACAAAAAGAGATTTCACTCATTGATAATACACAGCAAGCTCCTACAATTGTCCCTTTACCACACAATCATGACTTTTAATGACCCTGAAAAAGAAGCCTGCAGAAACATTGTTGGAAAAGGGGAAAATGCTGTTAATCAGCATTTTCTCCTTTTCCCACAATATTTTTCTACCCTATCAAAGTCAGAAATCATCATATTAACTAGATTTAATTTGTTGGCTACAGATGCGTTGAATTTGGTCCAGTTCAAAAATTTGTCGTTTGGTAGAGTTGACTGTGTCTTGTCACTTAACAAAGTTGTGCCACATCATTAATGAAAATTTCACAAGTTTATCTGCAAAAAATACAAGGCATGTACAAAGCTATCGGAAAATATTATGACATATACAAAATTTGCTAAGGTCAACATAACATCTCCATCTGTCATAATGATATGAATTTTTTTGATGTTTCATGTATGTGAAGATTATTCCATGCTAATAATGACCTCTGTTAAACTCTTAACCAAACAACAAAATTTTGGATTTGGCCAAATCCCTATTTCAAAACAATAAACCAAATGTAGCTCAAATGATAGATTTCATCTTTCACAGGGTAGAAAACAATTGTGGAAAAGGAGAAAATGCTAGATACATGTACCATCATTTTCTCCTTTTCCTACAGTAATTTCAAAAAAATTTTTTTCCTTGGCGGTCATTAAAAGTAAGAGTTCTTTTGCAGACAGTAAACTACCTGCCCTGTCTATAGTATTGTCAAAAATAGCCCAAGAAAACAAGGATTAATAACCACTCTTTATGTATATAATCCAAGGATACCATATAAATGTAAAATATGGAATACACCTGATTCATTCAAACATATTTTAGAAACCACTTCATAACTTAATGATTAAAAAAATTCCTTTTCACAAATATCTTAACAATATTATAACTTATGGTACAACATTTTGACACTTTTCTGGCACACAAGTGTAAAGACTGTTTGAATTCCACCAAAAGTCTGTTGACTTAATATTCACTTGTGAGCATGTGTGGCTATCTTCCTATTTGCTCTCAAAATATTTAGATTTGCCCTTTTATAATATAATAACCCAACATTACCCCCCACTGGAATTATAATTTAGAAACTCCCACTACAATTAAATGTAATTGTCACCTACATTAACTTTTTCTCCAAAGAAGAAAAAGGTTTGAAACTTTACAAACTGATCTTATACATGTCAAAAAGCCATTATGCATCAAATGAAAAAGCTCATTATTTCATGATGGCATGATTATAACACTAATACTATGCACAATTTTTATATTCATAAATAAAAATGAAAACATGAAACAAAAACTGTGATTGCCAATGAGTTCTGTTCTATGGCACAGAATTTCCATGGGCCATCCAATTCTAAATTCTGAGATTTGGCTATCTGACTGGATGAGATGGAATGTCTCACCTGACAATCAGATTTTAAGTCTAACAATTCAGATCACACCAATGACCAAATGTGGCACCAAGGTTTCATACTACACCGTTTTAGCATAGGAAAGCATCCGTGTGAATATTACCAATGCATTCTCATTATCTCCCGCTAGATGGCATTCTATAAATACTCATCTATCTGATATGGGTATCCTGGGTACAGAGCCGAACCACTTTCCTACGCGACAACTGTCACTTTTGAATTTCAAACTGAAATAAAGGTTTACCCAATAAAACGCTACCTTGTGCAATTCACTCACCTATGATCACCAGTTTAGGGAAATCTGTTGCTAAAGAAGGTCTCATTTCACCTCAAACGTATTGATACGTAAAAACTACTTTCAACATTGCTACTTTATAAAGCGTAATATTACAGTCAGCCCACTTTTGGGGCTAGTAGTGATGCGTCATATATGACAGTCGAATCTTCGAAGAATATGACATGCGCAGACAACGAATGCATTCTAACCCAACTTCTGATTCTTTGACCTTAATTGATTCTGAAACAATTGTGTATACATAGGGTATTGTGATTGACAGTATGCCCATAAGTTGTTGCCTACAAACTTTGCAGTCTAATTCTGTTTTTCTGTTCTAGACTTAAACTCAAACGCTGACATATGTTAAGTTCTTGGCTGCAGCTGAAAAATATCTATCTAGACACAGAAGAACTCCTGTAAAGGTACAGTTCAGTAGTTACCTTTATCCTGAGCAACAACAAAACAAGCACTGAGTGGCACAGTTGGTATCACATAGGAGTCAAGAAGAAGAGGGTTGCTGGTTCTATTCCCGACTCAGCCAATCTCTCTATGACCCTTGATGATAATCAATGTGACAGGATGCATTCCTCTCTCAATGCTGATCATTTTCTTGACAATAGTCAAAAGCAACCAGTGGCTTTCAAAGAATATTATGCAGAGTTCTGGTAAAAAGAAGCTGAAATAATGTTGAAAACGTGTTAAACACCATAATCAATCAATCCAGTGCAAAAAAGTACTCCCATTTGGACTCCAAAAGATTTCCTAAGAAATTGTTACGACAGACCACTCCTTCCTGCATGGTATACTCCCGATTTAAATACAATACCTGACTACTGCGTCAGGGAGATATCTCTTTGGCTCAGTGGTTAGGGTATTGGCTTTGCGTCCGGGAGTTCGGAGTTCGAATCCCGCTCCGATCCTTATTTCTGCCATGCATTTATTCATTTGTTTCTTTGTTACGGACTTCGTTCGTAAGATGGGGGCTCGTCCGGGATTGGCCATTGAGCCATTAGTCCCATTTGTAGTCCAAAATCGGACTTCCTGCCTAATAAGGCTTTGAGTCATCAATAAATGATGACTTTAAGAGGGGGTGTGTTACGAGAGACCACTCCTTCCTGCATGGCATACTCCCGATTTAAATACAATACCTGGCAACTGCGTCAGGGAGATATCTCTTTGGCTCAGTGGTTAGGGTATTGGCTTTGCGTCCGGGAGTTCGGAGTTCGAATCCCGCTCCGATCCTTATTTCTGCCATGCATTTATTCATTTGTTTCTTTGTTGCGGACTTCGTTCGTAAGAAAATCAAGAAATGGCATACATCTTACTCAACACAGTAAAGTTTTGGTTTTGCTCCACATCTAGGCTACATTTGTAGGTGACTTGTTTTTTTCTTTCCCATCAGATAAAGGACATAAAGAAGTAACAATCAAACTGTTTCAACCTTTAGAATATGGGTCTATCACACAATCACTAAATCCAATTCAATGCACAATCAGGGCCTTTCACTGACAATAATCAAATGTTGACCCCATACCCCATTACCACACAATCCCTACTTTTGACGCCCCTCAAAGAAAGAAGCCTTTAGAACACATTGTGGGAAAAGGAGAAAATGCTGGTTACCAGCATTTTCTCCTTTTCCCACAGTGTTTTCTACCCTTCACAAGACAATTTCAAATTTTCAGTCGCTTTTATTTTGTCATCTGCAAATGCTTTCAATTTGGACAATCCTAAAATTTTGTCGTTTAGTAATGAGTTAACAGTATTAGAGTTTCAAAATATAGTTTGAACTATAGTGAAATAACTGAGCTATTCTAATACCTGAATAAGTTTGTTTGTGGATACTACACAACAATAATGTACAGAGCTCCAGATAAATGGGACTGATGGTATTCTAAATCTATTATTTCTCTTCCAAACCCTATGTTGTGGGTACTCATTAGAATCGCCTCAATGAGACGATTCTAATGAGTACCCATAACACAGGGTTTAGTGGAGAACTATTGAAATTTTCAATTTTTAAATCTAAATCACTCCCTCTATCTGGAGCTCTGAATGTAGATTTTAGCCATGCTCTTGCAATAGGGGAATAAATGCATCCCTGTGATGCTTGATATCAAGCAAGTCATCATAATTATAAATATGGTTCCATAAAAATCCATTCTATCAACCAACTGAATCATGAGGTAGAAGTCATTGGACATTAAAAACACTGACAGATACAAAAAGTTTAAAACCAGGTCAGCCAGGTTGCTTTAGTTCACAAGTGGTTCCGTTCCACTGGTGTTTCAATTGAAATCCTTGTGCAGTCAAGCTTCCGATATGCGTAAGGTCCCAACTGCAGTGAGTATATAGACATGTCTCTTCTGTCAAAGCCATGAAACAGGAAGAAAACTTGTAGCCAGAAATTTGTGGCTTTAGTCATCTTAGAAGTCTAAATCACGATGCTATTTCTAGCATCAATTCCTGTACAAGAAATGTCTTTGTTCATTTTTCCTAACTTTCCAAGGATCAATGTGCAATCTTGTGTGATGTCAATTAAATATGAATGAAACTACAAAGTAAAAGTAAAGATATTCACTATAAAATCATAAGAAATAATGTAACCATTGACTCAGCTTAAAAAAAAAAAACACTTGCTTTACTGAAAAAAGAAATTCTCTGTGACTCGAACTCGATCCGTTTGGTCGGTAGCAGAGTTCCTTTAACCACTGCACCACAGCATTACTTACACGTCATTGTTGAAATTTACCAATAAGTAACTGTTTCGTCCCTGGCATTCCCTATTTGAATGTTTTGAACTGATCCAGTGTTTGTAAACAAAGGCCACAGTTATCGCGTTTTGATAGTAACTGGCAGAGACCCCTGTTTAGTCATCACATCCACTTTTTGCAGGTACCATTATCAGTGGTCTTTAAATCCGAAGGTATAAAGGGTGAAAGCATAAATTTTATGGCAAGCTCTATGCTTGTGAAATGATCAATGCTCAGAATAATCTAAATATACAATATCTGAAATTAGAAATTGTTTTTTTTTTATTTTGTTTTTATTTTCATCTTCAAACAGTTATCTTTGCGCAGTACCATGATAGGATACGAGGTAATGCACTATCTGAAATACAGCTTGCAACATGCTAAAAGGGGCATTCAGACATTTGCGTTAAGTGTCGTGTCAGATCAGCCTGTGCTGTCCGCACAGGCTAATCCAAGACAGCACTTTATGACTACATTAGATTTTGTTCTTCAGTAGACTTGCGCAATACAGAAAATTATATGAAAAAAGAAAGTGTCTTTTCGGATTAGCCTGCGCAGACTGCACAGGCTGATCCGAGATGACACTTTACGCAAATGTCCTAATGAACCTTTTCAAAGGCCATATAACATAAAATTGTATGGACCATGCTCTGGCTAAAGGGGGCTTAATGCATCTCTGTGATCCATGGCAACATGCAAGCCATCATAGACTTATGGATCTGTAATATTCACTTTTTTAACTCATTACCAAATGACCAAATTTTAGGTTTGTCCAAATCGAAAGCATTTAAATGCAGACGACAAAATAAAAGTGACTGAAAATTTGAATATTTTTTGGACGAGGAGTAGAAAACATTGTAGGAAATGGAGAAAATGCTGGTTACCAGCATTTTCTCCTTTTCCCACAATGTTTTCTAAAGGTTTCTTTCTCAGGGGTGTCAAAAGTAGGGATTTTGTGGTAATGGGTTAAACAATCAATAGAATCATGAGAAAGACAGGTCCTTTGACATACAGAAAATTGACCAATAGCAAAAGTTTCGGCTTGGGTCAGCTTTTGCGAATGACACATTTCAAAGATGCATCAAGCCCCGTTTTTAAAGATCATGGCTCATATGTGACAGTATACTCTATAAGTGAACATTTTTGTGACACGGACATTTTTCAATTCTCTAATTTGAAAACTTTCCTATTTGTGTATTTTACCATATCAATATATACAAAAAGTCTTGATTTCACGAACATTTCCCTACGTAAAATGTCCGTAGTCGATAAATTTGCAAATTTTACAACACATTTATATATCAATGTATACAGCATTCAACACAAAAGCATTCATGTATTACCTTTATAATGATATAAAATTCAATAGCACCGATGCAATTATTTGTAATCTATCCATAAATTTCTCTATTTCCAATCAATAGATATATTTGTTCATTCATTTCCTATGAAATTTGTATTAAATCACATTAGGTTATCATGACTTAAATCTAGATAAAAATGAAATCAGCATATCATTTAGCATGGAAAATGAAGCAAGTCATTATATTGCAATTTTTAACAGGGGTTTGGTTTGAAAATCTGAGTTGAAAATCCAGGGTCTGGTCAGTCTACCATTATTTTTTCCCTTCTCCAACAGTGTTTTCTTAACTTTTCACCAGTCGACAAAACCCTATAGTTTTAACCCATTACCACACATTCCCTACTTTTGACAACTCTGTGAAAGAAGCCTTTAGAAAACATTGTAGGAAAAGGAGAAAATGCTTGTACCACCATTTTCTCCTTTTCCCACAATGAATTCTACCCTTCACAAAACAAATTTAAGATTTTCATTCACTTTTACTTCATCGTCTGCAAATGCTTTCGATTTGGACAAACCTAAAATTTTGTTGTTTGGTAAAGATTTAAACACATTGATTTTCAATCAATTGAGAAACAAGTTTTTACAAATTAGGCTTATCTCTCTCAATTTTGCTCCCTAAGAACTACACCAGTACTCACGCCGCAGAATGTTTGGGCCAATAAACAACCCACAATTGACACCCATTCCTTGGTATCAAACTTAGGACCTTAAGGTTATGAGGCTGATGCTCTACCTCACAATCACAGACACCACAATCCTGTTACTTTACAAAAGAGCATCTAACAATACAGATGCATGTATAGTCAAAGAATATGAAGATCACAACATCCAGAGCTAATGGTATCTTCTTTGTCAACAGCAACCTAAAATTTCAATAGTTATTTTGGGTGGTATTCAGAGACTGATCATTTTGAGTTTGTCCACATGGATGTATATATTGAAAGCATTTGCAGATGACAATTTCAAAGTATGGCAGCTTAAAGGGTGTAATTCTTCTTTAACTTTAGACAACACTGTGGGTAAACGAGAAAATGCGGTTTACCAACATTTATTCCTTTCACCTCCATGTTAAAACAAAAGGTTTCTTT
This sequence comes from Tridacna crocea, assembly GCA_943736015.1. NCBI lineage: Eukaryota > Metazoa > Mollusca > Bivalvia > Cardiida > Cardiidae > Tridacna > Tridacna crocea. The sequence goes on from OX031070.1 coordinate 23,981,135, forward strand.
CCCAGGGCTGTTAAAATTCAGTATTGCATTGTATTAATTGTCAGAATTGCATTGTGTGGTAATGGGTTAAACTCAAAAGCTGACATAATTTTTGGGAATCTGTCTAGATAAATTACTTGATACTCAATGAAATAATTACAGTACTACGTATCAGTTTAGCAACTTTTAAAGCTTTATTTACTTTTGTTTAATTTAAAGCTAATATTGTACACCAATGTGAAACGAAATATACAATTTACACAATCTCTCGACACCCTTAACTGGTTATGGTTGGGCCCTTCTTATCACTGGTTTCATAACAAAACCCCTGCTATGAGGCCTTGAAAAGTCTAGCCCTATATGACTGTCTCCAACGCCCTTGTTTATGGAGATACTCAAACTTTCTTGAAGATGTAGAAGTTGTATTTACACTATTTTTAGCATTTACAATTAAGGATGAAACTATCATCACACAGGAATCGTGACCGTCTGGTTGAGATTTTCAGTCTTTAAATTTGAAATTTGTTTGGAGAAGGGTAGAAAACATAGTGGGAAAAGGAGAAAATGCTGGTTTGTTAGAACCACTTTTGAAATAAAATCCAGTTTTGAAATAAAAATTTCAACCTCGCTGTAATACTTTAATATTCATCCATCTACTTCGAAATGGATATATATGGGTGATTTTCATTCAAAACATTACAGAAACATCATGAAAGATGGAAAATAAAGCATTTGAATTTGTATTTAAAAAAAGGCCGTTACTCTACGTCGGCCTGTTAAGCTTGACTCTGGATATTTGAAATAAAATTTCGACCAACCTATAATCCTTTATTATTGATCTATCTATTTTAAAATCAATATATATGGGTGATTTTGATCCAAAACATTCCAGAAACAGTATCAAAGATGAAAAAAAAGCATCTAAACTTGCATTAAAAAAAGGCCGTTGCTCTACGTCGGATTTTAGGCTTGACTCTAGTTCGGATTTGTAAAAGCGGGACTATATGTCGGATTGTTAAGCTTGACTCTAGTTCATTTTTGAAATAAAACTGAAGAATGCGTATATTTGAAATAAAATTTCAACTTCGTTATATTCTTTTAGTTTTCATCCCTCTTCTTCAAAATGGATGTATATGGGCGATGTTGATCCAAAATTATACAGAAACATCATGAAAGATGGAAAGAATCGCTTTTGAAACTTCACTTCAAAAAGCGGATTCGTGTGGAAATTTGAATCGAAACTGAACAAGAATAAGGATAATTGAAAGAAAATTTTCAACTTCGCTCTATTCTGTTAGAATCCACCCATCTGCTTCATAATGAATATATATTGATGATTTTGATCCAAAACTGTACAGAAACGTCATCAAAGATGGAAAAAGTCGCCTTTGAAACTTCAGTTGGAAAGGCCGATTGTTAAGCTTGACTCTAGTCCAATTTTGAAATAAAAATGAAGCAGAATGCGTATGTTTGAAATAAAATTTCAAGTTCGTTATATTCCTTTAGTTTTCATCCCTCTTCTCTAAAATGGATATATATGGGCGATGTTGATCCAAAACTATACAGAAACATCATGAAAGATGGAAAAAATCGTGTTTGAAACTTTACTTCAAAAAGCGAATTCGTGTGGAAATTTGAAGAAAAACTGAAGAAAAATGCGGATAATTATCGATGGTTATCCCGAGTTGCGAAAGTTTGGAAAGTGTGGAGGCGAGACTGCCGCTGGGCCATTAGCCATTGCTCGGGCCAGCATCGGACTCGCCGTAAGGCTCCCCGAGCCTTTTTTTTTTGGTCATAAATTAAGGTTCCTTCAATGGTTATCCCGAGCTACGAAAGAGGAGTATGGTTAGGCCTTAGCCTACGTAATTTATCTGCTGCGGCCGAGAGATTTGCGCAGAAAATTGGGCCTATGCCAGTGATTTACTCCCAAAATTTACGGAAGTCAGGTGATGTCGCCGTATAAATTAATACTCGCTGTCCGCAGATTTTGCTCCCCAGAATTGAACACTTTTATCATTAAATATTGTTACCATCAATGTGCTCCTCAGACTTGAACACTTTTATCACTGATTTCTTTTATCGTCAAAGTTTTTTTTTTCGGTGTTCAACTCTGGGGAGCAGAGATGGAAAAAAAAACACACTTGAAAACTTCAATAAAAAAGGCCGATTGTTAAGCTTGACTCTTCTTCATTTGTGAAAGAAAACTTTAGAAGAATGAGGATATTTGAAACAAAATTTCAACTTCAATATA